>OX459041.1:24700301-25900301 GCA_949775005.1 Orthosia gothica
GCGCCGCGGTGCGGTTGATTCTGTGGCAAAACACAGATTACTTGCGGTATTATTTCCGCGTGATTTGTACCGCAATGCGTGCAGCTTCATACATTTCCATAGGTCGCAGATTTGGCGGCAAAGTCGAACGAAATAAAAACCGCAGTGCGTGCTAAGCCTTACATAGAAAAGGAGATTGCTCACCGAGCTATAGATTTCAGACCACACTCTTTTAAGAGATTAAAATATCTTACCATCATAAATCATGACTACCTATTCTATAAAACCACATTGGAATTACGGACACTTCTATTTTGTATTATCTTATCTAATATTATAAAGATAGAGAGGCCGAATGTTGTGAGTTTGTTCTCACGTAGTGTAATCTCTGGAACCACTATAACTATTTAAAAAAAAAAAACATCTGAAAGTTTCATTATTATGACCCAGGCAACGCCGGGGCGGGCTACTAGACTATCTATATAAATAAAAATCAAATTCAATTCAAAAACGGCTCGACCGATTTGAATAATCTCTTTTTGTTTTGATCGCCCGAATACAGGGCAAGTTTAAAATTTAAATTGTTGACGTGAGAGGGTTAAAATCACAGATAATATAATTCTAGCATACAGATGCTTCATCACATACAAAGAAACGGCGGTTTTATTTTTTTAAGTACGTGGCATGCCTCAGAAATTTAAAAACGCGCCATCTATTTGAATCAATTTTAAATGATCCGTTCAAATAATCTTTGAAATGTGATTTAAGAGTCTAATATTCCATAATTCTGTGCTTAGGAGAGTTGATTAAACAAGAACATTTGACACAACATGCGACGCGCAGCTCCTCATTCTCTGCAGTCCATCAGTAAGAGCCTTATTTGCCGCGCGTACAACGCACACAGTGCGGGTTCCTCTTCAGGATCACGTCGAAGTCTTCTCAGGTATCGTGTGTACGGGCTCCGCATGCGACGCGCAGCTCCTCATTATCTGCAGACCATCAATACAAAGGGCGCCTTGTGAATGTGCGTGGACGCGAAGCATGGCTGCATCGCTGAACTACTGCGCCTCCTCTTTGACGTCGATGGGTCCGTCTTTCGCCGACTTCCAGTTCCAGGCCTATATGACAGCAGCCTCCTCGAGTTTCCCTGTCAATGCGCTTAAGCAGCCAGCGTAGACCGTCTCTTTGCGGGACTAATTGGCTACGGACATAGCGGTCTGGGTGGAGACGCAAAAAGTATGTATCGGTGGTCTGATAGTGTCTCCATTGACCCATTCCGGTGCCGAACACACTTTTTGGCAGAGCCCCAATTTAGGTCGGCTAAACTCGTCGTGATAGCCCAATCCTCCAACAATTCAACTTTGGGGTTATGTAACGGGGGATCCCAGGCCGCAGAATTAGCGTTGGGATCCCCGAGTAAAAGTGTGGGGCGAGTTTGATACCGGCCCAAGACACCACTGAACAAATGTGACCGATAAAAAACCGACAGGCTGGCAACTTGGCGACGATGCTCAAGGTTCTGTAGCCTTGACTCGACCAGTGTCTCATTGCCCATGAGCCTCTTGCAGTTTTTCTGTCGATTCAAGTGCATTAAGCTGGTAATTGGGAGATCCGTCCCAGAGATGAGAGCAGTACTCTATGCATGATCGAACTTGCGCTTGTGATCTGGCGTGAAGCACCGTTTCATCTTTACAAGGAGCCCCAACTTTTTGCAGCTAGCTGAGCCTTTGCCTCAATGTACGAACAAAAATTATACAAAAGATATTAGTTGGGTTAATTAGTATTAAATAAATAAAATTGAGGGTCAATGACAACATAATGCCAAGATGGTCCGCTATCGGAACGGTCACACCCTCTCAAAGAAGGAACCGGGTGGAATTGGCTCCTTTTTGCGGAAAAAACACGCCTGGGTCTTAGCCATGAAGGTATAGATAAAGATGGAGACCACAATTCGAATACCTACTTGAAGCAAAACCTATGTTCACTATATCGCTCTCTGTGGGCAGACCCTCTCTGTCTAAGTAGGGTACTATAGTCCACACTATAAAGAGAGGTCGGCCCACAGAAAGACGTAGGTATTTGCCTCAAGATTTTGTTCCAAGTGTGGCCTCCATCTTTACCTATAACTTCATGGTCTTAGCAGCATCACAGATAATATAATACTTGCATACAGATGCTTCATCCCATACAAAAAACCGTGCCGACGTAACTAGCGTTTTTCATCTGATTATTCTTGTTATTTCTGCAAGTACATCATCAATCGCCTTCGATCCCGTTTCACGGCAATAGATGGTGTTAGCAGCTACTTGCAAGTAAAAGGGTTTACTAGGTTCGTGAATATTTTTTCTTTAAATACAGTGAAGGTTTTTTTCTTAGTATTTTTTTTGCACTTTTTACAGTTTTTTGCACCAAAATGTGTTGCAATGCAAATTTTATCAATCGAGTGGAATGTCTCAGAAATTAAAAATTGCGCCATCTATTGCCATCAATTGAAATGTGAATTAAGAGCCCAATATTCCATAATTTTGTACTTAGGAGAGTTGATTACACAAGAACATACAATTTTTATGCTCAATTCCAGAAAATATTAATTTTACAGATAATTCTATTGAATTGTGTGTACATGTCGCGCCATCTAGTGTGATTTATTGGAACCAAATTTTCTTTCTTAGCAATGAGACCCCGTGGCAGCATAGAAACTGATCACAGATTGAAATCTGGTCACAGATTGAAATCTGGTCACAGATTGAAATCTGGTCACAGATTGGCATCGCCCCATTCGGAGACTGCCTTCAATGAAAGGTTCAAGCGCTCAACCACGGCCTCCCGGAGAGATCTGAGGCCCTGGTAGCCCGTGTATCGGACAGGTATCTCTTAACAGAACAGCAAGCAAGCAGCAAGCAGGAGCAAGAACAATGTTGCTGAGGGTACCGAACCCTGAGTGACCCCAGTATTTAATACCCAGTTGGTCTGACCTCGTATTGCATCGGGTACCTACTCACTTTATAAAAAATTCAAAAAAAAAAAGCTTGAGGCAAGTTGGGAAACTGATTATTAATGAAAGAGACCTATTAGAGATAGTGACGAAATATGATGTTATGATGACAATGAGTTATCATCACAACCATCAACAATACAAATTAAAACCGAATGAAAATTAAAAGGTACCGTGCAACTCTTAATAAAATAAGTGTGAAGTATCATAAAAATTACTATTTATGGTATTAGTCACATGCCTTGATGTCCTTTCGTACGTATTCTGATTCAACATTCAACATCTATAGTTTTATGATATAAGTTCAAAATATAAACAAACAAACATTTGCTTTCTTACAAAATATATTTTTAATTACAAACATGGTCAATAGTTGTGTCTGGCACAAAATTATTTACATAAACTTAAAATAACTGTACAATCAGAATTAACTTAGGTATTATATGTGTTTTACACATAACGATAATAAAATAGATTTATAACTGGTCGATGAATTAATACTAGCCTAGTAGAAATCGACATTAAAATCGCAAAGCTTGATGTAGTTCTGGATTTTTAGGGTTCCGTAGCCAAATGGCAAAAAACGGAACCCTTATAGATTCGTCATGTCTGTCTGTCTGTCTGTCTGTCTGTCTGTCCGTCCGTATGTCACAGCCAGTTTTTTCCGAAACTATAAGAACTATGCTGTTGAAACTTGGTGAGTAGTTGTATTCTGTGAACCGCATTTAGATTTTCACTCAAAAATCAAAAACAAACAATAAATTTTGGGGGTCCCCATACTTGAAACTGAAACAATTTTTTTTTATTTCCATCAAACCCATACGTGTCGGGTATCTATGGATAGGTCTTCAAAAATGATATTGAGGTTTCTAATATCATTTTTTTATAAACTGAATAGTTTGCGCGAGAGACACTTCCAAAGTGGTAAAATGTGTGTCCCCCCCCCTGTAACTTCTAAAATAAGAGAATGATAAAACTAAAAAAAATATATGATGTACATTACCATGTAAACTACCAGCGAAAATTGGTTTGAACGAGATCTAGTAAGTAGTTTTTTTTTAATACGTCATAAATCGTAAACCGCAATTTACCAAGTACGGAACCCTTCGTGCGCGAGTCCGACTCGCACTTGGCCGGTTTTAGTAAGTTGTATGGGCCAGTTAGAGTAGTGTTAAAGCAAATTTGCAACTTGAAAAACGTGTGCTTGCTACGCACCCCGCGTAAAACTGCGTAATTTTGTGACTGTTAACTCTAAAAGTCATAGACTATGCATTTTTCGACTAACATAAACCCGCACTTTTTTAAAGTTCATTAAATTTGCAACAATTTAGGCTCAAACACAGCTCTATAAACCCTATAAGGACCAAGGGCCTTCGAAGTTGGTCCATTTTTACGAAAATAGTTAATTTTTAGTTTTGCACCCGTCCTTCCGATCTAGATATTGGCAAAATCGCTCGTCCAATGCGAAAAGTCATTAGAAATTAAGTTTTAGTACAATTAATTATTTTTCATTATAGCACAGAATGAAGTCTGTGAGACTAATAGTTCACCTCACAATCTCGAAAAAAGGAAAACAAAGGTAGCAATTGTTTTTTAAAGAATTAAGCCAAACCCATTTGAATACCTATTTGTTTGCTTAGCACCAAAGGAAAATGCATAATATCATGTTAAGGGGCATTTCAACCCACCTCTCAGGCCCCCTAAATCCCTTCGCATATATGCAGGCTTGATTTTGAGGTCATATTTTGGTCCATATACGGTTTATAGAGTTGGTCTTAAATTGTTGCAAATTTAATGAACTTTTAAAAGTAAGGAATCATTTTAGTCAAAAAACGCACAAGTTTATGACATTTAGAGCAATAAGTGAAAAGAGTCCCAAAGTTACGCAGTTTTTCGCGTGGTGTGCAGCGAGCACACGTTTTTCGAAGTTGCAAATTTGGATTCACGCTACCCTCTGGTCCATACAAATACTAAAAATGCAGTACTACGTCATGCTTTGCGATTCCAGCCATTTTGTGTCGTTTTCTACTGGGCTAGGTATACGAATTAATAATAATAAAATAACAATTGTCCTCAAGTTTATAGTCACTAGAAATTACAATAATATTAATAACTCAGGCACGGATCCAGGTTTTCGCTCAGGGGGAAAACGTTTCTTCCGGACCAAAACGAAGCTTGACCGTACCTACTCTTCACAACTTTATTTCCGAAATTGTATAATCATTTAATCATCGATTTAGGTATTCAGAAAAGCTTCTGAAAAAGGACGATTTAAAATGCGAAAGCGAGTGCGAGCTCGAAAATGTTAGTACGTCGCCTCGGGTCTAGATTGGATTTTCTGGTGCCCATTCATATTTCGATCAGTGGAAGTGTCTTTGTCAAATTACGCATAAAAGTTTGAGAATAAAAAATGAAAGAGCAAGTGAAGCAAGCTCGCAAATTTTAAAACTCCGCCACATGTAGGCTAGAATTGAATCGAGAGATATATACATCACGAAATTCGGCTTATAACTAAAACCCTGCCATCCAACCATTAAAGGCAAAGCAAGGGTCAAGTTATCAGCGGACTGTAAAGAGCGAGAGGAAGATCCGCAATCGGATATCTTAAGACCTCAAAAACAGAGTGACCAACTGGAAATAGACATGCTTGTCTCTGAAATCAGAGCTACAATTAAGCATTTGAAGAACTCTCTGGCTCTGATGCCATCCTAGTCGAGACCATTCGTGCATTGGATAGCAACGTGGCGTTCATATCTATCACATCATCTGCAATAAGATATGGCTAGCAGGCAAATGGCCATCTAGGTTGGCTCACACGGTATTCGTTCCTCTTCACAAAAAGGATTCCACCAATAGGTGTAAGTCCATACAAGCAAAATATTGTTGCCCATCCTCAACGAACGGCTGACCGTAAACCTGTCGAAAGAAATCGCGCAAGAACAAGCAAAATGTGAAAGGAAAAGGCACTTGGCTCCCAAGTTCCTTTTCCTTTATTTCCGAAGAACAGTGATGACTCCTCACTGTTCTTCAGATTTTATCAAGAAGGCACGAGAATTCAACAAGCTGACCAACATACGCTTTGTTGATATCTCAAAAGCTTTTGATTTCGTGGCCAACCTTGTGGAAGGTGCTACTGGAAAAGGGCACACTAAGACATCCTTTTGCACCTTCTAAGGATGCTCTACGAAGTAGGAACAGCATCAAAACGAACAGATCCACATTTCGGATAGATTCCACACCAGTCCAGGTGTCCGCCAGGGATGTACTGTATAGCCACTCTCGTTTACTATCTACACGGAGCTTATTATGCTGTTCACCTTTGAAGACTGGATGGTAAAGCGGTTGATGGCTACAAAATGGCGAACCTATACGCTGATGATGCAACATTGTTTGAGTAGTGCTGACCAAATGGAAGAATAACTCGATGGAGCGCGTTAGTCTTACGTTTTGATTGAAGATTAATCTGACTGACTGTGACGTAGTTCTACATGTACCTTGGCACTTTGAATGCAGGTAAAGGCAGCTGTTTGGATGAAGTTAATCGGTTAAGACGACGGTTAAAAAAATTTAAGAATCACATCACACTAATATTATAAAGGCGAAAGTTTGTGTGTAAGTGTGATTGTATGTTTTTACTCTTTCACGCAAAAACTACCAAACGGAGCTGGATGAAATTTGGCGCAGAGATTAGATTTCTGAAATAGCACACAGTATACTTTTTATCACGGGAATATGTTCCTTTGGGATAATTTTCGACAAACACGCGGGCAGAAGCTAGTCGCAATATAACTATAACCACTAAGATCAGGCTCGTCCGTACACTTGTATTCCCCATAGCGTCGGTCTAATTATTAGATTGCATAACTCCAAAAAATACGAAACCAGAATTTTAGTGTCATCTAGTAAAGTATTTTGCATCTTTTTACTTAAAAAAAAACAGATTCTGAACTAAAACTTTTCTTTACTTGCTTCCGTTAAATATACCTAAATGGAATTACGAATTCAGATAATTAGACTATCGATATTTCTGTACGCAACTGAGACATGGACAATACCAAAACTGGAAAAGAAAAAGTAGATGCTCCATAAATGTGGTGCTGGAAAAGAATGCTTAGTATTTCATGGGCAGAATTTCGCACTAACGTATTCCAAGAACAAACAGCATAGGTATATCAGCATTCACAACCCATGGTCTCGAAAATTTAAATTCTTTGGCCACGTCTCGAGGCGGAATGACGACTCCGTAGAGCACTCGGTGGTGCAGGGCAAAGTGGAAATTTAAGTGGGAGATCACCGATGAATTACAACACAACTTAGTTAGATGAAGTTACTCCAATGACCCAGTGCGATTGCGAAGTCTCCACTACTCTAACAATGTCTCACCTTTTGCCGTGATCTCTGTGCAACATCATCTGCACTTTAAAAGACCTTTGTGAGGCAAATGACAACGCTGTTGGCGTGGCCGAATTTTTGAATCATCGACACGACGAAGAAGACCGATGAATTAGACCGGTCACATTAATTCATCGGTTGGAGGCCTTGTTACCAGATTGGAAGAGATCGTAAGGCGAGTTACAACAAAACTAGTTAATGGACAAAATTCTTAGTGACCACGACTGCTCGAAGACCAAGTCCTCCCCCCTCCCTGGATCTGCGCTTATAACAAACCCACTAGGGTCCATGGAGTTTCGTCAGAACTGTTTCAATATCGATATCGTTAATTTTAGTAGGATTAAATAAATACTGAGCTTCTGATTTTGTGTTCTTACTCTCATTTAAAACCTCCTCGGAGCTATTACTATCCTGTAGTCGTTTTCTTTTCTTCACGTCTGTTTTATCCTTAACGTCTGTTACTTCCTCTTCTAAAACTATTTGTATCTTATTGATGTTCTGTTCTTTACTGCTTGGACTATGCATCTTTAACGGTGTATCCAAACTCGTAAGGGTAGAATCAAATATTTCGAAACATTGCGCCTTGTGATCTTTCATTGGCGTATATAGCTTTTCTATATTTGATATTGAACTTACAGCTACTTCTGTTTCTCTGAAACTATATCCTAATTCGCCTCCGCCTTCCGGATCAACACTGAATAACATATCGAAGTCGGTTGCTCTTAATCTAACGGCTACTCCATCATCTATGCACACTTCCATACTAAACTTATCTTTTAATTTTGTAGGCTCTTGCTTCCATCTATCTTTGGCGTCACTATTACATACAATATAATTATGACTATCTTCATTACATTCATAAACAGATAATTCAAATTCGTCATCTGATTCAGCATCTTGCACTATATGCAATTCACTTGCGACACT
This sequence comes from Orthosia gothica, assembly GCA_949775005.1. Lineage (NCBI taxonomy): Eukaryota > Metazoa > Arthropoda > Insecta > Lepidoptera > Noctuidae > Orthosia > Orthosia gothica. The sequence goes on from OX459041.1 coordinate 24,708,595, forward strand.
TGTATTCATTTGGACGCTCTTATCTAATATTATTTCTTCTTGCCTTGATTCACAAATCTCAACATTAATGAGAGGAGCTGTGTCTGCAGAAGGCGGATCTAGTAAGTCGCGTTCTATTATTTTTGCAGTTTCAGCGTCAAATCCTCTTTTAATTAAATCTCCATGCAAAGAGCCCGCATTATCTTTGTAATCAGGTTTACTATTAACGGTGGTGTTAATATACTGTTGTATCTTTGATATGTCTTCAAATTCAGCTTCTTTTGGCTTGGCATCTTGGGAACCGTCATCGGACCATCGCAGCGCTATTTGTTCCGTATCAGAGTCCTGGGAAGAAACTATAGAAGCCGTGGTCTGATCCCGGGTGACGTTCTGTTTAACGGTAGCATTGATATCCGGCGATTCGTGGCCAGAACTTTCTGAGTTAAATGTTTTAGTGCAATGAAGTTTTCTAGGGGTTGATGATTTTCTACGAGACTTCGTCGGAGCAGGAGATACTACAGGGGTTATGTGAATGTTCTTTTCTCCTGCAATTATTTTTTTATTTGGCTGTGGTTTTAATGGAGAAAATATTTCTTTTTTCCTTCTAGTTTTTTTATTATCTTTCGTTGGTGTAAGACGCCTTGGTTTTATTTTCATGAATGAATTCGATTTATCTTTTTTCATTGGCGTTTTACGCTTTTTAATAGATTCCAATCTTTTCTTAGAAGATTCCGATTTGGGAGTTTGTTTAAGCTTATTGTTTCTCGGTGTTTTCACAATAACTGCTTTACTAGACTCAAAAGAACTATTCGCAATTGTAGTATCACTGCAAGATGACGCAATCTCCACTTTATCATCTATAGCTTTTTCTTTAGTTTTGTTACCTATATGGGAATTATTAACATATGAAACATTCTTCGTACACTTTCTTATTGGTCTAGAACTCCTTTTACTGGTGCTTGCTGTTTCTTTGGGCACTTCAACATGCTGCACCACCTCCACTTCTACCTCTTTAGATGATGTCACTGGACATTCTAGATCGGCAATTCGCAGGTAATCTTGGTCATCTGGCTTGTAGTACGAGCCGCCGCTAGAATAGTCAGTAGGCCGCGATGAATATGAAGAAGGTGTAGCTAACGGTTTTGGAGTATCAAAGAATCGGGGCGTAGGAATATTCATAATCTTAATGTCCGATATTGGCTCATCAGGCAAAACAGAATTTAAAAACTTCGGTGTTTCCATTTGGATATCATAGAGAACTTGCTTATATGGAGTTTCAAGAAATTCTGATATATTCAATCTAGCACCAATTTCATTGTGCAGGGATAGCCGTTCTGCTTCTGGGGTTTCGTTATCATCTTCATTATTAGATTTATTTTGATTTTGATTGTTTTCTGAAACTTTTTCTGCCACTGGCTCTCCGTAATTCTCAGCATGCACTACATTGAAAGTTGGCTTAACTGTAGCTTTACTATCAGTGTGTGTTTCTGATTGTGCATATTGTTCTTCCTCCTCTTCCAATATCCGTCTTTTCTTTGATTTCTTTAGTTTTGGAGAAAGTTTTCTTTTACTACGCGGCTTTTTTTCTGTAGTTTTATCTGCTTTATCAGTTGTTTTATCCCCTTTATCAGTAGTTCTATCGGCTCTATCAGTAGTTTTATTGGCTTTATCAGAGGTTTTATCCAATTTTTCAGAAGTTTTATCCTGTTCAGACTGAGTGTCTACAGCTTTTTTATTTTTCGGTTTTCTATATCTGGGTTTGGGCTTTGTGCGAGGCTGGATAGAACAACCACTCGCCGTTGCTAAGACTCGCAAATCAGCATCCCAATTTTTCTTAGTTTTAACTGGTTGGTTTTTATCATTATCCATTGTTATGTTATTGTAATGACATGATTCTATTTTGTGAACTTTAACATTGCTCATATCAATGATATTATTTTCACCATTCCCTGTTTCAGAGAATATCAAGTTAGGACTTTTAGCGACGACTACCTCAGCACTATTTACTTTAGATTCGTTTGGAACTACTTCATTTATTGTATCGTGTAATATTCTCCTTGGAGTTGTAAAGTCCAGTACCCTTATATGCGAATTTCTGCGAGGTGTGGAAGATGACCTCCTCACGGGCGGTAGAACTTGTGGAGTATTTGTTTGAAAAGAACCAGCAATGACGTTATCTTTAGGAACAGATGCATTCTTCATAACATCGACCGTTTTTACCAAACCAGACTCCTTTGCAGGTAGTTGTTGATCTACATTTGGTGCCTTATCATCAGGTTTATTTGTTTCTACGCCATTACTTGACGTAATATCAATTACGAGAGGACCAAGCATTTTCGGCGAAGATTCAGGATTACTTTTCACTTTCTGTAACTTGTGTGCTACAATAGGTTTAGATTGAGAATTTTCTGGTGGGGGACCTGAAATAAATAATGCAAGTATAAGAATCTGAAAGGCGTAATTATTTTAAGTAAGAAAGAAAAAGAGTGTATTTGCAGCAGGCACGACGTTTGCCATAAACATAATAAAAAACAAAAGGAACAATTTAAATACAAAGTATGTGTCATCAAAGCGCTGGGTTTCAGCGCCGGTGTCGACAGAGTGTGTGTGTGTGCGAGTGTGTAAGTATTTACATTATATTGATGTCTCACCTTTTGCAGGCACAACAATAATAGTAGGCATTGCCATAATTTCATCTCTCGTGAAGTTGTTGTTTACCATGGGCAGCTTCTGTTTATAAGCGGGCGTACCATTTATAACAATGGTCTGCATGACTGGTGTTGACGTAGTTGCTTTTGAGTTGCACATTGAAGTAAATGGCTTGTCCACTTTTATGTCCGAAAGTATTTTAATTTTTTGGTCCTTACATTTAGGTTTTATTCTAGGATATGGATACATGTTATACTGATGAGATTCTAATTCAGTACTTTTTGCTACCGCACTCAAATTATTACTGAAATCAGTATTGATATTGTTAGCTACTGAAACCCTGAAAATATAGAAAGTTAAAGAACTTAATTACCACGCTCCATTACACGATTAATTTAACAGCATTTTAAGTATATCCAAGCACGACACAGTATGGTTCAAAATATATCTCAGAGGTACCTACAGAGTTATTGAGTTTTCCGACGTGCTCGAATCAGGTACTGGAACATGCCGATTTTCATGACCTATAAAGTGATGGAAAATTATAATTATGTACCATCAAAGCTATACATACAGCACTCCGTGTTGTCACATGGGCTTTGGAAAATGAGTGGCAAACTGGTATGACTGATGAGATAAAACTGACTGCATTTTCACAGCCATAACTGGACATGGGTCCTTTAATAAACACGATTTTGTCATAGGAGTTACAGACAGCCGCCAGAGGAGGATGAGACAATAGCACACCTACTCCTAAGCTGCCTCGTTATCGTTGGATACAGGGCAAAGCACTTCAGAAACCCAGGCATCCCCTCCAAGAGATTGTAACAGCAGGACGCTGCTGGTCTTCTTTGAGGAGCTGGGGTTGATCGAATGACCTACATTGGGTACTAAGCGCTATCAATCTGATCGAAAGACCTACATTGCGCAAAAAAATGCTCTTTGAAGTAGAGTTTCGGACATCAGCCCAGTATACATACATAAAGACAATCTCTACAAAACCTAACCTTCTCTAAAACTCATCATGATTGTCATCTTTTCAGCCGAACGACGTCCACAGCTCGACATAGGCCATACCCAAGTGTCACCACATCGACCGGTCCTGTGCGTCTCGCATCCAACGGATTTTTGCAACCTTAACCAGGTCATCGGTACACCTAGTGGGAGGACTTCCAACACTGCGTCTTCCGGTACGCAGTCGCCACTCCATAAACTTTCGACCCCATCAAACATCACCTCTAAAACTTGATGTCCTTTTTTTAGGGCCGGTAACTATATCATCATCATTAACTTAAAAACTTTCGCGTTTCATAATTGAAAAACAATACAGAATAAGGACACGGTCAGGGTTGTGTGTAGAAATCTGCCCCAACAGAGCCAGTACTTCGAGACACCAGCCTTATAATGTTCCCAATACTGGGACACAGGCATCCTCTCTGTGATAGAGGTAATGGGCCTTAATCGACCACACAGGCCCAGTGCTGGTTGGTGGATGTCACATGTCTTCGATTTTTTGGCTCTAGGACATGCCGGTTTCCTCACGATGTTTCCCTTCACCGTTTTAAGAGCAGTGGTGATGAAATTATTTACAAGTAAAGCACCTGCCTAGGTTCGAACTCACGACCTACGACACGTAAGTCGGGGCAATTACCACTGGGCCACCACTGCTCGTTAACTATATACAATTTACTAAAATATACATACCACCAAGTCCCGATGCGAAGTCTTGGAACGAGCTAGCATGGGGTACAGTTTTATTTAGAGTTTCAGCTTGAGACTTGTTCTTACAAACTTTCTTCAAGATAGTGTTAAATTCTTCAATTTTCTCTCTGCATTCTAGTGTTTCGGCGGGTTTGTTCTGCAATGATAAAAGCCACTATTTTTTAAATGCAAGGGTTCATTATTTTTTTAATTCGGTGGAAATAAAAGGCAGACTGAATTACTAAATTCGCGAAAGATGGAAGAAGCAGAGGGATGCCTTCGTCCATGAGTGGGACAGTGAAGGCTAGCGAAAAAATATATTTGGATAACTACATAGTAAAGGTTGGCTGGCGCACACATATCCATTCGGAAACGGGACGTCTTTTACCTCGCCGTCAAACAGGCATCAACCTAACGTAAGCACGTAACCAAAGCGGATCAGCAGCTCCGACACGTCGTCGACTCAAATACCGCTAGGCGACGTCGCGCTTACCGCTAGCCGTCACGTGGCGGATAACTTGATCTCAACTAGTATACTTTAATGAGTTTGAAGTCGCATTATGCCACATTTCACAATACGTGAGATGGCTACTATAGCAATAAAACATGATGAAGACGAAAAATCCTTAAAATCTTACCCTCTATAAACACAGAACAAAGTTATACCAGGAATAACAAAGGAATAACCATACATTTTCATAGTTTTATACTTGGTATAACTTCATCATCATCATTTCAGCCGAAAGACGTCAACTGCTGGACATAGGACTCCCCCAGGCGTCGCTACATTGACCAATCCCGTGCGTCTCGCATCCAGCGCCTTACCGCAACCTTAACTAGGTCATCGGTCCACCTAGTGGGAGGCCTTCCAACGTATCGTCTTCCGGTTCGCGGTCGCCATTCCAGAACTTTTCGGCCCCATCGGCCATCCGTTCTGCGAGCAATGTGCCCTGCCCACTGCCACTTAAGTTTGGCAATTCTTCAGGCTATGTCGGTAACTTTGGTTCTCCTGCGGATATCATCATTTCTGACGTTATCACGCAAGAAAATTATAGCCCTCTCCATTGCCCTTTGGGTGACTTTAAACTTTCTGATAAGGCCCATTATGAGCGACCACGTCTCGGTCCCATAGGTGATCACTGGCAACACACACTGGTCATAGACTTTTTGTCTTGAGACACTGCGGTAAATTGGACGAAAAGATACCACGCAACTTCCCGAACGCCGCCCAGCCGAGTCGGATTCGACGGTTGACCTCTTTCTTGAAGTTGTACTTGTGGTAGCTCGAAATGGCGCAGTAATGAGTTTCCTTGTATAACTGAACAGTTAAGGAATCTAAAAATGTCATTAACTCGACATCGGTAGCCATCGGTAAAAAGGAAACCTCAACTTGAAAATTTAAAAGATGGAAAATTTCCTTATGACACTTAAAAATGAAATAATTAATATTTAAAAATATTTCTCATAAAACCATACCGTAGTTGGAAACTAGAGATCTTGAGCAATCCAAAAATGTATAATACTGTATATCCCCTTGAAGAACATAGAAAATATCTTAAGTTGAACTTCCATAATAAGTAATATAGTAAATATGAAATTATCAAAGTATAAAGTTTGGGTGTAATTTTATACATCTTAAACTTTTTTTTTTTTGCTGTATGTTGGATAGCTCTGTCATCTTAGAATATAAAACAATTAAAATGGTTTCAGTATTACGACTTCTGTCCAAACCATTTTTGAGATAGAAAACACCGTTTGGTCCCATAGTGCGGCGCCTTGTTGTTCTTAAGTTATTTCAGAGCCATCGTTATCTCGCAGAGGCTGACATCCGGGATGTCTTCGGTAGTGTCGTTGTCGGGTCGTTTGCTAGATTCGCAATGGGTTTGCTGATTAATGTGTACAATTGCCCATAGAACGCCTCGATCTCCCCCCTCAGAAGCTCCGGTTTGGCGGATACGATCCTGCCATCGTCGGTCTTCAGTTTCGTGAGCTGGCTCCGTCCAATATCTCTTGCAAACACCTTGGAGCCCTTATTCCGCTCAATCGCGTCTTTAATACGCTCAGTATTAAAGCGGCGGAGGTCGCTTTTTAAGGACGTAGAGATTATCTTTTGAGCTGCAGCTAGTTCCACGCATCGTCTGAAGATTGTAGGATCATTTCACGGCTCTCCTTCTTGAGTTTGAGAGTAGGATCAGATTATTTCTTGTTCCTATTTGAACGACGGTTCTTGAAAACTTAGACCCGACCGTATGGACATTTTCCACGAACCCATCGTTGTAAACGTCCACGAGCTGAAAGCTCGCGGGGTTTTGGATCTTGCTGGACGGATCGAAGATTTCAGCCGTCGAGATCTTTCCAGCTTAATATTTAAGTTCCATGTGCCTCTAACCACACGGTGATTACCTCCGGTTTTCACCGTGTTGATCACAGAGACATCATTGAATATTTGCTTCAGCGTCGACATGATGAAGTCTATCTCATTTTTCGTTGCACAACTGGGCTTTGCCAGGTCCACCTCCTGTACTCACGCTTTCTGAAGGAGTTCATCATCATATAGAGCCCCTCCGTTTCTATAACAGTGGCCAGTAGGTAACCCCGGTGGTTTCGTCGTTTAAATCCAATTTTCCTCACTCGCAGCTCATTATCGTCTCGTTTACCCAGATTCGCATTGAAGTCCCCCATGACCACGGTGACGTGAGTTGAATGACCATGCATGGCTCTGGACATGTCCTCATACATGGTCTCTACTTCGTCGTCGGGGCGTAGACATATATGTCCTTCAGCGAATATCTTGAGGATATTCTGAGTATAAGGTACGCCACCCTGGTCGAGACACTCTCGATCTTCATCACGTTGTTCACAAGGGACTTGTGGACGATAAACCCGACACCACTTTGGGACTGCCGGTCACCCTCTCGGAAGTAGAGCAGGTTACCGGATTTAATGATTATCGAGTCCTCCCCCTATCTTCAAACTTCAGATAACCCTATCATACTCCATTGTAACCTGCTCAACTCCTCTTCGACTTCGATAATCTTCTCGTCGGTCCAGAGCGTACGCATGTTAAATGTTGCCAGGGCCAGTCGTCGGATTGTATTCTGGTAGCCGGTTCCCGCCCGGGGATTCTTTGCACCCCTTGCCACGCCGTAACCTCAACCGCTACCGTAGTCGAGGGTAGACGGGCTGCCAGGCACTAGGCAATGGCCCCTAGTGCCCGGCAGCCCGTCTACCCTCTACTCTTTGGTGGGCTATTCATCGGTTAGGGGGGGTTTACCGTAATCACCACGCTTGGCGGGCGGGTTGGTGATCGCAGTTTGTTATTAAGGCGCCGATTCCCTTGAGTAGCTGATTTTAAAATGAGAATCACGTCTAAACGGCTAGTCGAAATTTATTGAAAAAAAAATATGTTATAGTAGACCATTTTCTTAATAATTTCATCTGAGCAAATTTTGAGTTTTATTCGTATAACATAGTGTAATTAATTTGTAAAGTTATGTCTAAAACGGACAAAAACACGACAATCACACCAAAACCGCTAGGTGTATTTTAATGAAATCGACACTATATCAAAGACAATTTAATTATCTACATTTTTGATCTGAAGTTTTTTTTTTTAAAGTCAAAGAATAATAAGGTAAGTACAAAAAACTACTAAATTTTGGGTCGCGCGCGTGTGAAACGAGTGCGCGTTTTGTTCCCTCAAGGTCGTTGGCGTTAGTCGTCGTCTTAAGTGCACAGAGAACGCCTCTGCACATTCTCTGGTATGTCCCTTGGTCGCCTCTTAAGACAGCGACCCACAAAGATATATGGAATGGTGAGATTCTTTACGTCCGACACCATACGGAACATGATTATGATGTTAGCACATCTTGCTAAAATAACAATTTTCAACAATCACAATCTTTTCGTGTTGTGATTGTTGAAAATATATGTCGTACCAGCGTCTGCCAGCGGCTTCGTCCGCCTGAAAGTCGGAAACCATCCCAAGGAAACATAATCCCGGTAAAGAAAAGTATCCCATGTCCTATTATACTAACTTGGGTGTTGTGATGAAACTACTCATCCAAATCCGTTCAGCCATTACGACGTGAAAAGGTAACAAAAAGACAGACAGAATTACTTTCGCATTTTTGTAATATTAAGTCTGGATAATTTTCTTTGTAAGAGTAATATGAGCCAAATTCAGCATTGTAAAATATTCAAGCATTATTATATAAAAGTAGTAATTGTAATAATAAAAAAGTGGGTTAGTAAATTGTCCTCTTCAAGAATGAAAGGCAAAGAGTAGTGTTTACAGAAACGCATGCAAGTTTTCCCGCAACTGGCAAAGCTCCAAGTTACAAGTGTGCAACAATACAAAAATAGTGACAGATTATCTGCTGCCACAAAAGTATTGCAAAATAACCCAGATTATCTCATACAAACACAAAATTTAACTTATTTTTACACAATATTTCCTTATCAGAGTTAGTTGATAAGGGGGTTAGTCAACTGGTTTTTAGCTTTCTTTGACTGATAAAATGACTAATAATTAATTTATTGTACAATTGTGTATAAAGCTTGGAAGCTTAGCTGAGAAAAAAACCGGCCAAGTGCGTGTTGGACTTGGCACATTTGGAGTTCTGTACCAAACTGCAAAATCAAGTTGGTTGTAATAGGAAAAGACGGCATTTCAAAGAAAAATCTGATCTATCAATATATTGGTATTTGTTAGTGATATTATACGTAATAATAAACATTATCACCAAATTTCAAGTTCAATGGGAAGTTATTAAATCCATCAGTATTTTTTTTTATCTCTTCTTTTGTGGCTTATCATTCTTTTGTTTTCCATTATTTTTTAAAACATAAAATACAGTATTTATCTACTCAACGAGCTCTAAGCAAAGATACCCCCCCACTCGTTGGGTTAGGTCAACAATTTTTTTCGCTCCCCCCTTGAGCTGTATGGGGGCCCGATAAAAACATTAAAAAGATTTTTCAAAGTCAAAGTCAAAGTCAAATATATTTATTCAATTAGGCCAATAAACGGCACTTTTGAACGTCACATAAGTTTTTGACAATGTGTATGGCTTTAGATCAGCAAGATGCTTTTACTATGAAAATTTTAAGACATAGCTCCAACTGACCTGTGTGACAGATAACGGACAGACAGTCAGACAGACAGACAGCTATAGGGCTCTGTTTGGACCCGTTACATACAGACCCCTAAAAAAACTGTATAAAAACCATGAATAGAAAGTACTACTGAAAAGCAATGGACCCCTTCAATGGTTACATATTGTATTACAACAAGAGATAGGTAGCTCAATAGCTGCCTTTGGGTCAATGAACCAAGATTGTAAAGAGCTCAATGGCATTTCAAAAGGGTTAACTTAAAGAGAAGTAAACTGTAAAAGTTTTGTTAGTACTATAATGACAAAATATACTTACAATTGTACTCAGAGGTAATGAAGAATTGTCACTGGGATTGATTTCAGAACAATGAGTATTAGAATTTAAGGTATTTAGTCCAGTGCCACTGTTGTTCAAGGCACTTGTAGATTGCTTGGTGCTGTCACTCAATCCCATGTTCGACTCTAAAATAGTGTCCTTCTCAAGCACTCGAACATGCTTCTTTCTCATTGTAGTATGGTTTCCTGTAAGGATAAAGATTTAATTTAAATGTGTCTATTAAACTGGTGTCTCGCCAATAATGAATTTTGGTGACTTACTTAATAATTTTTGTATGAAACAACCTCATTTAATAAACAGTACCTGGCAACCGAGATCTGCTCAGGTGAAAATAGAGAAAACAATGTTTTCTAAAAATGAAACCTAGCTAGATTGATTTATCGCCCCTGAAACCCCTGCATACAAAACTTAATGAAAATCGTTGGAGCCGTTTCCAAGATTCAGATTACATATATACATATAGACAAAAATTGCTTATTTATAGGTATAAGATTAGATTTCTTCTCGTGAAAGTTGAACTATCAACAACAACATATTCTTATAAGTTTGCCTTGGAATTTATAAAGATGATTTGAAGCACAAACCTGGTAGATCTTCCAAAGCTGTTGTTTCCACAGAAGCCTCCATTCCACTTGTTTCCACAAAGCTTGCAGAAATATTTGACTGCTGCTTACTCTTACAGGAGCAGCCTGACAAATTCGAAGACCTGCAGTACTCGCAGGCATTTTGTTTAGATGATTGTGATGTATTTTGTTGGACTAGGCTGGAAAGGAAGAAATAACAAGCAATATTAGGTATTCAATATTGTATCAATATAGCTGTTTTACAACTAGTATTGGACTGAGCATCATAAGTGTGTTACTAACATTTTATAACCTAAAATTGATCCTGAACTTAATTTGTTAATAAGAATAAATAGAATTAAGTTTATCATTGTTACAAAAATGGCCTTTAAAACTATTAGGTTAAGTACCACTTTTTTTTTGTATTTGAACTATTTTCACAATAAGTTATGTTTTATGGTGATCCCCAAAATAGATAAAATACAGGCTGTATTTTAGGTAATGAGTAATATTATGATAGACTGATTCAGTCTAACAAGGATATTAATAACTTTAATGTATCAGGAAAATGGTGAAAGTTTACATGAAATTATGAAGATTATTGTATGAAATAAATACCTGATGTTTTCACTGGAGGTGTTTTGTTCTTGTAGTTTGTTTATATCTGCATTATTTGCTAGGAACTTCACAATATCTAACAAGTTGGTATATTGCACCAGCTTCTTCCTCAAAACAAGAGGTTTGCATTGTTCCACTGAAAATTACAACAAATAATTAACACATTATTATTGACCTAAGTTTTGGCTTAACTTTTATAACCAGGCTCAAAGGCAAGGAGCATTATGTTTGTGATCAAAGTAAATACAAATAAAAGTTTGTTGAGGGATGAAGATAGGCAATCTGGATCATATTTCTAAAAGTAAAGTTCCGCATGGCAATTACTACTTCCCTCAATATCGTTAATAATTATAGCCTGTGTTAATCTGATATAAAAGCTATATTACTATTCAGTTTAATCACAATCCATTCAGCAGTTTTTGCATCAGAATAACACATCCTGGTTTCATCAAAATCTGTTCAGAAGATTATGCATAACAGTGTAACAAACATTATCCACACAAACATTCACATTGATTATATTATTAGGGTTTAAATCATTAAAAAAAACTACCAAGCATGGTTATTCACACATGTGCGAGTAAGCAGCCTGGCTTTGTAAAAGGCCCACTCAGCCATGGACTAACCAATCTCAATTCCAAGTAGTCTACCAGAGGGAATATGCCTAGCAAAAATTAAACATTACTCTTCTTCTGCAGTTGGGCAAAAACTGAGTGGTAGCCCATTCAACTATAACTTATCTGGCTAACATGATGATGATCATGAAGTGTTCTTCTTCTTGGAAGACGAATAAGAAAAATATAATAATAAAACTTATTTTCAAGTTATGATTATTTGTTGTGATTCTTTCTAATATGACCCTCTGCCCCTTAGATCTTGTTAACATAAAACAGCAACTTTCTAATAATCATTGACATAGGATTTGATAAGAATGCTAGATGCAGGTTAACAGTATTATACCTACAATGGATAGCTTTTGCCACTGGCATAAAAAAAATTGAAAGCCTATCTGTGACATAACAGAAATTGCGTGTTAAAAACATGTTTCACTAGATAGGATCAGAGACAGAGAAGCACATCGAAGACAACATGAGGGGTAAGCATTAAATGCGTGGACTCTAAAAAAAATAACAATGAACTCGGAGGGGGCGACCCCACGGTACGAACCATATATTTTTACAGCCCTATATTCAGCCAGAATATTCCTCAGTGATGTCATAAATATCCTGTCATATTCATTTCTGAGAGCGTCCAAGTAAGGGCTCGCTTGCAGAAACTCATCATAAGCAGTCATAAGCTGCTCCTCAGCAAGATATCCTAAAACACAAAACAAAGAACGCGATCATCAGTCATCCCGTCCGTTAATTGGGAGCCCAACATTCCCGTTCCCGCCAAATAACCAACGTACCAAGAACTAGTTTAGCCAAATCTTGCGAAGGAAATGGTGGTAAAGTCATTTTTACACGAATTATTACACTGCACGATCTTATTTAGTAATGACATGAAACTCAAGGTAATTGTTTAACAAATTCACAAATAAAAACAGTGCAAAGCAAACACTCGCTCCAAATTCGTGCACCACAAATACAAAAATACACAGATTCAAAAAGAAAATACAACACAGAAACAGAATGAATGGAAGTGAAGTTGTGAACGAATACGATACGAAACGAATGAGTGATGGGCGATTACTACTAAAACTAATCGAATTTGTCGATTGTTCAGTTTAGTTGATAAAAGTCGAAAAAAATCGATGTTAGTCGATTGTTATCAACTAGCGGCGTGCGGCGAGCGACAATGACTGGACTGATACAGTTACCGCGTCAATTTTAACTAGTAATTTGTAGCGCAGCGCACCCATACTATACACGCGCGTAGTGCGTACTACTAAATAAGTAATTACAATAGATGGTGCGGCGGGCGTGCGCTGCGTGCCTACTACTTATGTACGACTGCAGCTAATATAACGATTCTAGCTAATATATTATTTAATCTATCTAGTAATCTCCAATTCTCCATCAGTTGAGGGAACATTTATTACAAAATTACGAATAGATGAGTAGACTAAAATAAGAATTAAGATAAAAAATTATATTTATTATAATTGTTTTTCCACAAGATCAACTAAAGTAAACGAATTGAAGTACTAATACTTATAAACGCAATTGACTCAATACCGTCCCGCATGTTTCGCCCCGCGCGGTCTTACGCAGTTCAACGTACGTTAGTAGTTAGTAGTTTGTCTATTGTTATTCGAATAATAATTGTGAGGAACTACTAAATCGACAATCGAATGAGCAGTAACACAATTTTCGATTCAGTTAATTGATTAGTTTTTTTTTACACCAGCGCCCATCACTAAAACGAATCAATGATAATCAACGAATGTTTTTTCTGCTACAAACTAAAATAGAGATGCACCCATGGAATTAGTAAATAGTAAATACTATAATTTGTTACCAGCTATACATAGCAGGCTCCTCAGTCCGATAAAGAATACTATTCTTTATCTGAGGCAGGCTCTGTCTAATACTCGTAAACATTACAAATTGTATTTTATAAGTTACAAATCTACAAAGTTTCTGTTTAATTAACAATACAACTTACAAATTTACCATGGTGGAAAAAAATATAAAAATTGTAAAATTATACCTACAATTTTACATGTTTTTGTCTTAGAGCTAAAACGGTTAAATACCGTTTTTGTTTGATAAACATTTTCAGTTTACAGGTAACAATTCACTTTTATGACTATATAACTGTTTTACTCACAGACTTAAATCTAACTAGATGACGCGATTGTATGTACTGCGCGTGCCAAAAAACGGAGTAGTCACGATCAATGATCGTAATCTGAGCTTTTCATTTAGCATTATCGGCACCGGAAATCCACCGAAGTCTAGAAAAATGCCTATTTATGCCATATTGAGCTATAAAGAATGTATAGTAAAAGTTGGCCGAATCATCGAAACTGTTTTCTTTCATGGGTAAGTGAATTTGTTTTTAAATTGTTTGAAAAAGTGGCACGCTTGGTTTTAATACAGATGAAGGGACTTGTGTTATCTATTTAGATCTATGTCTGTGGTTTCACATAACTTGAGTTGAACTTGAGTATCGCAACTCGAGTTAGCAGAACGAAGCTAAGTTAGAATGAATTATTTATTTTGGTTAAAATCAAAGTATTTTGCAGGTAAATTGGATAACTTCGTCGAAAAATGGTGAGATGAGGCACAACACCGAGGGAAATGGAAGGAATGGGGGAGGCCTTTGCCCAGGAGTGGGACAAGACAATAGGTCTAAGGCTAAGAAGAAAAAAATAAGATTAGTTAACTTATACCCTATTCGCTAAGGAATAATCTTTTTGTAAACACAAATCAAACGGTTATAATCCACTAATTTAAAAATACAACCTTACAACGCAAAATGGTTGCTTTTGTAGCACTCTTTAATTTTTTATCATAATAATTCCGAACTTCTGGATTTCGAGATACATTTTAATGTTAGTAATTGGTTTTATCTTTTTTTGTTTTAAACTATGAAAATATTGATAAAATTATTATTGTAAAAACCGGCCAAGTGCGCCGAAGAGTTCCGTACCATTATCGTAAAAAAACGGCACAAAAATCACGTTTGTTGTATGGCAGCCCAACTTAAATATTTATTTTATTCTGTTTTTATTTGTTGTTATAGCGGCAACAGAAATACATCATCTGTGAAAATTTCAACTGTCTAGCTATCACGGTTCATGAGATACAGCCTGGTGACAGACAGACAGACAGACAGACAGACAGATGGACTTCGGAGTCTCAGTAATAGGGTCCCGTTTTTACCCTTTGGGTACGGAACCCTAAAAATGAGTAAAGTTAAATGTTTGACATGTGTGTATTTGGTTGTTCTATGATATATTTTATTTTAGATTTTAGTGATAGCCACTCGAGTCAACTCGAGCTAGGCGCAACTCGTATTATTAACTAGAGTGGCACATCTCAAAAAGAACGTTACATAACTGTAATAAAAAGTGCGTTTAGGTTTGTGTTTAGTAAATTATTTGGAGAAGAAGTCCGCTGGCCAACTAATTGTCTCGATATCCCCAGATTGTTTATAAAATATAATATAACTAGTGTAGTGTATGTAGATATCAATAAATCGTGCTATACGCCGATAACAGTATTGTATCGATGCCTCGTGCGCACACGTCGCTCGGTTATAAATACCGGTCTGAGTGGTGGGGCGATCGGTCGCTATCGGACTGTCGGCCAGTGTGGTGGTGCGTTGGTGAGTCAATATTAATATTGATAAATGTGCATATTTTACATTGGCGACGAGGATGGGATCCGTAAAGTGAAATAAACTTGATTTTCTTATAAAACGAAAACCTATCTAAAAGGGACATGTTAAAATAAAAAAAAAAAAATATGACGGTGACAGTTAAAATCAGTGGCGTTTAGTTTTTGAAGTGCATCAAATGTGTACGATTAGTAGTGCACTTGCTGAGTAGTGCTGTGGAATTCAACCTCGTATACGAGTAGTAAGTAACCGCGTAGTTCGATGCGCGAACGGTGGCACACTTCACCGTCAGCGTCGCATTGTTTTGGTCCACCAAAACTGAATGAAGTAGAAGTAAGCCCTTCAGCTTCACGTCTATATGGCAGGAACAATGTGGGATGTTATGCCAATCTGGAGAGTTGTTTTCATTTTGTTATGGCTCAGGACATGTGTTCATTATTCAAACTTCTAGTTTTGTATACAGTATGGGCCATGTCAAGTCATAATCCATGTTGGCTTAATCACAGGCCAAGTTTTAGTGTTGTTGAAGAATATCACTGGTGGCCATTAGCTAGCCTTGGCTGGTTGTTTTTGTTTGGACGTTAGAGCGATATAGTAACAATGCCGTACTTCATTTAAGAAAAAATGATAATTCCTAATGCAACGATAAGGTTTTGAGTTAATTGTGTTTGATCATTGAATTGGTAGTGGTTATACCTAGCACTAACACTAGGTAATTGAGACATACCTAGAACAGAGCCAGTACGTAATGAATTTCTTGTTGACGGTAATAGTTTCAACATTTTGTTCCGTAAGGATGAGATATACCTTGTATGTCGCGGGACGATTTACAACGATCTCGGTCGATCGATTTTCATCTTCAGATCTTAATTCACTTACCTACTTTCAAAGTAACATTACAATAGTAGTAGATCCCACGATCGCTATCTTCTGAAATCTTTAAATAGTAATAGAACGAACAAGTACGCGTACGATCGCATACAAAGGATGCCTCTCAGTAGTGCTCCTAACGAGTAAAACGTAGAAAACAGTGAGGAGGGTTCCTCCACCGAGCAGGAGAGTACATACCGTGGCTATTAGGTCGCACTGTACGCACTTGTCTGTCGTCGTACCTGCAATTTAATTGTGAGCTGTTCAGGGGGCGATGGGTAGCTGGTGGTGTAGCGGGGACACGGGTCTCAAAGGAGACTATCGTTGTATTGGTTTTGTAATAACCTAGAAGTCGTAGACTCTATGTGAAGTGATGTGTGTTGGTCGTATCACATGAGATTATGATGATATGGGTGGAATGAGTGTCACTAGCTGCTGCGGCAGTCGTGCCGTGAGCGTTGTATATGATCTAAGCTGATAGTTTCACTGATCAATTACTACTAAGGCTTAGAGGAACCTTTCGTTATCGGTTATCGTTATACACTGAAAGCTTTAAATAGGTACGCTTAGAACTTAGATGTATATACACACGATAAGTTTAGGAAGATGATAGTGGGTCACGAACGCACGTTCCAGTCGATGTTGATTTCGATAATGATGATTGATGAGCAAGATGTAGAAAGTCGAGTAATTCAGTCTATTGGCCGAAGTGTGTGTTCGACCGTACCGGTAGTTAAGTGTAGTCGTAGCCGTAAACTAGTATATCTTGAGGCAACATAAGTAGTCCGCAGGTGCGCGATATTGCGTTTAGATCTGTCGGAGGTCTGGGTCTAGATATACCGTTGTGTGAGGGCAATTCGATTGCTGGTCGGCTGGAGAGCCGTGGCGTTGGCATAACATAACATCACGCATATGGTCTATTATTGGAAGGTGTCTTATGGGGAAACAGAGTGACACTGGCCGACCTGGGAGTCCTGTCCAAACCTATGACCTCATGATTAGTTATTTGATTTGTGCTACATGATTAGTTCTAAAATAATAAATCAAATGACTCACAAAGGCAGTAGAATATATCTACTGGTCATTAAATTGACAGGCAGTAGAATATAGCTACTGGTCATTAAATTGACAGGCAGTAGAATATAGCTACTGGTCATTAAATTGACAAGCAGTAGAATATACCTACTGGTCATTAAATTGACAAGCATATACCTACTGGTCATTAAATTGACAAGCAGTAGAATATACCTACTGGTCATTGAATTGACAGTCATCAGAGAATGACAGTAATAGCAGTAGATTATTCTTACTTGTCATTAAACTGACAGTCATCAGCGATATAAAATATATAACTTTAAAACTTTCGCGTTTCATAATTTATTGAAAACAATATAATTATCACGGGAAATAATAAAAAATAATAATAAATAATATATTATGACCGCACAATAATTACAGATCACACTATATATAATAACAGACCAGATATAACACTTGTTGATAAAGAAAACAAACACACATACATAATAGATATAGCAGTCCCAAACACTAATAATATACAAAAAACTATCACAGAAAAAAATAGGAAGTACACAGAGTTACAAGAAGAAATTACCAGAGTTTGGAAAATTAATAGAGTTACAATAGTCCCTATAGTCATATCAACAACAGGTGTTATTCCGAAACAAATCTATATATATAAAAGAAAGTCGTGTTAGTTACTTCACTTATAACTCAAGAACGGCTGAATCGATTTAGCTGAAAATTGGCAGGGAGGTAGCTTAGAACCAGGAGAAGGACATAGGGTAGGGTAGGGTAGGGTAGGGTAGGGTAGGGTAGTGTAGGGTAGTGTAGGGTAGTGTAGTGTAGGGTAGGGTAGTGTAGGGTAGGGTAGTGTAGGGTAGTGTAGGGTAGTGTAGGGTCGGGTAGGGTAGGGTAGTGTAGGGTAGGGTAGTGTAGGGTAGCGTAGGGTAGTGTAGGGTAGTGTAGGGTAGTGTAGGGTCGGGTAGGGTAGGGTAGTGTAGGGTAGGGTAGTGTAGGGTAGCGTAGGGTAGTGTAGGGTCGGGTAGGTTAGGGTAGGGTAGGGTAGGGTAGTGTAGGGTAGGGTAGGGTAGGGTAGGGTAGTGTAGGGTAGGGTAGGGTAGGGTAGGGTAGGGTAGGGTAGTGTAGGGTCGGGTAGGGTAGTGTAGGGTAGGGTAGGGTAGGGTAGTGTAGGGTAGGGTAGGGTAGTGTAGGGTCGGGTAGGGTAGGGTAGTGTAGGGTCGGGTAGGTAGGGTAGATAAATGTTTGGTCTTTTTATGGCAAAACAAAGTTTGCTGGGTCAGCTAGTATACAATAGTTTTAATGTTCTCAATCTATCAAAATACACATACCTAACACTACAAAAAGCTGCAATATTAAACACTTGCCGAAAAGTAAGAAAAATTTTACAGTTAGATTTAGATTACAATTTGTGTGCAGTACAAAATAATTTACCAGGTCAAATAGAAAATTAGGATTTCACCTTGGTTCACACCCGTGAGATTCTATAAAAACACCAGGTTCTTACCTGAGTAACTGAAGTTTAAAAACCATAATAATAAATAATAATATACCTACTGGTGGAGAAGGAAAACATCGTGAGGAAACCGCCATGTCTTAGAACCAAAAAATTCGAAGACATGTGACATCCACCAATCTGCACTGAGTCCGCGTGATGGATCCTCTCTGTGAGAGAGATTACCTCTCCTTAAGAGGTATTCTCTCTCACAGAGTGGATGCCTGTGTCCCAGCAGTGGCAACATTATAAGGCTGATGATGATGATACCTACTGGTAATTAAGTTGACAGTTACAAAGAGCAAAAAAAAAAAGAAATCGCTAGTAGTGGTAATCTGGCGCTAATTTATTCATCTTCATCATCATTACGGCCGGGGTACGTCCGATGCTGGACATGTTACTGGCAACACACACTGGTCAAAGACTTTTGTCTTGAGACATTGTGTTGAATTGGACGAGAGGATGCCGCGCAGCTTCCCGGACGCTACCTGGCCGAGTGAATTTTGACGGTTGACCTCTTTTTCGAGGTTGGACCTGCCTAGCAGGACTATTCGTCCCAAGTAGGCATGGTCGTCTACGGCTGCGGGTGTGGAGTCTGCGATCTTGACGGGAGGGGTTGCGACATGGGCGTTTAACATCACTTTGGTTTTTTTTACCCACTCTTTCGGAAGCTCTACTGAGGTCATCGAGCGTTGTACTGGGGACCGCCATGGTCTCAGCAATGACAGCTATATCATCGGCGAACCGGAGGTGAATTATGTGCTTGCCGTTGATGTCAATGCCTGGCCCTCTCCGGTCCGGAGCCTTGAAGGCGTCCTCCAGTGCAGCAGTGGACGGTTTCGGAGGTGTGGCGTCTCCCTGTCCCGCACCTCGCTGTGGAGGGATGGGTTCCGGGGCCAAGTCCCAAGGTCGGACTAGCGTTGTGGCGTTTTTGTGCAGGTGCCTCGATGGACCGGTGGTCGATTTGTCGCCGTTGGAGGGACTGCAGTGCAGCCCAAGTCTCGATCAAGTCAAGGACTTTCACGTGGTCCACAGACGCTGAGCGGAAAGTCAAGGTGTACTCTTTGGTCCTCTGTATAGCCTGCCGCAGCGAACGTTTGTGATCCACGGTGCTGGAGCTTGTTTGGAGACCGGCTTGTTCGGGAGGCTCGATGTCGTCGAGCCTGCGCGCGAGACGATTCGTGTATTAATTTATTGGCTCCAGGTAATAAATGAATAACAAGAGTTCTTAACTAACGCTAGAGAAATATGATGGTGAGGGGGAACCTTCACCAGTAGGCCAGAGACGGGAATCAGTAAATGGAACAAAAGAAGAAGAGGAAGGATACAAGGAACACTAAATTAAACCTGTAAATGATTTTTAAATATTATATTATTGTGTCGGCATTTTATTTTGCCAGAGATGACAATTAATTATTAATAAAAATAAGAGTGTGCTAAATGTCTTATTAATAATTCTGGTTACATCCAACTGTTTAAAACAAGGAAGGGAATGTAGTGTATGTAGACATCAATAAATCGTGCTATACGCCGATAACAGTATTGTATCGATGCCTCGTGCGCACACGTCGTTCGGCTACAAATACCGGTCCGAGTAGTGGGGCGATCGGTCGTTATCGGAATTTCGGCCTGTGCGGTGGTGCGTTGGCGAGTCAACTATAAATATTGATAAATGTACCTTTTTTTTCATCTAGAATAGCAGGCATTTTAGATAGCTCGCTAATCATAATGGGTGCTCCTTGACCAAACGAATCCACTTAAGTAGACAGAAACGGAAATCATGCTCAACGATTTCAACAACAACAATTTCAACAGCAATTTTTTACTAAACAGATTTTCAGTGTACTGTTAGGTGCCTTAAAACCCTTCTAAACAGTCGGAACCAACGCCCGACCAAACCAAGGCTTAGACCATTTAACCTTGGTGGCCTTGATTGAGTCAACCAAATGGCACCTTTGTTGTACACGGTTGCGTGAATGACACAACTTTACCTAATTATTTTTTATTCGCGGTCAGTCATTGTACGAATATGTTCGATATAGGCACATATGTCAGTCATACATATTTTTTGTACAAGCAAGAAATGGCGACTCCCTGTCTTTCAAAACCGACGAGCCTATCAAAATATCAGAAATTTGGAGTGGCTCTTCTAAGTGCAAGCGAAGTTATAGAAAAGAAAATGGACTAAGACTCAACGTCCTCTATTTGACCTTGGTCGCAAACGCAAACCTCCTTGAGGAGTTGAGGCTTTTAGCTCCCAAGACATCCAACCAAGGTTGTTGAAAAGTCAACTCAATTTGGTTGTCAACCATCGTCGGCGTCTACACGCCTTTTTTTTACAACAACACAACCAAGTTCATGATGTCCTTGGTTAATTTGGGTGGTTGTTCTGACTGTATAGAAGGGGTATTAATTCAGTATAGTTCTCGCCAAAATTCTTGGCCAAACTACAGTTGACTTTTCGATGCGCAAGGAACTGAGCAAGGAACAGATCGATGCAGTTTTTGTATGAGTTTTACTACTGCGCAGCTATTGTAGCCAACTTCAGGGTGGCCAACAGTGGCGAAGAAGTTTGGCGAGAACTATTCTCGCGAAAGATGTGATTGATTGATTGATTGATCGTTTTAATGTCTTCCTCTGGGTCTTATACCGGCTAAAATTTCCATTATGGGCCGTTGATTTGGAAGTTCATAATGTTTTTGTAGGTATATAGTACTCATAAATATAAAGCTTTTTACAAATTTTCAAGACTCGGAAATTTTATGTTTTTTTTTAATGTTTTTCGTGAGGTAAAAACATGCGAATTAGTCCAAGAGCGAGCGAAGCGAGCTCGGGAACTTAGGGCACCCCGACACGGATAGGTCTTCTCCTTCATGTTAGGTTACTTATGACCCTACAGACAGAAATAGGAGCCCCGGGCTCCGTCGACGTTGTTGCTTAAATAGTAATTTTAAATTTAACCATGGATATCTCCATAACCATGGGGTTCTGTGGGGTGGGGATGGTACAGTGAGGTTGCCCCTCTACCCCCCTTTCCCTTCCCCCCTCCACGCCTCTTAAATCGATGCAGATTTATGGCAATTTTGATTCTAACCTGAAAACTTTAACCATGGATATCTCCATAACCATAGGGCTCCGAGTGGTGGGGATGGTACTGGGGTATAGCCAAACCTCACCCCCTCCCCCCTCCATCCTCCCCGCATCAAAAATCAACGGCCCATAATCGAAATTTTAGCCCTTATACCATTTAACCTAAAGATCCAATTATTATAGGTCGTTGAGAACACCTTAGTCGATTAAAAAAATCGACTATTTTCATAAATTTGACAGCAGTGACATCTGACATTGGCATTAAAAAATTTAACGCTAATTCGCCATATTTGATATTGGAAGCCATTTTTCAATATCAGTTGTTAAATTTCGCGTTTTGTAATTTTGTATTAGTTCAGAGGACCTAATTTTATTAAATTTTCGGTGTATCAATAGTGTTGTTTGTTTTTAATAATCATGAGTAACACGGCATCTACACCGCTATTCGCTTGTTCGAAGTGTTTCTCTAGACACCCTTTCGAGGAATTATCAACTGGTGAACAACTTTGTAAGGTACGTACGTCACAATTATTGAATTTAAAATACGATATTGATCGAATCATTATTTACTATTTTTATTAATGTTTCTTGTTGGGAACAGGGATTACGAGTGTGCGTCATACTTAACTGTTATTTTGACGTCAGAAAGTGACGCGTTTGTTGTGTGATATTTCAGGAATGTCGCGGATCATTCCCAGTCGTCAAGTGCACGTACTGCCGTTCCGAGTTTCAACAAACAAGGTCAGTGCCAGCTGCCAAGGCTTAAAAGAACTGCGTGTTATGATAAAGATTTTAAGTCAAAATTACTTTCAATTTCCCCTTTCACTGATACCATTTTCATTATTCATACTTATTATCTCAATCAGCTGACATAGCAACTGACCTATTTATTTTTTCATATAAACCTACCAAATCAGTCAATTAACCCCTTGTATGCTAGAATGCAGATCTACGCGAGACACAATGGCTTTTTAATTGTGTCTCGTTTAGTGGCATACAAGGGGTTAATACTAAATAAGAATGCTTAATGATCTTTATCATTCCACTTTACAGCAATACTATAAAAAAAATATGATGCACTTTATTTTTACTTTATTATTATTTATTTTTGTAGCAAGTCAAACACATCATCAATCTGTAAGAAGTGCGAGGCCAATGTTAAGGCCTATGGCAAGCCTACAGCATGTGAATATTGCAACATCATAGCTGCATTTATTGGTAAGCTTATTGCATATATTTCCACAAACACATTTTTCTTCTGGTTTTGGGTATTATTTGTGCATAGCTTGCTGTCATAATCAGTCTTGAGTCTTGTTGACAAACACACTGTAAAAGTTCAATAATATATTAAATTAACAGTTTGGCTGTGAATAACATGGTGTGGTATTTTCAAACTTTTTGATAACAATTTTTGACAACAAAAGAAAAACATTTAAAAATATCAATATTTTTATGACAGAAATACAAGCAAGCAAGTGTACAAATCTCAATTACACATCTTCAGTCTCAATTTTATCTTCTTCTTCTAAGAAAAGTGGGAATAAATTCTTCCACTTTTCAAACTGATATTTCTTGTTTAAAATTACATGAGTCTAGAGGTGACTTATGTTTATCATATCTGCCTACATTAAAGTCAACCTCATTTGCAATGTTGTATTTACAGACACTGTAAACAGATGGTTCACACAAATAGGTACTAACTTTACAACAGACTGAAGATGTGTAAAAGCCCTTTAGCCATTAAACTGTAATCCAAGTAGATATTGCAGAATATGTTTTGATTACAGTATGAAAACTATGTACTGACACTTAATTAAAAATTAGGTAACAAGTGCCAACGCTGTGCTAACTCCGAGCGCAAGTACGGGCCAGCTGTCACGTGCGAGCAGTGCAAACAGCGCTGCGCTTTTGACCGCCATGATGATACCAAAAAGGTATAAAATTCAATAAAGTGTGTATGATAATTAATTAATTGTCTGACAACTTTGACGATAGGTGTTCTAAGAAATGTGTTAAATTATTTCAAGGCAAAATATTTCTGAGTAATTTCAATTGTGCCACATTGATCAGTGCCATCCCAATCAAAATATATTCAACGTTCCCAATCAGCATTGAACTGTCATAAGTCGGTACATTACTTAGTATTAGATTGTTTAGTATTGATCTAGAACTTGTATGATTGCAGTCAAGGCTAGGCACTTGAACAATGATATGAAAAAAGTAAGAACAGTTTAAAAGTTGCAGCATTTCACAATAGATTGCATTTGAGGCAATTTAACATGGTTATTTGGATAAAATATGGAACACGGGTAGACCATGACCTGCATTAGGACTTAATATACTTATTAATCTGGTAGATAGTATGTTCCTGAGGGATATTTTCGAAATTTCATGTGGGCTAAGCTGGTAGAAGTGGTAAATATGATTGAATTGAATGTTTCTTAGTATTCGAACAAGTCAGCTTCAATGAATAGTGGTACCTTTGTGCAACAATCAAAATAATACTTTGGACATATCCTGTCTAATATCAGTAGACAAAATACTGGGCAAGGTTTATTAGGGGACTGCTGGGAAATCCTTAATGTATGAGGGAAATCCCAGGAATTACTAAGATATAATATACAGGTTCAAATTTAATTAACTAGAGAACGCCACAAGCGTGATGGGTATGATACCAAGATGATCCATAACGAAACCTCCCACAAGAAGGTCCAAGACCTAATTAAATCCTATACAAAGTGTTTCCGCACCGAATGTACACACAGTGTAACAAATAGAAAGAGATGGAGAAGTCTCAGAAAAGATCCATTACCACAACCATTCCGCCAGGATTGTATGACTAACCCCCAGTTTCTGCTGTGATTGGCTGTTGATGGTGATTGGTAGAAAATTCATTCAACCAATCACAGCAGATAACGCGTGCTTGACAATTTGTCACATTAATTCTCCGATAATTTTTAGCTGGGAAACTGGGGGTAAGAGGAAGAAATAATGATGAAGAAAAAAATCTGTTTAAATTCTAGTAGTTTCAAGTTCAATATCTGCAGAAGTTGACTTTATACTGACTACTAGAAATAAGTTAAGATTTTTTTTACTTTTATTTTTGTTAGATATCAATGTCCATTACATCTGAGGCATTTCTATCTAGCTAATTTATTTGACCCTTTTTTGTTAAAGTTATTTATTATTTACAACAGAAGCAAATGAAAAATTAAAGACTACTATATAACGTACCTATATATAACTGTTAATAATTTACAAGCGCATGTAAAAACGTAAAAGGTGAAGAACTTATTGGGCCTCAAGCTGGCAGCCTTACTGCCTTACCACATTGATTTCCTGTGCTGATTCTTTGCCCAAAGAAAAGCCTAGACCTCTAGTCATATGAATAGTCAACATACTGTTTACTGATGAATTTGACCTTGTCATCACCTTCTTGCCCTTATCCCATGTTACTTGGGGTCGGCGCAATACATTTTCTTCTTCCATACCGTCCTGTTCCCCGTCATGCCATCACTGACTCCCTTTTCTTTCATATGACTCCTCCCTCCATCTTTTCTTCATCTGTCCCCTCCCTCTCCATCCATCCACATTTATATTCATAGCTCTTTAAGTAACATGCGTTTCATCCCTCCTCATCACATGACCATACCAAGACAAACGGTTTCCTTTCAACTTTTCTGTCACTGGCGCCACTTTCAAACTTTCTCTAATATCCTCTTTTCTCACTTTATTCATTCTCGTCACTCCACACATCCATCTCAACATTCTCATCTTTGCTACATGCAATCTCTTTTCATCCATCTTTTGCACTGCCCAACATTCTGATCCATGTCTAAAAGGTCTAATCACGGACTTTTAAAGGAGATTGCCCATACACAGGCCTGCTATGAGGTATCGTGTCTGCAATTTCAATATTATACAAAAATAGGTTTTCTATTTTGTGTTATTTTCCATCTGTGTCCTTTACTTTATATGTACAGACAACAACAGATCAGGTTCCTTCACTTGGACATTTGTATGCACCTTATTGCATTGTAATAAGGGGTTATTTCAAGAACAGAAACATGGTTATATCTCGTGAACCCTACAAAATAAATAAAACATGTTTTCTAATTATGAATATAACATGCTTTTTCTACAATATGCAACCAAATTCATCAAGATACAACCATTTTTTCAAAGGGGCCCAAGTTCCCTTACAAAATGGGCATTCTCCTTTGCCCTTGTATAATGAACTTGACCTTGTATAGTTAAATTATTGCTCTTTAGTTCATCTTACAATTCTTAAAAAAAAAAAATGGTAAGTGCTGCATAAATTGAAGGTGTTATGGCTACCATACCGGTGACATTACGTAACATACAGGTAAGTATCAGTCTTACCTAACTTAAAGGAAAGAAAAATGTTAGCTGTAGTGCTTCCTTTTAATTAGTTTTACCAAGAAATCAGAAGGGGGGTTGAGGAAAATTGCTGTTATTCTAATTTGAGTAATTTAAACATTTTCCTTAACCTTTACCTGGTAAGGTTACTTTGGTATTAAAGACATAACTGGCCGTTTGGGATTTACCACAGTCTGATTAAAAAATACATAATTTTAATGGCATATTACGATACATTGAAATCAATGTAAGTTTTTGGCTAGCTAATTCGCACCAAAGTATTTTTTTTTTGTAGTAGGTAGTTGATTTGACGACACGGTTGGCGTAGTGGTTGAGCGATCGGCTGCTGCGCTGCTTGTCGACGGTTCGATTTCCGCACGGAACAAATTTTTGTATAGCCTACAGATAGTTGTTCCGGTCTGGTTGTTTGTTGTTTGTATATGTGAGTTGCACCATACGCACTATACAGGAGCAATTCCTAGTGTGGGAAACGTTTTTAAAAAACAATGAGAACATTAGTTTGTTAATTTTAATTCATCGGAATATCGGAGCTAAAAAGCTAAAACAGCACGTCGCATCACTATTGTAAACTTCCATAAAATATTGCATTCTAACCGACGGAAAAAAAAGAGAAGGTTCTAAATTCGTCATGTATATTTTTTTATGTATGACCACATGACCATGCATAGTTTTTTATAGAGTTTGTCCGATTTCAATAATATTTTCTATTGGTTAGAGTTTTCCTCAAACTTGGGCCCATTTAAATTCGAAAATTAAAATCCACCCCTAAAGGATAAAAAAAGGATTCACGTGAACAGACTGTTGAAATTAAATAAACTTAAAAGTGAAAAAAAGAACCTTAAATATAATTTAACCGACGAAATGACGAACTGAAAAGCAAAAAGAAAAAAAACTTTTAGTCTAGCATTTTGAGGCAGCTCATTTTGAAACAAACAATCAATGAAGATCAACCTAGCTGCAATTATTCTAAGCTTTAAGTAATTAATTTGCATTTTTGGCGCTTTATTTTTTACCGGCTTCTAAAAAAAGGATGTTATCAATTCGATACGTATGTATGTAATATTGTTGGAATTGCACAATATTCACATAATTACGTTACTTTATGTGGGCACTAAAAACTTGTGCCAAATTTCATGAGTGTATGTATGTTTGTATGTACAAACAAACAGTAGTGTACAATACAACTATTTTCTTAATGTCCCTCGCATCGAATTTCCGAATACAAACGAATACTAACTTCCATGTCCATCAATTATTAGATTTATCGTGAATAATTATTTGTATTCAGAACTAAGTACTTTATTGTTGTTTTGTTTTGATTTACCTGTGAAATATATAGAGCTGTAAAAATAGCAGATTTAGCAGCTCTCCTCCCATTTTTAAAAGTATCTGGGCGACCGAGCTCTGCTCGGGTGAAAATAGAGAAAACGACGTTTTCTAATAATTTTACCTAGCTAGATCGATTGTTCGCCCCATGATATTTAGATTTAGGGCCGAAAGCATACTAAATTTCATGAAAATCGTTGGAGCCGGTTTCGAGATTCAGATTATAAATATAAATATAGACAAGAATTGCTCGTTTAAATGTATTAGATAAATAACATTATGTTAAAAGAGTATTAACACCTTTATATACTTCCAAGTTGATTGAGAGCGTCCAGTCTGCACTAAGTGCAAAGGGCAATTGATAGAAATCCGACGACTGACGAAACACGAAGTTTGCCGAGGGACATTAAAAAATGTTTTACTCCATGTGTAATAGATAATATACGAAAGACACCGACTTTCGAAACGAAATTTATTTTTACCCTTTTTAATCTTTTGCTTTTGAAGTCGGTTCAATGTTTTTGTTGAAAAGGTTTTTATTTATTGTCTATGCTTGCCTGTTAATAATTATGGAACTTGGCTAATGTCAAATATAAAATTGAAGGCTGGACACAATATAGGTGACATTTCATCTTAATTTGAATGCTCAAATATCTTAGTTTTTTTTATTCTTTTGAATTTTCACTAGTCTCCTTATGTTGCCACTTGAGAAAAGTGTAGAAGTTTAGTTGCTTATTCTCATCTGCCTGTATCCTAAACGTGTTTTGCGCAATACCATCTACAATAAAAAAATTGAATAATATTGTTGCAGGTGGATGGGAAACTGTTGTGTTGGCTATGCACCCAGTCCCTCAAGAGGGCGCTGGCTAGAACCAAACAGCACCTATCATCTGTGGACAAACATAAGCACCGGGGACACAAGTAAGTTTTTGCATTTTTTTTATCCCTGAACAGTACAGTCGAAATGTTTGATATATGACCCATTCACCCGATAATTTGTTTGAAAACTTTTTTTGTTATATCACTCACTAGCGGACGCATCGCGGTTTCACCCGCGTAGTTCCCGTTCCCGTGGGAATACAGGGATAAAAAGTAGCCTATGTTACCAGGGAATAATTTAGCTTCCCAATGGTGAAAGAATTTTTGAAATCGGTCCAGTAGTTATTAAGTTTATTTATTACATACAAAAATACAAATCTTTCCTCTTTATAATATTAGTCTAGATTATAGATATTCTAATGACATTTTAAATATATTAGTAGGGAAATGTACTAAGCTAAACTCGATTTATTTGTATCTATAATAAAATGCTTATATTTTTCGAATTTACCGCGCGCGAAGCTGCTAGCATGTGCTAGAAGTAATACTTTATCCCTCTTACAAATAAACGCAAAATAAAGTTATACCAGGTATAAACCTATGAAAATGTATGGGTATACCCTAGTTATACCTGGTATAACTTTATTCCGCGTTTATTAGTAAGAGGGTATTAGTCCACTCATAACAATGGGTCATTCAGAATGCACTGCATATTCTTGTTCAACTGTCTCAATCTTACAAGTGCTCTTATGGAGCTGTTCTAAAAATCATATCACTTTTCAGGTCTAGGAGTGGTCACAAAGAGAAGCGTAAATCCGACATGATGAAATCGATGAACTCCACGGATTCTTCCCTGAATGACTCACAGCCGTCGGAGAAGAAATCTAAGATGAACCCTTTGCAAGGTAAGCATTACTTTCTAATATCCCCATTCCAATAATGACATAATAATAAATTGATTTTTGGCAGCCCGCAGACTCCTGTATTGTAATTTGAGTGATTGAACTAAGAGTAGTGATTTCTCAATCTTTTCTAAGTATGTTAGATAATTCTCTATATCTTTCTCCCACTCTCTAAAGCTGCTTTTATTGGACATACTAGCACAGTGTAAATATCACATGAACTGCTGTAGAAAATTCCTAAGACATTAATTAAATCCGACCTTGTACTATTTTTAATTGTGCATAAACTTTAATTAAATGGATGTTTAGTATGTAAGTCCCGCCTTTTTCTTCCGCAAACCCGCATACTGTTGCTCTGCGAAAATGCTTGCGTTGACCGTCAAATCGGATCTAGTGAGCATTTGGAAGTTGTAAAGTGGGTAAGGACCATAATATCATGTGTTTCGTGTGGAACAAATATAATGGAAAAAGTGCGTCGTTTGCATCTAAGGGCCGATGTGGTCGAAGGTGATCGAGAACTGAACCTTCTTAGGGGATGCGACGCGGTGGACAACGCATAACGTCGTGCCACTGTAAGTGAAACGATATTAAAAGCCTATCTTACTTACCTGCCTTTATTAAATCTTAACATTTTAAATAGTACGTGTCTAACCTTTTCACGTAAATGAATTGAGAGGACCATGACGAGTTTCAGGGCAAGTTAAGAAAGAAGGTCACGTTAATGTGGTCAGCTTTTTCTGAGTAAGGTGTGTGGTTTCGTTTAATATCTGGGAACACATATAGATGCTGTATTTATATTATTAAGCACGTTCTCTTAACCTATATTGGCAATTGGCAAAAAATACTGATTATAAGTACTATCGGCTTAATTGATTCCTGACCCGTCATATGCTTATTTTACTACCGACATTCTAATACAATTAGGTAGAATTTAGCTTTAAAATAAATTATATATGAGAGCAGTGGTGGCCCAGTGGTAACGGCTGCGACTTACAAGTTGTAACTACGAGTAAAGGTCGCAGATTCGAACCCAGACAGGCGCTTTACTTTGTGTAAATTATTTCATCACCACTGCTCTCAAAACGGTGAAGGAAAACATCGTGAGGAAACCGGCATGTCTCAGAACAAATAAAATCGTAGGTATGCCATCCACCTACACGCATTGGGCCCGCGTGGTGAGTTATATTTCCTTAGCAACAAACTAGTTATCGATTTAAGACGACGACAAAACGCGCACTCGTTTAACACCCGCGCGACCCAAAATTTAGTAGTTTTTTGTACTTTCCTTCTTATTCTATGACTTTAAAAAAAAAAGCTTCAGATCAAAATGTAGATAATTAAATTGTCTTTGAGATGGTGTCGATTTCATTGAAATACGCCCAGCGGTTTTGGTGTGATTGTCGTGTTTTGGTCAATTTTAGACATAACTTTACAAATTAATTACACTATGTTATAGGAATAAAACTCAAAATGTGCTCAGATGAAAATATTAAGAAAATGGTCTAATATAACATTTTTTTTTTCCCAAAAAATTACGACTAGCCGTTTAGACGTGATTCTCATTTTAAAATCAGCTACTCAAGGGAATCGGCGCCTTAATATGATAGTGACAATCATCTCATTGACATGACACCATTATAATATCTACTTGACGTCGTATAATTTTGCATTTTTCTCTTTTAAAAAATACGCTTGTGTTTGTAGATGTTTTCGAAATTAAAAAAATTAATCTGTACGTCTTTTTTACGCTAGTAAAATTAATTGCGACAGTACAAACTACATAAAAAAAACAACTTTGTAAACAAATCTGCTATGAATAATGTGGTCAAATTGCACGACGTAAGTGTTTTGAAGTTGTCAAACCAATTATCGGCTACATGGGTCAGGAATTAATTAGTTTGACTGTACATCAGTAACGACAAAAGCAAAATTATAAAACTCAGGTTGTAAATACAATATATCAAATGTTTTAATCGCCTTGTTTTTTTCTTCTTAGTCATATTTCGCTCCATAGGTGAACTGGATCCCAACAGTTCCGACCATGTAGTAGCGATGACCCAGCTGAAGGAGACCATTGCGAGCTTGACGAAGAAGGTGCAACAGAAGGATAACGAATTACTTGCCAAAGATAAACTGGTATGTATTTTAAAATTCTTACTCTTTATGATCATCATCTACCTAGCCTTTTCCCAATTGTTGTTGGGGTCGGCTGCCAGTCTTACCGGATTCAGCTGAGTACCAGTGTTTTAAATGGAGCGACTGCCTATCGGACCTCCACAACCCAGTAACTGGGTAACACCACACCCCTTGGCACGACTGGTGTCAGATCTCAAGCTTCTGCTTATCCGTAAGGACAGTAAAGATCTTCAAATGACAGCCGGCCAACGGCTTAACGTGCTTTCCGAGGCACCGAGGAAACTCGATATATTGAAATGGTCACCCATCCACGGACCGACCTCGGCAAGCGTTGCTTAACCTTGAAGATCGACCCGTGCGGCTGTTATTATTGATTGTATATTATGATCATATATTTTCATTTATAACATAATTGAAAAGGATTATTCCGACATAAATTACCTACCAAGAGTGTTATTAACAAACGAGTACATGTGTACTCATTTGTTAATATGTGGTTACATGCATCCTTGCTGTCCTGATTGGTCGCTTATTTGTTCGAAATTACCAACACTTTTACACAACAAGAGAAAATATACATCAAGATATACATTACGCCATAAAATAAGTTAAAATACACTCAACAAGTACACTAGTCACGTCAATGAAAATATATAATAAATTACCCGAATTGGAAATTAAGAAAAACAACAATTTAATTCATTATTTAATAAATTAAAACAAATTCAAAATTTTACTAATTACAATCTACTAAATAAATAAATACTTAGTTAAATAAAAGTCCACTTCCTCGCTTCTTCTTTTGCAGTGCCCGACAGGGTCCACAATGGTCTAAATTTATAACCTGCCATCTAAGTTCACATGTGGAAGCAATAAATATATTGAGTATTGATTTTTACATCGTCGCTTAGCAAACCACACCGCTCAAGTAATTTTAACTAACTTTACAGTAGAGCGAATCAACTGAATTTGTACACTGGCCCGTGTTAAAGTTCATCGCCTACACTGTAGTTATACCACGGGCACTCACCGCAAAGAAAGATTATTTGGTTTAAATAAATGGACACTAGATGGCGTGACAAGTTTCGATTCGTTATTGAGTTTTGTGAAATATAAAGATTTTCTAGAGACGATCATAAAAAAAAATATGTTCTTTTTTATTTAACTCTCCTAAGCACAAAATTAAAGAATATTGGGATCTTAATTCACATTTCAAAGATTATTTGAATGGATCATATAAAATTGATTCCAATAGATGGCGCGGTTTTAAATTTCTGAGGCATCCACTCGATTTTTTTAATATGTTTGGTTTGGCACATTTTGTTACAATGAAACTGGAAAAACATGCACAAAAATACCTTATAACAAATCGTCGCCGTATTTAAAAACAAGTATTCATAAACCGAGTAAACCCTTTTACTTGCAAGTCGCTGCTAACACCATCTATATCCGTGAAACAGAACCGAACGCGATCAATTTTCTTAGAAAAATAATCAGTTTAAGACGACGACTAACGCCAACGACCTTGAGGGAACAAAACGCGCTCTCGTTTCTCATCCGCGCGACCCGAAATTTAGTAGTTTTTTGTACTTTTCTTATTATTCTATGACTTTAAAAAAAAAAGCTTCAGATCAAAATGTAGATAATTAAAATGTCTTTGATATGGTGTCAATTTCATTAAAATACGCCCAGCGGTTTTGTTGTGATTGTCGTGTTTTTGTCCGTTTTAGACATAACTTTACAAATTAATTACACTATGTTATACGAATAAAACTCAAAATTTGCTCAGATGAAATTATTAAGAAAATGGTCTAATATAACATATATTTTTTCCAATAAATTACGACTAGCCGTTTAGACGTGATTCTCATTTTAAAATCAGCTACTCAAGGGAATCGGCGCCTTAATCAGACGAAAAACGCTAGTTACGTCGGCACGGTTTCTTTGTATGGGATGAGGCGTCTGTATGCTAGTATTATATTATCTGTGGTAATACATACTTCGATCTGGAACAAATAGTCGATAATTTCAGAAGTGGTGTTGTTTGCTGAGTCACTATATTGAACAAGAAAATTTTAATGTTCACAACCCCTTCGCTTATCCAGGCTTAACCAATATATGCTTTCATCATTTCAGATCACGGAGCTAAAAGCCCAGCACCTAAACAGCACACAGGACCTGCGGCAAGAAATGAAGAACAAGGATCGGCTCAACGAGACAAAATTCGGCCTCATGAACACCAAAATACAGAATCTACTAAAAGAAGTCGCAACGCTTAGCAAGGCTACTAAAAAAAACAATAGAAGTAATAAAAGCTTAGCGCTCGCTAATGCGGAGACAAACAGCGGAAGCGGCACGGATAGCCCAAGCACCAACTAGAACAATTTTCACCCCTAAACACATTCATTTCTAGGAATATTACTCAAAAACAATGGAAAAAACTTTCCTCTTATTTTTTTACTCTACAAATGATTTTATTTGTAGACTTTTTTAATGATAAGCGTAAGTAGGTTTCAATTTGATGACATGTTAGTTTTTAATTTATTATGCAACAATATTAAAGTTTTTACCGATTTATCTAAAGTACATTAATGTTAATTTATCCAGTAGCGTCATAAACTATTGTTACGTGTATAAACTGATGCGGGTTTAAAAGGTATTAAGTCTATGACTACTCAGTTATCAAAGAGATGATAAATATTTGCTGATTATTTTTTGTATAATTTTTCATTTGTCTTCTCCATCTTAACTGAACGGCTTAGCTAAGTTTTATAAACCTTATCATAATCTTTAATAGGAAATTACATAGATAAGAATAGTGCACAACCTAATTCTTAAGGTGCTCCGTCACTTGAAGCATTTGCCTGTAATGTAACGTTACAGAGACGAGCTGTCGAGTTACAGAATCGAATCTGAAATGTTACATTACAGGCGAATGCTCGTCATGTCATAGGCAGTACTGTAATGTAATGCTCAAAATCGAATCTGAAATGTTACATTACAGGCGAATGCTCGTCATGTCATAGGCAGTACTGTAATGTAATGCTCAAAATCGAATTTGAAATGTTACATTACAGGCGAATGCTCGTCATGTCATAGGCGGTACTGTAATGTAATGCTCAAAATCGAATCTGAAATGTTACATTACAGGCGAATGCTCCTCATGTCATAAGCAGTACTGTAATGTAATGCTCAAAATCGAATCTGAAATGTTACATTACAGGCAACGCTCTAGGTGAGGGATCACCTTTAGGTTATTTTTCTATTTCTAAGATTTAAATCTAAATTAATAAATCTGTATCATATCGCATTTTTTTATTATTTTTGTATCAATTCAATCTCCGTTATTATTTTTTAAGTAGTTGTACAGTCTTGTGACGATGAATATAGTGTATACCTAATAGGTAGATCAGTTTGTATTAACGAATACAAATTATTGGCATAAGTATATTGATGTGCAACAAAGGAAAAAGATGTAAACGAAAAAAAAAATGTGTGTTGAATTAAATTATTGTATTAATGTAAGTCCGATGGAAGAAAAGAGGTTGATACGTGAGAATTTGCGTAATTCTGTTAGGTTTTAAGCAATTTTATTCGTTCTTGGATGTTGTTGACCTCTTTTTATAATGGTGCGTTCACATTACCACTTAAAAATATACTTGTTGATGTACACTTGGTGGAATTAAAATGAGCACCGTGTTAATCAATGTGTTCGCACCCTAATGTGATCAAATCCCGGACTGAATAAATGTTTCATATCAGTGTTAACAATAATTATGTTTTATGAGTATACAGTGTTTGATTCGTATTAGTTTTCCTGTATGTGTGTGAATGACGTAGAATAACAGTAAAATTTTAAAAAATAAACAACTGAACGCGACACCCTTACCTTACAAATATTGATGAAGACGTTAACTCTTAAAATGTATAATTTATAAAATTTAAATAAATTACTAAAAATAATCATTTTGTGCTCTTATATTTTTACAGGTTATTAGAACAATTTGCAAATAGCTATAGACTAAACATTTGTCAATAAGCTGTAATAATTTTTAAATAAAAATTGAATTTGTAAAAGAAACTTTATTTTGTTAAAAGTTGAAGTAAATCAAATCATTGCTTGATTGTTAAAAAGTGACGAAGACACGAATTATTATTTTTAAAGGCATAACACAAATTCAATAGCTGTAAGATGTAATTGTTTTCTAAAAGATTTGATGAGATTTTTTATTCGTGATTTAAAAAAAAAAAATTGTTTAACCACGTGACGCACAATGGTGAAAATTATTTTAAATTGGTGTAAGTAAATACATAGGGCCCATTATGATTAGCCAAATATGCCTTAAAATACAATGCACGCAATTACGATCCATATTTGATTGTGCAGAGGTTTTTATTGTTACCTGCACACCAAACTTTGTACATTTTGGCTAAGCAGCACACCACGTTACACGTGTCTCATTTTGTAAAAGTTTAATGCTGCACGGCCTGTAATGTTCACAAATATTAAAACTAATGATAATGAATAAAGACATCACACTAGAAAACCCTATAAATTATGATAGTAAAACGCACGTAATCAAAAACGTGCAAGCAATTTGGCTGTTAAACAATATAATTAAATGTCGGTAATTTTATTTATACTAAGACGATAAACTCTAGGTATGTTTTCTTTGTAGACGAAATGTGGATCAAATCGATTCCAATATGTTTGATCCATCACCAAAAAAACAATACACCAACAACAATCATAACTATTGTCCATTATTTTCTTGTAAAATGTCACGTGAATCTTAATGTTAAGAATAGATTTAATACTAATAAACAATCAATCTCGAAACATGTTAGTATTGTAATAAAAACAAATTTTCTTAATGAGGTGGAACAAAATATTCCAATAGAATTATGACCTGAAAATATTAAGTATACTTGTTAGTGAAAAATGAACGAAATAAAGTGTAAAATTATAATATTTTCGTTTTATTTTTTACTTTTACACATATTATGCATAAACTCACGCCTTTTTTCCATGAGGGTAGGCAGAAACTACAGAACGCCACTTGCAGCTTAATTGCGTAAGTAAATTCTGCAAGCTTAAAGGGTTTGACCGCCATCAATACAATCAAAAAAAATCCAAGGGCGCACGGTTGGCGCAGTGGTTGAGCGATTGATTGACTGCTGCGCTGCGCGTCGCGGGTTCAATTCCTTCACGGAACAAATATTTGTATGACCTACAGATAATTGTTCCGGCTCTGGGTGTTGTGTATGTGAGTTTATGTAACGCACCCACGAAGCTGGCAGATGGGAATAAACCCGATATAGGAGAAATGCCTAGTGTGGGACAAAGTTCGCTGCCGATACATATTCGCTGGTTGACCAAAACTAAATACCCTCCGACTGCACAGCATGAGTTTCTTCTTGTTTATATCTTTGCATTCGGGTTTTTTGATTTTGTTAACATTTTTTTATTTACAACTTTTTAGGTAGGTATATATATTTTTTCGAATGACTTTTAAACATAGTGGTATATATTTTTGTAATCACCTCTAAAAACCCTTCATTTTGATACCCCGCTCGAAGCGAGTCGAAGAAAAAAAATTGCAACCCCTAAAATCCGCCATGATCCTTTTTTTTTATCGGTACTTATCTAAGAACACTTGGGCGGCCAAGACCTATCTAACGATGTCTCAATTTAAAAAACCGTCAAGTAGTTTGAAAGATACGAGGTAATAAAGAATATTACATGCATGCATACAAGATACGCGCGAAAAACATAACCCTTTCCTTGCAGCCGGGTAAAAAGAAAAGATGTTGATTTCCGTCTATGTGATTGGTCTATTTCACTTACGCAATTAGGCTGCTACTTGTTTTTTTCTTTTCAGTTAATTATTTTTTAGCAGTCGGTTTTTTTGTTTTTATAATCATTCGTTTTTTAGCGCCTTGCCTGGCCAAGAATTCAGCCACAGCACATCCCTCCGCTGACGCAGTCTTATGTGAACCCATTTAATAATAATAATATAAGCCTCTCCATCAGTCGTAGTTCTTTCCAGTTCTTTTTAAAGTATATCTCTCAATTCAGCGTGCCTCCGGGCAAAGGCCTCCTCTAACAGTTTCCACTGTTTTCTGTCTCTAGCGACTCTTTTCCAATTAGGACCTGCTGTCAATTTTAATTCGTCCTCCCATCTCTTTCTCTGTCTTGCTCTGTTCCTTTTTCCACCTCTAGGATACCAGTCAGTCAAAATTTTGCTCCTTTTTCCTGTGGGTTACGTAGCATATGGCCTGTCCATCTCCACTTCAGTTGGTCTATCTTGGCAAGCACATCTGTTATTTTGGTCTTTGCTCTGATGACGGTGTTTCGTTGTTTGTCTAGTTTCCTGATACCCAACATGCTTCTCTCCATAGATCTTTGGCAATGCTCCAACATATCTCTATGGCATTTTGAAAGTGACCATGTTTCACATCCTTAAGTGATGCAAGGGAGGATGCAGGTGTTGTAGACTTTCCGTTTGATTCCCATACTGAGGTCATTAGATTTCACCACTTCCTTCATTGACCAGTACCTTTTCCAGCCGTCTGCAATTCGTCTGTTTATTTCCCTGGTAGTCTGGTCTTTATGGGAGATGGTCTGGCCCAGGTATATGTATTCTTCCACATATTCAATAAGTTGGTTATCAATTGCTATTTGAACTGGTTTGGAGTTTTTTTTTAGTTAGTAATTTGGTTTTATCTGTGTTTTGTGATAATCCAATTTTTTTACTCATTGCTAAGGTCTTGGATCATTCTCTCCAGTTAATGTGGTTCTTCTTCGAACAAGACAATGTCATCAGCAAACCTGAGGTGGTTCAGTTTCCTTCCATCGCACAGTGTCCAGCGTAGAACAAGCCAGGTGGACAAAAATATATTTTCATGGTTTTGGAACTATATCTATAAATTAGTTAATTATAAAGTACTACGATATTTTTTTATAAATAAAATGCAAAGGAATTGCCTATATAAATATTTTATTTCATGTGAACACGATTTCTAATAGGTGCAGGAAAAAAAAAGAATAAAATAATTATCTTTTCGCTACAAATATCGACGCTAATTATATATATACAACCTTAGACTAACATATTATATACAAAAATTAAAAATCTAACGCTAGAGGTAGGTATCTATTTACATTAAAACTAATTCTCAATATCAGAATCATCGGATTCAGAAAAAAAAATAAAAATATAATTATTTTAATATTATTAATAATATTATTTATTTATTGTTATTATTTTTATTTAAAATAGCTTGTAGCTCAATTTCTGCTCGAGATTGTGTCACAACAATACGCTCCTCGGATGGATAACACGCTTTTTTTGATTTCACAACGCATTCATATGATGGAAACACGTGATGCCCAACTTTTATAGTCCACTTCCTAGTCTGTTTGTATGTGTGAGTTGTAGATTTTGAATCTATATAATACGCTAATGCCTTTTCACTACTTAGCGGTCTATCACTTTGCACAGCACTTGCTTGTAATAATGCATGCATTTGCAGAAGCTGGATTTTCGCCAATGTCCTTTATAACTCTGGCAACGTGCTTATGCCCAGTTGACCGTGCAGCTACCTCTGCAGCAGACATTAATTCCCCAACACTCCGCGATTGAACTAGATCTTCAACTCTACG
This sequence comes from Orthosia gothica, assembly GCA_949775005.1. Classification (NCBI taxonomy): domain Eukaryota; kingdom Metazoa; phylum Arthropoda; class Insecta; order Lepidoptera; family Noctuidae; genus Orthosia; species Orthosia gothica. The sequence goes on from OX459041.1 coordinate 24,747,592, forward strand.
TTTCTTAGTTTTAAAAGTTGATTCTTCGAAGACTTTTTTAGGTCTTTCGGTTCGAAAAAGGTCAGCAAATGTGGTAGAAGGTTGCGGTTGAGTCGATCGTATGCAGAATTGTATCTCTTCGCCTTCCAACCACAACTTATTCTTATCAAGGAAACGCTCTTTCGACTTTCCCGAGGACACCCATTTGGTAGCAATTTTCAATGAAATGCTGGCCAATCTAGTCTAAGGGAAATTAAGGTCGGTTTTGAAGACTCAGTGATGTCAGAGAAATCAAATTTAGACGAAAGAAACTCAAATAAACGATAATTTCTTACATCTTTTTCGTGCTTAAGCCACTCTTCGAAAAACTCTATTTTGTTAACAGAGTAAAGACTATCTGCAAAAAAAAAAAAAAAAAAAAGGTTGTACTCAAGTGTGCTACATAAAATACCAGGCCCCTCAGAAAGTATTGCGAAAAAAAGTTTTTATATATGGGAGACTGGCCAGTTATAATGTTTTTCGAAAATATGATTATTTATAAGTAAAAATAAGTAAGTTCCAATTTAAAAATTTCCCTCCACATTTTTTGCGAGTTAATTCAAAGTATTGTGTCTCACTGAAATATGGATCTGCGCCGGGAACATTTTAGAGCTATGATTTTATACGATTTCAAGTGTCGCCTGAAACCGGATGAATCGTACGATAGACTTCAAATGGCATTCATGGATGAAGGCCCTTCCAAGGCAACCGTGTATCGTTGGTATAACGAATTCAAGCGCGGTCGACCAACTTTGGGGGATGACGAAAGAAGCGGTCGCCCTTTGACGGCTGTTACCGAAGAAAACGTGCTAGCAGTGAAAAATTTAATCCAAGACAATAGGCGAATTACATATCAGGAGATTCAACACATATTGAAGATTGGATCGGGAAGCGTTCACGAGATTCTACACAGCCATCTTCGCGTGAGGAGGATAGTATCACGCTGGGTGCCGCACAACCTCACCGATGCTCAGAAGCAGGCCCGGGTGGAATGGTGCCGTGATATGCTTAACAAATTTGAAGCAGGCTCGTCTCGGCGTGTTTACGACATCGTTACAGGTGATGAGTCCTGGATTTATCAATACGACCCAGAAACCAAGCGCCAGTCGACTGTTTGGGTGTTTCAAAATGAGCCAACGCCTACCAAAGTGAAGCGATCTAGAAGCGGGGGTAAGATTTTGATCGCTAGCTTTTTTAATTTGACTGGCCACTTGGTATCAATTCCCTTACGGGATCAAAGAAGCATTAATGCCGAATGGTATACTACCAAATGTTTGCCAGAAGTTTTCTCTGTTATAAGCAACAAGCGACCAAACACAGGGCTCCGCGGGCTACTGCTCCACCACGACAATGCACCTGCGCACACCGCACTCAAAACGAGGGACTTCCTGGACAGCACGCCAGTCAAACTCCTGGGTCACCCTCCTTACAGCCCTGATCTAGCACCGTGTGACTTCTTTTTATTCCCAAAAATAAAAAATCAGCTCAAAGGGATACAATTTTCGTCGCCGGAAGATGCGCTGGCTGCGTTCGAGCAGGCTGTAAACGAGGTGTCTGCGGCGGACTGGAAAAAGTGTTTTGAAAACTGGTTTAGGCGCATGAATCTTTGTATAGAGGCTGGTGGAAAGTACTTTGAAAAGATTTAATAAAAATATATGTACGTATAGAACAATTTTTTTTAGTTTCGCAAAACTTTCTGAGTGTCCCACGTATATGTCGTAATCATTAATAGCCATGCAGCTAAAACATATAAAAAATTCAGCCTGGATACAAGAGGATACATGGCTTTTCCAAGCTCGATAAGTTCGAAAACAAAGAAAAACATTGTATTTTTTTTAACCGACTTTCTAAAAAAGAGGAGGTTCTCAATTCGACTGTATTTTTTTTTTTTTTTTTGTTTGTTACCTCATAACTTTTTACTGGGTGAACCAATTTCAATGATTCTTTTTTTATTTGAAAGCTGGTGCTTGTCATGTGGTCCCATTTAAATTTTATCAAGATCTGATTAAGAATTTTGGAGATATACATCAGAACTCTTCAATAAATGACTACAAATCTCTCGGAATAGCTGCAATCGCATGTCTGTTTATTGTTTTTACCATTACATAACATAACATCACACTAGTAGGTACGCTCTAAAGAGAGTACGCAAGTGTGAACAGTTAACCCTAGTATACTCACAATCCACCGGTTTCGTTTAAGTTTCATGTTATTGGGATATTCAATTATGGCTTCACTTTGGGCAATATAGGTACCTAACCTATAGAACTGGTCCATAATGTACCACAACTAAAAAGTGAAAAATAAAAAAAACTTTTTACAAAAAATACAACCGACTTCCAAATAAAAACACTACAAAGTGAAAAATAAATTCAATTTCGGAAGTCGGTGTCAAAAAACGAAGAAACGAAAACAGGAACACCGACTTCCGAAATTGAATTTATTTTTCACTTTGTAGTGTTTTTATTTGGAAGTCGGTTGTATTTTTTGTAAAAAGTTTTTTGTGTATTCATAGATAGTCTATTTAATGAATGTTTATGACACATTAAAAGATTCTTATAATAAAATATGTTATACATACCTTCAAAAGTAAAATCCATCACTAAACTTTCCACAAAATTAAGAAATGCCACCATGAGATGTTAGTGCAAGTGTCGCTAAAATGCAACTGACCTATTTCTTTAATTGCATTTACCTCTTTAGCTTACTTTGATAAGCGATGACTCATCAGTATGGAGTGTTAGACGTAAACAATTCTTGGAATCAGGGATTTAGGGGTGTTGTTTACAGGTAGAAAGTACCTATTTCCGGGAATTTGATAATGACTTTTGTCCACCTGGCTTGTTCTACGCCGGACACTGTGCATCGATGTGAAGTCCTAGTAAGTCCCAATTCAGTATTGGAAGACATTTTCCAAAACGGCGGCAAATAGCTTTGGAGACAGTGGGTCGCCTTGTCTAACTCCTCTTTTCATTTTAAATTCTTCGCCTAGTGTTTCCAGTTGTATTCTTCCCTTAATTTTGGAATAGATGGTTTTAATAAGGTTGATGTAGACCGCACTGATACCCTGAGTTGCCAGGCTCTCCCATATAGCTTCATGTTTTATGCTGTCGAAGGCTTTCGCGTAATCGATGAAGGCCATATACAGAGGCTTGTTATATTCGTTATATTTCTCTATTACTTGTTTGACAGTATGTATATGGTCGATTGTGGAAAAGTTCTTCCTAAAATCGGCCTGTTCTATTGGTTGGTTTTCATCTAGTTTGGTAGTCATTCGGTCTAGGATGATCTTGGAGAAAACCTTGTAAATGTTAGACATCAACCTAATTGGCCTGTAATTTCCTATAACCTCTTTTGGACCTTTCTTGTGAATAAGTGTTATGTGTGATGTTTCCCATTGTTCAGGAATGTGTCCTGATGCCAAGATGTTGTTGAAAATTTTGGTCAATGTTGGTATTAATTCCTCGAGGTTTCCCTTCAGTATTTCGTTTGTGATTTTGTCTGGTCCTGGAGCCTTGTCTAGTTTCTGGCTTAATAAAGCTTTCCTTACTTCGCTATGTAGAACCCATTTAATCAGCATTTAATATTGTGGACAGTGGAGACTTTGCATCATCATCAGAAGAATCGCTGTCTGACCTACTTTTCGACTAGGTACCCCATCCAATAAGTGGTAATTTTGCTATATATATACTACTAGCGGACGCCTCGCGGTTTCACCCGCGCAGTTCCCGTTCCCTGGGGAATACAGGGATAAAGCCTATACTACACTATAGCCTATGTCACCCGGGGATAGTGTAGCTTCACAACGGTGAAAGAATTTTTGAAATCGGTTTAGTAGTTTTTTAAGTTTATTCGTTACATACAAATCTTTCCTCTTTATAATATTATTAGAATAGGTATAGATAAGCTTTATATATTTTACTGGCTTTTTGCTGTTCGTCATCTATGAAATGGAAAAACCATAGCAATTTTTTCCTGATGATATTTGCTATATTAGGTTATTAGGTACTGTAGCCGACATAATTTTATGTATGTATTTCCTACACAGCCCCTAGCCAAGTTACAAACGTTTCGTTCGAATCTCTTTCTACAATCGTTAACGCCTTCTATTTGCATGGTCTGACCACGTGACTTAACGTTCAGATGTGTCATTCCCATACATTGATTCGTTTTCTACTAGTGTTATCGATTGTAGATGGTCAACTTGGCTACAGGTAGGTACTGAGGTACCCACATAAAATTATGTCGGCTAAACGATTTTACAACTTTATCTCGCATTTAATTTTGATTTTAACCGGCTTCAAAAAAAGGAGTAGGTTCTCAATTCGTCGCAATCTTAAACGTCGGTTTAACCCCCGACGGAAAAGATGGGTGTTGTACGAGCATCGCCACATGATATAATTTGTTTTAGTTTTTACCTGAACAAGCAGTCGCTAATTCACCGATTATTTATGTACATTCGCTGACTAGGCTATTACGCCCGCCACAACTCACCTACTTTAGGTATTATATAATTTATTGTTTTGCCTAATAAACTGTCAATCATTAACGGACACATAGCAGTGATTTTATTTCCTGTACACATCCCGTGTGATTCGTCCATCTACATTCTACATCTCAGTGTGCGGAGCTATTGCCCGTACATTTTTGGTACTTCGAGCCGGATCGCCACTACTGGAGCAAACAGTCCTGCAAGTCGCACAAGTACGAAGTGTTTCTACTGACGATAGCGAATCGGTTTGACTGGTCTTCCACAAGCGGATCGCCCCAGTCAGATTGAGAAGGCGCACAATATCGTACAGAGATTCCTTCGGACGGCGATTGCCACAGGAAACATCAACATTTGGTGGTTCGGGAACAACAATACACAACAAATTCAACAGTGAAGTCAACAGGTCTACCGTCCGTCAACAATACGCATACATACCCGTATAACAATTATGGACGCTAGACAACAAGAAATTCTCAAGCGGCAGGGTATCATCGCAGATGGCATTCGGAAAATTGGTGTCAACTTCGGAAAAGATGGCCCTGTCCGCAAAACCACAACATACATCCGGGGTAGACTGGACACCCTCCAGGCGCACTGGAACGAGTTCGAGATGAACCATGGCGTGTTACAGGGCGCCACGGACCGGACCGATGTATACTATAGTACAAAGGTGTACGACAGTGTCAAGGCGGAATACTCAAGTATACAACATAAGCTGCAAGCATGGTCTACCAGCACTGCGGAACCCGCGTGTTATCAAGGTGAAGAGAGCAAAAACACTGGAGTCCTTTCAAAATCAGACGAGCTCAAAACTCAGCAAGCAACTAACTTCAGAGCCTTCTCCCGGTTCACCAGCAACTTGTGCACTGCTGACATTATTGAGAAATGGGATATAGAAGACAAGCTCCGGACCCTCGAATCTCGATGGAGGGTGATTGACGAAGTACACTGGCAGCTTGACAACATTCTCGTCGGTAGCGACGTTAACTACGAGCTTGAGTTTTCGAAGTATGAAGAAACGTACGAGTGCACAAAGCGAGATCTTAACCGCAAGCTCAACCTCGCTGTCCAACAAAGGGACAATGCACCGAGGATCGAAATACCAACATTCTCTGGTAATTACACACAATGGCCGACATTCTTCGATCTATATGTTGCGGCCATTCACAACAACCCGTCCCTCTCGAAGGGGCAGAAGATGCAGCACCTGAAAGGGAAGCTGAAAGGGGAGGCTGAACGCCTTGTGCAACATTTGACTGTTTCCGAAAGCAATTACGACTCCTGCTGGGAAATCCTCCACCATAGGTACAATAACTTACAGCTTCTCTTCACCAAACATATGCAAGTTTTGATGAGTCAACATACGATTCAACATCAAAACGCTTACGACTTGAAGCGCCTACATGACACCAGTCTTGAAACCGTGCACGCGTTGCGTAACTTGGGCATCGACACGACATCATGGGACCCGATTTTGGTGCACATTCTGGCCGGAAAACTGGACACTCAGACCTACTCTGACTACATGGAGGCGAGGCAAAGTCCAAGAGGGCTTCCCAATTTCAAAGAATTCATCCAGTTCATCGAAGGGAAGTTTAAAAAGCATAAAATAAAAAAATTTAAAACCCTCGATTTAAAAACCACTAAAAAGTAAAAAATAAGTCTCGTACTCGCGTCGGGGAACCACTAAGTAAATAAAATAAACTGCAGTAAACGTTGGCGGTTCCCCGACGCGAGTACGAGACTTATTTTTTGCTTTTTAGAGGTTTTTGAATCGGGGTTTTTTTATGTTTGTTACCCGATTACTGGCAAATTCTTCTTTTGTTTCTTTTCCCAGTTGGTCCCATGGTCATCAGGTCAGGATTTGATGTCGGGATCCTGGAGAAATCAAGAAGACTTCTCAAATATTACAGGCATACGTACATAAAGCGATTTTGGTATTTTCATCAATAATTTAAGCATTTGCACTCGGAAAGTATCATTTGGTGAAGTGGAAATGATGAAAAAGACCACAGCGGTCACTGGATCTCCTTAGTGTTAAGTATGTCATGGGTAGGTATAACAAATCTCAACTAATTAACCGACTATGATGAAATAAATACTTATAAATAATTGGTTCTTATGAAAATGGCACCATCGAACTGATCTGATGATGAAGCCCACAGGTTGCACACTGCCACAAGTTGCTTAACAAATTGTGGTCTTTATTATAAAAATGTTTTTCAAAATATGCCAGAAACAAATTCATTGTCGGTGTATCGGGAGCTTTTTCGATAATCGCGCCCCTGCAGCCTTAATGCGTAATGAATTCGGGAAGAGCAAAGGGCAAAGAGTATGAAAACTTTCTTTCATCTCGCATGTGATTGGTCGATTTTTTTGCCCCTTTATTATTAATACTTTTATTTCAGATGTCAAATCCATACACAAAACAAAACATTAAATAATTAAAACACAAATTAAAACATAGAATCACAAATTAGATTAATAAAACATTAAATTAAATTATATTCAATTAAACAAACATTAAAATTATTAAAATAACGTCTAAATAACGTCAAAAGGTGTTAGTACATTGCTTACAAACTATGTTAGTAAGCGCCCATATCAATGCGCATCCACTTGTTCTGGATTAGGCAATCCGTTCTAGACGCAATCATTTGCAAGATGCCGTTGCCCTTTGCTCTTGCCGAATTCATTACGCAATAAGGCTGCAGGTCTTCTGCATATGTATTTTTCACTCCTCTATATATTTATATCTGTTGTATTGCATTAATTGGGGCGATTTCGAAATCACATTTATATAAACTGATGTTGACTTTGAGTTTATCTTTAATCAGTGTAAATAGCCGAGTATAAGTTCTCTGTATAATAATAATAATGCTCCTTTCATCTGAATAAACATCAAGGTGTAAATAAAATATATAATTGATAAAATGGACGCGGATTGATAAAACGTTTAGTGTACCAAAACGTCGATTTCCCAAAATAGTAATTTTATTTTTTTATAAATTATAGGCTCGCGCTTGACCACTATCTCACCTGATGGTAAGCGATGATGTGGTCGACGGTGAAGCACGCTTGCCTAGAAGTAACCTATTCACTCTTGACTTAAATACCCCTCGATTGTAGCTATCGGGAAACACAGACTCCGGCAGGGAATTCCACTCCTTAGCTGTACGCAATTAATGTGTAATTCCCTAAATGTATATTTCCCATTTCGTCCACTTACTCAAAACGACCTCAAATGCTCAATGCCCAAAAAGTCCCCTTGTCATCATAACGTCCACTTTCCTTAAAGGTTTATTTTTTATCAAAGTGTTACTGGTTCCTTCCTTCCTTCCTATTTTATAGTAAACTGCAAAAGTTTCAAATTCTTTTGCAGGTCTCAGTGGCTTCCCCGTCATTGACATTAAAATATCTTATCCTCATCTCCGTCTTCAATTAAAAAACTAACTGAATCTAAAAACTGTTTCCTTGCTCTGATAAAGAGGTTCAAACCGTCGAACAATAATATGTGGGTAAATCACATGCAGGAAAATTAGGATTACATTTTATAAATTCAGTTACGATGTCCTCAATTTCTTGGATTGAATTTAAATGACGACAAACCTCTTCCTTATTATATTCAGAAGCTCCCTTGTTAATAATTTATTGTCACTTGTTTTCATTGATGTATTAAAATACATCAATGCTTGTTATGCAACACTTATGATCTGTTTCCCGTATTATTTTAGTTTTGTCCACATTCAATGTGACCGTTGCGGTACAACGACTAACGCCAACGACCTTGAGGGAACAAAACGCGCCCTCGTTTCTCACCCGCGTAACCCGAAATTTAGTAGTTTTTTGTACTTTTCTTATTATTCTATGACTTTAAAAAAAAAAGCTTCAGATCAAAATGTAGATATTTAAATTGTCTTTGATATGGTGTCGATTTCATTAATATACGCCCAGCGGTTTTGTTGTGATTGTCGTGTTTTTGTCCGATTTAGACATAACTTTACAAATTAATTACGCTATGTTATACGAATAAAACTCAAAATTTGCTCAGATGAAATTACTAAGAAAATGGTCTAATATAACATATATTTTTTTCAATAAATTACGACTAGCTGTTTAGACGTGATTCTCATTTTAAAATCAGCTACTCAAGGGAATCGGCGCCTTAAGGTTGAACTAGTCGACCGCACGAACTATTTTTTGCGCGGGGTTAAAATGCATGCTATCTTATCCGACAACTCGTGCGAAAGAAATAGATGCTGTGATGAGCAGTAAGAAGCTAGTTCACGTACGAATTAGCACTTTTGCAAATTTTTATCGAAATGGATGATGATTTAGGACGAAAACGAGCACGCGAAATTTTGTAAACAGACCTTTGGGAGTCTAGATATCATGAAAAAACCACTACATGTATTTTTATAAAATAACATTATTTGCATTGTTGAATTACTAATCTATCTCTGTATGGAGGCCGTTTTACAATTTTCCTTCTTCTTATGGTATTTATTTCCGCCCACAGAAGCGTTAAAATTAGTGTTGAAAAATGGAACTTTCGACGCTCATAACTTTCAAATATATTTTTTTTTTACATTTTTGTTTCCATACAGGACTAGATATTGATGAAACAAATTGATATCTTTTTTTTATTTTGAACATACAACGTCAAACAGTGGCGTAATCTCTAGACTACGTTTGTATGGGTGAATTTTCGACTAGTGTATCCTTAAGGCGCAGATTCCCTTGAGTAGCTGCTTTTAAAATGAGAATCACGCCTAAACGGCTAGTCGTAATTTTTTGGAAAAAATATATGTTATACTAGAGCGTTTCCTTAATAATTTCATCTGAGTACATTTTAAAATATATTAGTGTAACATAGTTTAATTAATTTTCAAAGTAATGTCTAACGCGGACCAAAAATCGACAATCACGCAAAAACCATTGGACGTATTTTTATGAAACTTTCACCATCTAAAAGGCAATTTAATTATCAAAATTTTAATCTAGAGCTTTTTTTTTAATTATTATTAGTAAATAAATGTTATTAGTTTTGCCGACTAAACTTGGTGCGCGTTGAAGCGGGGGACCCACCGGGCGACGGGCGGCAGTGCATCGCTGACCACTGTCACGGGTAGACGCTGACGCTCGCGCGCTCGGAGCAAAAGGACACTATTTTATTTGCTTGTTTATAAGGTTCGCGCTTAAATGGGCGGTAAATTCAAATTTTTGAAAGTGAGATGGCTTATAATGAAAAAAAAAATTTATTACTTAGGTAAGTGGCATATTTTAGTACTCCACTCCAAGTACGTACTGCTCGGGAAAAAATAACTGTGCACCCGGCGCTGTCACGTCACTCTGTCGTTCGTCTTGCTCGGGACAAACGTAGGGCGCCGCGCGGGTAGGCAGAAGTGGGTTCGCAATCCAGCGAGGTGCACATTTATTTTGACCGTGTTGTACCTCTATTACATCTCCGGATGCGGAGATGTAATTTTTTGGGTCTGTTTTGTGGTAGTGCGTCATGTACGAATACTTTACTAATTTCGCCTAATACAATATATATAATGGTTTATCTATACTTACAAACATACATTTATATTGCAGCCCCGGCTGTACAGAACAGGAGAAAAAGGCAACTCCGCTTATTGGTTATGAAAATATGGACATAAGTACCGAAAGGTAAATGCATAGGTACCTAATTTAATATTCCGACTTTAGTATTATTTAAACATATTTTTATTATTATTTTATCAGTAGATTTCGCATTATAATATCAGCAGCCTAATTGCGTAAGTGAATTCGGAAAGGCAATGTGTCTTACCCCATGAAAGAGTATGAACAATCGACCAATGACATAGACGGAAATCCACATCGCGTCTTTCATCTCGCATGTGATTGGTCAATTGTTTATCAGGGCAAAGGGTATGACTCCATGAAAGAATATGAACAATCGACCAATCACATAGACGAAAATCCACATCGCGTCTTTCATCTCGCTTGTGATTGGTTAATTGTTCATGTTCTTTCATGGGGTCAAACCCTTTGCCTTGCCGAATTCACTTACGCAATTAGGCTGCTGTTGTTGGTTGTTGTTGTTTTTATACATTTTTACTAGTAAAAGAGTATTTATTTATATATTATTAAGAGCTTTATATTTGGCACCACCAGGCGCGGATACCGGGGGTAGGGGTTGGGCAGGGGAAATGGTTTTCATGTGGGCTATTTATTGCTTTTGGTTTTAGTAATACCTATTTTTTTTAAACATTAAAATATTAATATTATTTTAAAATATAGTTAGTAAAATAGTAATTTAAATAATAATTGCCATATTTATGCATATGAGTGTTTGGTATTTGGTTGTTTTATGAAATAAGCATCTCATGATGTTTTTATTTTAGATGTTTGAGTGACAGCCTGACAGCAAAGGAGATACTGTTAAAACCTTTATTATGGTTTGTTCATCTTTTATGTTTTGCCCCAGCTGTTATAGCATAGATTGTTTCGGTGTATTTATCATTGTAATTATATTTCAGTTCTGCAAAAATTTAAACAACTATATCTGAGGGGGATCCATCATCCTTTCACAAAGTGACCGAAAATAAGGAACAGTCCCTACTAGGTAAACAATGATTTTAACATAGTCGGCTCATATGAATATTTATATGAACGTAGTAGGTAGTCTTGTAGAACGCAAAAGAAAACAAGAAGGAGAATAAGAAAAGAAAAATAAACGAAGGAAAAACCGAGCAATAGCGATAGACACTAGTACACAAGACGACATAATACAAGAAAGACAGGACAATACAAAGAAACACATCGTATAGATATAAGTGTTCTCGGTTTTGAGGAGTTTTAAAGCTAATCATCATCATCATCATATCAGCCGAAAGACGTCCACTGCTGGACATAGGCCTCCCCCAAGCGTCGCCACATTGATCGGTCCCGTGCGTCTCGCAACCAGCGGATCCCCGCAACCTTCACGAGGTCATCGGTCCACCTGGTGGGAGGCCTTCCAACGCAACGTCTTCCGGTTCGCGGTCGCCACTCCAGAACCTTTCTGCCCCATCGGCCATCCGTTCTGCGAGCAATGTGCCCTGCCCACTGCCACTTAAGTTTGGCAATTCTTCGAGCTATGTCGGTAACATTGGTTCTCTTACGGATCTCTACATTTCTGATTCGATCACGCAAGGAAATGCCGAGCATAGCCCTCTCCATTGCCCTTTGAGTGACTGTAAGCTTTCTGATAAGGCCCATTGTAAGCGACCACGTCTCAGAGCCATATGTCATCACTGGCAACACACACTGGTCATAGACTTTTGTCTTGAGACACTGTGGTAAGTTGGACGAGAAGACACCGCGCAACTTCCCGAACGCTGCCCAGCCGAGTCGGATTCGACGGTTTATCTCTCTCTCGAAGTTGGCCCTACCCAACTGGATCGTTTGTCCCAGGTAGACATAATCTTCCACAACTTCGAGTGTAGAGTCTCCAACCTTGATAGGAGTGGGTGTAACATGGGCATTCAACATCACCTTGGTTTTGTCCATGTTCATTTTAAGACCCACTCTTCCGGAAGCTCTGCTGAGGTCATCGAGCATTGTATTGAGGCTCTCCATGGTCTCAGCCATGACCACTATGTCGTCGGCAAACCGAAGATGAGTGATGTACTCGCCATTAACATTGATGCCTAGGCCCCTCCAGTCCAGAACCTTGAATACATCCTCCAGCGCAGCAGTGAACAGTTTCGGAGAAATGACATCTCCCTGTCTCACGCCACGCTGGAGAAATATTGGTTTCGAGGTCTGATCCTGAAGACGGACTGACATGGTGGCGTTTCTGTACAAACACTTTAACACCTCAATGTACCGGTAGTCGATCTGGCACCGTTGGAGAGACTGCAGTACAGCCCAAGTCTCGATCGAATCGAAGGCTTTCTCGTAGTCCACAAACGCTAAGCAGAGAGGCAGGTTATACTCTTCGGTCTTCTGTATAACCTGCCGCAGCGTATGTATGTGGTCTACGGTGCTAAAGCCTTTTCGGAATCCGGCTTGTTCGGGAGGCTGGAAATCGTCAAACCTGCGCGCGAGACGATTCGTGATGACTCTTGAAAACAACTTGTAGACATGGCTAAGAAGTGAGATAGGCCTATAGTTCTTCAGCCGGGCATTGTCACCCTTTTTGAAGAAGAGGACCACCACGCCCCTGCACCATGCCTGTGGCGTTTTGCCCTCGAGTATGACGGAATCAAACAGCTTCTGAAGGGCCTTAAGGACCGGTTTTCCACCCGCCTTCAGGAGTTCAGCCGTGATTCCGTCGTCACCCGACGCCTTGTTGTTTTTGAGCTGTTTCAGAGCCATCCTAATCTCGTACAGGCTGACGTCCGGGATATCTTCGGTATAGTGTCGGGTCAATCTAGCTCTTGGGTCGTTTGCTAGATTCGCAACGGGTTTACTGGTTGACGTGTACAACTGCCCATAGAAACTCTCGATCTCCCTCAAAAGCCCCGGTTTGGCGGATACAATCCTGCCATCATCGGTCTTCAGTTTTGTGAGCTGGCTCTGCCCAATAGACAGATCTCTTGCAAAGACCTTGGAGCCCTTATTCCGCTCGATAGCATCTTTAATGCTTTCGGTATTAAAGCGGCGGAGGTCGGTTTCCAAGGACTTTGAGATCCGTCTATTTAGCTGCCGGTATTTCACCGCATCGTCTGAAGACTGCAGGATCATCTCACGCCTTTCCTTCATTAGCTTGAGAGTAGGATCAGAGAGCTTTTTATTTCTATGTGTACGGCGGGTCTTGAAAAACTTAGACCCGACCGTATGGACAGCTTCCACGAACCCATCGCTGTATTCGTCCACGGAGCTCCCTAGGCACTCGAAACGATTCTGGAGTTCGAGCTGAAAGCTCTCGGGGTTTTGGATCTGGATCTGTGCTGGACGGAGCGTGGACTTCATCAGTCGAGACCTTTCAAGCTTGATATGAATGTTCAATGTGCCTCTTACCATACGGTGATCGCTCCCGGTTTTCAGCGAATTGATCACAGAGACATCATTGAACATTTGCTTCTTGGTTGACATGATGAAGTCGATCTCGTTTTTAGTTCCACCATCGGGGCTTTGCCATGTCCACTTCCTGTGCTCACGCTTTCTGAAGAAGGAGTTCATCATATAGAGGCCTTCCTTCTCCATAAAAATTTCACGCCACAAAAATACATTTGAGCGGCCTGTATTTAGTTTCTACTCATTTTATGTCAGACTTCATTTTATCGATCGCATTTATTGTTGATTTCATATTTAACACAATAAAAGTGTATGTGCTATGTGTATGAATACTATTATATTTATATATACTACGTGTATATTCATAAAACATTTAGTTACACCAATTAGTAAAATTAAATTGAGGAGTCACGTCACATCGATTCGATGAATCACTTAGGATTGAGCCTTACTTACCTACAAATCTATGCTCCGCGCTTGCAACATTTAAAAAAATAAGGTCATTGGTACCTATGGTATAATAACATACTCCGTATACTTCGCCTGGTATGTTCTTCCCAGGATGGCCTAAGCCTACGTCACGATAAGTGTTACCATTGATTATCTTTTTAAAAAAATTTAGGTACTTTCTCATGTAGTTAATGTAAATAAAATAAATTACTAACTAGCTTAACTATTTAGTAACTCATGTGATTCATCCATGTTCATCTATGTCATGTATATTTAGTGTTAAATTAATTTATATTTTGAATTATTAGTTCATAATTGCTTTGTTAAGATAAAACATGCATTTTGCTCGGGTATTTCAATAACACACTGTGGCAATACACCGAATTGACAAGTGTCATACTGACAACTAGCCATTTCATCGCTATTGTCGTGTCACTCACACCTATAGCGTTGTTTCGCTCGGTGAGAAAAATACTGTGGCTCCCAAACATTTGTGATGAACCCGTGAACTTTGAAAGATACACAAGAAAAATTGTTGATTGTTTCGTAAACTGTAAAAACAGCAGTATAAAAGGCGGTGTAATATATTTTTTTCTTTTCCCAATGAAGAGACGCTATCATATGCGTGGCTTCAATATTGTAACTAACTTCACCTAAAATAACTGGTATGTGCCTTTCATTAATTTATTATTTAATTTATATACGCTTTCCATAATTTAAGGCATAGTTGTGTCAATACGTCGTTCCGTCGTTCTATTCTATTCTATTCTTAACCTAACCTTATTATTTTTGACTTATTTTAGTCAAGTCAAGTTTTGTGAGTTTTCGTTCCGAAATAAAAAAAAATACTAAAATGCAATCAATTAAAAGAAAGCAAAGTAAATAAATACAAAAAGTATCAAATATGACGATTTATTAAGAATTATAAAACATTTGTACTTATTGTATTATTTTTATCTTTTTTCCCACTAAAAAAGGTTGAGAACCGCAACGCAATTGATGACGTAGTCTTAGGCCAATCACGTGACCCAGCTGTCACGGGAAGAGAATACCATGTCTTGTTCTACCATGTTGGTACCTAGCTGTCAGTTTAGTCTACGAAATTAAAAATCACAGTATTAGTACATTACTGCCGCGGTCTATAATGACTACTTTGCTGGTCGCGCCGATTATGGCCGACAGCGCAGCTCCAGGCCGACACAGCGCGGTCAGCGTGCAGCACTTGATGGACGAGCTGAGATAAAGGCCGAAACCGTAGGTTGAGGCCTTTACAGCGAGGACAGCAAGGGCTGCAATGATGGCCAAGCTGAAAGGCCTAGAGCGTAGCTAGGCTAGCTCGAGGCAATCATAGCGTGACCAGCGAAGCAGTCATTGTGGGCCAAGGTTTGTATAGTGCTTTACATTGAGGTAATAATGTACTACGCACTAGAGAAGTCATCACACATCACTACTGCGTGCCGTTCAATTGCGGTTTTCTAGCCGCATTTCACTCATTTGCTTGCTAGATCTTGACATCTTAAGTATTTTTTTGTTTTTAAACGAAAAAAACGTTTAGACGCATTCAATATGCCGTGATGTGTTTTAAGATAATGCACTAATAATTCAACTAATACGGCGAAGTGCAAAGGAATAACTTTTCATCGGTGAGTAACTAGATAATCATTTTAAAATATAATTTGTACAAAATATTTGGTGGACGTCATGTTGTGACATTTTTCATATAGACTAAAAATTAACAGCAAAGTAGTCATTATAGACCGCGGCAGTAATGTACTAATACTGTGATTTTTAATTTCGTAGACTAAACTGACAGCTAGGTACCAACATGGTAGAACAAGACATGGTATTCTCTTCCCGTGACAGCTGGGTCACGTGATTGGCCTAAGACTACGTCATCAATTGCGTTGCGGTTCTCAAACTTTTTTAGTGGGAAAAAAGATAAAAATAATACAATAAGTACAAATGTTTTATAATTCTTAATAAATCGTCATATTTGATACTTTTTGTATTTATTTACTTTGCTTTCTTTTAATTGATTGCATTTTAGTATTTTTTTTTATTTCGGAACGAAAACTCACAAAACTTGACTTGACTAAAATAAGTCAAAAATAATAAGGTTAGGTTAAGAATAGAATAGAATAGAACGACGGAACGACGTATTGACACAACTATGCCTTAAATTATGGAAAGCGTATATAAATTAAATAATAAATTAATGAAAGGCACATACCAGTTATTTTAGGTGAAGTTAGTTACAATATTGAAGCCACGCATATGATAGCGTCTCTTCATTGGGAAAAGAAAAAAATATATTACACCGCCTTTTATACTGCTGTTTTTACAGTTTACGAAACAATCAACAATTTTTCTTGTGTATCTTTCAAAGTTCACGGGTTCATCACAAATGTTTGGGAGCCACAGTATTTTTCTCACCGAGCGAAACAACGCTATAGGTGTGAGTGACACGACAATAGCGATGAAATGGCTAGTTGTCAGTATGACACTTGTCAATTCGGTGTATTGCCACAGTGTGTTATTGAAATACCCGAGCAAAATGCATGTTTTATCTTAACAAAGCAATTATGAACTAATAATTCAAAATATAAATTAATTTAACACTAAATATACATGACATAGATGAACATGGATGAATCACATGAGTTACTAAATAGTTAAGCTAGTTAGTAATTTATTTTATTTACATTAACTACATGAGAAAGTACCTAAATTTTTTTAAAAAGATAATCAATGGTAACACTTATCGTGACGTAGGCTTAGGCCATCCTGGGAAGAACATACCAGGCGAAGTATACGGAGTATGTTATTATACCATAGGTACCAATGACCTTATTTTTTTAAATGTTGCAAGCGCGGAGCATAGATTTGTAGGTAAGTAAGGCTCAATCCTAAGTGATTCATCGAATCGATGTGACGTGACTCCTCAATTTAATTTTACTAATTGGTGTAACTAAATGTTTTATGAATATACACGTAGTATATATAAATATAATAGTATTCATACACATAGCACATACACTTTTATTGTGTTAAATATGAAATCAACAATAAATGCGATCGATAAAATGAAGTCTGACATAAAATGAGTAGAAACTAAATACAGGCCGCTCAAATGTATTTTTGTGGCGTGAAATAATTCCATTTTCGATCTACTTCGTTTTTCGATCACTCAGGATAGCAGGATACGAGACTATTTTTATGTAACAATAAAGTGACAACCCCACAAAAGTCAGTTTAGTCTACGAAATTCATAATCAGAGTACCTATACATGGTAAATTCATATCTGTCGTGTAATTTGAAAATGGAATGATCTTTTACTCCGAAACATAGCAACCAAGGAGGTAACTTATCAAAGGTTTTATTTAAATTTCGAACTGGCTTGCCTTTCTAAATAGAAAGCTGTTTGTAAACGCAGGAAAAATTGTTGGTGTTCGTTGTTCGTCATTGATTTTGAATAGTTCTAGGTACCAACTGCTTAGCAAGTTTGTGGGAGGAGGAAGGAAAAAGGTTTATCATTAAAATGACGCCATATTAGTTTCCTTCCGGACTGTAACTACGTAGTACATGTTACTACGCATAACTAGTGAAGATAAAAAATCCTTTCAGTCCCACTTTCAGTGTTTATGCCACTTTTCCCCCATGTTGCGTGTTGATGTTGGCTTTTGGCCCACCGACCAAATTCGTTGTGGGAAAGGGCAAGAAAATGAGAAATTAACAAAATCTACCTAATCATAGTATTGAATTCGGGATCATGGTCCCGGAATTCAACATTGTAGGATTACTGTAAATTCAACATTTTGGGAATTCAATATATTGAAAAATCAACTTTTTGTAAATTAAACATTACGGTCTCTTCTACATTACATCTGGTTTTGGTCAGCCATCTCGCGCTTAAGTATCCTCCGACTGCACAGCATGATTTTCTTCTTGTTTACGTCTTTTTAGTTGGCTTTTAAGCAGTCGGGTTTTTTGTAATTTTTATATATAATTTTCACCTATGTGTGCGTAAATTACGTAGAAAATAATGAATAGGTATGACAAACCAAAATGGTCGTATCTTTGCTATAAGAATGAATGGAATGATCTCTTATTTAGCTAGATTTTAGGTTATTACATGTCATGGTGGTAACCTAAAACTTGACTTTCATCATTTCAGCCGAAAGACGTCCACTGCTGGACATAGGTCTCCCCCAGGCGTCGCCACATTGACCGATCCCGTGCGTCTCGCATCCAGCGCCTTCCCGCAACCTTAACCAGGTCATCGGTCCACCTAGTGGGAGGCCTTCCAACGTATCGTCTTCCGGTTCGCGGTCGCGATTCCAGAACTTTTCCGTATGGTGCCGGACGTTAAGAATTTCACCATCCCATGTCTTTCCGTGGCTGTCATAAGAGGCGACTCAGGGACAAACCAGAGAATGGGCAGCATTCTCTGTGCTTCTATAACAACCATACTGCGATCGCCAACCCGCCTGCCAAGCGTGGCGATTATGGCAAAATCCCCCTATGTATAGCACAAATAAAAAATGGCTCCTAGTGCCTGGTAGCCTGCCTACCCTCGACTACGGTAGCGGTCGAGGTTACGGCATGGCAAGGGGTGCTAAGAATCTCCGGACGAGATCCGGCTACCCCAACAATCATTGACGACTGGACCTGGCAACGTACAACACGCGCACACTTCGGACCGACGAGAAGATCACCGAGCTCGAAGAGGAATTGAGCAGGTTGCGATGGAGTATTATAGGGTTATCTGAAGTCCGAAGAGAGGGGGAGGACTCGATAATCCTCAAATCCGGTAACCTGCTCTATTTCCGAGAGGGTGACCGGCAGTCCCAGGGTGGTGTCGGGTTTATCGTCCACAAGTCCCTTGTAAACAACGTGGTGAAGATCGAGAGTGTGTCAACCAGGGTGGCGTATGAAGGAGAGGCGTAAGATGATCCTGCAGTCTTCAGATGAGGCGTGCAAATACCGGCAGATCAATAGACAGATCTCTAAATCCTTGAAAAGAGACCTCCGCCGCTTTAATACCGAGCGTATTAAAGACGCGATTGAGCGAAATAAAGGCTCCACGGTTTTTTCAAGGGATCTGGCTATTGGGCAGAGCCAGCTCATGAAACTGAAGACCGACAATGGCAGGATCGTATCCGCCAAACCAGAGTTTCTGAGGGAGATCGAGACATTCTATGGACAGTTGTACACATCAATCAGCAAACCCGTTGCGAGTCTAGAAAACGACCCAATAGCTAGATTGACCCGACACTATACCGAAGATATCCCGGACGTCAGCCTGTACGAGATTAGGATGGCTATGAAACAGCTTAAAAACAACAAGGCGCCGAGTGATGACGGAATCACGGCTGAACTCCTGAAGGCGGGTGAAAAACCGGTCCTCAAGGCCCTTCAGAAGCTATTTCAAAACGCCAAAGCCATGGTGCAGGGGTGTGGTGGTACTCTTCTTCAAGAAGGGCGACAATGCCCGGCTGAAGAACTATAGGCCCATCTCGCTTCTTAGCCATGTTTACAAGTTGTTTTCAAGAGTCATCACGAATCGTCTCGCGCGCAGGTTTGACGATTTCCAGCCTCCCGAACAAGCCGGATTCCGAAAAAGCTTTAGCACCGTTGATCACGTACTCGTACATACGCTGTGGCTGGTTATACAGAAGACCGAAGAGTATAACCTGCCTCTCTGTTTAGCGTTTGTGGACTACGAGAAAGCCTTCGATTCGATCGAGACTTGGGCTGTACTGCAGTCTCTCCAACGGTGCCAGATCGAATACCGGTACATTGAGGTGTTGAAGTGTCTGTACAAAAACGCCACCATGTCAGTCCGTCTTTAGGATCAGACCTCGAAAGCAATCCTTCTCCAGCGCTGCGTAAGACAGGGAGACGTCATTTCTCCGAAACTGTTCACTGCTGCGCTGGAGGACGTCTTCAAGGTTCTGGACTGGAAGGGGCTTGGCATCAACGTTAATGGCGAGTACATCACTCACCTTCGGTTTGCCGACGACATAGTGGTCATGGCTGAGACCATCGAGAGCCTCAGTAAAATGCTCGATGACCTCAGTAGAGCTTCCGAAAGAGTGGGTCTTAAAATGAACATGGACAAAACCAAGGTCATGGTGAATGCCCATGTAACACCCACTCCTATCAAGATCGGAGACTCTACACTCGAAGTTGTAGACGATTATGTTTACTTGGGACAAACGGTCCAGTTGGGTAGGTCCAACTTCGAGAAAGAGGTCAACCGTCGAATCCGACTCGGCTGGGCGGCGTTCGGGAAGTTGCGTGGTATCTTCTCGTCCAATTTACCGCAGTGTCTCAAGACAAAAACTTGACTTTACCTGGAATAAAATAATATACCTATTTTATTAGGCCATGCGATGATTTTGGCTGCTAATAGGTAGTGTAGCGTTATAAAATAAAATGACACTTTTAACACCACGTTTATTACGTATAATTTTGTATTAAAATAAAAAAAACACCTAAAATATAAAAAGGTAACAAAAAAAGGTATTAAAAAAAAAACAGGAAGACTCGCAATTGCCAATATCGTATTAATTATTTTAAATATTAAGTATATTTCGTAAGATTTAAAACTTTGGAAAGAGTACAATTATAGCAAGGTTTGAAGTAATTAACCAAAATACACGTGCTTATCATCAACGCAGTTGTAATCGGTTTAATGATGGCTTAAGCATAAACATAAAGTACGAATTATAGGTGAGATAATATAATTTTATAACCACGGAAACTTAAAAGTACACAATATCCTGACGTGTCAAAACTATCATAGTTCGACTGTAAAAAAAGGGACAGATGTATACCTACATGTCATATACATCTGTCCCTTATGCACACACAAAATAACCTTACTCTAAGAGGTTATGGTCACCCCTCTGTTCTACGTAATTCTAACACATAAAAATATGATACTTCAACTTCAACCACCCCTCGGGGATCCGCGCTGGACGAACAAAATCGCCTTCAGTAGTACCTCACCAAAGCTGGAAAAGACCGTTCCGCAGTACTCGTACCAAAACTCAGGCTGATAAAAAAAAAGTACGGAACCCGTTGATGTTCGGAATCACGAAGACTGCAGGTACACCAGGGGTCATGTGCTCTGCTCGGGGGGGTGAAGCCGATGTCGGCTCAACTGATATCATTTTTGATTCATGATGCATAAACTCTTGTCAGCGACAAGGTTTTTTTTTATGATTAGCTTGTCACCAGTCTTGGCAGGACTGCCCAGTCCTCCTGTCTGTCACAGTGGCATGGTAGTGTTACGACAGTTGGTGTCTGTGACTGAGCTCAGTCGCAGTGGCATGCGGTCCGCGGGCTCCGGCGCACCCGTCTTCGGCTCGTATAGTCCTCGCCAAACTTCTTGGCCGCCCTGAAGTTGGTTAACCGGATGCGCGAGGCACGAAACGGTGCAGATTTTGTATGATATTTTCTACTGCGCAGCCATTGTAGCCAACTTTAGGCCAAGAAGTTTGGCGAGAACTATACATCACGTACCTACCCTCTGACTGACGACAAGGAATGTGCTGTTCGCACAAGAATTGACATATCCATGGTCATATTGTAGCTTGCCATTTTAAAACACGCAAAACAATTACTATAAAAATACCAATAATTTGGAATAAAAAAGAAGGTTACAGTATAAAAAAGAAGATTATTGAACAAACACACAAACATTTTACCAATCCATCAGTCACAGAAAAAAAAAATATTTCTGTTTTTTTGACAAACGGAATTTGAAAATTGGAATAATTGTAACCGGCCTGTTTTAACAAATTAAAAACCGGCCAAGTGCGGGTCGGACTCGCACAAAAAGGGCAAAAAACACGTTTGTTGTATAGGAGCCCCACTTAAATATTTATTTTATTCTGTTTTTAATATTTATTGTTATAGCGTCAACAAATACATCATCTGTGAAAATTTCAACTGTCTAGCTATCACGGTTCATAAGATACAGCCTGGTGACAGAGACACAGACGGACCGCGGAGTCTTAGTAATAGGGTCCCGTTTTTACCCTTTGGGTACGGAACCCTAAAAACAGTCTAAATCAAAGAGCCTTGTAGCGATTACGCTACAATAGCTAGGTACTAAATTATAACCTATCTAACATAAGAAATGGAATCGATGAAATAGATCTGAATATAGCCCTTTAACCCCCAAAATACAAAAAGTTGTCAGATTCCCAATGAAATACTTATCGGGATTCCTGCACGGATAACCCTGTAACCTGTATGAGTATTTTTTGTTGAGGCTTGTAGTGAAAATAGATAAGATAAATAGAAACAGCTCGGAATTGGTAGATCATATCATCATCCTCAGACTTTTAATGTTCCCACCTTCGATCAATGATACACATCATGTGGCGCTGTTTGGTCGGAACCACAGATAATATAATACTACAGTCGGAACCAAAAACTCAACTTGCTTTCAGGCTATTTTTTTTTCGAGAAAACAAGAAAGACAACAAAAAAATCTTTTTATTTTATTTTATTGTAATAGTCTTGCGTTTGAACACTATCTCACCTGATGGTAAGCGATGATGTGGTCGACGATGGAGCACGCTTGCCTAGAAGTAACCTATTCACTCTTGACTTAAAGACTCCCAGGTTGTAGCTATCGGGAAACACAGACTCCGGCAGGGAATTCCACTCTTTTGCTGTTCGTATAATAAAAGTGTTCCCAAAACGTTTGGTGCGTATGGGTGGGATGTCCACCATGTATCGATGACGCATCGCCGTACGTCTTGTAGTCCGATGATGGAACGGGCTAGGAGGAATCAGTTCATGCAATTCCAACGGTGGGATTGTCCCAAAAAAAAAAAAAAACAACGCACACTCCCCGAAATGTAACCGATAAAAAACCGACTGGCTGGCAACTCGGCGCCGATGTCCAAGGCTCTGGAGCCTAGACTCGACCACTATGCCATTGCCGATAAGCCTCTTGGCCCGTTTTTCGATCGACTCGAGTGCATCCAGCTGGTATTTGGCAGATCCGTCCCAGAGATGAGAACAGTACTCCATGCATGATCTAACTTGCGCTTGATACAAGTTAAGCAACTGCTCTGGGGTGAAGTACCGTCTCACCTTCACAAGAATCCCCAACTTTTTGGCAGCCAGCTGAGCTTTTGCCTCAATGAATGGACCAAAATTGAGGGTCGATGTCAACGTAACGCCAAGAAGCGGCGGTCGCAAGTACAGCAAGTACAGGAACGCAAGTCGGTCCGTTATCGCCACGGTCACATCTCGGAATAAAGGAGCCGGGTGGAACTGGCTCCTTTTAGCGGAAAACGACACGCCTTGGTCTTAGCAGCATTGAAACTGACCAGATTGGCATCGCCCCTTTCGGAGACTGCCTTCAAGGACACATTCAAGCGCCCAACCATGGCCTCTCGTAGAGACCAAACCTGAGGCCCAGTAGCGCGCGCGTCGGAGACGTATCTCTCAGCAACAGTGCTGTCGTCCGCATACCCAAGGTTTTCGGGTTTTAGCAGATCGTTTATGTGAAGCAAGAACAATGTTGAACAAAAACAAAAAAACAAACCTACCTATATAGTTGTAGCCAACTAATTGGTAACCAATTATTCCTGCATTTGGGGTTTTACTTTTTAGGTACTATGTGAAGAATCGTAACGCTCTTACAGTTAACTTCCGTTACGATAAAGGTACATATTATTATTAGCATGCGTTCCAACTTCAGCCATACCTACGTAGGGTTCCCACCCAAACCGGAATTTCATGTTGCTCAGTGTATAAGATTTCAAAAATTCAGAGTTCTGAATTTTTTTAAATCTTATACTGAAGTTACGAGTACCTTCAGTAAACTGAGTAATGCAATACTTTCAATGACAAACCGACTAGTTATGTGGATGCTTTTAAGTCGAAACCACACTTACGTGTCGTGGCGTGGCGTGGCGCAGGATCCACCAATCAAACGACTCTGTTCTAGCCTACGTCATAACGCAACGTGTTTTGTAGTAAATCAACTGCGTCAGAAGGCGCCACGATACCTACGCCACTCCACGTAAGTGTGGTTCCGTCTTAATGATTTGGCCAGAGAGTACCATAAATTTATTTTTAATTTTTTCTTACCTACAGTCGCTTTTGACGTATAAACATGAAGATTAAAATGACTAAATACGTGAATTTGAGCCAGTCGAAAATGGAGTTGGAGTCTCTCTTTCTCTCTCTATTATGTTACTTTTATATTGTTTTCTTTTTTTGTTATTTAGTCTAAGTTATCTTTTTAATTTTTAACCGACTTCAAAAAAAGGAGGAGGCCGATTACTCCAAGACGCCTGGACCGATTACAAAAATTCTTCTTTTGTTTGAAAGGGTATACTTTCTAGTTGGTCCCATAGTCATCAGGTCAGGATCTGATGATGGAATCCTAGAGAAATCGAGGCAACTCCTCAAATATTATAGGCAAACATATAGCGATTTTGGTATTTTCATCAACAATGCAATCACAAAGGCACTCAGAAAGTATCATTTGGTGAAGTGGAACTGATGAAGAAGACCACAGAGGGCCACTATAACTCCTAAATGCTAAGTATGTCACGGGCATAAGATATGCCCGTTTGTAGGCCGTTTGTTGCCCGGTATTTTCAGCGCACGGTTGGCGCAGTGGTTGAGCGATTGACTGCTGCGTAACTATTAAGTAATCTGTGGCTGCGCTGCGTGTCGCGAGTTCGATTCCCGCACGGATCAAATATTTGTATGACCTACAGATAGTTGTTCCGGCTCTGGGTGTTGTGTATGTGAGTTTATATGTTTGTAAACGCACCCGCGATACAGGAAGAAATTCCTAGTGCGGGGCAACGTTTTAAAAAAAGAAAAAAAAGAAAATATATATATATATATACTCTTCGATCAAGAAAACACCTAGATTCCCGGTCAGCGCTTAAAAATTGGGCCACAAATACGTTTGTGGCCCTATTTCAAAATGGATAATATTTTTGTGTTCACCAAAAATCTAAAGGTACATCTAAAATACTGATCGTGCACCAAATATTAGTTGATCTACGAATAAATTATGGTCAAACAATCAGTCCAAGAGCGAGCGAAGCGAGCTCGGGAACTTAGGGCACCCCGACACGGACAGGTTAGGTTCGAACAAGATGACGGGAGCTGAAGTGAGCGAGCAAAGCGAGCGAACTCAGCTCCCGTCATCTCGTTTGTGTTAGGTTACTTTTGACCCTGCAGACAGAAATAGGAGCCCCGCGCAGCGGGGCTACGTCGACTTATATGAACATATTTTGGTGCACATTCAGTATATTTGGTGGAACACAGGCAAAATTAGGTAAATGAAATGGGAATAAATTGAAGTACTTTTAAATACCATCCTTTCAAAATTAGTGTGGTCCAATCATAGACAACATTAATACGTTACAAATGCCGCAATGTGCGTTCAAAAACTGTGAAAATAACCACCGTAACACCTTGATTTTGGAAGGAATATCTTTTTTTCGGTAAGTTTATATCATTAAGTGTTTTTCTTAATTCCGAATTAAATAGAAAATATGAATAAATTACCAAATATTATGATTGTTTGACCAACGTTTGCGTCGACAAAGCGAACGCGCCAACTATTGTAACAAACATTGACTGTTCTGGAACAGAGAATGCATGGAGTAGTGTGTAAAGCTATTTTTTTTTAATTATTGACTACTTTTTTAAATCAGTCAAAAATATTTGACACCATAGAAAACGAAATAAAGTAACCCCGAAATTTCCTACATAGTGTTTTTAACCTTATTGCTGAAATTTTAAGTTTCATTTTTTAATAAATATTTAACATAATAATATTTATTATATATAATCAACTTACATATAACTGACTTTTAAGTTTCATGTTTTCATGCAAACCCTTCGTGCAAACCCTACCCTACCTACCCACGAATCTATTTTTTTTAACTGTCTTCGTGCGAACAAAACAAAAAAATAATTATTCAAATCGATCCAGCCGTTTTTGAGTTTTAGCGAGACCAACGAACAGCAATTGATTTTTATAATACATCATACTACATACACCTACTTACATACATCACCTAATCTCTCATGCACCGCGATTTCTATAACATACACAAATTTAAACATGCGCAAATCAACCTTATCACACATGCTCACCTTCCACTACACACACACACCCTCACACACATACATATTCACAGTATAAAAGAGTCACATAAATTATTGCGGCGGTAGAACGACACTGTTCATTAATTGTTGTAACATTTATAGTATATAAGAATTTTGTGGCCGTTCACTGTTTCTCAAAATACAGGTTATCACCTAGTTTGAGAAGCAGGGTTTTAAAATTTTAGTACAGATTATACAACAAAACTAGTGAAAACTATATAACTGTCTGTCCATTGATTTTTGTGTAACACTCTGTAATTTTTGATGAATAAACATTATTATTATTATGTCCTTTATTTAATTTAATTTCTTATTTTATATATTTTTAAAAAACTCATACAAAAAAGAAAAACATTTAAAAATATAAAAAATAGAGGCCCACCGGTATCGGGAACAGGGTCCAAGCTACCGGCGGTCAGGGCTCCAGAGAGAGGAACCTCCTAACAATACGAGCCGTGTCCAGCAATACTGCTTTCTGGATCAGGCCCTTGACCCAGCCGACTAACGAGAGCCTCCTAAGATGTTGGTCGAGGCTCGTGGCTATTAAGCCATTGGCCGACACGACAATCGGTACAATGATCGCTGTGTCCACATCCCACATGTCGACAACCTCGCGAGCCAAGTCAAGATACTTAATTTGCTTATCTTTCTCAGCTTTCACGAGGTTCCCGACATGAGGGACGGTAATGTCAACAATCATTGCACGCCTCTCGATTCGGTCCACCACCACTATATCAGGTTTATTGGCTACAATAGTCCTGTCAGTGATGATGGACCGATCCCAGTACAATGTGATATTGCCATTCTCGAGAACTGGGTCGGGCACATACCTGTAGTACGGCACCTCCGATGCCACAAGAGTGTATTTCAGAGCAAGTTGCTGATGGATAATCCTGGCTACAAGGTTGTGCCTATGCAAGTACTCTTCGTTAGCTAGACGAGAACAACCAGAGATAATGTGGCGGATCGATTCACCCGGCCGGTGACATGCCCGACAGATGTCAACCGTGCCATGCTTCACAATAAATCTCCGGTAGTTATTCGTCATGATAACTTCGTCCATAATTGCACAGACAAAACCTTCGGTTTCCCCAAAGAGGTCACCGAAACGTAGCCAGGCTACGGACGCTGATTGGTCTACATCGGACCCATGTAGGGCCCGGAAAAAGCGTCCGTGAAGCTCCTTACTTTGCCATACCTCCCTGCGGTCGTTAGTGTCAAGCACTACAGGCCTGCGCCAGTTCTCATTCGCCAAGGAGAGCGGGGTGAGTCCCTTGTCCACTGCTACTACATCTCGATGCATACCCACGTCTGTGTTTAGAAAATATTCCCTGAGATTGCATATCTCGCGGTTGTGGAGGTTTTTGGCATTTAAAAAGCCTCGGCCTCCACACTTCCGTGGGATATACAATCTCATGACCGACGATCGTGGGTGATGCATTCGATATGCAGTCAGCAGTGTACGGACCCGTCTATCCAGGGCGTCAAGTTCCGTTTGAGTCCATTTGAGTATGCCGAAAGAGTACATCAATACCGGCATGACCCAACCGTTGAAGGCGCGCACCTTGTTTCCGCCCGAAAGAAGGCTATTAAATACCTTCTTCAGGCGGCCAAAGAAGCGTTCCCTCAACGATTGCTTCATGTCAGTAGTGCTGATACCTAACGCTTCCGACATACCCAAATACTTATAGGTTTCGTTTGGAGAGAGGGATCTCAGGTTTATGGAATCCGCGAGTTGAATTCCCACGGATTCCACAATCTCTCCTCGCTTTACATGCATGACCGCACATTTGTCCACACCAAACTCCATCCTGATGGCGTTACTAAAAGTTTCAGTTACCTTCAGTAGCTCCATCAGCTGAAGATTGCTGGGGGCAAAGAGCTTCAGGTCATCCATGTAAAGGAGGTGAGATATAACCTGACCGCCTCTCTTCAACCGATAGCCTAGCCCTGAATTCTCCAGCAGCATGCTTAGAGGATTCAGGGCTAGGCAAAACCAAAGTGGACTCAAGCTATCGCCCTGAAATATACCTCGCTCGATCCTTACAGGTTCGCTATTCCTCTGGATATTTCGACATCCCGGATAGCGAAGGACTGTGCTCCACTGCGCCATACACGACATCAGGAAGGTGCGTAGAGTTGTATCTATTTTATACAATTCTAGCACCCTCATGAGCCATGTATGAGGCACCGAGTCATAGGCCTTCTTATAATCTATCCAACATGTCGACAGATCCTTTCGGAAACGCCGAACCTGTTGGCTAATGGCCATATCTATAAGGAGTAGCTCCTTAGTACCGCGGGACCCGTTCCTACATCCATTCTGAGAGACCGACATGATGGAGTTATCGTCGACGTGTTTATTAATTTTAACTCTCAAAATGGATGTTAGAACCTTATAGACCGTTGGTAAACATGTAATAGGTCTATAAATTTTGGGTTCCGCGATGCTACCAGACTTGTGGAGCAGGTGGGTTATTCCTGTTGTAAGGAACTTGGGTAGCGAACCAGACTCCAAGGCTGCCTGGTACTGAGATGCCAAACGAGCGTGCGACCTTTGTAACCACTTGATCCAGAAGTTGTGCAGCCCGTCCGGTCCTGGAGATTGCCAGTTATTATTATTATTATATAGAAAGATAGGTAGGTAAGTGTGTGTGGCCATTTGAGCGACTTATTTTCGTTCCTGATTCTTAATCTAGTATTTTTATAGATCGATGATATATAAAAATAATTGAACGTTTCAACTCCACTCATTCCTTGTCCAAGCTCAAACATAAATTTTAAAAATTCGAATTTCGAATTGTTTTTTTTTGGTACATTGTGATTTAGACTTTAACACTTGCGTGTAAGATCACATTTTTATTGAGCTCATAAATTTTTTATTTCTTTTTATACATCGTTTTGTGAATGCAACTTTAAACATTGCGTTTATGGTTGAATTTACATTAATGTATATTTATTCCAAGTAGAATTCTTAGAATTACCTAAACACAATTGGCGTCAGTTTTAAAAATAAGTTTTGTATGGGATCCTCAATCTAGGTGTATTCTTGATCGAAGTATATACTCGAATAGTTAACCGACTATAATGAAGCAAATACTTACAAATAAATGGTACTGATGAAAATAGCACCATCGAACTGATCTGATGATGATGCCGGAAGGTAGGCACTGGGACTCTAAAATAATACAATGTATCCTAGTCGTGTTTGGGCTTACCTATTGGAATCGCCATGACATGTACTTTGGCCATAAATGATAATCATGTTAATTGGAGGTACCTACCAAAACTAAAAAGAGAATAATAAAAAACTTTTTAACAATAAAAAACTTTTTTGCAAAAAAATACTACCGACTTCCAAGTAAAAAACTACAAAGTGAAAAATAACTTTATTTTTGGAAGTCGGTGTCTTTCGTAGATACCAATTATTTGCGATATGGACACCGACTTCCAAAAATAAAGTTATTTTTCACTTTGTAGTTTTTTACTTGGAAGTCGGTAGTATTTTTTTGCAAAAAAGTTTTTTATTTTTCCCTTTTTAGTTTTACCTACCTAATAGGCAAGTTGTTTAGTAAGAACCTATTACGCCAGAACAGATTACCCGAAAAACATGAAACTTGAACATAACCGGTGAAATAAGAGTTCTGCGTACCCCTTTCAGTATACTGGCGTGATGTTATGTTATGAAATGGCATAAACAATAAACAGACATGCGATTGAAGCAATCCCGAATGATTTGCCGTTATTTATTGAAGAGTTCGGTTGTATATCTCCGAAGTTCTTCATCAGATCTTTAACAAATTAAAATGGGACCAATTTCGGAACATGTTCTTTCAAACAAAAAAAAAATTTTCAAAATCGGTCCACAATTGGAGGAGATATCGGTGAACATAAATAAAAAAAAAAAAAAAATAAAAAAAAAAAAAAAACATACAAGAAGTCGAACATAGAACCTCCTCCTTTTTGGTAAGTCGGTTAAAAAAACAAACCGACATCCAGAACAAAAAAATACAATGCAAAAAATTAAGTTCTTTTCCGAAGTCGGTGTATGCATTTTACAAAATTTACGTTTTTAGTTCTCCTTTATGACAGCGAGGACCTGACAACCCTAGCCATACGACATACCAATTATTATCAATGAAACACTCTAACAGAGTCGTAATAGGTACCTACTATTACTTAGTTCCCTACCGGTAAAATTTACAATTGTGGTTTATGGTTAGGTCAAACTTATAATTGGGCTTATCAAATTCTCGTTTGATTTTTTTATCATTGTGGGAGTTAACAAGGAAAGTTCACAAAACTATATAAACTCATTTAATGTAGGGCTTATGACATTAAGTAAAATTATTTCGTGTAGTCCGTACAAATGTACAATAAGTTTGCCATCGCCATGAACATGTTTTTTCTTTTGTTTTTATTCGTTGCATTCACTTCTGCTCGGCCGGATGGTAACGTCACAGATAAAATAATACATAACGTTACTGGTGACACTTCTGCTCGGCCGGATGGTAACGTCACAGATAAAATAATACATAACGTTACTGATGACACTTCTACTCGGCCGGATGGTCACGTCACAGATAAAATAATACCTAATGTTACTGGTGAGTTTTTATTTTTTTTATAACCTAACTATAGGCTCGCGTTTGACCACTGGTGGTAAGCGATGATGTGGTCGACGATAAAGTGCGCTTGCCTAAAAGTTGTTTTGAGTGCTGATTGAGTCTAACTCTGATCCAAAAAGTCGTGAGAATAATCTTACGTGTGTATACAGTGGCCTTAGTGCGAGTTTTTACTCACGCGTGACTCACGCTCACTCGTGTTACGTAAACGATCTCTTAAGTCAAAATGTATACAAAAAAAGAGGTTTCTCCTTACCGTACCCAGACGGCGCTTATCCAGTTTCCATACAAATTGACGTTTACGTTAACGCGATTGACCGTGAGTAATAACTCGCACTAAGGCCTCAGTACGGTCGTTGAGTCGTGGCCCGTCTGAATATAGGCTTTGCGAACTTTGGCACATGTACACTCGTGAAAAAAACTGACATTTGGTTCGTAAAGTATGTTCTGCGGAACCACCTTGCGCTAGCTACAAACGGGCCACGCAATACTTATCGGTCGAAGGCATGATCCATAGGTCGTGCGTCCTACTTTGAATTTTTCTAAGTTTTTAGCGATTCATACAAATAAGAAACATATTCAACATTTATTGAGGTTTATATTCGTGAGAAACGTTTTCTTAGATTAGCTTTAAAATAAACTTTACATAACAAACTCAAAGTTCGATCTGTAAATTCCTTAGGCTTTTAGGATCAGCGCAGACAGCGCCGATTGTTCGCGTCGAAGCAGGTCTAAGTTTGCTCTTCCACCGATGGAAAGCCGGTGTTGCCAGTAGTGCTTATAACTTGAACAATGGAATTAAGAGTGCTTTTTACTTTGACTTTCGTTATTTTTTGTGTGTAAAATTGTGTTTTGAAATTCGAAATTGTTGGTTTCAGTGATACCGTTATCATGTGAACATATTCGTGCGTTCGTGGATGGGCACAATTCCCGCCGTCTCCTAGTCGCCAAAGGACAAGTTGCTGGCCAGCCCGCTGCTTTGGAAATGAAGATGATGGTATGTAACTTCAATAAAATGTAGGTCTACTTAATATGGTCTTTACATAAGAAATTGCCGTCTTATGAAACTGGTCACTTAGAAGTTAGAACTGTGATAATTTAAAAAAGGAATAATTTATTTGAATTATAGGTAATTCCAAGTTTTGCCTTGACGACCGAAGTTCTCAAAGTACAAAGTAACCCGTTTCTCTTCACGACAGCTTCATACGTAAATTATTATAAACGCGACAGTTAGTGAGGATGGACGGATGGATGTTTGTTATTATTCTTTCATGGCAAATCTAAAATAGTATAGCTCATACATCAGAAAAACACAAATAACACAGCCTATAAAGATATTGTGCAATTTGGCCAAAATGGGGGTGTAGTGAGGGAAATACTAATTACTCCCGGGTGGAGCTGTATTTAATAACTAAAGGCTTTAAGAAATTAATATTGGTTATAATCCCCTTTGTCTGTTTGTTTGTTGCTTTCCCTCCTTTTTAAGGATTGTTGTCCCAAAATTGCAGAAGAACGGGAAAAGTATAAAGATGGAAGAAAGGCCTTTGCGCTGCATTGGGGTAGTACAGACTAGTATTAAAGCTTGCCTAGCTTTTAATATTTCAGTCTTATCAATAGCACAGATAATATAATACTAGCATACAGATGCCTCATCCCATACAAAGAAACCGTGCCACGTAACTAGCGTTTTTCGTCTGATGATAGTTTTAATAAGTACTTCGATCGCGTTCGATTCCGTTTCACGGCTAGAGATGGTGTTAGCAGCGACTTGCAAGTTAAAGGGTTTTCTCGGTTCGTGAATATTTTTTTCTTAAAATACAGTGTCGATTTGTTTTATAGTATTTTTTGCACGTTTTGACAGTTTCACTGTATCAAAATGTGTTACAATACAAATTAAAAAAGCGAGTCACATGCCTCGGAAATTTAAAACCGCGCCATCTATTGGAATCAATTTTAAATGATCCGTTCAAATAATTTTTGAAATGTGAATTAACAGCACAATATTCCATAATGTTAGTGTGCTGAGAGTTGATTAAAAAAGAACATACAATTTTTATGATCAATTCTAGAAAATGTTAATTTTACACACAATTCAATAACAAATCGATGCAAATCGATCCATCTTGACATTTATTTGAACCAAACTTTCTTTGTTAGCGCTGGGACCCCGAGTCAATATCAATAGCAAATAAATACTCGGTTTTTTATGGAGTGTCTGCATATCTGAACTCCACAACCTTGTTACTGGTTATACGATACTCTTGTCAGACATTCACTCTTCAAAATACCCGTAACGACTGTCAAAGATTTACGAAATGATGTCGTAAGATGTCAAATACTTTTTAGAAAAGTATTTTCTGTTTCTTAATTCACTTCTTGGTTATCAGGTGTGGGATGAGGAGTTGGCTGCCAAGGCATCAGGTTGGGCGAAGAAAAACTTGCCTCAGCACAACACAGATCGATCAGTTGGTAAGTATTTTTTGTTCAGACTAGCTTCTTATCTCAAAGGAACTTATTCCCGGGATTAAAAGTGTCTTAAGTGCGATGCCAGACTATAAACTATCTCTGTGCCAAATTTCATTCATTGCCGTCCAGCCGTTTGAGCGTGAAGAAGCAACAAACACACACACACGCTCACAATCTTTCGCGGTTCGCCTTTAAAATATTAGTGTAAAGTGTGATAAAATAAATAAAATTTAATAGGAAAACGCCGCAGACGTCATGGGTTCAAACATGTCTGTTTATTATACCGATACACGAATTTACACGATCACACGTCGCGTCTGCTTTCGGCAAATAATTTAATTTAAATTCACTAATTATAATCAACGTTGCGATATCTTGTAAACATTGTCGTTTTTGGCTAAGAACGACATCGTGCTGTTCCATCACATCTTGGAATGTACATAACATGTAATATAATAACGCCCGCACTCACTTCTAATAGTTTTAACCATTTTTCTAATTGGATTTGTGAACAACAATGAACGCTTAGGCCATGTGACAACTCAAGTATCACGAAAGCAGTGCTGCCAACTCGTCTAAGCAAAAACGCGCTGTTAGCTCTTTAAAAAAGCGCTAAACGATTGCTGCCAAAAAATAAATGATGTATTCGGTGCCAAACTCAAACAAAACGCCCAATAATTTGAGACTAGGGATGCATAAACGTATTTTATTTATTTTATTGAATCAAAATATGTCATATGTATAAAAGAGTTACATACTGTGAGGGCCGAGTCACCCACGTCCGTAGGAGTATACCCCTTTTTGATTCCCTACACGTGGTCCCCGGGTGGTGCAAATCAGGTGACATTAACTGGTGGTAGGCTTCGGCCGAAGGCTTGTGACCACCCACCGGGCAAAGACGTACCGCCAAGCGGCCTAGCCGTGTTCCCGTACGATGCCCGGTGTAGCCAATTAGAGGAGTTGGGTCGAGATAGCTGTTCCACTGCAGGCTGACCAGCTTGACGCGCGCTGTTAGGGATGTATCGGGAGGGTAGCGGGATCCGAGGCACGGTGCGCCGCTGGCCGACCGCAGGTAGTTGGGGGCCCAAGTAGTGTGCCAGCCACACACGAAAGGCTGCCCCGCCAACTGTCGAAAAATCCCGGAATGCATCATCGTGCTGGTTGGCGACCAGACGGGAGGGCCCGATGGACATTCCGGGGGGGCTCGGGCGTCCCCGCAGTCTCCAGACTAGTGCCCCAATGATGGCGTCTTTTCAGTGCGTGTCTGTAGGTTAGCAGCGTGGAACCTCGTCTCACTTCCTTCTCCTCTACTCCATTCACTCTTTTAAATTATGAACAGGAGAAAGAATACTAGTGTTAAACAGCGGCTGCACCCCCTCCCCCACAAAGTGCACCTCACCAATATTAGAGGTCTGCACTCAAATATCACTGCAGTCCACTATCACCTGGAGGCTGAGAAACCAGCGCTCTTTTTCCTTACGGAGACGCAGATAGCGAATCCGTCTGACGTGTCGTACCTGTCTTACCCAGGGTTCACCCTGGAGCACAATTTTAGACCACGAGCGGGCGTATGTATGTACGCCCGTGACGACATTTGCTATCGGTGTCTCCGTAACCTTGAGGACTCCCGATATACAACGCTCTGGGTTCTGGTGGACACAGGTCTTGATAAAATTATCTACGCCTGTGTCTACCGTTCGCACAGTGGAGATCAGGAGACAACTAGGCTCACAGAGTACATCAGTGAGGCGGCTGATGCGGCTCAGCAGCGGTACCCTTCAGCCCAATTAGTGTTACTGGGGGACTTTAATGCCCACCACCAGGAGTGGCTCTTCCCATACCAGTGCACTGATCATGCTGGACGGGAGATGCGTAAGCTTTCGCTAGCGCTAAACCTCACCCAGCTGGTCCAGGGGGCAACGAGGGTACCGGATGTTAATTCGCACACAGCGAATTGCTTGGACCTTCTGCTGACAACAGATCCAGACAGATACTCTGTGTCGATTTCTTCACCTTTGGGTAGTTCCGACCACTGTCTGGTGAAGTCTGTATCCGTCTATTCCCCGCCCGATCCCAGCCCAAGAGGCACCCGACGGGTTTGGCGGTACAAGTCAGCAGATTGGGATGGTATGCGATCTTTCTTCGCATGCTATCCTTGGCAGCCTACTTGCTTTTCTTCGACTGATCCATCAACGTGCGCGGATGCCGTGACAGATTTGTTGCGTCGGGGAATGGAGTACTACATTCCGTTCTCTGACGTATCAATGTCTAGCGAAGACCGGCCATGGTTTGGTGCCGAATGTAAGCGCGCCGACGCGCTTAAACAAGGGGCGTACCTGGCTTGGGTCGACGCTCGATCGCGCAAGGCAAGTGACGTGGGTCAGAAGAAGAAGGCCTTCAACAGGGCTGCCAAGTCCTGCAAGATCTTGTTGCGAAGGGCTCGGTTCGACCACATCCGCCGAATAGGGACCAAACTTGCTTCTTACCCAGCAGGTAGTAAAGCGTTTTGGTCCCTGGCTAAATCGGTCGAGTCGAACTTCTGCCGTCCCTCACTACCACCACTGCTGAAACCCGACGGGTCGCTGGCCCACTCCGCTGAAGAGAAGGCAAATTTATTTGCCTCTCTTTTTGCGGAATCTTCACGTCTGAATCCTGGTGACGCACGCCCCCCTCCTTCTCCTGATGGATGCGAGACGAGTATGTTGGACATTCGTATCCATCAAAAGGACGTCCGTAGGGTGCTGCGCAACCTCGACGTGAACAAGGCTAGCGGTCCTGACGGAATACCAGCAATTGTTCTTAGAACCTGTGCGCCTGAACTGTCTCCGATCTTGACACGCCTATTCCGCCTTTCGTATGAGGCTGGAAAAGTGCCGAATGCTTGGAAGCAAGCTAACGTACAGCCCGTGCCCAAGAAGGGCAGTCGAGCTGACCCGGCCAACTACAGACCCATATCTGTAACCTCCATACTCTGTAAGAGTATGGAACGTGTACTCAATAATAAGCTCCTGGCATACCTAGAAGCAAACGATATCCTTAGTGACCGCCAATATGGTTTCCGCCGAAATCGGTCTACTGGGGATCTTCTAGCGTATGCCATTCACATCTGGAGTGAGGCCATCGAGAGGCACGGGGAAGCGCTTGCCGTCTCCCTCGACATCTCGAAGGCTTTTGATAGGGTCTGGCACGAAAGCCTTATTGGTAAGCTTCCTTCATTCGGTTTGCCCGGTGGTCTGTGTGATTGGATTGCAGACTTCCTGAGAGATCGGTCCATTCGAGTGGTTATCGATGGCTGCTCATCGGACCAATTGGATATCAATGCTGGGGTCCCTCAGGGGTCGGTACTCTCGGCAACTTTATTCTTGCTGCACATTAACGATCTGCTAAAACCCGGCACCTTTGGGTATGCAGACGACAGCACTGTTGCTGAGAGATACTTGTCCAACGCTCGTGCTACCGGGCCTCAGATCCAGTCTCTTCGGGAGGCCATGGTGGAGCGCTTGAACCTTTCCTTGCAGGCAGTCTCCGAATGGGGCAATGCCAATCTGGTCAGGTTTAATGCTGCTAAAACCCAGGCGTGTCTTTTTTCCGCTAAAAAGAGCCATTTTTACCCGGCTCCAACTTTCCGAGATGCGACCGTGCCAATAACTGACCATCTTGAGCTTCTTGGCGTTACGTTGACATCGACTCTCAATTTTGGCTCATACATTGAGGCAAAGGCTCAGCTGGCTGCCAAAAAGCTGGGGATCCTTGCGAAGGTGAGGAGGTACTTCACGCCGGGACAGCTGCTCAGCTTGTATAAAGCGCAAGTTCGATCATGCATGGAGTACTGTTCTCATCTCTGGGACGGATCTGCCAAATACCAGCTTGATGCACTAGAGTCGATCGAAAAGCGGGCCAGAAGGCTCATCGGCGATGAAGCACTGGTTAAGTCAAAGCTTTGAACACCGTCGCCGAGTTGCCAGCTTGTCGGTTTTTTATCGGTTACATTTCGGGGAGTGTGCGAAGGAATTGCATGATCTAATTCCACCCAGCCCGTTTCATCATCGAACTACCAGACGTACGGCGAAGCGCCATCGGTACATGGTAGACATCCCACCCATACGCACTAAACGTTTTGAGAATACTTTTATTATGCGTACAGCTAAGGAGTGGAATTCCCTGCCGGAGTCTGTGTTTCCCGATAGCTACAATTTAGGGGTCTTTAAGTCAAGAGTGAATAGGTTACTTCTAGGCAAGCGTGCTCCACCGTCGACCACATCATCGCTTACCATCAGGTGAGATAGTGGTCAAGCGCGAGCCTATAATGAATAAAAAAAAAAAAAAAAAAAAAATACATTAGAGAACTTGTTTAGTAAAAATGAAAAAGTAATAACGTGTTAATGTAATTATTTTATAAAATAAAGGAATTAATTTAATTCATCATCGTCTGATTCGATCAAAATGTTTGGTCTTGATCAGTTTTAGACTTAATTTCTGCAGTTGATATTTTTTAAAGAAAGTCCAAAGTTTAAAAAAGCGCTAGATGTAGCCACAGACTACTTAGAGATACTACGTATGATGTAGCGCTAGGCGCTAGAACGCGCTATTGAACAAAAAAAGCGCTGGATCACGCACGAAAGTGACTGATGTAAAAGCATACCACATACAAAACTATTTGGGGATACCAATTACGAGTCCTGCATATAAATTAAACTTAATGGGAATGAGTTGGAGCGAGTGTACCAGTTCAAGTACTTGGGGCACTATGTCACCGACAGCCTTGATGACCGGGTAGATATCGAGAGGGAACGTAGGGCGCTGGCAGTCCGTTGTAACATGTTGGCACGCAGGTTTGCACGGTGTAGCAAGGCAGTCAAAATAACACTTTTTAAAGCTTATTGCCAAATATTTTACACATGCAGCCTGTGGACCAACTACACTCAGCGGGCTATCAGCGCCTTACGGGTCCAATATAATAACGGGTTTAGGATGTTGATGGGGCTGCCCCGTTTCTGCAGTGCATCAGGTATGTTCGCGGAATCACGCGTCGATGATTTCCATGCCATCGTCAAGCAGAGGTCTGCCTCTATGCTCTGCAGAGTGCGGACTAGTTCCAACTCCATCCTAAAAACCATAGCCGGGAGGTACGATACTCCGTTATTAGGGGATGTTGTTCTGAAATGCATTCGGAACAACAACCTCGTTACTAAATAATTTTTTTTTTTAGAAATTAAGAGTACTAACATAGGTATAAGTTTTCTTGTTTACTAACCCATATGGATGTTACTTGTCCGAAATAAAGATTATTTTATTTTATTTTTTATTTTTATTTTATATAGTTATAATAGACAGAGTCAGCGAAAATTTGCCATTGTCATTAAGTTTCAATTGACTGACCTACTATTAAAGATGCACCTTCCTAATTAAGACCGATCCTGGCTTTATTAAAATATCTAGCAGTCCATAATAAGAACTCAGGCATTGAACCGAGATCTTAATCTCGGTAATAAAAGTAAAAGTGACGTAACCAGAGTTGCAAAAAACAATTGACAACATGTTCAAGATTTTAGACCGGTAACTCCAAATGTATGTCACCTGTCTACTTTGATGTGGTACCTCTGTGGTTTATAATTTTGGTCTATGCCAGTGTGTGGTACGGAGACAAACTTTGACTCGTTCCACTAAAATCCCCTAGACCAGTCCCCCAGGGGACTACACAGCACTCAATGTTCCAACCACGATACCCTAGGGGATCATAGAAAATACTAACTTCCTTTTGAATCCCCTAATTCCTTATTATTGAATTGAAATGGGTTGTAACCTATTTACAATGATGAGATTGGATTTGGATGAGGTTTTGGTTTGTTTTTGGATTGAGTGCTCCTTTTCAGAAGTTATCTATATTTTTACTAAATCAAGGAAGAATTTAGGAAATTGAGACAATGAGACTGGGTGACTGGGTGATGAGGTTATCCTACTTTAGTTTCGTAGAAGTTGATTGTTATGTTTTTCGTTCAATAGTACCTAATAATTTCAAACTTTTGGCAATGGAAAATCTGCTTAAAATAATAATAACAAATAATAAATAATCTTAGCCTTAAACTTAACAAACATAACATGTAAATACCGTTTTAAGAGCAGAGGTGATACAATAAATTACACAGTAAAGCGCCTGCCTGGGTTCGAACCCACGACCAACACCACCACTGCTATTAACAAACAAAATACACACTTCTAACTAAAGAAAAGATCCCTTCTAGAAGGACTGGCGTTTTACTCATCTAGCCATAAAAATGTTCTATAGAAAAAACAGTAATGTTACCTGGCTAAGCTCTTTGGTAAATGAACTAGGTACTAATACCAACAATCGTTTTCTACAGGATCCAATAGATTTTCGACGGGTGAGAACTTGTTTTGGTACTCAACAACCAGCCCTAAGCATGTCCTGAAAGCGGATTCAGCCATCGAGGCGTGGTTCAGTGAGAATGTTAAATACACCTTTGGACCGCTAGGTATAAAAGACTTCCAAAGAGACTACCACATCGGGCATTACACTCAGGTTTGTGCAACTTTTTTTAAGATGGCTACAATATTTCCAACCATTAAAACTCCTGACCGCCAAAATCAATAGTCAGAAAAGCACCGTGGCAGTA
The DNA here is from genome assembly GCA_949775005.1 of Orthosia gothica. Taxonomy (NCBI): domain Eukaryota; kingdom Metazoa; phylum Arthropoda; class Insecta; order Lepidoptera; family Noctuidae; genus Orthosia; species Orthosia gothica. The sequence goes on from OX459041.1 coordinate 24,787,441, forward strand.
AAGATCGCGACGAGTCCCGGATAAAATAATAATATTATTTGTAATATTTCTGTAATAATATAAATAAAAGCCTTTAATCGCTGACCAATATTCAGTAGGTACAGTAGGTACAGTAGTACATAAAAATCTAATAATTTTAACACCAGTATATTAAATATAAAATAAAACTTAATTCAATTAAATTTATTAAGTATTTCTCAACAAACAGTTTTTTAGTCAGGTTGTCCTTTTTACACGCTTTGTATTAGCTTCACCTGTATGTATGTTTGTAACCGACTTCTTTGGGCGCGATTTTGACCCACTTTAAACGGCCAGATTTCGTTCAAACTTTGTAGATTTATCGAGGACCGATGACAAAACACAGATTTGAAAAAAAAAATAAAAAATTTTGTTGCAACGCTTTTTTTTAAATATTTTTTTTTTATTCACACCATTATTAATTTATATTTATTGAAATTTTTAACACGATTCTTAATTTAAATTTATTAAAATTTATTTTCTATTTTTTAGTTCGGTTTTCTATAAAAAGTGTGTTTTTTTAAACTATTATTTTTGACATAGGCCTCTTTGATATAGTTTCGTCCACTCATCTCTGTTTCGAGCTAATCGTCACCATACTTTCGATAGGTCATCTTCCCCATAGATTTAGATTTTTTTACATACTACATATATACATACATACACACACACATAACACATATGTATGTATGATGTACATATGTATGATCTTCCCATCTCTATATTTGACTTCCCTTTTTACTGACTTAGAAAAAACGGAGGTAATCATTATTCGTATGTAATATTGTTGGAATTGCACGATATACATATTATTATGACGTGGGCTTCTAAAACACATGTGCCAAATTTCATAAGTGTATTTGTATTTGTGCACGAATTTCTCCAAAACTACTTATCGGATCGGGTCCATTCTTTATTTTGGATTCTTTATTCTTTTTATTGGATTAGGTATCTCTCAACTTAGGGAATAGTGCAAGTTTCATCAAAATCGGATCCGTAGTTTTCAAGATATGGAACATATAACCGAACTTCATAGCGACAAACGTCACGAAGAATGATGGGTGGTTTGGGTATAATCCTTTAGATACCTTACTATAGAACTTGCTCACTTTTATTGTTAGTGTACTAAAACCAAAAAAAAAGAAAAAAAACTTTTTCAAAAAAAAAAAAAAATGTGTAAAATAACTGTCGTTTCGGCAGTCGGTGTCGAAAAACGATAAAAAAGAAGTATCAAAACTGTTATTTTGTTCTTTTTAGTATTTTTTTTAAACTCGTTTTTTTTTTAGTTTTTTTTTACATTTATGCCTTGTTACAGATGGTGTGGTCTGATAGCGTTTACCTAGGCTGCGCTATCTCACAAACATTCAAGAACGGGTGGAACAATTACTTCGTCGTCTGCAATTATGGACCAACGTTAGTTGACCACTACTATTCATTCAAAATCACCATTTTCATTTCTAAAATAACGTAGCTCCGGGATTAAGAAAACTTATAACTTTGAATTAACTCATAATCATTATCTGTTACCACTGCTGGGACACAGGCCTCCACTCTATGTGAAAGAATAAACAAGACGCGCAGACGCGGTTACATTGGACATGTCGGTGACGTGAACCCATAAGTTTTGCGCCTACCAAAAATCGCTCAACGAGGCTAAAGAAGTTTTAATTCAAAAATTACATAAGCATAGAGATATATTCTTGATCCCGGATGCTGTTCTGAAAAATATTTGTTTTGAATCTTACCAGGAAACTTGCAGCCATAAGGGTTTGACCGCCCTCAATCGAGCAATCAAAAAGACGGAAATCCAAATCGCGTCTTTCATCTCGCAAGTGATTGGTCGATTGATGGCGGTTAAACTCTTCGCTCTTTACTCTTTGCTTTCTGGGTGACTTTGAGAGATACATAAGGGCCGTACTCTGAAGTGTTAGAACTAGCTGTGAAAAGGGATAGAACCATTACAGTTTTGAGATGCCAGAGTAGTGCCCCCGATTGGATTGGTAATTTATCCTTGTTCCATTTCTGATGCTCAATAGATTTTCTTTTCTTTTCAGAGGCAATTATTTGGGAGAAAAGCCGTACAAGGAGTGTGATGGATGCAGCAACAAACTAGTGTGTGGCACTGAAGATAATTGTGACCGTCCATATGGAGCGAACTGTAAAAATAGTTCGCTTTGACGGAATACCATTTGATGGTAAAGATATATTTATTGCATACCTATCTGTGTTCATTAAGTTCTTATCAATAAACATTACATTGTTAGTTTCAACAAGTCGGATAATTATTGCATTTACGACTTGGTTAACTGTTGAAATTTAGAAGTTAGGTACTTACAAATATTATTTTTTATCAAATACAGCAGATTATAAAATAAATTATTAATTAACATTTTTTTCAATTTATTTTTAAACATATTTCCATTTAATTGCTTAATTGCTGGCTACCGCCAATAAGTTACCACTTACTGTACACACGAATAGCAGTAACATAGGTACTTTTATAATACATCATATTGTTAATAGACGGTAAATTTTTGTCATATTTATATTGTTTCCGAATGTTTCTTATTGAATTTGATTTGAAATTAAAATATTGCATGTTATTTTTTAACAAATAAACATCATTCCAGTATATAAATACCAGTCAGTGTCAGGAAACCCTCCGTTCTGAAGATATCTCTTAATGATTCCGTACTATACATGTTATATATTGTCTTAAGATATTTCGTCTGAAGAATTAATGTGGATTGTACGTTTGTCGAGTTCCTCCAATATATGACACCATAAGTTAACAGTGGGTACACATTTCCAAAATAAGCATTTCTAGTAACACTTGGATTTGTAGTTTCTGCCAGAACTGACAATGCGTATCAGGCACTGGATACTTTTTTATTAATCTTTTCAATATGTGCCTTCCAGTTTAAATGTTTTTCTATTGTAACTCTAAGAAATTTGTGTCTTTTACTTCTTCAATCGCTGTATCAGAAATGGTTACATTCAATTTAGTTTGCTTCCTTTAATAATTTCTAAATTAAATCAATTTGGTTTTTCAGATATTGACTTTTAAATTTATTGACTGCAACCAGTCAGTAACTGTTATTAATGTTATATTTATTTCACTTTCGTAAATAATATCATTGATATATTCATTTGAAATAAATATAGTTGCGTCATCAGCATACATTATGCAAAGATGTTTAATTATATTGGAAGCTCGTTAATATACAATAAGAACAAGGGGGGTCCCAATATACTGCCTTGCTGTACGCCTAGTATTCACCACCTCCACCATTTTTGTACATGATGATGATTGATGTTATTTTTTAATGAGTTAGGTATTTAAGGAATGATGTGACCGTAGTGTTTCTTATTTTAATCTAAGCTTATATATAATGTAATTTATAAAAAAAACGGTTTTTAATTACTTAACTTCTTTCTCACAAACAAATAATATTTCATCTTGGTTAAAGTGAATCTACTGAGACTGATCGTCTTTTTCGTATCATTATTTACTCTAATATATTATGTAGATACAACTGATAGCTCAGGATGCACAACGGAGGCTAGATTCTGGACTTTTCACAGTTCGATGTAGGCTCATGAGTATTATTAAAAATCATCTCGCTCTTGCCTGTATCTCATCATCATAATTTCGGCCGAAAGATGTCCACTGCTGGACATAGGCCTCCCCCAAGCGTCGCCACACTGATCGGTCCTTTGCGTTTCGCATCCACAGGGCTCCCGCAACCTTGACCAAGCGGACGAACACGGCCTACTTTGACAGGCTTGACTCACACAATTTTTTCACAGTTTGTGAACAAAAACCGTGCTAAAATGCGTGGCTCAAGCCTGGGCCTTCCAAAGTTCCAACGCTGCGTCTCCCGGTAGGTACGCGGTCGCCACTCTAGAACTTATCTGCCCCAACGGCCATCCGTTCCACGAGCAATGTGCCCTGCCCACTAAGCTGCCACTAAGTTTGACAATTCTTCGGACTATGTCATTATTTTCGGTTCTCTTGCATTGCAATTCTTTTCTGATTTGATCATGCAAGGAAACGCCGAGCATAGCCCTCTCCATTGCCCTTTGGGCGACTTTAAGCCATCTGATGACGCCCACTGCATGAAAAAAAAAAAAATATATATTGTAATTAGCCAGTTTTTTTTTGTGACGTTCGACAGGCGCACTGCCACTTACAATTGCTGTGAAAAATGAACGAAATAAAGTGTAAAATTATATTATTTTCTTTTATTTTTACTTCTACTCTACACATTAATACTTACATAAATTCACGGCTTTTTTCCATGAGGGTAAGCAGAAACTACAGAATACCACCTGCAGCCTAATCGCGTAAGTGAATTCTGCGAGGCCGCCACCAATCGACCAATCACATGCGGGATGAAATACGCTATCTTGGGCGCACGGTTGGCGCAGTGGTTGAGAGATTGACTGATGCGTTGCGTGCCGCGAGTTCGATTCCCGCACGAAAATATGGTTCTGGCTCTTAGTTGTTTGTGTATGTGAGTTAATATGTTTACCCACGATAGAAGTTTTTTTTATGAAAAAAGTTAATTCATAAAATCAAAAAACCCGACTGCTTAAAAAGCGAACTAAAAAGACATAAACAAGGAGAAAATCATGCAGTCGGAGGATACATATTCGCGAGCTGGTTGACCAAAACCAGATGTAATCTCCGACTGCACAGCATGATTTTCTCGTTGTTTGTCATTTTAGTTCGCTTTTTAAGCAGTCGGGTTTTTTGATTTTATGAATTAACTTTAACAGCCTGTGCCCAAGAAGGGCAGTCGAGCTGACCCGGCCAACTACAGACCCATTTCGATTACGTCCATCCTCTGCAAGAGTATGGAACGGGTACTCAACTCTAAACTCCTGGCATACCTAGAAGCTAATAACATCCTCAGTATGGCTTCCACCGCCAATATGGCTTCCGCCAAAATCGGTCAACTGGGGATCTTCTAGCGTATGCCATTCACATCTGGAGTGAGGCCATCGAGAGGCATGGGGAAGCGCTTGCCGTGTCCCTGGACATCTCGAAGGCTTTTGACAGGGTCTGGCATGAAAGCCTTATTGGTAAGCTTCCTTCATTCGGCCTGCCCAGTGGTCTGTGCGATTGGATTGTAGATTTCCTGAGGGACCGGTCCATCCGAGTAGTTTTTGATGGCCGCTCGTCTGACCAACTGGATATTAATGCCGGGGTTCAGGGGCGTAGCTACCGCCGTATCTGCCGTATCAATTATACGGGGCCCCCGGGCCACGGGGCCCCCAACGTGCGTAAATTAAAATTGCAACTGATAAAAAATTACCTAAGAACTTCGATGGGACATGAACGCCTGTCAGATCTGTCTCTATTTTGTCCATAGAGGCAGAAACTTTAGAAAAACTAAAGTCATCATCAGCTATAAAAGATTTAATAAATCAGTTTGCCGAAAAAAGGCAAGGAGAGTGTATATTCAATTTGAATTGTTTGTAAGCATTTTGGAAAAACGCGACAGATAGATAATTATGATGAATAAATATTTCTTTTAATTTTATGCAATATTTTTTTTGTCTTTTGTGAGAAATCACGCTTCATAAGGGCCCCCAAACAATTTTTTATACTGGGCCCCGCCAAGGCACGCTACGCCACTGCCGGGGTTCCTCAGGGATCGGTGCTCTCAGCAACATTGTTCTTGCTTCACATAAACGATCTGCTAAAACCCGGCACCTTTGGGTATGCGGACGACAGCACTGTTGCTGAGAGATACGTCTCCGACGCACGCGCTACTGGGCCTCAGGTCCGGTCTCTGCGAGAGGCCATGGTTGGGCGCTTGAATCTGTCCTTGAAGGCAGTCTCCGAATTGGGCGATGCCAATCTGGTCAGTTTCAATGCTGCTAAGACCCAGGCGTGTCTTTTTTCCGCTAAAAGGAGCCAGTTCCACCCGGCTCCTTCTTGCCGAGATGTGACCGTGCCGATAACGGACCGACTTGAGCTTCTTGGCGTTACATTGACCCTCAATTTTGGTCCATTCATTGAGGCAAAAGCTCAGGTGGCTGCCAAAAAGTTGGGGATTCTTGCGAAGGTGAGAGTACTTCACCCCAGAGCAGTTGCTTAACTTGTATCAAGCGCAAGTTAGATCATGCATGGAGTACTGTTCTCATCTCTGGGACGGATCTGCCAAATACCAGCTGGATGCACTCGAGTCGATCGAAAAACGGGCCAAGAGGCTTATCGGCAATGAGATACTGGTCGAGTCTAGGCTCCAGAGCCTTGAACATTGGCGCCGAGTTGCCAGCCTGTCGGTTTTTTATCGGTTACATTTCGGAGAGTGTGCGTTGGAATTGCATGAACTGATTCCTCCTAGCCCGTTCCATCAACGGACTATAAGACGTACGGCGATGCGTCATCGATACATAGTAGACATCCCACCCATACGCACCAAACGTTTTGGGAACACTTTTATTATACGAACAGCAAAAGAGTGGAATTCCCTGCCTGAGTCTGTGTTTCCCGATAGCTACAACCTGGGAGTGTTTAAGTCAAGAGTGAATAGGTTACTTCTAGGCAAGCGTGCTCCATCGTCGACCAAATCATTGCTTACCATCAGGTGAGATAGTGGTCAAACGCAAGCATATTAAATATAAAAAAAAAACTTTTTGTATTTATAACTTTTTAGTTACCTATCTTGTTTTTCAAATTAAGTACATTTAAACATGTAAGTGTTATATTTTTTATACCCCATACGACGGGAATGGAAAAAAAAAATTGGGCCCCCACAGTATGACGCCCAAAGGCCGCATTTTTTCTATTTTCCAATTTTAATGCAGCCAGTGACACTCGCAGGGTTATGACGAATCGATTGACGTGAGAACCATCAAAATCGGCTCACGCGTTTGGCCTCTAGAACGCCATATAGGAACACATACATACATATACTGATAAATACATTACCTTCCTTCGGCAGTAGGGTAAAAAGAAAAGAGGTTGATTGCCGTCTGTGTGATTGGTCGTTGTCACTTACGCAATTATGCTGCTACTACGATCCTAACATACTTGTTTTGCTTCATCTATGTCATACGCACGCTGGTTATGGGGGGTTTTGCCTCAGGTGAGTTGAGAAAATAGCAGACTTTGGTTTCAACAGCCAGCGATCAGCTATTAATATAATTATGTGTAATGATAAATGATAAATGATTTTATTTCTGTAAGTTGGTTTGTACAAACACTTTTACACGTCGATCATATTTTTTTAAACTAGATGAGGTCGGCGTTTCCTATCTGACTACTCTGAGAAGAAAGGCCGAAACAAACTCAGAGGTCACAGTCTCTTTTAAAGTCCTGACAAAAACTTGGTTATATGTATCATGTGAAGACCATGTAAACAGATGTCTGAAATGTCTTTTGAGGAAAGAACCAGCCAGATTGAGTGGACCTGTCCAGTCAGTGCACGCATTTGTCAATAACCGAGCAGCTCAACTCAGAATTTACGGAGCTCAACGATTCGACGAACAATACCAAAGAAAGGACATTCGGGTAGGCCGCATAAACTACTCAAACTGCCAGACCATGAGTAAAAACTAACTAAGTTATAATAAAAAACAAAAAATCCACATAGTGTTCACATTCACAATAATAAAAATAAAATAATATAATACTTTAAAAAGTAAATATTCTTGTCATTGCAAGAAAACAAAAAAAAATATCAAAATTAAAAACAACATTCACGGTGCAAAATATAAAAAAAACAAAATTAATTGGAGCAGCTCAATCCCAAGCCTTTTTGTCCTCAACGTAATCTTTAATAGTATAAAACGCTTTCTGACACAACTTACGTTTAATGAATAATTTGAATTTATTAAGACTTAGATCTTGTACGTGGCTTGGAAGCTTATTATAAAAGCGTACACATTGACATCTTAACGAGCCACCTATCTTCTTGAGCCTTGTTGTAGGTACTAAAAATTTGTGTTTGTTCCTAGTATTTATGTTATGGATATCACTGTATTTTTTAAACAATTTTATATTTTTATGAGCATATAAAAGATTTTCATAAATATACTGAGAGGGCACAGTCATTACATTAATATCCTTAAATTTCTCTCTGAGAGAGTGCCTCGGGCTTAATTTATATATTGATCGAACAGCTCTTTTCTGCAAAACAAAGATAATCTGGATGTCGGCGGCATTTCCCCACAACAGAATACCGTACGACATTACACTATGAAAATAGCTAAAGTATACTAAACGGGCTGTCTCTATGTCAGTTAAATTACGAATTTTTCTAACAGCATATGCTGCGGAGCTTAGCTTCTTTGACAATTTATCTATATGTGGGCCCCACTGAAGCTTAGCATCCAAAGTTAAGCCTAAAAATACTGTGCTATTCTCAGGATTCAATTCTTCGCCCTTTATCAACACATCAGTTTTCACCTGCCTAACGTGGGGTAGGGTAAACATAATGCATTTGGTTTTTTTTTCATTAAGGAGTAAATTGTTAACATTGAACCAGTGAACTACTTTTGAGATCGCGCTATTTACTTCGTCAGTAACCAGCTGCTGCCGTTTAAGTTTAAACAAAAGTGAAGTATCATCTGCAAACAACACTATGTCATGGTTATCCTTTATGAGGTAAGGCAAGTCATTAATATAAATAAGAAACAAGAAAGGACCAAGAATCGAGCCCTGTGGGACTCCCATTTTTACTATAGATCCGGGTGATCTTTTTCCATTAACGTCAATAGTCTGAATCCTATTGCTCAAGTAAGAAGTAAGAAGATCCAGAGCGCTGTTCCGGATCCCGTAGTGGCGGAGTTTCCTGATTAGCGTTTCATGAAGAACACAATCAAATGCCTTGGACAAATCACAAAAGATTCCCAGGGCATCGCACTTATCTTCCCATGCATTATAAATATGTCCGAAAAGCTCAACACCGGCATCAGTAGTTGAACGACCCCTTGTAAAACCGAACTGTTTGCTATGTAATAATTTATGCTTATTAAAAAATCTTTGCAATTGCTCTAAAATTAATTTCTCAAATATCTTACTAAAAGTAGCTGTATCTTTTATTGACACGGGATCTGTATCATTTGTTCATTTCTTTAGGGAGAAAAAAGTCGATAGCAAATCGCTTCGTCGTCGACAGTGGGACAAGTGCTTAGGTGTCTACTCTTGAATAAAAAACTATTTTGAAACGGTCATCAAACCTTTGGACTTTTTTGCAAAAAAAGGAGAGCGTGAAATCCCACCTTGAAGAAGTAGATGGAACGGGCGCGGGCCCAACGTACACGCACACACGTTCCACGCGCGCACGCTTTATTTCCAGCAAGCAAAGGAATATGATCTGAAGTGACACTATAAATGTCAATAACCATCTCCTCTTCACGTTAAATTCTCAGTAAAAGCAAATACAACTATACTCATATTGCTATGAAAAAAGTGGCAGGCGTAAAAATTTACTAAGGTTTTATGTGGCGCACATTCACTCTAGGAGCCAGTTTCTTGCTGGGGTAACGTACCCTTACCTAACCGTTCGAGAAATACAGGCGCGAGATCCTATGTTATGTGTCCGACAATTGTGTAAGCTTTGTGAATTTTTAACCCAGCAATTTTAGCATTACAATTTAAAAGCCAGTACCTGGGCGACCGAGCTCTGCTCGGATGAAAATAGAGAAAACTACATTTTCTAGAAATGAAACCTAGCTAGAATGATTACCGCCCTCGAAACCCCCGCATACAAAATTTCATGAAAATCTTTGGAGCCGTTTCCGAGATTCAGATTATATACATATATACAAGAATTGCTCGTTTAAAGGTATTAGATTAGAGAGATTGTGTCTTACGAGGCGAGTCCTTGGCAACGAACGTGTTAAAATTGTTTCGTCAAAAGCACCCATCGACCACATAGCAACTGGGGCTGTGGTCGCTGAAAGCACCAAATTTTTTCGATACCCATTCTTCTTCTTAGCGTGTCGATGGCAACGTTTAGGGGTCGTGGTCCAACTGTAATGTCCAATTAGTTGAACATTACAGTTTTTTAGATTGGACAACTGCCCCTACCGAAGACCCGTAGTCTTCGGTAGGGGCAGTTGTCCAATCATTATTTTTAGTTGGACCACGACCCCTAAACGAATGGAAAACAAAATCTTTTTAATTAAATGCCTTGGCTGGCCTAGAATTCAGCCACGGCAACTCCCTCCGCTGACGCAGTCATAAGTGGACCCATTTAATATTGTGGACAGTGGAGGCTTAGCATCATCATCAGAAGAATCGCTGTCTGACTCGGGCATTACCTACCTGCTTTTTGACTACCCCATCATCCAATAAATGGTAATTTTGCTGTTACTGGCTTTTTGCTGTTCGTCATCTATAAACTAGAAAAAACCTTAGCAATTTTTTCCTATAAACTATATTAGGTTTTTATTATTCTATTGTACTGTAGACGGTATGATTTTATGTATGTATTTACTACACAGCTACATAAAATTATGTCGGCAAAAATGATTTTCGAACTTTTTATTTCCGTATTTTATTAGGGTTCCGTACCTCAAAAGGTAAAAAAGGAACCGTTGTAATATCACTTTCTTGTCCGTCTTTCCGTGTGTCACCACCGATTTTCTCAGGATAGCAAGTTGATATTTATACCAGATACTGAGGTCTATAGTCCCTATAAGGTGTATAAAAATCAAGGTCCTGAGTTAGAATTTATATTTTCGCGAAATCTTGTAAGTACCAAAATGTACCTTAATTTTACACTTTTTATTTTTCGGCATTTTCTCTTTACTTTTGCTGTAAGACCTTGCTTTTACCAAATTTGACAATTCTAGTTCAACCGGAAGTACCCTATAGGGTCGAAAACCTATGGTAGTTCCCGTTGACCTTGAATCACGAAATTTGGCAAAAGTAAGGTCCTACAGTACAAATAATGAAAAAATTCCAAAAAAAGTTTAATATTCTGGTAATTACTAGTTTTCGCGAAAATCTAAATTAGCCCATATCTTTAAAACTTAGCCACCAATAAAAATTATACCAATTTTGTAATGGCGGTATAATGGCTAGGTACGGGACCCTCGGCGCACGATTTCGACTCGCACTTGACTGCTTTTCTTTGTTATGTGGCGTTTACTTCATGAAGTTTTTAGTAAACATTAGCACGGGGGTTTTCATAATAATATTGCGTATTTATTGTTTGGTAAATCTACTGCAGTCTGCAAAAACCCCATATGTTACTCACTATTACTGTAATATCTTACCTATTACATTTCCTGTTATATTTTATATTTTACAATTTTTCAAATTTTTTATTTATATTTTACAATGCATGTCTTCGAAAAGAGCGGTTTTCCAAGCAGCCAAACTGTGGGGAAAGTGTCACTTTTTTTCACGAGTGCTTTTTACATTCCTGTATTTTTTTAAATTTTTAACTCCAATGTCAGCCCAACGCATAGAGTTTTTATTATTTGAGAAAAGTTTTCAAAATTAGTTATGTACAGATTATCATTCATATAAAAGGTAAAATAAAACTAATACTTTATTTTAGGCGTTTTTAATTACTCTAGATTTAGATTTTGATCAATAAATTAATTTTAAATATTCATTAAATATGTTTGGCAGAACGTATATTTTGCTCGTGCCTTATTGCGTTACGATGTGACAGCTATTCGCGCATGTGCAGTAGATATGCCCGAGGAACTATTAGTTAATCTGTGGATATGCAGAACGCGCTTGAATAAGCCCGCCATTTTATTAATTTCATTTTATTAATTTATTTATTTCCTCGCACAATGCATAGTAAAATGTTGTATGATACACTACGTAAGATGATTTCCGACTCGTGTCGATTTATCCACTCACTCGCTTCGCTCGCTCGTGAATAAAATGCCACTCATCGGAAATCACCTACCTTCCGCACTTGTAGCATAAATAACTATTCTTACATTGCTATGTTTTGGTTACAGAAAATTCCAAGTTGACTAAACAATTTTATCATCAAGCCCGTAATTAGAATATGGATTAAGTTATAAATAACTTAGTATTTAGAAACTGATAATAATTTTTATGTTCAAGCGCGTAAAAAGAGTGGAGGATGCAAAAAAATATTTCACAACGCTATCAATGGTAAAAGTGAAAGAAGTAAAAGAAATAGAATTTATTCCGCCCGGAACACTGACAGCATTACCACTTTACTTGTATAATTTAAGCTTATCTAAGCATTGACCAAAAGAAAGGCCAGCCCTCTGTTCACGTGAAGGAACTTTACTATGTGTAGTGATCACTATGCCTGCTACGAATACTTGGATGTGATATGTGAAATCAAACTCATACTGGTCATTTAGGTTTATAATCTGAGAAAACTGTTAACAAATGATTACATTTTTAAAGAGATGTCTATGACTTTGACAAACCCAACCGTCTCAGGCGACGACCATAGACCGAATGTCTGCGCATACCGCTAGAAACACTCGACAAGCTCCCAAGTGTTTACCTTAAAAATATCGCCTCCATGGCAGCCCTTTGGAATTATTAAGACATATAGGTATTTATATAAAACAAAAACCATAACAAATAACCAAACTGTAACAATAAGATCATTTGTTTTTAATTAAAACAAGCCATTATAAGTTAAAAAGAATCAAAACCTAACAATCGTCCGTCCTGACATCGTGTGGGTCCCTGCACACGACTCCAGGTGGAAACCTAACAATCGGGTTCCTGGCTACTCGTTCAACCTTATTGATTAATTAAATACTTTAATAATTTTTACAAACAAATATCATACTAACAGAGTAGTGTCAAAGTCTTAGTCAAATCATTTATCTTTTAAATTTCAATAAATTTAAATTTAAAGTTAAAAAAAAAATATGATACCTATTGATTCTACTGTCCATTCGGAAATGTAGATTGTAATGGAGAAGAACGGACAAGAAACTCCATACTTACTCTTTTAAAAAAGTTTTACAATATTTTGAGGATAATGCACCTCGAGCTTATTACAATATCATTTATTTATGATTCGTTTATACTCGCAATGGAACGCCGTGGGGCTATGACACCAATGAAGAACAAACTTTTCATTATTATTTATACAAACCAACAAAATAGCTTTATTGAACTTTTAACAATTATACAATTGTAGAAATTATCAATTTCTTAATTAATATCCAACATCAAAGAGAAAGATCACGACCGATCATTTGTCGTGAACGAACACCATCCCTGGAAAATCAGAAAATCAGGGCCCTAACATCCTGAACGATCAGTAAATCAGGACGCCTAGCGACACCAACACGAGCCGATCAGTTAAATCTCATGTTGATAGCCGAAAGGACTTTTCTCTTAAACGGGCAGCAGGCGTCCCTCGCGACATCAGTTCGGAGGTCCCTGACATTCACCCATTATCATTCCTCGCGCCATCAGTTCGGAGGTCTCTGGCATTCGCCCATTATCATCCCTCGCGCCATCAGTTCGGAGGTCCTTGACATTCACTCATTATCATCCCTCGCGCCATCAGTTCGGTGGACCTTGACATTCATCCATTATCATCCCTCGCGACAGCAGCAAGAGCCCTCGATTTACGCTCAAGCCGATAGCCGAAAGGACTCTCTTAGCCAGGATGCCTCGCGTCCTGACCTGTAATTACAACCAATAATATTCTGTACATAACAGTTTCTTAAATTCGGTATAATTAGTATAAGAAAGGCTTCATACAGCCATTAATTTCCCAGGATGTAGAAACACAGCCAATCACATCATCCTCTATAAGTTAAACTGTTAAGTTGGCATTCTGTACCCATACTAACAGTATTTACTTTAAATCTTCGACAAAGAGGTTCTACCTGAAAGAATAATATTTAAAACAAATATTTGTTTTAAATCTTACTTTTTGACTTTGAGTTCTAGTACATTACTCAATGCTTTTTGTCAGTTATTTCTAGCAACTTTTAGGATATAATAAACTGGCATTATCACGACTTCATGCAAAAATCTCTAGCTACGGTGGTAAATGGTACAATCGGACCACTGGTTACATGAATCACAATTTCATACGCTCCACAACTACTGTTGTTTTGCGTCTGCTTTCGGTATTGATTGGTGCGGTATCATTGTTAAAACAGACCAATCCATGACTAAAACTTTGATAACATGGTGTGGTTATCCATCACTATACCCGTACTTTATTTGCCCATTTGTTTTAGGTCGAGCTACCTCGTTTATCACGTTTTTCATACTATTCTTAAATTGTATGCGTGCAAAGATAGGTACCAACATTGTTTAGCAATGAGTCAATGTTTTTCGTATCATTCGTATAGAACCTCAAACGATGGTTGTTATACCAAACATATTGATACTAGTTTGTGAAAGCCTCAACAAGATGTCAATATTAACACAAGTTCAGAACAAAGCAACTCCTTCCCAATATTAATTGATATTAATTGCTAAAGAGTTCTTATCATCCTTCTCATTTTTCTTCTTTATGCTCGCCTAGGAAGAGCAAATAAAAAAATTGCCTTCGTTGTCTTTAAAAGTCTCAGAACTGCTCCGTGAATGAACATTAATACATCTTCCTCATATTCATCTTTTATAGATCTTAAATCCAACTCAATAGTGCGACTATGAACCATTAATAATGTTATAAAAATGTATCAAAACGAAACCACTGTTGGTTCGAATAATTCCTGGTCCTCAGCGTATTTTACTGCTGATGACATTCTAATATAATAACGAATAACCTTGCTTAAAGGTGATATTTCCTTAGTCAACAAACTTAGTATCAATTGAGTAAGATGGTGGCGATTAGTGCACCCATCTTGCTTTACTAAAAGACTCGACACTAGGATAATATCTACTAGACGTTTCATCATTTGACTATAATAATAATTAGTTCTTATAACTTTTGTAATAAATTATGTTTCTGTATTAACAACAATTGTGTAAAAACATAATGTCTGCTTTATCGCGTTATCTATTTTTTTATTCTCTTTATGATCTAATACAATGAACACTATGGTCAAAATTACAATACCATAGGTATTGACAGTTTAACATAAGTTGTACATTAAGAGAACTTCTATATTTTAAGTTTGTTATGCATAAATTAGGTTGACTGTACCCTTTAAACTATCTTAATCTAATATTTAAATGGCATTACTTAATTAGCCGTGGTGGCTCAGTAGTTAAGACATCGTCTCTCGAGCTGGAAGGTCGTGAGTTCAAATCCGGAAAAGTGCCGATGTTACTTCAGTCAGTCAGTTCCTAATACTTTCTAATTTTATCTTGGACATCGCTGGCATCGTTGTAAAAGTCTGGACTTACAGATAATTTAAATTGTAAAACGCTAAACCGCCTCAAGCAGGAGTGGTATCAATATTCGTGCTGTCTCTGTATGAGAAGAGGCCTTTATCCTGCAGTTAGACAGTAACGGGCTGGTATTTATTTTTATATTAGTTACATTCAATCAAACACTAATAACTCATCACATTTAACGATTTGGAATCCTCTCTCTGTAGAACATTAGATTATAGGTATACAACAACTTAAAACTCAAATTGCATTTTACTGTAAACATAGGGAAGAGAATGGTTAGTCACATGACCTACCACTAAATTGACATTAACAGTCTTTACATTGACAACCATGTCGCGCTATTCCAGATCCCTTCATATTAGGCCTGGGGTCATATCGCTTTTTCTGAGAATCGTACCCAAATCAGATTTCGAGTTTCAATATCTGATATCAAAACTATATATTTCAATATCTAGATATTGTCCGTACGCGATATTTTCAAACCTGATCCAATACGCTGCTTTTTGGTTGCTACGATATTTGATGAAAATCGGTATTTTAGATTTGTTTGAATTAAACTAGATACTGTGCGAACGCGTATGTATTTTTAAAACTATTGTGCAGCCTAATTTCGTAAGTGAATTCGGCAAGGCAAAGTCTTTGATCCCATAAAAGAGTATAACAAATTCACTTATATAATTAGGTATTACCAAAAATTATTGGTCTCTTTCGAAATGAGTATCTTCACCAATGAAAGCGTCCAATAATTTAATTTAATATTTGAAATGCGTTGTTATACTAAACTTTAAATACACGAGCTTAAGATCTAAACTATGTCATTAAAATATGTTAAATGAGCTCAAATTTGTATTGTGTAAGTTGCAAATAATATTACCATACCTATACCGCTCTAACTACTGCAAATCTATATCACCTGCGCTCTGTCGCACACGAGTCACGTCACCGCATCGGGCCGAAATCTGCCGAAGCCGATGCGGAGCGAGCGGTATGTAAATATCTAGATTTTGTAATACATGGCCTTCAAACGAACCAGTAAGCGGCTTTTAGATACTGCACCGATACATAGATTTCGCAACCATATACGGCTTGTATCGCCCTATCGCCCACCACTACTTCATATTCGTGGGCACATTATCGTGAGATTAGTACAAAACAACTTACACTATTGTTTTATTTGTAGGTAATAATTATTATCCATATACCGATAAGAAACAGACTCTATTACTCATTATCAACAGTCTTTGTTGTTTAATCGTTTAAAATAAGTTGTCATAGCTTGTGTGCCGCATCACTACTGTTTTTTATTTTATTTCTATCTTCTATTTTACTGTAGAACTTTTCTTTTGCACAACCAATCTTATTACAACGTGTGCACTTCACAGTGGCTTATAGGCTTGTGTAGTACATGTACTATGAACTATTAGGAAGCAATTCCTTTAGGTGAACGAGAACGAACTAGTCTGTTTCGGTCGTTTAAATCGTTCATCTAGTACAGTGATCCAAGCGACATCGGATCGCTCAAGTGCTGAATCAGAACGATTTAGTACGGTACGAACTACGATTGTCTGAGCCTGAGCGAGTGAACGAGTTGAGAGATTTGAGAAGCGTGCGCGCGAGCGTGATGACTGATGTACAATGTACTAGTACAGTTTGCTCGGTCTACGTACGATCTCGATGACCGACATGTCGCTTAAGAATATTTTAATGAACGATGAACTAAAATGAACTAATAGAACTAGAAGACCGAACTAGTTCACTTCAACGATTGTACTAGTTCGGAGCGTTCCATTTAGTGTCCGAGTAAGAACAAGCCTAGTGGCTTAGTGCTGTGTGAAAAATGAGGCGCCTACTACTATCTTGTATTTCGCTTTGATAAATAAGACGTTATTTTACATAATAAAACACCTCGTTACGCTTGCTCTCTGCTAATCATATTTTTAAAGTTCTAGGCGTAGTTTAGTTCGCACGGAAACGCGTTCAATAATTTATCTTGCCATTCTTGCCCAATAAATAGAATAGCACCTACTTAAACTATTGTGCCACATCGTGGACAACCCTTGTTATTTTTAGTTAGCAAAATTAATGGTGATACTTTCATCCCAACTGTATACCGAACCGCACGCATTCAACTTACGCACGAAAATATGTAACCAAACGTCTATTCGATGGTTTTTGGACGAAAAATCAAATTTGATCATGTTTCTGTAGTGATTTTGCTGCGCTTTGGATCACGGGTGGCAAAGCTAGATCGTTCCTAAAGTTCTTAATGCTATCAAATAAAAAGAAGGACTACGTGACCTGTCAATCCATGTTTCGCGGTCGCGATGCCGCTGTCCGCGCCTCGCGCTTTCCTTTTCACGTGGCTCGTTGTCTCGTCTTCACACGGAGACGCTGCGATGGCGGCTGACCACTCGTGGCTCGTTGCCACGACGCGACGCTTCCGCAGGTCTTCGGCGGCGCCAGCACAGTCGTCTCGACGACGCGCTGACGTTGAGCTGCTGCATCAACGCCTGGCCGCCCGTAGCTCGTTGCCACGACGCGACGCTTGCGCAGGTCTTCGGCGGCGCCAGCACAGTCGTCTCGGTGACGCGCTGACGTTGAGCTGCTGCATCAACGCCTGGCCGACCGTAGCTCGTTGCCACGACGCGACGCTTCCGCAGGTCTTCGGCGACGCCAGCACAGTCGTCTCTGACGTTCGCGCTCTCGCCGTACTTCCTACTTCAGCATCTTAAGCTGCGCACGGCCCGTCTCGATGTCTGCTTCTGGGCTTCATCGCCGCAGCTGAGTTCCGCGCCGCTTGGCAGAGTGGGCCGTAGCCCGGAGATTTCGGCATAGTCTGAAATCTCGTAACCAAAAAGAACTTTAGAGCCGTAGATTAATGCATTTTAAGCCTATCGGGAAGTGGTTGTAAGAAGACAATAAATTTGCATCCGTCTAACCCTTTTTCAAGTCACTACTCAAAAGGTAAAAACAATTAATTATATGTACCGTAATTGTCTAGACATTACGTTCAACATATTATCACCAGTTAGGCATGATTATCATTTCCTTTGTTATAGTTAATTCACGCGGGTCAGCATGTTATGTTATACAAACAAGCTTTGACACTTAACTTGTCCTGTTCTAAAAATAAACAAAGGGACCTTTGTTATAAGTGTAAACACTTGAGTCCCATGCGAAGAATGCGGTATCAAGTGTTTCGCTTGGGGTACCGGGTGACGCCCCGCTTGATAAGCGCCGTCAAAACGCAATATGACTAAATTCTGGTATATCTATATATACCAAATACGACACAATTTTCTTTGTTGATTGTTATTAAATAACCTTATAACTTCTCTGGATCTCTCATCTTATTGATAAGATGCTAAGTAATGACTAGGATTCGAACCCAGGACACATAAATCGACAATTGTTTAAGGTGTGAACAGATTTAGATTTAAAAGTGCTCACGCTGTAAAAACTCTTGAAAAAACTCACAAAACTAATCAGTAATATATAAAATGTGATAGACAAGCCAAACAAGATTTCAAAATTTTAACGTTCAGCATGATGATACATGATGCTGGCAAAATGAAAAACAAGAAAGTAATGGTACTTAATTGTTTAAGTCAATGTATCATCTTAAGAAGACTATGGTCTCACGGGTCTCGTTATATTGTAAAGATCCGTGACTGACCAACATCAATAACTATGATCACATCAATCAAATTATAATTACAATTTGGGCGTGTACTTACGTTTTGGTTGTTCTTGTCACTTCTGAAATGTAGTGATCACTATGCCTGCTACGAATACTTGGATGTGATATGTGAAATCAAACTCATACTGGTCATTTAGGTTTATAATCTGAGAAAACTGTTAACAAATGATTACATTTTTAAAGAGATGTCTATGACTTTGACAAACCCAACCGTCTCAGGCGACGACCATAGACCGAATGTCTGCGCATACCGCTAGAAACACTCGACAAGCTCCCAAGTGTTTACCTTAAAAATATCGCCTCCATGGCAGCCCTTTGGAATTATTAAGACATATAGGTATTTATATAAAACAAAAACCATAACAAATAACCAAACTGTAACAATAAGATCATTTGTTTTTAATTAAAACAAGCCATTATAAGTTAAAAAGAATCAAAACCTAACATATGTATGATTTTACTTATTACTGTACTATGTCCCGTAAATACTAAAACTTAATGAGCACTCGGGACCTCCTCTACATTATTAAAAACACAAATATTAAAGACCCCCAGACCTCCTCTCCCCGCCTCGGCCGTGAGCATTTTTATATTTCAGGTGTGACAAAAAAACTTCGGTAGCAAAACCCCTGGCCCTAAGCTTCAACTCTAAACTTTCGAGTAATGATGTTTCGTTCGAGATACCGTCATTCGCGCTGCCGATGTTTTGAGCTTATAGGTTTTCGAGATTTTGAGCCCGTCGAGATTGTCGCGCTAATGATGCTTCGATCATTAGTAGAGTACATTTTTTTTTTTCGATATTTGTGTATTCGAGCAAAAGGCATTCGATCTCACGTAGGTAGTTTCCCTATAAAAAAATATTTGGTGTAAATGATGGCAATCTCAAAAATAATTTTTAACTCAAAATATACACACATATGAAGTCCGCAAAGGGGTAGGCAGACGTACACCTACAGTTCACCAGTAATTTTTAAGTCCCATGAAATAGGGTCAACAAGTCCAAATGCCGGCTGCTACTGAGGAGTTCCAAATAAAAAACCCAATAACACTTTTGTTTTCCGATCCGGAAATCAGTAGTGGTCAGCAGTAGCACGTACGGTCAGTTAGTGCGTACGACCCAGCGTTGCCAGAATATAACTTTTGTTACATTTTACGTTACTTTTGACCGTCTTAAGTAACCTCCATCAATTTAGGACACACGATATGTCGTTGCTCGGATGTGGTTATGACGCGACATTCCGGCGCCCGCGCCTGATTTATTTCCATGCATTTAGTTTGAAATTAGAATGGAATAGGAAGCCGCCCGTGCCATGTCCGCGCCCGACGCCATTTCTGTGTGGCCTGCGCTAAGAAAGTTTTCGTTCGTCGTGTTGTCGCACCTAATTTTGTGACAGACAAATTGACGTATTGCTTGTTCACTCACATACTCACGTGTATTTCTAAATCTTCCATACCGCTTACTCCGGCGAGCGAGTGAGCGTATTAGTGTCGTTTTCCACATTAAATAAGGTAATGTATCTTTTCGTACCACTTGCTCAAAAAAGTGACATTCTATGTCACAAAAAGCGAACATAACAATAGTCATTTTTAATCTGTTATAAACAGGGAAAGAAAATTGTACTGAATTTCATTCATCCTCTAGGGGGAGAATGTGATTTAAATTTGGAATACTTACCGAAATTTATACTGAACTACATCTGTGTTTACACCATTGAGTTTGTATATAAAGCATTATACATATTTTTGAAAAAGGAATACGCATTTAATAAGCAGTTATGATTATTAAATAAAATTACGAAAACCGACGAGGCCGTATGAGCTTGATGCCTTTGCTTTTCCGACAAAAAAATATTAGTCTAGGAATTTGCCGCGTTTTTGTTTTCTTCAAATACATAAACGTTAAGTTTATTTTACTTTTAATTGTCATTATTTTTAATAAATGCTTATCTCATAATATTATTGTGTTATTTTTTTCGCAAATGGTACGAAAAGTAGAGTATTTTCCTCGGTGATAAAGCTGTCTTAGTCTTGGGTGAACTTAAATCCCTCGCTACACTCAGGACTCGACTTAAATCCCTCGCTTCGCTCGTGATTTAAGTTTTTAACACCCTCGCTACGCTCGGGATTAAACCTCGAGTCCTTCGTTACGCTCGCGATTTAAATCGTCACCCGCGACAGAAGACACTGCTTTATCCCCTTGGTTAATAATCTACTATTTCTCATAAAAATTTAACTTTTAGATATGCCTCATGTAATATTTGACTATCTGCCACTGGCAACACAGCTGGTGCGACCACTATTTTATTTTTTACCTATGCGTAAATTACGCAGAAAATTATGAATATGACAAACCAATAAATGGGTCGTGCAACCTATGCGATATGAATGAGTGGAATGATCTCTTTTTTAGCTAGAATTTAGTTTATTATATGGGGGAATTTTTAACTGCACCTCTATTTAGAAATTTAAGCAAACAAAATATCTCCACTAATAACCTACTGCAAAACAATATTACTCACCGTAAAACAAAAATACTGATTTGCACACAAATTATTCAATTAAATATAAAATAAATGTGAATTAGTCCAAGAGCGAGCGAAGCGAGCTCGGGAGCTTAGGGCACCCCGACACGGATAGGTTAGGTTCGAAGGAGATGACGGGAGCTGAAGTGAGCGAGCAAAGCGAGCGAACTCAGCTCCCGTCATCTCCTTCATGTTAGGTTACTTTAGACCCTGCAGACAGAAATAGGAGCCCTGCGCAGCGGGGCTCCGTCGACTTTGTTTCGTTTCCCCCCCTCCCTTAAAACTTAAATATTTTGTTGCACTCGAAGAATTATTAGATTTACTTTTAGTTAACAGATAGTTATTCAGTAAAACAGTTAAGCTTTAAAGATCTAGCAGTATAGTATAATTCATTTATTTGATGAGCAAATTTAGTGTGCAATTCAGTATTTTTGGTAGTAATTTCGAATATTTTGATTGAAAAAAGGGGAATTACAGTTAAAGTATTAAATAACACCCTATTATATGTCATGGTGGTATACGTGACGACTTTAACTGGAATAAAATATTATACCTAGGTATTTAATTAGGCAAGGCGATGATTTGGGCTGCGAATAGGTACACTAGTGAGGAGCAGTGGCCTGGTGGTAACAGCCCTGACTCACGTGTCGTAGGTCGTGGGTTCGAACTAGTGATGGGCGATTACTACTAAAACTAATCGAATAAGTCGATTGTTCAGTGTAGTCGATAATAGATCAATATAATAGAATAGATCATTCAATATATCTAGTAATCTCCAATTCTCCATCAGTTGAGGGAACATTTATTACAAAATTACGAATAGATGAGTAGATAAGATGATGATAAGAATTAAGTTAAAAATTTATATTTATTAAAATGGTTTTTCCATAAGACCAACTAAAGTAAACGAATTGAAGTACTAATACATATAAACGCAATTGACGCAACACCGTCCCGCATGCATTGCCCCGCGCAGCCTTACGCAGTTCAACGCAGGTTAGCAGTTAGTAGTTTGTCGATTGTTATTCGAATAATAATTGTGAGGAACTACTAAATCGACAATCGAATGAGCAATAGCACAATTTTCGATTCAGTCGATTGTTTTTTTTGCAACAATCGCCCATCGCTAGTTCAAACCTAGGCAGGCGCTTTACTTTGTGTAAAATGATTTCATCACCACTGCTCTCAAAACGGTGAAGGAAAACATCGTGAGGAAACCGTCATGTCCTAGAACCAAAAATTCGAAGACTAGTGACATTCACCAACCCACACTGGGCCCGCGTGGTGGATTACGGCCTATTACCTCTCTCACATCAGCCTTTTAATGTTCCCACTGCTGGGAAACAGGCGTCTTTTCTGTGAAAGGGAATTGGTACTGTTCGGGCGGAACCAAAGCCTTAACTAAATTTAGGCTATTTTTATTCGAGATAACAAGAAAGACAATATGAAAAAAGTTAAAAATAAAAAACTTGTTTTAAAAAAACATATTCGCGAGCTGACTGACCAAAACCAAATGTATCCTCCGACTGCACAGCATGATTTTCTTCTTGTTTACGTCATAAGCAGACGGTATTTATTTTTTATTTATAATAACATTTTAGTTAACATTTATTTGCGCCCAAAATCTGCCATTTTTCTATGTTCCAATCTTAACGTAAACAGTGACACACGCGAGGTTAATCCCCAGTTTCCCAGCTTAAAATTATCGGAGAATTGAAAATTTATTCAACCAATCACAGCAGATAACGCGTGTTTGACAATTTGTCACATTAATTCTCCGATAATTTTGAGCTGGGAAACTGAGGGTTAGACGAATCGATTGACGTAAGAATCATCAAAATCTGCCGACGGGTTTGGTCCCTAGAACGCCACATAGTAGGAACCAACATACAAACCTAGACTGATAAACACATTACCCTCCTTCGGCAGTCGGGTAAAAAAATACAATAAGTGTTCTCGAGTTTACTACCCCTGACATAATGGCAACTGAGTCGAGAAGAATGGAGGAAGGTTCCTTTATAAGAACTTAGTTACCATCTCAATATGGTCTACACGCGCCTTGTGTATTCATTTACTTAAGCCGTGTGTCCACTTAAGCATGCTCAGGCGAATCAACGGCTCATTTGGCCGAGCCACTCGAAGTAAAGACGCCTGAGTACGCTCAGCCCGAGCAAGTCCGAGCACGCTCAAGGCGAGCCCGCACCTTGTGGGTTGTCTTGTCACTGAGCATGCTCAAGTGGATAGACGTCTGGTGCCTATCTAGTTGTAGCCGACTACTTACATAATTAGAAGTTTTTAAAAGCACACTGTACAGGTAACCAATTATTTCTGTAGATCATTTTGGGGAATAACAATGTGAAGAAACGTTAAACTCATACAGTTACCTTCCGTTTCGAAATTGGTACCTACCTGTATTTACCATGCACATATGCACACAAAGGCGCATACCAACTTCATGCATACGTAGGGTTCCCTCCCCAACCGGTATTTCAAGTATGTAACTCAATATAAGATTTCAAAAATTCAGAATAACTTCAGGAAACTGAGCAATGAAAAACAATCTATTTACTTAGGTTACTTCTAGGCAATTCTTCAGCTTCATCTTCGACCACATCATCAAGTATTTAAGTATTTAATATTAAGTATTTAATATCGTTTATTTATAACATAAGGCACATTTTACAATAAAATATCTTAAACATAGAAGACAGTTTCTTATTTGCCTGAACTAGGTTGAACCTGTGTTTCAGGGTATAAAGTGCTTAAAACTTATAATAAATAATAATAAATTAACAATAGGTATGGTATATGAATACTTAAATTAAAGACACAGCAAAATTATTATTTTGTTACAGCTCGGAGATCTTCTGTCTCTCCGTATTATACATTTGAAAGTGTTTTGGAATGGATATCAGATACTTCTTCTTCTTTGTCCAACGCTATTTCCAGTTTAGCAGAATAGGGTAGGACAGGTTTCCTTGCAGATCTGCGCCAGAGAGCTCTGTTCTGGGTTGTCAGAGTGCTCAGGTTCACTCTCAGGGCCTCATTCTGCACAATTAACTACCAGGTGGCGGATGCACGTATTTTTTTTCACGCAAAATTTACGTTTTTATTTTGCCTATATGACAGTCAGGACGTGGCAACCCTAGCTATACGACATACAAATGAATCACTCTTACAGAGTCGTAGTACTACTACTACTACTTAGTCCCCTACCGGCAAAATTTACAATTGTGGTTTAATTATGGTTTGGTAAAACTTATAATTGGGAATATCCAATTGACGTTTGAGTTTTGATTTCATTGTTAGGTTAGGAAACAAGGAAAATTCACAAACTATATAAACTCATTTAATATAGGGTTACAGACATTAAGTAAAATTATTTCGTGTAGTCCGTACAAATGTACAATAAGTTTGCCATCGCTATGAAGATGTTTTTTCTTTTGTTTTTATTCGTTGCATTCGCTTCTGCTCGGCCGGATAGTAACGTTAAAGGTGAGTTTTTTTTTTTATATTACGCGAACTTCGGCCAGCGTGAAAATTGTTTTCTTATCCCAAGGGAACATTGTACCAGAATGGGTACAAAATTTCATCCAGATCCGTTCAACCGTTCTAGTGTGATTGAGAAACAAACGTACATCCAATCTTCCACACACACATCCATCAAAACTTTCACATTCATAATATTAATAAGATAGGCTCGCGTTTTGCCACTATCTCACCTGTAGTAGGCGATGTTTTTTGTCGATGAGAAAGCGCGCTTGCCTAGAAGTTTGTTTTACGTGCTGATTGAGACTATCTCTGATCCTGAGTCGCAAAAAGATTACTACGTGTGTACACTTGAAGGAAGATCCATAGGACGAACTTTGACTTTTCTAGTTTTTCAGCGGTTCATACAAACATGAACCCTGTTCATTGGTTCATATTTATGATATTTTTTTTCGCTTTAATCTAATGTGAACATTATTAGGTAACCTTTAAAAAAGGTTCACATTTGTATGAACCTTATATATACTATTACCATTTATTTAACTTACCAAAGTCATAGTTCAAAGGTTGACTGGTAGAGAATGCCTTGCTGCATTAAGTCCGCCTATGTACCACTATTGTACATGAAGTTTAAATAAATAAATAAATAAATAAATAATAAAGTTCGATCTGTAAATTTCTTAGGCTTTAGGGTTAGCGCAGACACAGCGCCAATTGATCGCGAGAATAGCAACCGTCGAAGCACAGCTAGAGCACAGGTCGAAGTTTGTTCCACCGATGGAACTGCCGGTCGATTCTGTAAAAAAAACTTACCTGGGCGAAGTGAGATGTCATTCCAATTGATACTAAGGATTGACAATGGACTTCAAGCTTTACAGAATGACAGGTTTACAGAAAAGGCTTGCTGAACCCGAATTCTGAATGAAGCATATTTGAAGTTGAGTATTTGTCAAACTCTAGGTATATTAGCCTGAAAACCTGTTAAACTTTGGCATTAAAGTAGGGATTGACAAAAGTCCTTAACCTTTTCAAAATTCGTTATTGCTGGCCAGTTTTATTTCCAATTTCATAAATGAAATGCTCGCAGTGTACGTACGAGTTCGGCAACATTCTGTTTCTGACACGTTCTCAAATACTCAATTCAAAAATCGGCTGTATAGAGCGTTCAAGAGCTGTCAGTGTCAATATGCCATAGTGAATGATGACAGCTCGGAACTCCGTTTGGATGAGTTAATCGCGTTCATTTATTTGGTGAAATTCAACCTTAAAAGCGAACGGCTTACCTTCGTAGCTCTCTAGTTTGTCATGGTCTATTTTTTTTGGCGTGCCAAGAAATCTTCAAAAAAGAAAGTTGACTTACAGCTAGAAAGTAAAAAAAAAATATTCCTCGAAGAGGACTTTCAAAACAACTATTGCATACCTACTTAATTTTTACAATCAATATATTTTTCATCCCACCATCTCGGAAAGAGTATTTTTAATCTTCAATATCTGAGTGGAAAAGCCGTTTTTATTCACTAGAGGATAAAGTAAATTGAATTTAGAACATCGTGTGCACTAAGTTTGTGAATTAAAAAAAACATTAAACCTATTTACTGCTACCTCTATGGTGCCGAACATATCATACAACTTTTTTTTAATTTGTTAAAAACTCAGACTCGGAACCTTCTTGGTGTTCTTTTTTCAATTTGCTTTGTACGCGGTTCTAACCATCTCCCTCTCTCTCCAACATTCACGCCAAGGGAATCCGATGAATCGGTACAACTATTAAGTATGACAGATAGTTTACCGAAAAACAGTACACAAGTGACTAACGGGTCGTTCTTCTTTTTAACCTACAATTTGATAAAACATTAGTTCAATTCCGAAATAAAATGTATTAAGCTTCCTGGTCAGTATATATATATATTCTGATAGCAAAAGTTCTATTCTATCGGAAAAAGTTGTTGGCCGAGAAGTTTACAGATTTTTGTACGATTTTGAAGACCTGAAAGATGGATTCGACAAAAAAAATTACACTTCCGTCACGAAATCTTTTATTTTATTCTATCGAATACTCTTCGTCAAATAACTTGTACTTATGTAATACATTAATTAACTAAAGGACCCTTTAGAAAACATATTAAACTAATACATTTGCATTTACAAAATATGTTTTATTCATGATCTTATACCACTCTGTCACATTTTCTGCTAATATAAAGTATATTTTTGCTATAAATCAATTTTCACTATCATTTACAAATAAATACGAATACCACAGACGGCAATATCATCAACTATTATAAATATAAATTTTCCAATGTTGCACTAGTCATAACAAAATATATAAACGACCAAAACAATTTTCCTACCAGGAGACAACATCGTGACAGAGTAGTAACTTACGTGACAGAGTTGTTATTCTAGGGGATACCAGGCTGCGTTTTGGAATAAAACAGGTTTATTTTTCTAGAATCATTTATTTTGTTATAAATCTTTATCAGTCTTCACCATTGTCACATAAAATAACATGAGATCGAACTTAGATAATTAATAAATCACATTTAAGAACCTTTAGAATAAGTGATTCATATTTCAGTAAATTAAACGACTACGTCTTAAGTCAATAAAAAATGTAGTCTATTTGACAACAAATTAAAATTACCAAAAACAACATAAAATATTCATCATTAACAATAGCACAATCTAGCAAGACAATATTTCAATTTCGAAGCCACTGATAGAAAGTCTTATTTTTCGAATACTGACAGTATTTTCGAACTGGCAATATTGTCTCTTTCCCTTTTTAATAACATTCGGAGCTGGTAAGACTTTAATCAAATCCTCAAAAGGATCATCCGATACGTCATTCTCCACCAACTTAAACAGTATTCCACTATCAGCGACTGTTTTTAGGAACATTACCAAGACATCGCCTTTTCCATCGACGGTACTTTTCGCTACTCCAGCGTAAGTGTAATGGATTTTCCTTTCGCTTCGTACTTTAACCAATATGTGTACTCCAACTTTTATATTCATTGGATGAATGTCTTCAGGCTGGAGCGTTTGGTAAGAAGTACCGCAGACGGCAGTTTGATCAGTTGGATCTTTTGTTTTAAGCGTGGCCAAAGGCTGATCTGTATCGGATGATTCATCTGGGCTATACACAGTATCTTAAAAACTTTTTCGGGGCATAATAATTGTGTTCGTAATATCAGAGAGCATGCAATCCTCCACATAATGAATTGTATCGTCTTCTTTTTCGTTAGATAAGAACTCGTCCACAGTATTTTGTTGTTGCTGGGTTTCAGGCAGAGACCGATAAGTTTTAGGAACGTGGCAAGAACAGAATTGTTCACACAAACAATTTAATGGTTTAAGCTGCCACGAGTTTCCATGAACAGAGGCACAATGTTACATGGAATCGTTGCTGCTACATTTTCTACGTCTTCGTCTGTCACCATGAACAGTTTAATTTTGTTGGCATCTGCAATATCGTTTTCTCCATCTACTACGGCATCAGCTTGACGTTTATTGTCCCTCCAACACCACAAGCAGCTTCTTTGCCATGCCCTGATACGAACGCTGTACTTCTTTGTATTTTGACTATTGCTTTCATATTTGTTCCTGCTGCTGTCATTTTTCGATTTTCTGAGCAATGTCTTCTTATATTTTCGAACTTTCTTCTATAACTGGTATTTTTTCTTGAAACTTAATATTATCTCTGTATATTTTTTTCTATCTCTTTTCACATACTTTCTTCCACTTGAACTACGAGTTTACTTCAGAGGAAGTCGGTGTTGCAGATGGAGTCATTCGTGGGCTACTGGTATCGGTGGTGGAGCCGGCGTGTTAAAAAGTACCTCTTTAAGCATATTTTTCTTCTACCTTCTTTTTTTATTTCCGTCTTGCAATATTCGCTTTTTGATTCGATGTTCTCGTATGCTCATGGCAGCCACTAGCTTCTTTCGAGCATGGTATCTTTCCAAATCCTTGCGTTTTATTTCAGCTACCTTCTCAGGGTTATTTTTATTCGTTTCTCCCGACAACGCTGCTGTCTTTCTGCTGGTGTTAATGACTTCTTTTTTGCCATGATGGTATCTGGAAATAGGAAATTAGTAAAAAGTACCTAAACTAACTAAAGAAGATAGAAAAATATTTGTGACACTTTTCGTAAGAATAATTACCATAATAACTAGTGTATCTATTTCAATATGTCTCGTATTCAGCATAAATAGAACATGAACAACGTTTATTTTACCCCTCTGTCACGTACTTTACCACTTCGTCACAATAAACATGTGACGTAGTTGTCATGTGACGGAGGGGTAAAAATTTGTTGCAAAGTCGATAACATTTAAAAGTTAACATAGAATATATAATTTACACGTTGGCAACAAAATATTTCTTATAACGTAAGAGTGGACAACGAAAAGTAACAATAATATTATATTTTGAATCAATTACTTACGTGACGAAGCGGTAGCCGAATAAACACACGGACCTCCTATCATAGCTTTCGGGCGACTGACGCGCTGTCTCTTGATCTCAGAGGGGAAATCGCACCAAGGGGGGTAGGGTGTCTAAACCTCCAATCGCAGGCCACAAAGACGGACGGCACAAACGCGTATTTCGAAGGACAACCCACGTGACAGAATTTACAAATTAAACATCATGGAGTAGGAGACAAGTATTTGATATTTTTTAAATATTTTATTAAATGTGATAAAAAATAATGGTTGTTATTACATGATAGGTAATATATTTAGGATTTATAAGATATTTTTACGTTTTGTGTCATCACATATTTTTTTCGTAATATTATGGATTATACGCAAGCCGAGGTAGCGGGAGACACTGAGATTTTGTATGCAATACACTTCTGTCACGCGGATTTACAACTCTGTAACGTACTTTTTACAATCAAATTATTCAATACTTATGTTATTTAATCATGCACAGCCATTATGTGTATAGTACAGTGCATGTTGAAATACAATTAAGAAAAAATAATGGTAATTTCCTTAGTTTTTTTTTTCACTGACTGGTGGAGACAGCCTTTTGTAGGTTAAAAAGAAGAATTATAAAAAACCAATATTACAGTACCAAACAAAAATATTACACTCAATTTAAATAACTGTAGCAACGTTACTTTAAAATTTTCTTAATTATACCTTAGTATTATTTTGTTATAATTTAAAGATTATTTTGTAATACTTACCTGTCATAATGTAGTAATTAATACCTAAACTGAAATAAAAGTGTACCTATCTTGTGATTGTAAACGTTTTTTTTTTTTGCATTTAGTCATTTCCTCGCTGAGGTGGAATGAAAAGTTACGTGTTGCACTCGAGTGCAAAGATTTTTCACCTCGTGCTCTTTTGATTCCCTCGCTAACGCTCAGGATTCTAATTTTGAATCACTCGCTGCGCTCGTGATTCAATTTTAGAATCCTTCGCTTGCTCGGTCATCAAAATTGAACACGCGGTTAAAATGCAACTTTGCACTCTTGTATAACAAATAACTATTTTTAAACCCGGCCCCCGAAATTACACACGTTATTTGGCCGTTAACTCCTCTCATGAATAAAATCCCATTAAATTTGGTCCAAGACTGAAATTTTGATAGAAATGGTGAATGGTGATTAAATTATTAACACAAAGTGCGGGCCTGGCTTCGAATTCGAACCCACGACCACGCACACTGGGCCATTGCCCATTGCTCTCGGTGTACTGTAACTTCTTCTTCCTATTGATGATTCTTCATTCCTAATTTAAATTTACTTTGACGAATACTCATACATAACTTACTAACATGTTTTTTTTTCGTAATTGCAATAGACATTACTAAACAATAATTTTAGTTGTCTCTGCGTCATTTTCATGATAACAAAATTAAGCAAAATATGTTTAGCAGTGAGTTCAAACAAAGATACCTTTTATTTACGTAAACGACACGTTCCGCTCGTAAAGACTTTACGTGTGTCCATCCTGAATCACCGTCAGACTCATTCTTGTTATCAGTGTTGTTTACACAGCCTGTGGAACTGAAGATGTAGGGAAATACAAAAGAAGTCGTTATTTTGTAGGGCTGACTTCTTGACAGCCCTAAATAGTAGCAAAATGTTAGCTAAAAAGTTATAAATAAAAAAAGTTAATTCGAAAATTAAAAAAACCCGACTGCTCAAGATGCGAACTAAAAAGACGCCAACAAAAAGAAAATCCTGCTGTGCAGTCGGAGGATACATCTGGTTTTGGCCAGCCAGCTCGCGAATATGTATCCTCCAACTGCACAGCATGATTTTCTTTTTGTTTACGTCTTTTTAGTTCGCTTCGGTTTTTTAAATAAGTTTCTTTTTTTTCAAAAGATAACATCACACTATCACATCACACATCATATTATAAAGGCGAAAGTTTGTGAGTGTGTTTGTTACTCTTCACGCTCAAACAGCTGGACGGATTTGGATGAAATTTGGCACAGAGATAGATTATAGTCAGGAATAGCACATAGGATACTTTTTATCCTGGGAATATGTTTCCTCGATATAATTTTCGACATTCACACGCGGGTAAAGTCGCTGACAGAAGGATATAATTAGCGACCCTGCCCTAAAAATTTCGAGATATTTTTTGAGAAATACGAACTGTAGAGAAGAACAGCCGGACATCCGGACGTACGAAACCGTTTTTCTCCACGCAAGTTTCGCGCTTGCTCGGTCAACTGCTAGTGACATGGGGTACTTTTTTAGCCAAGAAATGTTCGATTTCTGTAGTGCTTTTGCTATTCTGTACAAATCGCGCCGTGATAACAAGGCAGAGTGAGCTAGAAGTGAGTGTAAAGCACTTATGTTCCACCGCTGACGAGGAAGCAATAAGCTATCGAAATTTCTCGCTAAAGAAACTGACAAAAGATATAGATCCCGTGTCAATAAAATAGACACATATATTAATAGTTGATCGCTGGCTGTTCACACTGCCGGCGACCACTCTCTCACCACAGCGACAAGAGCTATCAAAGAAAATACTCGCTCAGCTGGGGCTCGCTTTGCAGTCAGAACTCACGCCGAGAGACCAACCAACTAACGCCTGTAGTTTTACGCAGGACTTGCCGCTCCGAGCGAGTCGTCCGAGTAATCGCCCGTCGCACATGAACACTCGCTTATAGCCGAGCAACAAAACTATCAGAACTACACACTTGCTTCTCGCTGCTCGCCAACTCGTATCTAGTTTCTAGCTCTACTCACTTCTCGCTGATCTTCGGCGGTGGGACAAGTGACAAGTAGACGAAGACGACGTAGTCGACTCAAGTCGACTCCTTAGCATCGGTTGGAAATTTGGAATGACGGATAACTTAGTGCTAACTTCATCTAACGTCATCACGGTGGAACTGATGTCTACTACAGAATCGACCGGCTGTTGTAGGTCAAAAAGCTAGTAGTCATTATTTTTCTCTTCTCTAGCATAGAGATTGCTGTGTCATCTAGTCATCAGCTCGATGGCTCTGCCAAGAATACTTTACGAAATGAAATTGATTCACCTGTTTGCGGCCAGTTTAGTCAATTTCTTTTCGGTTTAGCAAAGGATTGGAGTCTGATATGGTGGAAAATTATTCACAGCTCGTTATTATAAATAGGTACATGGAATATTTCATTTTATTAGGACGACCCTACCGACTAATTGTATGAGCATAGCTAATCATCGTAATAAGTTAATCCATACGTCATAACATATGTTTTAACCGACTTTCCAAAAAGGAGGAGGTTCTATGTTTGACTTTATGTTTGTTTTTTTTTGTGTATGTTCACCTATTTCTCCGTCAATGTGCACCTATTTAAAAAAAAACTTTTTTGTTTGAAAGAGTATTTGCCCAAATTCCCATATTTTAATTTGGTGAAGATCTCATGAAGAAATTGAGAAATATGCAACAGAACTCTTCAATAAATCACGGTAAATCTCTCGGGATTGCTCCAATCGCATGTCTGTTTTTTTTTATACCATTACATAACATAGCATCACGCCAGTACGCTCTAAAGGGGCACGCAGATGTGTACAGTTCACCTTGGTACCCTCTTATTTCACCGGTTATGTTCAAGTTTTATGATATTCAGGTAATGTATTCTGGCATTATAAAAATACTACCGACCGACTGCCAAATAAAAATACCTACTACAAAGTGAAAAATAACTATCTTTTTGGCAGTCGGTGTCTGTAGTTAACAATTCATTTCGTTTTTTTTATTTCGGTAGTATATTTTTGTAAAAATGGTTTTATAATAGAGCACATGTAATTAAGATTTTTCATTACCTACCTATGTTAGCATAATGAAACAAAAACCTGGACTCCTGGGCTTTTTGGAAAAAGACCAGGGAGTGTGGGCTTTTTACCTCATAATAACCACCACTGAAATCACCATCAGCACATGGAACCTCTTAAAAAAACCCCGAGACCTCTTAAAAGACCCGAAAATCCCTCTGTGCAACGTCTGTTAGGGCACATCCCTGGGAAGACTGAAGAAGTATCTCCGCTGAGCCTCGCTGTGCACGGCAGCACGATCACTCTACCACCGTCTTTCCTGGAGTCACTTGGTGGGCTGACAAAATCCCCAATCTGAGCTAGCCCTCGTAACCTCGGGATACCAGCTGCTTATGATGCTGGCGGGGTTTCGGCGTTTTTAGGCGTCGAGACGGTTACCTCCTCGATCTAGATTTCTGTCCTAGTTAGGTTTCAGTGTAGATTCCATATTAACTACCTATTGCCAGAGTTATGGTCTCTGAAGCATATATTATCGGTCTATTATGAAACATCATCGGTTTCCTAAGCAAAATCAATTATCATAGAATCGCACTGGGCCGTCTCCACGAGCGAGAGAATCAAGGCGATATTATCGTCCGTACCACCTATTTCTATATACTCTCTTAGGGGCCGTCTCCACGAGCGCGAGAATTGCGGCGATATTAAATATACGTGGCAATCGATAATATCGCCGAGATTCTCTCGCTTATGGAGACGGCCCCTTAGATTTTGCTTAAACCGGAATCGCGCATATTGTAATGAGTCTAATGGCTGATTGATGGTCCAGGGTCAAGAGACCAGACAAAAGGTGGTACTACTTAGGCACAAAACTACTTACGGCCTAAGTACTTACAATTAAAATCAACCTTGTTATGTAGAGACTACAATAGAACTAACTAAGCATAGTGTTATTATAACTCTATAGTAATGTAAATCGCAACTGAAACAGCGCCAAATTTTGCTATTCAAGCTCAGAGGCTTTTTAACCGACTTCAAAAAGGAGGCGGTTATCAATTCGACTGTATTTTTATTTTTTATGTGTGTTACCTCAGACCCTTTTACTAGGTGTGCCGATTTCGATGATTCTTTTTTATTTGAAAGCTGGTGCTTGTCATGTGGTCTCATTTACATTTCATCAAGATCTGATGAAGGACTTCGGAGATATACATCAGAACTCTTTAAAAAAATTACGGCAGAACACTCGGGATAGCTGCAATCGCATGTCTGTTTATTGTTTACACCATTTCATAACATAACATCACACTGGTGGGCTGTAAAAGGGTACGTAGGTGTGAACATCAACTTTCTTATCCCACAGCTAGGCAAGGCTCTCCTCCATAACCGCCAGCCGTGTTGGTCCAGGACTTGCGTGGCCCATTTTAATTTCGTCTAGGTCGTCCCGCTATCTTCTTAACTTATCGAAGGCCCAGTATTTAAATAAACCAATGGTTGCAAAAATCTGTAAAACGCGTTTATTCGTCAATTGTTAGTCTAACAAATGGACAAACAATTAACTCTCCAACTAATTTGATCTTTTGTGAGGCTAACAACTGAAGAAAAATGGTGTTTTACCGAAATTTTAAACCATTGGTAAGCATATTTAACCAACTACGGTCAAAACTGGGCCTTATTAGTTAAATTTTTTTCCTCCAATAGGTACATGGCAGTTGTTAAGGTATATGTGTAATTTATACATAATTAGTTATGTTATATTAATCTATTTTTAACCCCCGCCGGAAAAAGAGGGGTGTTATAAGTTTCTCGTGTGTTGCTGTGTATCTGTGTGTCTGTCTTTGGCATCATAGCGCCTAAACGGATGGACCGATTTCGATTTAGTTTTTTTGTTTGAAAGGTAATTTTGTCGGGAGTGTTCTTAGCTATGTTCGAATAAAATCGGTTCAGCCGTTCAAAAGTTATGGACGTTTTACTGTTTGAATCGGGGTGTTTTCGCAAGATAAATGTGCCGGGGGTTTTTTAAATTTTACTTGTAAGTTTCCTTGTTTCTTTCTACACACTGTGTCTTTGTCTAGTAACCAACTTTCCTGTCGCAGGTCTGTTGGAAGATATTTCTATTGAAATAAGCAGTACCTTTGTGCTCTTCTATCTGTATTCCTACTGTTCTCTGTTAAGTGTTTTGTGTGTACATAAATAAATAAGTACATTGCAGTTGATTGACACGTACCGATGTATCTTGTGTATTTGTGGTTATGAGTTCTAAGAATTTGATTTCTGTTGCACTTAACCCGGTAACCTCCATATCGAGATGGTCGAGCAAAACATAACTATCCACTTGTTCTTTTGCACTTGACCTCCATGCAGTTTTCTAATTTCTATGTACGGAACCGTGCCTTCATTTACAAATGTTTGAACGACGTTTGTACTACATAGTAGTAGTATATAACACAAGTAGCGTTGTTTTACAATCAAATCGCGTTCTTGAATATTAGTCGGTGAACAGCCGGTGTTACCAGTTGTGCTTATATTTGAACAATGGCAATAAGAGTGCTTTTTATTTTGACTTTCGTGGCTATCTCACAATGCAAATGTGAGCATGTTATTAATACCGTCGATTTGTTTGAATTTGTAACTTTTTTGTTATGAAGCGTTATTTTTTGTGTGTAAAATTGTGTTTTGAAATTCGAATTTGTTGGTTTCAGTGATACCGTTATCGTGTCAACATATCCGTGCGTTCGTGGATGGGCACAATTCCCGCCGTCTCCTAGTCGCCAAAGGAAAAGTTGCTGGCCAGCCCGCTGCTTCGGAAATGAAAATGATGGTATGTAGCTTCAATAAAATTTACCTATGCAATTGCCGTTTTATGAAACTGGCCACTTAGAACAGAGATCATTTTAAAAAAGGAATAATTTATTTGAACTTATAATTCCAAGTCAAACTGAAGTTAACAAAGTTCATAGTGACCCGTTTCTTATCACGACAATTTCATACATAAACATACATACATACATAAACTCGCGCCTTTTTACCCGACTGCCGAAAGAGGGTAATGTCAGTGTTTGGTAATGCCAATGTTTATCAGTCTATGTATGTAAGTATGTATGTGTGTATGTATGTAAGTATGTATTCTTGTTTGTTCCTATATGGCGTTCTAGAGACCAAACACGTTAGCCGATTTTGATGGTTCTTACGTCAATCGATTCGTTTTAACCCTGCGAGTGTGACTGGCTACATTAAAATTGGAAAAAAGAAAAATGGCGGCTTTTGGGCGCCATATTGTGGAGGCCTCAGATCAAATAAAAATAAATCCCGACTACTTAAAAAGCGAACTAAAAGGACGTAAACAAGAAGAAAATCATGCTGTGCAGGCGGAGGATACGCAAGATTTTGGTCAGCCAGCCCGGAATATGTGTCCTCCGACTGTACAGCATGATTTTCTTCTTGTTTACGTCTTTTTAGTTCGCTTTATAAGCAGTCGGAATTTTTGATTAAACATTTTTTTTTCCCATGGGGATAGGCAGACACTACAGAACTCCACCTGCTACGATCCTTACATACTTCTTTTGCTTCACACACATTCATACATTTAGTCATACTTACACGCCGGTTATGAGTACTGCGCACCTGGGCCTTTCAGAAGAATATCACCTATAAGGTCTACATATTATAAACGCGACGATTAATAAGGATTGACGGATGGATATTTTTTACTCATTCACCCCACATCTAAATAAAAAAGTATATAGCTTATACATCATCATCATCATCTGCCTAGCCTTTTCCCAATCCCTATGTTGGGGTCGGCTTCCAGTCTAACCGGATTCAGCTGAGTACCAGTGTTTGATATGGAGCGACTGCCTATCTGACCTCCACAACCCAGTAAATGGGTAACACGGTACCCCTTGGCTAGACTGGTGTCAGATCTCAAGCGTCTGACTATTCGTAACGTAACGACTGTCAAAGATCTTCAAATGACAGCCGGGACCAACGGCTTAACGTGCTTTCCGAGCCACGGAGGAAACTCGGTATGTTGAAATGGTCACCCATCCATGGACCGACCTCGACAAGCGTTGCTTAACCTTAAAGATCGACCCGTGCGGCTGTTATTGTTTAGCCACGAGCTCCTCATAGCTCATACATCAGATTAACACAAATAACACAG
Organism: Orthosia gothica; assembly: GCA_949775005.1. Taxonomy (NCBI): domain Eukaryota; kingdom Metazoa; phylum Arthropoda; class Insecta; order Lepidoptera; family Noctuidae; genus Orthosia; species Orthosia gothica. Next base: position 24,824,855 of record OX459041.1, read on the forward strand.
CATACAATTTATAAAGATATTGTGCAATTTGGCCCAAACGGGGGTGAAATGGGGGAAATACTAATTTTCGCTTTAAGAAATTAATTTTTACCACAATTCCCTGTCTGTTTGTTTATTGTTGTTTTCATTTTGTCTGCCTACATTTTAAGGATTCTTGTTCCAAAATTGCAGAAGAACGGGAAAAGTTTAAAGATGGAAGGACGACCTTTCCCCTGCAGTGGTGACTAAACAGACTAGTATCAAAGCTTAGCTTTTAATATTTCAGTCTTATCAATAGCAAAAAAATACTCGGTTTTTTATGGAGTGGCTGCCTATCTGAACTCCACAGCCCAGACAATGGTTTATACGATACTCTTGTCTGAATTTCAGTCTTCAAACTACCCGTAACGACTGTCAAATTTCTTTTTTAGGGTTCCGTACCCAAAGGGTAAAAACGGGACCCTATTACTAAGACTGCGCGGTCCGTCTGTCTATCTGTTTGTCACCAGGCTGTATCTCATGAACCTTGATAGCGAGACAGTTGAAATTTTCACAGGTGATGTATTTCTGTAGCCACTATAACAACAACTACTAAAAGCAGAATAAAATTAATATATAAGTGGGGCTCCCATACAACAAATGTGTTTTTTTGTCGTTTTTTGCGATAATGGTACGAAACCCTTCGTGCGCGAGTCCGACTCGTACTTGTCCGGTTTTTTTCCGATTAATTTTTCGAGATCTACGAAATGATTTCTTAAGACTTAAGTATTTTCTGTTTTTAATTCACTTCGTCGCTAACAGGTGTGGGATGAGGAGTTGGCTGCCAAGGCATCTGGCTGGGCGAAGAAAAACTTGAAACAACACAATCCAGATAAATCTGTTGGTAAGTATTTTATGTTCAAATATACAGGGTCAAGTCAAATTGACTAGCGAAACGCCGCAGACGTCATGGGTTCAGACATTTCTGTTTATTTTACCGATACACGAATTTACACGATTACACGTCACGTCTTCTTTCGGCAAATAATTTAATTTATATTCACTAATAATTTTCTGATAAGGTGATAAAAAATTTAACCGGCCCAATTACTTAGTATCGTTCAAACATGACGTCAGACGTGACAAAGGTTTAGCAGTTAGGTAAGCAGGCAGTCCACATGCCTGAATCTTCCTAAAACCTTTACAGGTGGAAACAAACTTAATAGCGGCTCGGAACACTTTACGAGTCGCTGCGCAGTAGTAAACTGATGTGTCAGCGGGGTTGAGAGTGGGCATACGCAGCTAGACTCTGGCTATTATAACTATGCATAATTCAAAAAATGTGGGCATCCGAAAATTTGGCAATAGGTAACACCGTCTGTACTACGAAAAAGGATTCTGATAGTTTTTTTTTTGTTGTTTTCGGTAGGCTACACACAGACAGTTTTCTCATGTGTGTGATTGATTACCGCAAAACCTCAAAGTTTTTGTCACGTTATTTTGCTTCATTATGTTGTAATTTGACACGGATTTTTAATTTTCTTAGTTAAGACGGTACCCTGACCAAAAAATCGGCATGAGATATGAGCGTTCCTATTGGTCTAGCGGCACTGATGGCGCATGAATTACAGTAGTGAATACGCCCAGATTTTAGAATAAAATCTTTATAAAATCGAATTTTGGTCTTTTGAAAAAAATAATTCTACAAAAATGTTCGTTATTAAATTGTCTATCCATTAGTGTTAGTACAAAAAATAATCAATGAACACTTTACGAGGAGATGCATAATATCAATAATTATTTCTCATTTTCATGTTTTTTTGGAACTACATTAGTGAAATATATACAACATTAAAAAAAAAACTAAATCTACCATTTTAGAATCAATATTATGTAGAAATTTAATGTATTTTTATTAGTTGATATTTCTTTTTAAATAACGAGTAGATAGCTCCTAAAAACAGCACAAAAAACGGCTTGCGCGGCGTTTTGCTCGGGGTACCGCCTTAAATCTGTTAAGCAAAAACCAAAAGGCAAAATATCAAAATCATTAGATCGGCGTACACGTCAACGTTGCAATATTTTGTAAACATTGTCGTTTTTGGCTAACAACGACATCGTGCTGTTCCTTCACATCTTGGAATTTACTTAACGTGTAATATAATAACTCCCGCACTCACTTCTTATAAGTTTAACCATTTTTCTTAATGGATTTGTGAAAAACAATGTCAAGTACCACGAAAATGACTGATGTAAAAGCATACCACATACAAAACTTTTTTGGGATACCAATTATGAGTTCTGCATAGTTATAATAGCCAGAGTCTAAAAGCGAACTTTCCAGCGTCATTAAGTTTGAATTGACTCATACCTACTATAAAAGATGCACCTTCCTAATTAACCACGATCCAGGCTTAATTAAAATATGCAGTCCATAATAAGAACTCAGGCATTAAACCGAGGATCCTTGAAGTTACCGGTAATAAAAGTAAAAGTGACGTAACCAGAGTTGTTGACAAAAAATTGACAACATGTTCAAGATTTTAGACCGGTAACTCCAAATGTATGTCACCTGTCTACTTTGATGTGGTACCTCTGTGGTATATAATAGTAGTCTATGCCAGTGTGAAAAAAAACTTAGAGACAATGAGACTGGTTGACTGGGTAATGAGGTTAACCTACTTTAGTTTCGTAGAAGTTGACTGTTGTTTTTCGTTCAATAGTACCACGCGTTCAACAAGCGCAACAGTGGCTCTGCTTTGATATTCTAGCAAAATCATCACCATCAGCCTATTAATATGCCCACTGCTGGACAACAGGCCTCCTCTCTGTGAGGCCCTGGATAGGCCCTTAAGGCCTTAAGAGAGAATGCTCTCTGAATGGGCCTGAAGAGCCTATCCAACGATATCCCACACCATAGGATACACGAGAAAAACAACCATCCCCACTTTACGTCTACAGGAGGTACACATTTTTTTTTCATGGTTTTGTTTTACCTCTTTGTCGGAAAATATGTATATCTATGCTAAATTATAGCTTTCTAGTACTAAGAGTCTCTGAGCTAAGCTGCGGGCGGACAGACGGACATAGCGAAACTATACCGGGTTTCTTGCTGACGGAACCCTAAAAATAGTGATGTTACCTGGCTAAGCTCTTTGGTAAATGTTTAGGTACTAATACCAACAATCGTTTTCTACAGGATCCAATAGATTTTCATCGGGTGAGAACTTGTATTGGTACTCAACAACCAACCCTAAGCATGTCCTAAAAGCGGATTCAGCCCTCGAGTCGTGGTTCAGTGAAAATGTTAACTACACCTTTGGACCGCTAGATATGAAGGACTTCCAAAGAAACTACGACATCGGGCACTACACTCAGGTTCGTGCACCTTTTTTTATAAGATGGCCACAGTATTCCCGACCGCCAAAATTAAGTCAGAAAAGTACCGTGGCAGTAAAGTTTGACGAGTCCCGGCAAAAAGATTTAACTGTCTTGGATTGTGCAACGAACTTATTCAGAAAAGAACAAGGGGTTCGATGTCCAGATCCAAATCCAAAGTTTATTTTTAATAGGCTCGCGTTTAACAACCATCTCTCCAGGGGGGTGATCATAAGCTCTTTGAGTAAGGTTATGCTAGGGACATATTTATTTGACTTGAATACATCTGTCCCTTATGCACACTTAATATAATCTCACTCTAAGAGCTTATGGGTCACCCCCCTGATGATAAGCGATGATGTGGGCGACGTTGGAGCACGCTTGTCTAGAAGTAGAAGCCCTTTCTGGTCACATCGTCTTTCACACAAATAATTTGGTTTCTTTGATCTTCCCCCATTCTTATAGCCACATTTATTCTTTTACAGATGGTGTGGTCTGATAGCGTTTACCTAGGCTGCGCTATCTCACAAACATTCAAGAACGGGTGGAACAAATACTTCGTCGTCTGCAATTATGGACCAGGGTAAGTTGACAAATATTATTCATTCGACAACCAACTTTTTTATTCCGTGAATAACGCAGCTTCGGGACTAATGGGGACTGCCGACAGAAGAGAAAACTAGCTTCTGAAAAACTCAATCATCATCATCAGCTTCATAAAGTTCCCACTGATGGGACACAGGCCACCACTCTACGAGAGGGAATTAATGGCCGTTAAAATAAACTAATAATAATGTGAATACATAAGTTTGGCCCTACCAAAAATACTTCAGAAGTTTTTACTTAAAAAATTACATAAGCATAGAGGTATTCTTGATCCCGGTGACTGTTCTGGATGACTTTGAGAGATAAAGGGGCCGTACTCTGACGTGTCAGAAAACAGACATAAATCTAACTAGATAACGCAAGTCCCTTCATCTGTATGAAAACCAAGCGTGCCACTTTTTTCACACTCAATTTAAGAACTTTATTTACCAACACCTAATAATAATAAGATCCTATAAAAACACCAGGTTCTTAATTACCTGAGAAACTTAAGTTTAAAAACCATAATAATAATAAAATCTTTATTCAAACTGCAAATTGGTAAACTATACTAATAGGTCTTATATATATAAAGTAGGTACAACAATGTTAGGTGCCTGTACTAGGTAATCCTGTATCACAGGCGGCAGGAGCTCAAACAATGTAATTTTAAGGACAAGGATTTTTTACAATATTTTCTTAACATTAGAATAGTGACAGAGATATATTGATTTATTGATACTCTTAATTACTAAAACAGATGAAAATATTTCCATTGCTTCGGCCAACTTTTGCCTATACAGTATTTACAGCTCAATATGGCATAATTAGGCATTTTTCTACATTTCGGTGGATGTCCAATGCCGATAATCCTAAATGAAACAGCGCAAAGTACGATTATTGATCGTATTTTTACTACGTTTTTGACACGCGAAGTACATATATACATACATGCGTCATCTAGTTAGATTTATATCTGTGTGTCAGAGCTATCACTTTTCTTTTTGTGAAAATAGAAGTTAATTTAAAAATCAAAAACCCGACTGCTTCAGAAGCGAATTAAAAAGCTGTAAACAAGAAAAAATCATGCTGTGCAGTCGGAGGATACATATTCGCGAACTGGCTTATCCCCTGATCCTATACGCGCGAAAAACATAACCCTTTCCTTGCAGTCAGTGCTCTTCGTCCTGTATAGCTCTATCTCTCTCTCCCAGTAAAACCATGTTAGATTTGAGACGCCAGAGTATACCCCCGATTGGATTGGTAATTTTCCCTTGTTCCATTGCTGCATGCAGGTTCGGATTCTCAATAAATTTTCTTTTCATTTCAGAGGTAATTATTTGGGACAAAAGCCGTACAAGGAGCGCAATGGACGCAGCAACAAACTAGTGTGTGGCACTAAAAACAAGTGTGACCGCCCATACGGAGCCAACTGTAAAAAGAATTCGCTTTGACTGAATACTATGTGATGTTATTATTTAATAAGTTAGGTATTTAAGGAATGATGTGAGAGAGATTCTTATTTAAAACTAGGCATATCATGTAATTTATTATAATAAAAGTAATTTAATACGAAATTAACGGTTTTTAATTAATTTAACTTCTTGTTTCCAAACAAATAATATTTCATCACGTTAAACGTGAATCTACCGAGTATGATCGTTTTTAGGGTTCCGTACCCAAAGGGTAAAAACGGGAGCCTATTACTGAGACTCCGCGGTCCGTCTGTCTGTATGTCTGTCTGTCACCAGGCTGTATGTCATGAACCGTGATAGCTAGAATGTTGAAATTTTCACATATGATGTATTTCTGTTGCCGCTATAACAACAAGTACTAAAAACAGAATAAAATAAATATTTAAGTGGGGCTCCCATACAACAAACGTGATTTTTGTGCAGTTTTTTGCGATAATGGTACGGAACCCTTCGTGCGCGAGTCCGACTCGCACTTGGCCGGTTTTTTTTTTCTTTGCTCTTATATATTACGTAGATACAACTGACAGCTCAGGGTGAACAAAGGAGGCTAGATTCTGGCGATCTCCTTTCACAGTTCGATGTAGGCTCATGATTAGGGGATGGATGCACACGGTTCTACCCGATTCTTTTAAAATATTTGCAGAACTGATTCAGAAGGGATTAGGTAAACCCGGTTCCCCCGGTTCTTAAAAAAAAAATGAAAATGCGTCACATTATTTGTAAAGGTAACAAAACTATAAAGAAAAGTAAATCATCATCATCATTTCAGACGAAAGACGTCCACTGCTGGAAATAGGTCTCCACCAAGCGTCGCCACACTGATCGTTCCTGTGCGTTTCGCATATGCCGTTCGCCCGCAGCCTTGACCAGCAGCCTAATTGTGTAAGTAAATTCGGCAAAGGAAACAAACTGTTTCTTTCCCAAAAACGACTTTTCGCAATACAAAAAGTCGTTTTTGGGAAAGAAACAGATTGTTTCCTTTGCTGAATTCACTTACACAATTAGGCTGCGGGCCTTCGCTCCACCTAGAGGGAGGCATTCCAACGCTGCGTCTTCCAGTACGCGGTCTCCACTCCAGAACTTTTCGGCCCCAACGGCCATCCGTTCTACGAGCAATGTGCCCTGCCCACTGCCACTTGAGGTTGGCCATTCTTCGGGATATGTTGGTAACCTTGGTTCTCTTGCGCATCTTTATTTCTGACTTTAAGTCTTCTGATGAGGCCCATTGTGAGCGACCACGTCTCGACCTCGTCTTGCCCATGTCTAGTATTATATTATCTGTGCCCATGTTAATTTTTAGACCCACTCTTTCGGAAGCTCTACTGAGGTCATCGAGCATTGTACTGAGGTCCTCCATGGTCTCAGCCATGTGGTCATGGTTTGCCGACGATATAGTGGTCTATTATTATATCGTCGGCAAACCGGAGATTAGTCATATACTCGCCATTGACGTTGATGCCTAGCCCTCTCCAGTCTAGAACCTTGAAGACAACCTCCAGTGCAGCAGAGAACAGTTTCGGAGATATGACGTCTCTCTATCTCACACCTCGCTGCAGAAGGATAGGTTCCGTAGTCTGATCCTGAAGTCGGACTGACATGGTGGCGTTTTTGTACAAACACTTCAGCACCTCGATGTACCGGTAGTCGATTTGACACTGATCGAGAGACTACAGTACAGTCCAAGTCTCGATCGAATCGAAGGCTTTCTCGTAGTCCACAAACACTAACGCAAATGATTTAGTCCAAAACAAAGAGGGAGGTTATATATCTCTTCTGCCTTCTGTATAACCTGCCGTAGCGTATGTTTGTGGTCTACGGTGCTAAAGCCTTTTCGGCAACCGGCTTGTTCGGGAGGCTGGAAAACGTCAAACCTGCGCGCGAGACGATTCGTGATGACCCTTGAAAACAACTTGTAGACATGGCTAAGAAGTGCGATGGGCCTATAATTTGTCAATTAGGCATTGTCGTCCTTCTTGAAATAGAGTACCACAACACCCCTGCACCATGCCTGTGTCGTTTTCCCTTCGAGTATGACTGGAATCAAACAGCTTCTCAAGGGCCTTGAGTACCGGTTTTCCACCCATGACACACCTTCAGGAGTTCGACCGTAATTCAGTCACCACAAGGCGCCTTGTTGTTTTCAAGTTGTTACAGAGCCATCCTAATCTCATAGAGGCTGACGTCCGGTATGTCTTCGGTATATTGTCCGGTTATTCTAGCTCTTGGATCGTTTGCTAGATTTGCAAAGGGTTTGCTGATTGACTTGTACAACTGCAAGCCTTCGGGGTAAGAGAAAAAATCATAGAGAATTAGACAAATCTAAACTATTTTTTTTCATATTCCTAGTGATTATGCATGCCCTACTCATGATGAGTCTTAGTAGAACTCATCTCGCTCTTGCCTGTATTTCATCATCATAATTTCAGCCGAAAAATGTGCCCACTGCTGGGCATAGGCCTTCCCCAAGCGTCGCCACACTGATCGGTCCTGTGCGTTTTGCGTCCACCGGACTCCCGCAGCCTTGACGAAGTCGTCGCTCCAACTAGAGGGAGCCCTTCCAACGCTGGCTCCTCAATCTATTATATGTATATTAGTCTATGCGCTGGCTGTGCCGGTACGCGGTCGCCACTCTAGAACTTTTCGGCCCCAACAGCCATCCGTTTCGCGAGCAATGTGCCCTGCCCACTGCCACTTAAGTTTGGCAATTCTTCGGGCTATGTCGGTAACCTTGGTTCTCTTGCGGATGTCTTCATTTCTGATTCGATCACGCAAGGAAACGCCGAGCATAGCCCTCTCCATTGCCCTTTGGGCGACTTTAAGCCTTCTGATGAGACCCATATTGCCCGTATCATATCATAAAAAATAAATATTTATATTGTAATTAGTAGGTACCTACGTACCTACATAATTTATATTTTTATGGGTTTTATAGTCTGTTTTTTTTTGTGATGTTCAGGTGCGTCAAAGACATCGACGGACAGGCGCACTGCCACTAACCTAGGTCTACTAGATACCTAAGTGGCAGCTTACCTACCTAGGCTCCAAAGTAACTACGTAGGTACGTAGGTACTTTCTGACTTAATCTAGGAAACGAACTGAGAATACTATACTTTTTTTTTATCATGAAGCATCTATTATTAGATATCGAGTATCTACCTAAGTTTTTTTCGAGGTGGCAAGTTTGACCTTACCACGGCCGCACGCAATCCAATGGGGAAAACTATTGTAACCGATATAAGCAGTTAGCTTTAATACACTTAAACTCCTGGTAGTTAATGACTTAAATGAGGGTATTCATTTACAAATCGATTAAAGGTTGCAGAAGACTTGTCATCACAGCTGACAGGTGATTGATAAGTTGATTGACTGGGCTTCAATGTTGAATAGGTACTTATATATCAATCATTGACATGCAAACGAATAAGACAGAAATATGTACTGTATCTACAGGATTGGTATTTCTGATAACAAACAGCCCCAACAGGAATAGGTCTAGGAACGTTAAGGTTACACTAGTCGAAATTTCTTCCATAAAAACGTAGTCTGGCGGTTACTCTACTGCTTGACGATTTTCGTTCAAAATAAAAAAGAAACTATTTGTCTCATCATTATCTAGCCCTATATGATAAAAAAATAAAAAAGTAAATATTTGAAAGTTATGAGCGTCGAAAGTTCCGTATTTCAACACTAATTTTAACGCATCTTTGGGCGGAAATAAATACCTACCATAAGAAGAAGGAAAATTGCAAAACGGCCTCCATACGGGGATAGATTAGTAATTCAACAATGAAAAAAAAAATTTTGTAATTTATATACATTTAGTAGTTTTTTCATGTTTTCTAGACTCCCAAAGACCTGTTCATAAAATTTTGCGCGCTCGTTTTCGTCCTAAATCATCATCCATTTCGCTACAAATTTGCAAAAGTGCTAATTCGTACGAGAACTAGCTTCTTACTGCTCATCACAGCATCAATCTCTTTCGCCCGTGTTGTCGGATGAAACAGCATGCATTTTAACCCCGCGCACAAAATAGTTCGTGCCGTTGACTAGGGAAACCTTAACTTAAACTCTCAAGCGATGAGTAGGCAATTCGGTACTTTAAAATATGCCCTGTAGGGGACTTATTGAACGCCACTGACGCGTGAAGTTGCAAAGAATGTGGACCTACTGGGCCCAAAATATTTAGAGATATTCATCGACTCGAAAAGAACGAAAGTCCAAACTAATGCATACTGCATTTAGGCATATCCCCTCAACCGTCCATGTTGATGAAGACAAGATGGCCACCCGTCCATGTTCCCCGGCGCCATTTTGCACTATCGCCCGGTCTCAGAAAAACGCTGATTTCTCGGAAGTTTTGTATAGGAACCATGTATGAATGTTATTTTGTTAGAATCGCTACTGAATCTGATTAGTGTAATTAATATTCTGGATAATCGTAATAATCGTTAATATGAGCACAGTCTCGCTCCAAGTGTTTGAATTTCTAAACTTTATCGCATACCAAAAAATACTCAAAAATACATGATGACTTTAAAATAAGTCCGTATATTTAGATTTAATATACTATTAACCTCCAAAAGACAACGAGAACAAGGAAGTTGAAAGAAGAGTTGTGAATAGCTGGTAAAAATACTGGTGTCTAAAAGAAATAATGAAAGACAAGAGTCTACTCATCTCAACGAAAAGCAAACTTTTCAACACTTGTATCCTGCCTGTATTGGCATATGGGAGCGAAACATGGGCTTTGACAAAAAACGTAACAAACAAACTCTCCATATGCCAGCATGCCATGGAAAGGAGTATGACAGGAATCAAAAGGAAGGAAAAAGTAAGGAATAGCAACATCAGAAGTAAGACTAAGGTCCAGGACGTAACTCGTAAAATACGGAGACAAAAGTGGAAATGGGCGGGCCACATGATCAGAGGAAAGGATAAATTGAGTAAAGTAATCACACAGTGGTACCCAAGGGATGGGAAGAGAAAAAGAGGTAGACCACAGAAAAGGTGGGGCGACGACATTAGACAAGTCGCTGGAACAACATGGAGTAGAGTGGCCATAGAAAGGCCGGAATGGAGAAGATTGGAGGAGGCCTTTGCCACTTGGCAAACGGACACACAAAAATGTAACAAAAGATGTATCTATGAACAACAAGGAAAATAATGTCGTGTACTATTAACTGTTACATCTCTCACAGAGAGGATGCATAGGCATAGGTACCAGCATTATAAAGTTGATTATGATGATAGCAATTAACACGTTCGCTGGCGTAATTACTGAAGTCTTAGAAATATAAAATAGTGTTTATTATATCTATGACCGAAGCAATTATAATGCCATTGTATCGGAGTGGCTCTGAAACGTTTTGCCAACAGTCGATTGGCCCATGAACCGTTGATCAGCAGAATATTTAATCCATTAACTTTTCATCCAAAGAACTCTTCACCCACGAACGTTTCGCCAACATAACTCTACGTCAGTGAATGCTTAACCAACAGAATGTTTTGACCAATTAATTTTCGCCCAACGAATAATTGGCCAACATACACTGAGACAGGTGAAAGTGCAATGAATCAGTCCAAGAGCGAGCGAAGTGAGCTCGGGAGCTAAGGGCACCCCGACACGGATAGGTTAGGTTCGAAAGAGATGAGCACTCTTTGCTCGCTCACTTCAGCTCCCGTCATTCCCGACAAAGCTATTAATTGTGCTTAATAGTTATCGATATGTAGGATTTGAAATTTTTTTTGGATATTAATGAAAGTACTTAAAATCATATATATACAGGCGAAAAATAGGTTTTTGGACTAAGATTATAATAAATATTATAATTTAAAGTTGTTAATTAATATACATATGCAAGAAACAAGTTACGATAATAATATTAGGTACCTAGCTAGAATATATAGTAAAATCTCTTTTGTTTGACTTATTAGGACAAAATTTGACAGCTACCGGCAACTTGCGACAAAAATAATTGTGAAAGGCCATTTATTATTTATTTTTAATTTATTAAAAATAAGTCTTTTTGTTATTTATGCTTATTTTTTGCCTATGTCCAGCAGTAGACGTCTTTCGGCTGAAATGATGAAGATGATGAAGGCAAAAAGCCTTTATTGTTGATGGTTTATTTATTTTGGCCTGAGCTGCATTATGCTTCACATATTTTGCCAATCCTCCTTGCTGAATTACAGGATTATAGATATTCTTTTCAGGGCTTTTATTTAGTGTTTTTGTTCTGGTTTAAAATATATCTACAACAACAACAAGAAATATAAAAACATTGGTGAGCCTATGAATCTGCTTTGTGATTTTTGTTCTAACATTATTAGCGCATCCTGTACAAACTGATATTAAAGGGACTAATCTTAATCCTCCGTCATGATAAGGATAAGTAGGTATTTGTTATCAAATAATTTCGTAAAGATAACTCAATTAGGCTATCAAATGTATGTGTAAGTAATTGTGTTAAATATTCTTTAAAAAAATGGTGAGTAAACATATTCTATTTCGTGTTTATTTAAATTTTATGAGCAGTTTATACCTAAATTGTTGAGATTTTTCATTATTACGTATAACTGCAATATCTGTTTCACCACCTACGATTAAGTTCTCGTTAGCCTAATCGATAATTTAAATTAATTTCATACAATTTATTTATTACTTATTATTTATTTTGTGAGTTGAGTCTATTTGGGCATCGTGAAACAGACCTTAAGCAGTATTATTATTATCTGTCCCTAAGTAAATGTATTTTTATACAAAACTTTCAGATAGTCTTCCTACTATTCTTAAGTTTGTTCTCGACATCATGGGCGAAGGAACCCAGGCTCGTGAAGATGACAGAGGTGGAAATGACACCACCTGAAGGGTTTGATGAAGTGTATGCGAGGAACGCTAGAAATGTCTACGTCACCTATATATCGATGCCGCTCGATCATTACGATCAGCAGAATCCTACAACATTTTACATGGTACGTACAAAAAGTTGTCACCAAACATTTTTTTATGTAAGAATATGTTTTCCGACGTGATCCAATCCAATGGAACATACCACAGACATAAATCTAACTAGATTACGCGACTGTAATGTACTTCGCGTGCCAAAAAAACGGAGTAGGTAAAGTTACGATCAATGATCGTAATCTGAGTTTTTCATTTAGCATTATCGGCACCGAAATCTAGAAAAATGCTTTTTTATGCCGTATTGAGCTGTAAAGAATGTATAGAAAAAGTTGGCCGAGGCCTTCGAAATGTTTTCTTTCATTGGTAAGTAAATTTGTTTTTAAATTGTTTGTGAAAAAGTGTCACGCTTAGTTTTCATACAGATGGAGGGACCTGCGTTATCTAGTTAGATTTACGTCTGTGTTACAGACTCAATGTAATGAGGTTACTACTCGGGGTACACAATTTCATTAGTCTGTGCTTGGGGGTACGGAGTGGATTCCCACCACTTTTCAGTTGGCATAGCATAACCGTTATCAGCCAATGTTCCGATTGCTGGGACTCAGGCTCGTTTACGGCTCGTTTCCTCCCCCAGAGAGGAGTCAAACGAGCCCTAAACTAAACCACTACGCGGGCCCGGTGCGGGCTGGTAAATGTCATGTCTTCGCATTTTTGGTTCAACATGCCAATTTAGTCACGATATTTTAAACTAGCTGTAGCTTACCCCCGCGGCTTCGCGCCCGTGAACTGGCTACCTACCTACTTACCACCTACTAGGTCGGTAGGTGGTAAGTAGGGTAGGGTAGGTAGGCTACCCTACCCTACCTACTAATTTGTAAACTAATTATTTGAATATGAATACTACAATACGAATGTAACCAACTTTTGTTTCTACCGGCGGCGCGGCGGCGATCTAATTAAAATTTAGAACAAAGCTGCTATTGTGACTTAACTATGATAGTTAGATATATTCTCTCGCAGTCTTTTTTGTAGGTAATAATGAGTACTTTGATCATGTAGTACATATTTTTATGTATCATCAATAGTTTTCTCAGCGCACGCCAGAATGAATGTTATAGGCAACATTTTGCTAGTTTAGGTAACATATTTTTTTGATAATAAGGTATAGCCTATGACACTCAGGAATAATGTAGCTTTCTACTGGTGAAAGAATTTTCAAAATCGGTCCAGCCATTTCAGAGATTAGCCGGAACAAACAGACAGACAGACATATAAAAGTTTTAAAAAATCTTATTTTGGTGTAACTATGTATCGTATAAATATACATATACATGTAGTAAAAAACGGTTATTTCAATATTACAAACAGACACTCCAATTTTATTATATGTATAGATTAGTATAGATATAGATTTCTTCAGCGTTTTGAGAACAATGTTCATGAAATAAATTACACCCTAAAGCGCCTGCCTGAGTTCGAATGGTCCGTATCCACGATCTACAACTCATAAGTCGGAGCCGTTACAATGGGGCCGCCACTAAAAAGGTTATTAGTGGTGACCCCATGGTCACAGCTCCAGATGCTTAGGATGCCAGGCTAGGCCGATGCCTAGCTTTTTTCCAACTAGATCAGCTTCCAGTCCTACCAAATGCAGCTGAGTACCAGTATTTTATAAAGAGCGACTGCCTATCTGACCTCTACAACCCAGTAACTGGGTAATACGATAAATCTTTGACAAGACTGGTGTCAGATTTCCTGGCACCTGAATATCCGTCACGACTGTCGATGATGTACAAGTGATAGCCGGCTTAACGTGTTTGCCGAGGCACGGAGGTATCTCGGTATGCTGAGATGGTCACCCATGTCCTTGGCAAGCGTTGCTTTACTTTGAAGATCAACCCGTGCGGGTGTTATTTTTAGCCATGAGTTCCTAGAACCAAGGTGCCACCACTACTCACTAAGTCATGTTCTAATTTTCTTTTTTTTAAAGCGCTACATGTTCAATGAAGAATTCTTCGGTGGTGATGGCTCTCCGATATTCATCATGGTTGGAGGAGAATGGGACATTGACCATCGTTGGTTGTTAGCTGGTAACATGTACGAGATGGCGCGAGAGAACAAGGGATACCAAGTGTACACCGAACATCGGTATTATGGAGCAACAAAAATATTCGCGTAAGTAGACTTATCATAAAAACCGTAAAGTGAATTCACAAGCTTGATATAGGGGAATCTTAGTAACTACCCTTAGGCCCACTTGCACTAGCACGAAAAACTTAACTGGAGATTAAATTGACAGTTTATCATGCGAAATTGTCAATTAGTAACTCACTCTGAATTAAGTTTTTCATGCAAGTGGGCCTAGTGGTGTACGTAGTTAAATAAAAAATGGAAATAATGTGACGCGTCGTATCTACTTGCGATTTCTGAAGGAGTTTGATACGAAATTCAACCCAATAGGTACTCAATTTAGAAATCGGCCCGTAGCTTGCTTTTAAGATTCTAATCATTCATGTCGTGTTTTCCATTTAAATATTCTTTCAACCCAATGTAACTTTATCTTAAGTACATAAATATTTTACACAGCGACTTCACAGCTGAAAACTTGCGTTTCTTGAACATCGACCAAGCCCTAGCCGACCTTGCGTACTTCATTACCGAGATGAAGAAGCAGCCACGGTTCGCGGAGAGCGAGGTGGTACTGTACGGAGGGTCTTATGCCGCCAACATGGTCATGTGGTTCAAGAAGAGGTATCCGCACTTGGTGGTCGGCACTGTCGCTTCCAGTGGACCTATCCTGGCGAAAGTTGACTTTCCTGGTAGGTGCCAACTTTTAACACTTAGGGTTAAGGCATTTGACGCAGACGAAGCCATAATCTATTCGCGTGTTCTCTCAAATTCTCGATAAGGAGATATTTGCGCTTCGGCTCTTGTGCCTTGATCCTTACTGCCTTGTCTAAGCATTGGTAGGTGCCTAGTTGTCAATATAATGTTGAACAATTAAAAAAACTGCAGATAATAAATGAATACCAAGAAATGGCTTATTATGTAACAACCATCAACTAATTTTGTGTCATAGATTGGTGAGTACTTTTTTTATTTTTTTGACTTGGGCAAAAGGTTAAAAAGGCGCCTGGACTTTTGGGGAAAAAGGCCAAATTTACTTACACAATTAGGCTGCAGGGAGTGTGAGATTTGCGGTGATCACCATCAGCACTTAGAAAGGGACCCCGTGACCCCTCTAAAGATCACCCCTCTGTGCAACGCCTGTTAGGGCACATCCCTGGGTAGACTGAAAAAGCGCCTCCCGTGAGCCTCGCTGTGCACGGCTGCACGTGATTGCTGTGCCACCATCTTTCCTGCAGCCTAATTGTGTAAGTGAATTCGGCAAAGGAAACAATCTGTTTCTTTCCCAAAAACGACTTTTCGCAATACAAAAAGTCGTTTTTGGGAAAGAAACAGTTTGTTTTCTTTGCCGAATTCACTTACACAATTAGGCTGCGGGAGTCACTTGGTGGGCGGACAGTCTCCGATCTGACCACCCGCCACCCCGGTTTGCGCCGAAACCGCGCAGGTGGGGTTTCGGCGTTTTAGTTTTTTATTAGGATCGACTTTCTCGCGATCCCTCTCGGCAGCCTCCTTCTGGACCACCACGGTCTCACAAAAGGCGGCCATTTCCCTCCGGTTTTCTATCTCTGCCAGTATGACCCTCACAACTGTGATGCTACTGCCTCAGATTGGTTATTACCTACTACCCGTTTCACTTGACTTTCAATCATTACTTACCTAATGTCTACAGTGCCTGTACATAACAATCAAGCGCCGCAATGAGAATTAAATTATCATAATATAACACTTTCACCATTTTAGAATATTTAGAGGTGGTTCATGAAGCTTTCACGTTGGAGGGTGGCGAGGAGTGCATAGGGCTCATCAGACGAGGCCTAGAGGACACAGTCGCCGCAATGCAGACCGAAAGCGGAAGGCGCCTCGTAGAACAAACGTATAGGTAAGTCTTAAAGGTTCTATAAGATTCCATTTCCAATCAAAAAAGAGGCTGCACGGTCCTGTTTTCGCAGCTAAAAGCTAGTATCTGATCTAATTTGTAAGTTACACAATTGACATAAAGTTAATTTTGCTTTGCAAAAGGAGAATGCCCATTTTGTAAGGGAACTTGGGCCCCTTTGAAAAAATGGATGTATCTTAATGAATTTGGTTTTAAATTGTAGAAAAAACACGTTATATTCATAATTAGAAAACATTTTTCATTTATTTTGTGGGGATCACGAGATATAACCATGTTTCTGTTCTTAAAATGAACCCTTATTACAATGCAATAAGGTGCATACAAATGTCCAAGTGAAGGAACCTTATATGTTGTTGTCTGTACTTATAAAGTAAAGGACACGGATGGAAAAAAAACACAAAATATAAATCCTATTTTCGGATAATATTGAAATCGCAGACACGATACTTCATAGGGGGCCTGTGTCCCCTTTCCTAACAAGTTAGATAGGTACTTTTATTCTGCCCCGCGGTAACGTTAATTGAGCCCCAATTGACCATAGGTATAACACAAAACATTCAAATTATTATTTTTCTGCAGGTTGTGTGAACCACTGGACTATGACAATGAATATGAGTTAGGCGTTTTCGCAGGACTTATTAGTTGGACGTTCTCTACCTCAGTACAGCGGGCTAGACCTGGGACGCTAATGGATATTTGCAATAATTTCACCGATCATACTAGCTATGGTAAGTTTAATTTTCTAACGTCAGATTGCTGAAGAGCTGTGGCTAGTCCTCGTTAGTATAATGCACGACACGTAAGTTGAATCAAAATATATTAACGTTTTTATTAAACGATTTAAACCGAAATTAGAAATAATTATCTTTTCTTTATGACCTAACCGTTGACAATTTGTAAACCTATTGTAAACGGTTAAGTCGAAAAAAAGGCATTTATTTCGGTTTAAACCGTTTAATTTCAATAGAACGATAATACATTTTGGGTCAACTTACGTGTCGCGCACTATACATTATTACCTCAATGGTCCCCGTTCATTAATTTCGTTCTTGAAATTTTTTTTGTGGGTCTTTCTTCAGATATCATTTTTTTTTTCTTTTTGTCAACCGAGCTGATGCCGACTATTCTGCCAGTGTCATGTAGAGACGACAGGAACTCCTTGAATTACAAGTTTCTCATGTCACATTGCAGGTGCAACTCCAATGGAGAAAATTAGCGGATACATAGCGATAACTCGTGGATTAGACGACGACAGGTGTTGGGGTATTAGTTACGATAGTTTTCTGGCCGACTACAATGAAACAACAAATTGTAAGTGATTTATTTAACTCCACGATTACATCCCATAGTCCCTCCCATGGTTAAAATAAAAAGTTTTCCAGTGATAAACCCTTTGATCAACCAAAGGGTTTATCACTCCAATTCTCAACCTTTAGCCGTCACCACCTCATTACGCTTTTAATTTATACATACATGCTGTCTCTAACCTGTGTGTTATGCAAGTGCAAAGTGGCATATAGAACAGAAACGTGGTCGCTCACTAAGCGCCTTATGAGAAGTGTTAAAATCACCCAAAAAGCAATGGAGAGATATTTGCAGGAGGATCAAGGCGGTGCCCGCATTGTTGAGGCGGGGCCTCAGTAACCGTGGCTTGGTCAGTAGGTGGCGAGGCCACTGACCTGACCAGTAACAGTGAGACCAAGGGTGCCATACACGGGGTCGTCTGGCACCCATATGCTGGTTTGGTCCCTAGGGTGGTCAAGGCGTGTAATGTGTTTTGGTGCGCCGGTAATGGAGGGTACACCCCGGAGACCGACAGCCGCGGCGGGTGCTAACGCGAGACCGTGTTCCCGCCATAAGGTGCAGAGGACACCGTGACGTTTTAGTGGGATGGAGTCCCACATACCTGCGCTATCTCCCCGTGGTAGTAGCGCAGTATGCATGAGCAATTCAAAAAACAAAAAAAAATTAAGACCAAGTTACCGACAAACCCCGAAGAATTACCAAACAGTGGCTGGGCGCAGAACGGATAGTCGATGCTGGGATCGAAAACTTCTGATTTGGCGACTGAGTACCGGAACCGGACCGACCTTCCAACACTGGGTTGGAAGGCCTGCCACTAGATGGACCATGCGCCTGGTCAGGGCCGGGCGATGAGGTGACACTACGGGGGGAACCCCCCCGTTGTTGTCGCTTATGTTCAGCAGTGGAAGTATTTCTGCTGAATTGAAGATGATGATGAACGAGCATCGTGTTTAGAGCGTTTAGAGGCCATATTTTTACTTAACTTCATAAAATAGCATCTATCTCTTTGCTTCTTACTATCTATTTACCCTGCATAATTGAAAACTGTGTTTGTTTTCAGCGCGTGCCTGGTATTATCAAACTTGCACCGAATACGGGTTTTACCAAACCGCACCACGATCTGGCACAGTTTTCGACGGATTGAAGTGGCTTAGCCTGGATTTCTATACCGATATTTGCAAACAGATTTTCGATGAAAGGTGGGTACATATAAAGATTATTTTTGCTGTTTTGTGACGGCGGTAGAAGGGATAACTTCGGATTGCAGGCTGCCAATCGGAGTCATTTCCAGAATTTAAAAAAAACAACACAACAATTATTTATCTTATCTGGCCAGCATGGCATAATATACATATGCTTTGAAAACATTTCCAGTAGATTAGAGATTGTAAGTCCAGTAAGAAAAAGCCCACCAAAAAACCCAAGGTTTTCGATTCGAAGCTTACGCGTAGGTAACCCTTGTGGACGAATTTAACCATGTATTTCCTTGTAACAGATTCGACTTGGCTTTCGTGGAAGCCGGAGCTGAGCGAGTTAACTTGATTTTCGGCGGCCTAGAGCCTGTAGTGAACAATACTATCAACATCCACGGCTACATCGACCCGTGGAGAGCGCTCGGAGTGTACAAAGACGATATCTCCGAGACTTCGCCTACCTACACTGTAGACAGGTCAGATATGATTTAGTTTTACAGTTAATAGACCCGTAGAATACGAACAAAACTCGAAAAGGAGCAAGGGACTCTACAAACGTGAAAAAAATAGACTCTCAGTCTGACGACAACTGTTCATGGCAAATCCTTTTTTTTGAGATTTGTATACGACTTTCTTAGAGAAAGCTGTTGTTCTTATTACTTGGGCTGATGCAGAATAAAAAAATAATAGTTTATCAAATAAAATATACCGACTTCCAAAGTAAAACACTTTAGTGAACAATAACTTTCTTTTCCGAAGTCGGTGTCCTTTTTACCTAACTACTGTTTTTCTTTTTTCGACACCGACTTCGGAAAAGAAAGTTATTTTTAACTTTTAGTGTTTTGCTTTGGAAGTCGGTTTAATTTTTTCGTTAAAATGTTTTTATCGAAAATACATGTTCGCGAGCTGGCTGACCAAAACCAGTTAAATCCTCAGACTGCACAGCATGATTTTCTTCTTGTTTACGTGTTTTTAGTTCGCTTTTTATACAGTCGGCTTTTTTTAATTCACTTTTTACCTAATTAAAACAAATAAAAGTGTTATATATTTTTGAAACCTCTAAAACCCTTTATTTTGATACCCCACATGATGGGTTTGGAAGAAAAAAAATATGGCCCCCCAAAAAATGTGTACGGAAAAGAAATGGCAAAATACTGACGCATTTTACCCGACTGCCGAGGGAGGGTAATGTGTTTATAAGTCTATGTATGTATGTATGTTTGTTCCTATATGGCGTTCCAGAGACCAAACGCGTTGGCCGATTTTGATGATTCATACGTCAATCGATGCGTCTTAACCCTGCGAGTGTCATAGGCTACATTAAAATTGGACAATAGAAAAATGGCGGATTTTGGGTGCCATATTGTGGGGACCCAAATTTTTTTTTTCTTTGAAACCCATCGTGTGGGGTATCAAAATAAAGGGTTTTAAGAGGTGATTTCAAAAATATATAACACTTAAATGTTTAAATGTATCTAATTCGAAAAAAACCTAACTAAGAAGATACAAATAAAAAAACTTAATTCAAAAAATCAAAAAACCACCAAGGATACACCAGATTTTGGTCAGCCAGCCCGCGAATATGTATCCTCCGACTGCACAGCATGATTTTTTCCTTGTTTACGATAGTTCGCTTTTGAAGCAGTCGGCAGGGTTATTACGTATGAAACAGCAATTAGCAATATTTGCGCAGATATTGTACAATCATCGCGCGATTATCGCTTTACGTCAAAAAATTGGAAGGCTTATTTTTGCGAAATAATTGCTCTTCAATCGCGAATCCGCATTATATATGAGCTATAGCCACTCCATACTAATTTTACGACAGCACTGCTAACAATAAAAATCTGCTAACTGAAATGTGCATTTATCGCAATGTGATCGCGATCATTTCGTATTACCTACGTATGGTTTTTGACAGCAGAGCGACAGCCATCGGCGAGCAAATGTGGCTGTCAAATTACGATTACTTTTTCCCTTGTTGTTGGTCGATTGCAAATCGCTCGCTGATGGCTGAGTATGTACAGAAGTTTTTGAGTTTTTGGCGGCTTTTTTCGTGTGTTATTTTGTGGCTACTTTAATTATCCGTAAATTAGAATATTAATTTAAAAGTAAATATTGAACTAAAAAAATCCTAGTAAATATTGTAATGACATATTGGTGTTGTTTTGTGTCTCTCATGTCTACGCAACTGGACTATTTGTTGAATCATGGAAACAGACATGATCTCGGTAAAGTGGAGGATTTTTTTATACTGTAGTGTTGGCTACCTCAGCGAAGCTTAAATGTTTACTACTAAATACTTACAAACACATTAGAATGTAATAAGTCCGCAATAATATCTTCTATCATATTCTTTTTTTATGTGGCAAGCACCGATGTCGACTATTCTGCCTAAAGTCTAAAGTAAATTGGAAAAATCTATTTTACGTTTCTTAGCTTACATACGAGATAATTTAGTCTATTTAGTGCTCTCCTATGCGTTATCGATTCGATTTCTTATAACAATCGACAATTCGAAGAAATTTTAATGGATTTCACACATTGAAATTTTAGTCATTCAATTTTTCAAATCAAATAATTTAACTTCGACATCTCGAAGGCTTTTGATAGGGTCTGGCACGAAAGCCTTATTGGTAAGCTTCCTTCATTCGGTTTGCCCGGTGGTCTGTGTGATTGGATTGCAGACTTCCTGAGAGATCGGTCCATTCGAGTGGTTATCGATGGCTGCTCGTCGGACCAATTGGATATCAATGCCGGGGTCCCTCAGGGGTCGGTACTCTCAGCAACTTTATTCTTGCTGCATATTAACGATCTGCTAAAACCCGGCACCTTTGGGTATGCAGACGACAGCACTGTTGCCGAGAGATACATGTCCAACGCTCGTGCTACCGGACCTCAGATCCAGTCTCTGCGGGAGGCCATGGTGGAGCGCCTGAACCTGTCCTTGCAGGCAGTCTCCGAATGGGGCGATGCCAATCTGGTCAGGTTTAATGCTGCTAAAACCCAGGCGTGTCTTTTTTCCGCTAAAAAGAGCCAATTCCAACCGGCTCCAACTTTCCGAGATGTGACCGTGCCAATAACTGACCATCTTGAGCTTCTTGGCGTTACGTTGACATCGACTCTCAATTTTGGCCCATACATTGAGGCAAAGGCTCAGCTGGCTGCCAAAAAGCTGGGGATCCTTGCAAAGGTTAGAAGGTACTTCACGCCAGAACAGCTGCTCAGCTTGTATCAAGCGCAAGTTCGATCATGCATGGAGTACTGTTCTCATCTCTGGGACGGATCCGCCAAATACCAGCTTGATGCACTAGAGTCGATCGAAAAGCGGGCCAAAAGGCTCATCGGCGATGAGGCACTGGTTAAGTCAAAGCTCCAGAGCCTTGAACATCGTCGCCGAGTTGCCAGCTTGTCGGTCTTTTATCGGTTGCATTTTGGGGAGTGTGCGATGGAATTGCATGATCTAATTCCACCAAGCCCGTTTCATCATCGGACTACAAGACGTACGGCGATGCGCCATCGCTACATGGTAGACATACCACCCATACGCACTAAACGTTTTGGAAATACTTTCATTATGGCGTACAGCTAATGAGTGGAATTCCCTGCCGGAGTCTGTGTTTCCCGATAGCTACAATCTAGGAGTCTTTAAGTCAAGAGTGAATAGGTTACTTCTAGGCAAGCGTGCTTCACCGTCGACCACATCATCGCTTACCATCAGGTGAGATAGTGGTCAAGCGCGAGCCTATAATATATAAAAAAAAAAAAAAAAAAAAAAAACTTATTTTTTTTCATATTTTCAAATCAAATAATTTAAAAAATAAAATGAAAATATCCAATTTTCACAACTTTACTTTACATCTCCGAATATTAATTTATCGGAATATTGGAGCTAAGTCGTAATCAAATTGACTATTGTTAAAAAACAGCATCCACGAAGAGTTGCTCTTTCATAAGCTTTCATCAAACGATACATTTTATAAATCATCGGACAGGTAAAATAGCTTCTGTTAAAAGTGGCTGTCAAAAAAAAAAGACTTGACTTAAAGGCCTCAGTAGCCAGGTCACTAAATTGATCGCGCAATAATTGTACAATTATTGCTACTTGCTGTTCCTTACGTAATAAGCCCGCGGGTTTTTTGATTTTTTGAATTAAGTTTTTTTAAGTGTATGTTCATTTCCCTGAAGGTGGCGCCCTAAATCCGCCCATTTTTTTATTTTCCAATTTTGATGTAGCCAGTGGCACTTGCAGTGATAAAACGAATCGATTGACGTAAGAATCATCAAAATCGACCAACGCGCTTGGTCTCTGGAACGCCACATAGGAACAAACATACATAAACTCAAAAACACATTACCCTCCTTCGGCAGTCGGGTAAAAGCAGACATCCAAACCAGGATATAACGATGCATGAACTCATTAATGCGAATGAAGCATAGACAATGGATCCTTGCCTTTTCTTTGGTTAGAAGGGGATTCCTACACATAACAGTGGCAGGAACAAGGCTGCGAATCGTGAACATAAACTCATTTCTTTAAGATTTTACAATTTTTTTTTTCTTTAAAGCAATGTTCGATGCTTTCATTAAATGATTTTATTTCTGTAAGTTGGTTTGTACAAACACTTTTACAGGTCGATCATATTTTTTAAAACTAGATGAGGTCGGCGTTTCCTATCTGACTACTCTGAGAAGAAAGGCCGAAACAAACTCTTGATGATGAAACATTGACAAAATCTTGGTTATGAACATTGTTTATGAACTTCAGTATTTTTACCTAATTATATTCATGAATGTAGCTGTTTGTAAGGAACAACACTCGGTGCGCGAATCCGACTCGCACTTGGCCGGGATTATTTAATACTAATTAAATAGTGTTATCTCTGTCTCTAGGGCATCCCATTGCTTCGACATGCAAGGCTGGTTACGGACAGACACCATCCAGATGACAGCGGTGCAGCAGGCAGCAAGGAGGATTGTAGCTTCTTGGCTCTCGAGCTCCTCATCCAATTCCACAACTACATAGGAAGCAATATTTTGAACAAATTCCTTGTAGTAAAGATTTTAATAAATGTTTTAATTTGTTTCAATACTAGTACTTTAAGTTTATCTTGGACAATAGATCCCGAATAGGTTCTACTTCAAACGGTGCAAAGTTATACAAATCTGCATGAGTTGAATAACTTTCCAATGTTTCATTTATTGGTGTAGAATATTCACAGCGGATCTTTGTCTCTGAAGTTGGCTCTGTCAACTGTCGCGCAAGAAACAATTTTTCATCGAGAGTAAGCGAGATAAGATGATGCGACAAACGTAAGCGAGTGAAAGAGACAGTTATACAATGCTATTTCACCTTCAACGTTGACACAAAAATAGCTACTGCGCAGGGTCTTGCAACCAATTCTGAGAAACAAAGATCCGTTGTGAATATTACAAAATCGAATACCCAAAAACCCAAGGTTTAATTTACAAAATCGCAATTAAAATGCTTAGGTTTAGAAGTGGAACCACGTATACAAAAGTGCAGAAATTTCTGAAACGTGGATCCACGTCTCAAACACACGAAAGGTTAAAATCGCTAACCCGCCTTGAGCGGGTGAATAGTGCTCGTGCCTTCTCTGTATGAGAAGAGACCTTTGCCCTGCAGCAGCGGGACTGTAGGTGGCTGGTATTATGCCCATACAAATATTATAAATGCGAAAGTAACTCGGTCGGTCTGTTACCTCTTCACGCTTAAACCGCTGAACCAATTTAGATGAAATCTGGTATGGAGATAGTCGAGACCTTCGGCAAGACATAGGTAAATTTTTATGCTGGCAATCATTCATAGGTCGGAACTAAAGTCGTAAGTCGGACAGTAAAACTCCTTGTAGTGCACAATAGCCCTTAAGCGGGTGGAAGTTTTTACGGAAAACTTATAATATGTTTGCGCGATATAAAAAATAGGCTTCGAAAAACTAATGCTTCGCCGACGAAGTCGCGGGCAACAGTTATTTTTTTATAATTTTGAAAGAAGAAATATTGGTAGTATCAATACCATGGTTCGCGTGAGTCATGCTTAAATTCGGAAGTCAACTAAAAGATAGCAAAAACTGTTCTCAATAATTTCAAGGTGAACATTTTATCAACATAAAAACGGCACGAGGCTTCTAGCGATTGGCGGCGCAGCGCTATTATGTAAACTGTAGATTCAAAGCAACGTAAGCCACATGGTCGAACACGTATTCGTTTGCATAGCAACGTGTAAGGGGAAACCATTTCAGATTTCTCTTGCGAGAAGTCTAATTAAAATAACAGTTCGTTTTTTTTCTCCCGCTAGTTATCCGGGAGGACATAATTTTATTAAGTTTAAATTCCACAATCTGACAAATTGATAATCCACAGAAGTTAATCAGAAACTTTAACAGGTCAAAGATGAAACAGATCAAAAAATATAATCGGAAATACTCACTAACCGTCCTAAGCAATAGTTTTAAAATTATGTTAAATCCCTAATGTCACATGTACGGTTAGCATTTCGCCTAATTAAACCTACCGGCGGAATTACATTTAGGAGTAAATGCACAGTGCACTACTGCCCTGGTCTAGTCGGTGTGTTTTCAAAATGGCTCTTTTCCACGACAATCCTTTTCGGAAACACAACACAAATTGTGCTGCGCGTGAGGGTACCCAACATTCTCATGTACTAACTTTTCACAGCAGTATATTTCAGCTAATATAGTCCTAATAAAACATTAGGGGAAACGTCCCCACGCAGCACTATAAATATATTTGCAGTGAAGCGAAGGACGGTGGAACAATACGTTCTACCGACACTCGCTAGACTGTGACGCGACCAGAGAAGTAGTCTACTCTACCGATAAATCATAGCACTTACATCGTAAAGCGTATAGTGAAGAACATTCGAGAATATAGGCAGTCCATAATTTAAGCTGTACATAATATAAAATCAATTCATTCATAATAACAGGAAGTTCATTTACTTAACTATAAAAAAAACAGGCGAGGCAGTGTAAAAATCAAACAAATCTGTTTATAGGAAACTGAACACGCGTTCTTAAATAAATAGGACTGCCATTAAAACCCGTGAACTAACTCAAATTCAGAAATGACGGCACCATGTTAAACCTATGTGTCTATTAATCTAGAGAATACTTAAATATAGAGTGAACCTCGTAAATGCAACCGTCGTTTGGTCGCCTGTTCGCGACAATCGTATCAGTTCCAGTGGCGAGGTTCGTGACGTACACATTATGTCTAAAGAGAGACATCAGCGACATTCCCTGGGCCCTCGCTACTATTACACACGTAGATTAAGTGTTTATATTATAACATACTGGTGAAAATATTTACAATGTTCTAGTGCTTAAGTCGCAAGTCATTCTACAGCCAATGGCTTGGGATTCTCCCACGGGAAGCCTTCTCGTCCGAAGTGACCGTAAGTACTGGTTCTCTGGTATATGGGTGCTCGGAGGTTCAATTCCCTGATAAAGAAACAATTATATGTTAGTATTAGGTTATCGGCATTATTCAAAACAGAACTGTTACACGATAATGTTTCAAAACAATGATGTAAGAATAACAACTTACTTGACAATTTTGCCCGGTCGCAGGTCAAAGTTCTTTTTTATAATCGCGAGGAGTTGTTGTTGAGTCTTGTGTGAAGTGCCGTAGTCGAACACAGTGATCGACAGCGGTTCAGCCACACCAATGGCGTATGCGACCTGTAAATAACCAAAAAATACATACGAATTAATTAAAAGAAAATTAAAGTATTATTTAAATAACCCCCAACACATTTTTATTGAATGCTATTTAAACTTACATAAGTTATCTAATAGTAGACACGCTTCGATCAACTATCTATCGAACACTACAATTAGGACACGATATCTTGCGAAAATACCCCAATTCAAACAGTAAAGGCCAATTTCACCAAAGTTCAGTAATCGCGATTCAGAACGCTGTATTTTCATCAAACATAGCTAAGAACTCTCGATAAAGTCACCTTTCAAACTTAAAATAAACTAAATCAAAATCGGTTAATAATAAAGTTTTGGAGCTATGATGCCATAGACATACACGGCCACACACGTTAAACTAACAACACCCCTCTTTTTCCGTCGGGGGTTAGAAAAGGGTTACCGACCCCAAGTGACATGGGACAAGGCAGGAAGATGAACGATAAGAAGCTATTTTCGTCACACAAGCCCGACTTTTTAACAAATAGTTATATTTGGCCCAAAGAAAAAAAATACATGATAATGTCTTCACAAATAGAGAAAAGAACTTTCGAGATCATTATCTGCTTCTGTATAATCAATACAAGTCAAAGGACAGATGATTGAGCGGTGTAAAGTACAATTTGTCTTTAATAGTTTCGCGACGCATACGTCAACGGAAACCTGGCGCCAGCGATACGTCATCATGACGTAAGATAATCATCATGCATCAATTATTTGGGACTTCTGGCTACATAGGATGGCAAGTAAAATTTTCTAGGGTAATAAACTCACAGTTCAGTTCATGCAAGCAGTTGACTGAGAAAAGGGCATTGTATTTTTATCAACGTCGCATTATGTTGGAATACAACTTTATGTCAATGGAATAAAGGTGTCAATGACCATTGCACATGACTGTGCCGTCGTGAATCGGTGCAGTTTTAAGTTTCTAGCTATTCTTATCGAAATAATAATATAGATGTTTGTTTGGTTGGTAAGCTGTTAATGAGTGGAGTATCAAGAGAGTTTTGTCGTTTTATAATACATAGGCTGGCTTGTTGGTCTCGTGTTCGCATGCGCCACTGCTGACGGTGAAGCTGCGACAACAGTGGCGTATGCACTGCTGATTGTTTTTTTTTTTTAGAAATTGTCTTACATATTGTTCCGTTGTTGTTGAATTAGGTATATTACCTATGTTTGCAATATTTGTAAGTATGTGAGAACCATGTTCCTACTTACAAATTAATTAATTTTCCTGTTAATGCTTTTTAATACTTTATACCTGTACGTAGTATAGTGTGTAGAGCTATTCTGGGTGCATCGTCCTCACATATATGAATTAATTAATGTATGTATTTATGTAAATATTGTAAAAAACCTATTTTTAAAAAAAGAGTAAGTATGGAGTTTCTTGTGCATTCTTCTCCAATCTACTTTCCGAATGCACGGTAGAGTGAAATATTATTACTTGTAAATTTTAATTTAATTGACGTTCAAAAGTGCCGTTTATTGGCCTAGTTGAATATATATATTTGACTTTGAAGTTCAGGGCGCAATCACTTGGTTAGGCAGTATTTAGTTATTCATGAAGGTATTCTATTTGCAAGATTGATTCAGGTATTTTTGAGTAGCAGTCCGGTCACTGTGCCTGAGTGATGGCACGCGCCCATTGTTTCCTAAACGTAACTAGCGAAATGCGTGCAAGCATGTAACAAGTTAAATGTCCCACCTGAACCATGCAGCGGCGGCACAGCCCCGCCTTGACCAGTGACTTGGCCACCCAGCGCGCGGCGTAGGCGGCGGAGCGGTCCACCTTGGTGAAGTCCTTGCCGGAGAAGGCGCCGCCGCCGTGCGCGCCCCAGCCGCCGTACGTGTCCACGATGATCTTGCGGCCCGTCAGGCCTGCGTCCGACTGGCGAAACAAATAATAATACATTCATTCTTACTATTAAGGCATGATATGATGCTATTTGTCGTTTGTTGACTTCGCAGTTGAGTGTGTCATGCTCTCTCTAATGCCTCTCTGATGGTGGCACATGTGTTGGATCATTCAGTTCCCTTCATGATGGTTGAGCTGAGTGAAGCCAATCCATGCGCCATGTTCGGGAACGGGCGCCATCAGTTGAGATTGGTCATAACTTAGCTGCCTCGGCCTGCTTTTTGTTTTACTCTAGATGCTTTTACGTGCACGTCTTTTTACATTGTTCTCACATATGTATTTTTCAACTAGAATGATGTAGGTATTCAAATAATTGTAATTCAAACTGATGGAAAATGTCTGTGGAGTTTCTGGCACATTGTTCTCCATATACCTACTAACGCTTGCGAATGTGCAACTAGATTTATATTTTCTTTAACTATTCAAAAGTACCGATTTAAGGTTTAGTTGAATTAAAAATATTTTGATATAATGAAACTGCACAACAGATCGTAACTATGTTGTACAGAAAAGTAGCTGTCTTCCCCGGAAGAAGCATTCTAGAAAACATCTTTCTACCCGAGAACACATTACAGCAATGCTGCCAGTCTTTTGGGCACAATACCAGTATACAACGGTGTAGAGGAGTTTTTCGACGACATATTTTAGAATAGTATTTTTAGGATTGCTTAGTTAGTAGTTTTTGTTTTAAACATATATGTTTGTAGTCTTAGTTAATTAAATATTTTATACACTGGATATTTTTATCTATGTTAATAAAAGGTATTAAATTATTTAAAAAAAACACATGTGATTATAGTCTATGAAGTCTGATGGCACATATAAAAGCAACAAACAAAAAACCTAACCATTGTTACTTTAAGGTCTTTTTTCTCAAACAAGGTCTCTTTGTGCTTCATAGACAATGCACTGAAATCTTGTTCTATTTGTAATATGTAAATAGATCTCCTTATACCATGACCATGCTTAGAAACTAGAATTTGGGAATTTTGGCGGGCTTTTTTCGAATGAAATGCAGTGGATGCGATGTTTCAAATTCATTCCTAGCGAACATTGTGATGTAAAATTGTTGTAGTGTAAGTGTTTATGCAACTGGAGAAAATTCGGAATCATTGAAACAGGTGCTATCTTGGTTAAAGTGGAGCTGAGAATTTTATTTTAGTAACGTATTGTTACTAAAATAAAATTCAGTCAGCAAAGCTTGCCTATAAGACAGACTCGATAATATATTCGCCGCCAAATATTCTAAAAAACATTGGAATGTGTTACATCTGCTTTCTAATGCAAAACAAAGTTTTTGTGCAAAGGGATAAAAAATCTACAGGAAAAAAACGTGACACTGGCTAAATGCATAAACCAAGCAAGACAAAAAAAAAGCATTTGAATTGATATTCAAAAGCACTAGCTAAAGATTCTATGCCACCTAAGATAGTATTATTTTTGATTATAGGAATATGAATATTGGGTTGAAATAAATATGAATAATTATTGTCCTTACCTGAGGTCCACCAATGATGAATAGACCGCAAGGGTTGATATGGATGACGGTCTTCTCATCGATATACTGAGCGGGAATGACTTCCTTAATAACCTTCTCCCTGATCTCCTCGCGTAGAGTTTCCAGAGTTATCTACAAATCGAAGTTATTAACGAATATGAATCACTATGTCATCATAGGTCACGGCCTAAAATTATCAAGAATTTTATTATTCAAGTAAAAAGTATAACACGAGGAATCATATCTTTTTATTATAACATAAAAAAGCATGACGTGATTTGTTGATAATGTAACCTAAAAAACTTATCTCCGTGAAATGGTCATATTAGTGATGCTATGATACAGTTGTGCGTAAGTTTTATCAAGAAAATTACTCGTGTGCTAAGAAAATTATTCACACATGATAAAAAATAATATACGTAATATTTAATAAGAATGCCGTGGAATGCATGCTATTATAGGAATAATTGATTTTTCTTTCATGTTCCGTGTCTTGATTGTGTAGAATTTTTAAGTACATGTCCCTTGAAAAGTATGCGCTTCGAATTAGCACGAACGTAATCATCTCAGAGGCCGTCTAAGATTTGAAGGTATGATGAGATACATACCTTCTCTGAATGTTGCAGGGAAACGACAAGAGTATGTACTCTCTGTGGCACTGTGGCGCCTCCAGCGAAGACGTACTCGCAGGTCACCTGAAACCAAACACATAAAATTATAAGAATATTTTTTTACTGGAACCATCCTAACTTTTTCATCCCCACAAATTAAAATGAACCTTGTCTCCAGGATTTAAGGTTCAAATCTGTATAGTAAGCCGCTGTTGCTAAGAAAACCATGATGGCCACAAAAAGTGATTGAAATTCGACCCAACGATTTTTATACCTGACGCGGCCCAAGCACGTCGGACCTCCCAAACACAGCTATTGTTAGTTACACTTGAATGAAACGCTAAAGAATAGTATGAATTGACGAGAATTCTACATTCATAAAAAGTTCTCGAGACTTAAAGCGAACGAACTTTAAAATCACCCACCTAATTTACTAAACACGAAAAAAAAATCACTTGCCAACAATTTGGGTTTTTCTTTTTATAATCATTGCCCACATTCAATACTCATCCAATCAAACTCATTCCCTCATATCTACAGCACACAAATAAAATTGTAATGAAGTATTGTTTTTACTAGACAGGGTTTTTTTTAGTAATTCCTGGTAACACATTACAAATACAAGTGCTACACATTATGATTATTTTTTATGTTCATAATAAAAAAATGAGCGATTACAATAAGTTGTTTAATTTATTATGACATTGAGATTTTATTGATATTTTACCCCGTAAATTAACTACTAAACACATTGGGTGAATGAATGCTAAAAAACAGCTTGCGATGTGATGCTACAGTAAAATATGACACCACTCATCAACTTCCCTACTTCCTGCCCTTATCCCATGTTACTTGGATTCGGTTCAACATGTTTTTTTCTTCGTCGTGTTAATCGTCTTGCAATCACTGACTCCCTTTCCTTTCATATCACTCCTCACACAATCAAAAAATGAATCAATCTTTTCTTTGGCCTAAAGTATGATGAAGAACAAAATATATTCTTTTTTATCTCGTGACCTTAGGGTCCCGGTCTTTTGAAAGGCGTCCGCAGAGCTAAAGCCAACTCGAAGAGGCCCCGTTAGGCATTTATCAGGAAATGTGACAACAGCCGACGATTATCCCTGTATGCACTACGCAAACAGGACTATTGCAAATTATGGAGAAAAAATTTTTTGGGCTATGGATTTTGTAGGTTTAGTGGGTCGATTGCTCAAAACTATGGGCGGATTACCGTCCCCTGCCCAACCACTGTTAACTACACGACTATAAAATGGCAGGGGATGACTTGCGCACTCAATTAATAGGCCCCCATAAAGGGTCGCTGGCACTTTATTTTTTATTAAGAATAAAAAACTTAGAAAAGGTCCCCAAATACATTAATATGAGACACAATTAAAAAGCCGTTGTGTCTCGCGTAGATCTGCGATACAAGGGGTTTTAAACCTTCAAGAAATTACTAAAGACTTATTGTGTGCTGCTTATAATGCACATGTCCCCAACGTATTTAATAGACCCATCTCAGATATCACTTGACACTGGTGTCAGTTTTATCACCCAGTCATTAAACAACAATTGATATATTGGTCATGTGAGCTTTAGAATGAACAGGAACAGCATTGAAAGACGATATCCTCAAAGAGTTCTTTCATTAGAGTTACCTACACACAACAGTTGGCCAGTATTAGGAAAAATAGACAAGTTGGTTCAGTCTAATTGTCTATGGGCTTGGCTGTATGCACGAGATGCCTTGCTGACTTTTTACCCGTCTGTGGGTGGGTAATGTTTTTAATGAAAAATGTATCTCCCAACTAGTTATTTTTCTTACTGGCCAGGATTCCACAGTTGACAATAAAATGTTTGACGCTAGTAACAAGGCGGCGTCTACATTGAAGCATTTCAATTATAGCAATCCCGATTTACAAGGGTTAATTGGTCTGAAGAATACCTAACTGTCTCGACACCAATATGCATCAATCAAAGCTACTATAATGTTGCACAGCACTGGGTCAGAGATCGAAACAATGTATTGTTGTTACATTGTAGCTGATTGGTTTTCTCTGGCTATTGAAATGACCTGGGCCTGCAGTCTCGACATAGCTAACGATCGTTACGTTAAGTAACATTCGTTAACTCTTACCACAAAATAGTAAGTATACAGAAGGGCCACTCCCGCCGTTTGGAAAATTGACAGCTAAACTTGACAGATTCACTAGGGTTGTAGTGTTCGTGATATTAAATGGATATTTGATGCCCTGTCTACCCTCTAAGGCATGTAAGCATGATATGATGTATGTTTAGACGAATCTATGTATTTATGTTTGTAACTTGGGCAACCTACCCTTTTTTTTTTAATTCGGAATCAATATAGTAGCAACCCTAGTGAATCTGTCAAGTTTAGCTGTCAATTTTCCAAACGGCGGGAGTGGCCCTTCTGTATACTTACTATTTTGTGGTAAGAGTTAACGAATGTTACTTAACGTAACGATCGTTAGCTATGTCGAGACTGCAGGCCCTGCACGTCTAGACATTTTAGAAGCCTGGATAAGGCTCAACTGTATCTTCAATACCAGATAGTTCTTTATTCCCGACTGCCAAAGGAGGGTAATGTGTTTTATTAGTCTTTGCATATATGTATGTTTGCTCCTATGTGGCGTTCCTAACGCGTTGGCCGATTTTGATGATTCTTACGTCAATCGATTCGTCTTAACCCTGCAAGTGTGCTACATTAAAATAAGAAAATAAAAAAAAGGCGGATTTTGGGCGCCATATTGTGGGCACCAATATTTTTATTTCTCCAAGCCCATCGTGAGGGTATCAAAACAAAGGGAATTAAGAGGTGATTTGAAAAAAAATACATCTCTTATATGTTTAAAAGAACCTAACAAAAAATAAAAAATTTATAAATAAGAAAAGTTAATTAAAAAAAACAAAAAACCCAGCTACTTAAAAAAACCTAAACAAGAAGAAAATCATGCTGTGTAATTCGCTTTTTAAGTAGCCGGGTTTTTTGTTTTTTTTAATTAACTTTTTTTATTGATAACTTTTTTATTTTATTAGGTTCTTTTAAACATATAAGAGTTTTTTTTTTTTTCAAATCACCTCTTAAATCTCCTAAGCAAATATTTGATTTCAGATTAAATAATATTAACATCAAGCTTCAATATTTAAAGAAAGGCAATACCGGAAAATGTAATGTGCCTATAGTTCATTCTTGTTTTCGTCAAGATAAACCACAGGCTAGGTTTACAAAAATAAAATAATCTTGAATGAAATAAAATTTGGCCTTTGACATCAGTAAGCATACCAAATAGCTGCAAAGGTCAGATAAACTATCTTTTCGAGTTTATCAGTTTATTTGTAACAAATATTTATATAATTATTACTATTGAGAAACATTTTCTGAAGTCATTCTTATTAAGTTTTTTGGGTAGTTAGCCTACCTGTATGTAAATAACACTACTCCTCGCTCCTAGAAACTGTAACTAAAATCTTGCTGTGCCTGTCAGGGTCCTTAATAATGGTTTTTGTTACTTACATTTACCAGCTGTATGTAAATTATGGATGCAATAATTTTTATTTGAACAATGAAATCAAAGTGCATATTTACCTGTGTCTTAGAATCCGGGCGAGCCCACCAGAATTCGCCGTTTCGTCGTAGCTCTGCGATTTTCTGGTTTAGTCTGTGTGCAAGTACTACTGTCAGAGGCATGCATTCTTCAGTTTCATCTGTTGCATAACCAAACATTAAACCCTGGAAGTAAAATAATAAATTAGAACACATGAAAAAATTTCTGTACTATTGTGTTGAAATTCTGTAGACTAGTTTTAATATAGACTTTTAAATTGAGACTCATGATGGAGCATTGTTCAAATAATTAGGATTGATAATAAATTATTTCAAGAATATGACCTTGGCTTTTCGGTTTCTGAAATTTTTAGGTTTATCATTAAACACAGCTGTTATAATAACAGTCACATTAATTAATGTAAAAAACGCATTAATGAAAGTTTTATAGACACATGCTAGTTACAAAATAAGGAAATTAAGTTATCCTTAACATTGCACAATTCAAAGCAATACAATTTTCACATGGATTTTCCCAAGTAAAAAAGAAAACATACTAGTGAATCATGCTCATGGACAACTGTTTTCCAATGTGTAATGAAATAGAATCATTTAACAATGCCTGTATTTGTAGACAAGTGATAATATGATAATAATTTTGTGGAAAATAAAACATAGGTTTTATTTTCTACAAAATTATTATCAAAACAAACAATGGAAATGAATATGAAATATGTGTTCCCGTGAAATGAACAAATGTATAAATAAATTAATGCAGAGCTGCTAAAATTTGCTAATTAATATTTTTTAACTCAACATTGGACAAGAATAATTACTTTTTTAAATCAACATGATGATTTCAACATACCTGGTCTCCAGCCCCAACTTCATCATCATTGCGGTTCTCATGCACTCCTGCGGCAATGTTTGGTGACTGCTGGTCCAAGGCAAGCATCACGCAGCAGGTCTTGTAATCAAAACCTGATCCCAACATGCTCATTTTAGTACTAATTAATGGCAGATAATGATTATATAGGATCAAGTGACACGGCAGCCAGACATCATCATAACAAATATAATTTAAATGTCCATGCACCATTGTCAATGTGCTGTCTGACCGCTGAAATGCGTTTGAGATTGACAAGTATGAAGTTTTTGACAAGTATGAGTTTTATGAAATCAGTGATACGGACACCCATAGTTATGGAGAGCGCTGTTCATTCTGTAAATCATGCAGAATGTAAACCCAAGTCTTCAAAATAGCCAATAGACCCAAGAGTTATTCCGTGCAGCAAATTCTTATACAATTTGTACCTGATCTCCAGCCCCAACATCTAATTCCTCTCTATCTTGATAGACTCCATTGGCTATGTCTGGACTTTGCTCTTCAATAGCCACTAGTAAATTTAGTGTACGCCAATCAAAACCTAGTGTGCACGGAATAATATTCATCCATTACTATGAGGGAAGTTAAATTAGAATTTAGATTTTGTCTACACAGAACTGGCTTTAAGCCAAGGAGCTGCATCTGTATACTTCTGGTAACGGATAATAATCCAAGGATAATATTTACATACCTTTAGAGGAATCATCATAACCAATGTGCTTCACCGTCTCTCTGACAACCTTCTGGTAGTCAACATTAGCTTTGGATGTGATTTCACCGCACAATAACACCATTCCGGTCTTGGTCACCGTTTCTGATAATAGAGCACTTTAATTAGCAAAAAGTCTCACTATTTCTAATTAATACACCGACATCATGGTATTTCATGACACTCACCGCATGCTACTTTTGCGTCAGGGTCTTGTCTCAGATGTGCGTCTAAGATAGCATCACTAATTTGATCGCACATTTTGTCTGAAATATAACATACATCATAAATTGTAATACAAGTAAAAGTGCAAGTGCTTTTTATCATAAATTTCAACGTTGTTTGGCTCAGACCACGTGTTGCGATTATTTTGACAAATGTAAATTTACGGTAATAACTGAGGGGACCATGATGTAACAAAACATTGCCATTGAATAAAGCATGCCGTCCGTGTGTGTTATTGCCGGACAGTCAATGATTTTCGAAGACTAGAACAAGTAATATTGTAAACAAAAAGAATCCTATTTATACTTTATCTACGCACATGCTAAGGCGGCCATTTTTCGATGAACAATTCCTGCATTAGAGTTATTCAAGAAAACTAACCTGGGTGGCCCTCGCCGACGGATTCCGATGTGAATAAAAATACTGATCCTTCTTCCATATCATAGCTATGTCCGTTTGTTTTTGCGTATCCATTCATTTTTGAGGTCTCCGGCATTCTGAATTTAGAGTTAGCTCACAAAAATAACCCGAAAGAGTCCCCTTGAATTAACACTGTGGAAAAGAGGTCTGGTTTGTGATCGCGCCGATATTTATAAGGTCGGAGAGGCGCCACAGAGCAACTCTCATTCGCCAATCAGAATTCTCGCAGCCGATGGTGCTGAATGCTGCTATTGGTTGAAATATATTGTTTTGATTTTGTATAATCTGGAATGCAAACGCGGTAAGTTTTGAACATACGCCACTGCGACTTATGTAATTATTTTTTTTTATCAGAATATAACAAGTTAATTTGCTCACAATAGGTATTTAAAATTATAGTTAAATGTTTTAACAAATTATTATGAGGTAAACTCTTTTTGAGAAAAGAGTAAACACATAGAAATAAAATAAAAGCAGTAGCAAGACCTCCTTGTATTAATATATTTAAAAAAAAATATAAATCACCGGTATATTTGATTGCTATCTGTTATTATATTAAATCTGTTACTTTATTTTGTTTTTTTGGCGGGATCTTGTCGAGTGAAGTTCAGTGGCTGTTAATATTATTTGCAAATTGATTCCTAGTGGATATTGTGGTATATTATTGGTGTAGTTTTGTGCCTCAACTGTCTACGCAACTGGACAATTTGTGAAATCATTAACAGAAGCGATCTCGGGATAGTGGAGCGGAGTATTTTATTGTAGTATTGACTGCCTCCGCAAAGCTTACTGGGAAGACTGACTCGATACAATTTGCTGCCAAATACTCCAAAAAACATTAGAATCTGTTACATCCGCATTCTAATGCAAAATAAAGAATAACAGCGAAATAATAAAATGGCTAAAAGGTCCTAGCAACCAGGCCATAAAACTTAAATATAAAAAAAAAAAAAAGTTACTTTATTTATTGCTAGTTAGGTCGATCCTGATATAAAATAAAGTAGGTCGGAGGTCACAGTTTGGACCATAATTTGTTTACATAGTTATGATGTATCATCATCTCTAACGTCATCAGATGGTAAGTAAGTAAACAAATTATTTATTAAGTTTATCATATTGAGGCACAAAAAACAATAGTAAAGGAAGCACAATTAGGTACCAAATAAACACCGCAACACAAAACATAGTTTTAACTAATGATAATATTTAACAAAAACTAAATTGCTTCATTTAAATACACTAAAACAAATGAAAAGTATTAAATACCTCTTCAGCTCAGCAATGTAAAACTGCTAGATTCACCACAAAATAATACTTAATAACAGTCACCACTTTTGAAGATCCGTAACGTTACAATAAATTTACGAAAGCTGGGTAGTTTGCCACAAGAAATCTCGTCGTCAACTGAGGGCAAGTTTGTTGATCCATCTGTACTTAAATACGCGACTATACATTTATTTATTTGTTAAAGAGCCCGCGAGTTTTATATAATCATTATGTTGAAAAATTAAGGTAGGTATTTATTTCGCTTGTTTTTTTTGTCCACGGTTATCATAATATGATAATATTTTAGAGATCCGCGTCGAAATTAGTAAAACGGGTTGTTTGTTTTTTTCCCTCTTTTGGCTTTTGACTTCCCTATTTGTGCATTCAGCCAATGTCACGTCAGGAATGGGTCAGTTATTGAGTCATTTCGATGATTTGATGTCTATCACAAAATGTTTACTCTGAAACTAAACGATTCTGATGGATAAATTAATGATGTCAAATGTCGTATACTAACTAGGTATCGGGTATGTTGAATTTTTATACCATCCATCAAGGATTCTATGGTATATTTATTTAAAAAAAGATGACATCTTGTTGAAAGCCAGCCGGTTTTCGTAAATACTTTAAGTGTAAAACGTACTTACGATTTAACGTATCAAAGAAAGGAAAACTCTGAAATATATGAAATACTAGCTTCTGCGAGCGGCTTCGCCCGCCTGAAAAGTGTTATTTGTATCTCAGGGGCCTAGCCAGGAGCCCACAAGCTATTCCAGAGTTTAAGAAGCCTATAAGCTATTCCAGAATCTATGTGCCAAATTTCATCCAGATCCGTTCAGTCGTTCTGGCGCGATTTCATAACAAACATACATCCATCCATACAAACTATCACATTTATAATATTACTAGCACTTCGCCCGCGACTTCGTTCGTGTGATACGCATTTTAACCTACAGATGAATTTTTAGTTCAACCCCCCTACATCATAAAAAGAAGCCCTGTACCTACAGTAAAATTCTTCAAAAATCTTTAACACCCTTACATCGTCTTTTTTGAGTTGTTTTGAAAAACTAATAATGCAAACCTTTACTATTTAAGTACTAAGGTTAGTACCTATTGATGTCAGTTTTCAAATATATAAGCCCAACAAATTTCCACCTTTGCACCTCCTTGGTGGTAGAATTTCCAAAAAACCAATAAATAGGTACATGAATTCTTTTTATCAACCAAAATCGTAAATCTTTGATTTCACGTGTCACACTTATAAGCGTAGAAATTTCACACAAACTTTCAACTCCCTTTTTACCTTCTTAAGGGTGGTATTTCCAAAAACCAATAAATACATAAATTCTTTATTACCCGACTGGGTTAAGTGCTTCGCGCGTATCTTGTATGTATGTTTGTATGTATGTAATATTCTTTATTACCTCATATCTTTTAAACCACTTGAATGAATGATTTTTTTTATCAATCAAGAGCGTAAATGTAAAATTTCACGTGTACAAATTACAAACTAGAAATTTCATACAAACTTTCAACCCCCTACGGGTGGAATTTCCAGAAACCAATAAATACATGAATTCTATTTATCAAAAAAGAGCGTAAATATAAAATTTCACCTAACTAACTTACAAACTGTAGAAATTTCATACAAACTTTCAACCCCCTTTTTACTCCCTTACGGGTGGAATTTCAAAAACCAATAAATACATGAATTCTTTTTATCAATCAAGAGCGTAAATGTACAATTTCACGTGTCCAATTTACAAACTGTAGAAACATACAAACTTTCAAACCCCTTTTTATCCCCTTAGGGATGGAATTTCCAAAAATCCTTTCTTAGTGCGCACTTACGTCACTTGAGGAACCTCCTTGCCAAATTTCATCTTTATACGTCACGCAGTTTTCGATATTTCGTGATGAGTGAGTGAGTGACCTTTCGCATTTATATATATATTATATAGAAGTTATAGATATATTGTATAGTAAGATAATGAAAGGCCCATAGTGCTGTACCCAGCATTTGCATAGAGATGGCACAAAAGTAATGACACCCGATGCGTATTAAGAACATAAAAAAAACAAAACAAAAAAAATAAACCGACTTCCAAAACTAAACAATGCTATGCATATACTAGCTATGGATTCCGTAAATCTGAAATAGATATTTTTTCGAACACTAATCTACCTATAGTTCTCGCCAAACTTATTGGCCGCTCTGAAGTTGGCTACAATGGTTGTGCAGTAGTAAATCTCATACAAAAAAAAAGTCGTAAACAAGGTAAAAATCATGCTGTGCAGTCGCAGGATACATATTTGCGGGCTGGCTGACCAAAATCTGGTGTATCCTCCGCCTGCACAGCATAATTTTTTCCTTGTTTACGACTTTTTACTTCGCTTTTGAAGCAGTCGGGATTTTTGATTTTTTTATTTAACTATTTTTATTTTTAACATTTTAGTTAAGTTTTTCAAATTAGATACATTTAAACATATAAGTGTTATATATTTTTCAAACCACCTCTTAAAACCCTTTATTTTGATACCCCACACAATGGGTTTGGGAGAAAAAAAATTGGGCCCCCACAATATGGTGCCCAAAAGCCGCCATTTTTCTATTGTCCAATTTTAATGTACCCTATGACACTCGCAGGGTTAAGACAAATCGATTGACGTATGAATCATCAAAATCGGCTAACGCGTTTGGTCTCTGGAACGCCATATAGGAACATACATACATAGACTGATAAACACATTACCCTCCTTCGGCAGTCGGGTAAAAAGGACCGTTTAGTGCCTTGCGCATCGGGAAGCAACTTCAGGGCAGCCCAGAAGTTCGGCAAGCACTATTTAAACAAAGCGAAAAATAACTTTTTACCGAAGTCGGTATCTTTGGTACCTCTAGTTTTTCGTTTTTCGACACCGACTTCAGAAAAGAAAGTTTATTTTTCGCTTTGTTGTGTTTTGCTTTGGAAGTCGGTTAGATTTTTTTGTTAAAAGTTTTATTTTCTCTTTTCTGTTTTGGTACCTACTTCATATGACCATGAAAATCATTTATAGCCAGAATACATCTCATGACGATTTCAATAAGCCCAAATACGACTAGAGTAGGTACCAACGCAGTTCCATTGCCTTCATCATCAGATCAGCAGCCTAATTGTGTAAGTAAATTCGGCAAAGAAATCAAACTGTTTCTTTTCCAAATACGACATATCGTTTTTGGGAAAGAAACAGATTGTTCGATTTGTTTATTTTGATTTCTTTGCCGAATTTACTTACACAATTAGGCTGCAGTTCGATTGGAGGTACCATTCTCATCATTACCATTTATTTATATGTATTTGCTTCATTTATTATAGTCGCTTAACTATTCGACATATCTTACCTATACCCACCCGTGAGC
This sequence comes from Orthosia gothica, assembly GCA_949775005.1. Classification (NCBI taxonomy): domain Eukaryota; kingdom Metazoa; phylum Arthropoda; class Insecta; order Lepidoptera; family Noctuidae; genus Orthosia; species Orthosia gothica. Next base: position 24,865,920 of record OX459041.1, read on the forward strand.
CCGTGAGGCCGTCATTAAGAACTTCCAGTGGCCATCTGTGGTCTCCATCCATCATCAGTTCCATTTCACTAAATTATACTTTTTGACTGCAAATGCTTGCCCATTTTGATGAAAATACCAAAATCACTACATGTTTGCCTATAATATTTGAGGAGTTTCCCGGATTTCGCCAGGATCTAATACTTTAACTTTTATACCTGGCCTTCCCTTCCTTATTTCAAATAGTAATCTGCAAGGGTTCTGACAAAATATGGTTAGATATTTGTTACCAAAATTCTATAACGACTTAACGACTACTGACAACAAAAAAAAATACATTGTTTACTACGGAACCCTATCAGGCTGCCCCGCTGGTATGACTTGCACTTGTCTTGTTTCTGCTACTTTGCTCGGATCCAGTTTAGAATTATTTGAAGGGAAAGCAAGCTTACTACGGCACAGCACTACCTACATACAGTAATAGTATTATCACTTGTATTTCCTGAAACATTTTAATTCGCATCAAACGGGCATATACCTGGGACCTGCTTTGTCGTTCTAGGGCACAAATCGACAAATTTTCGCTAAGACTGGATGTCACAACAATCGTGGAACCTGATCGAATACACAATAAATCTAAATCTGAGACTGCTTGAGACCCATAAAGACGCCACACGAGCCAACCTTAACATGCAGTACCGTCAGAAACGCAAGGAAATCTGTCGCAGATACCTGCAGAGATGGGATGATGGTATTACTGATAGTGCTTAAAAAGCTGCGAACACCGGTAAACTGTTGGAGTTGTATAAAGCTACCAAAATCCTGGCAGGTAACAGCATATTTAAGAAGAAGCTTAACTCCAAAGCAGGTCAGCTCACGCCCACACACAGCGTCAATAGGGCACCCCTACTACGCCGCCGTCAACATTTGGAAGAGGTCTTCAATTTGTCAGCACCATCGACCTTTGACATGCTGCAAGTCAGTACGTCACCTTCTCGGCTCCTCAACATCAACACGGAACCACCGTCAGCCTCTAAAGTTGCTAAAGCAGTTCGCTCTTTGAAAACAGGCAAAACACCAGGATTCGGGACCTTATAACTGTGGAAATGCTACAAGCTGATTTATCCACCGTCGTCGAAGCTCTGACGCCTCTTATCGAAAATATCTGGACTGCCAAAGAGCATCCGCACGAATGGAACAAATGAGATAGGGATTATCCAACGATATATACATATATTTGATAATGCCGATGACCTATGCCTGCTGACAAATACACACAACATGCAGACCGACATGCAAGCAAAGTTTAACGATCAACGTCAGGAAGCGGCAAAAAAGTTCGAGCTCCCTTCGCGCAGCTGAGACCTGTTTGGCAATAGCGTAAACTGACCCAAAGGTTAAACTCAAAATCTTCAATTCAGGTCCAATGTCAAATCCGCAATACTCTACGGTTGTGTAATTTAGAAGGTCACAAAAGACATCTCACGCCAAATCCAAAGTCATCGTCGCATTCTCGGATTTTACTAGTTGGTGGAGAAATGTGATTGGCCGCCAGATCAAGCGTCGCAAGTGGAGATGGATCGGTCACACGCTTCAAAGGGATTCCGGTCATATGCCCAACAAGCGTTGTACTGGAATCCCAAAAGGAAGAGAAAGTGAGGCCGTCCCCGTCAAACCTGACGTCGCACCGTGTTGGTAGAAGCGATAAGCATCGGAATGACGAGTAGCGAAGTGTAGCATGAAACTCAAGATAGTTCGCGATGGAGGATTTCTGTGGACTCTCTGTCCTATCTAGTCTAGGGGACATAGGACAAGTCAAGTAAGTCAAGACATTTTAAATGATATTGTGGCTACTACTGGATACTTCCTCCTTGGCACAAGCAACTGAAGGAACACGGGTGGGTTTTAGTCAGTAAAAGTCTGAAATGCCCTCCCGCTTCACCCAGAGCGGGAGAAGTCATTGGATGATTACCCAACATAATAAAATAAAAAAGAAACTTCCTCCTGCAACCAAAAGCTCTTGCGCCCTTTTGTAGCTAGGCTGTCAGATTGTTTTAATGGATATTCTCCTTGTCTTCAGTTCCACCTAGTAGTGTGGAACGCGCCCCACTATTGCCTCTGATGCGCAAAATTTTCTAGACTTGACAAAATATCGAGATTTCTTTCTTTTGCGGCGAAAACCAAATGCATTTTGTAGTTTTGAAGAAGTGAAGAACATGGAAATTCACGAAACGCGACCTACTTATATTTTATTTAAGTATATTATGTATTATTTTGTAGATAGGTAGAGTACAACTCAACACCAATAAACCGGTCTTTCAGGGTATCTAAATAAGTCTCTAGTTTCCTATGAATACTTAATTCTATGTTTTTGTAAAAATGTATATTGACTTATGTATTCTTACTCGTATGTATTCGTGAACCGTAAGTTCTCTTTTATTACGTTAGAGATAACAACCGGATCGAGGGCAATCCTTGATAATTTCTGATGTAACTTATCTCTCGTTCTGCATAACGTTCGTAGAGCTGTTTCAGATATTATGTTAAACATGAAAACTTAAGTACCGTACATTATTATTGTCACAACAAACTATATTGTTTTTTTATAATGATAAATTCAGATTGTTTGCGTAGAAACAATACTTCGTTTCAAGAAAAAAATTGGGGCGTGCGAAATTATTGGTGTAAATTAATAATCTCTTTAACAGTTGCGGTTTATTACCTAAATATTAGGTGTCAGTTTACATCTAAATTAAAAAAAATAATGTTTGTATGTGCCAAACATACAAACTTCCGCTCTATGCGTACTAAACTATTTATCCGATTGTGATTAAACTTTGGTGGGTTGTTCACGTACGCCCGCGAAGGGTCCTGCCTGAGTAGTGAATAGTCCTGGGAAATCCCGGAACCGAAAGCACCGGGCAATCCCAGAAATTTGGGACGTTTTAGGAACCGGAATTTTGTAACGCAAATCCCCGGTTCTTTCGGTACTCTCGGGAAAAATACTTCGCGTTTAAAATATTTCTAATTTTATAGCCTAAAGCACGTCCGCTTAAAGCGTGGAATACACTTGTTACCTAGTAGTGCATATTGCGCGAGGGTGCGGTGTGGTAGGGACAGGCCGCCGGTGGTCATCGCTGATTTAAAAAAAAGAATTTGCTCGTTAAAATAATAATTTTGAACGGGCGCCATCAGTTGGGATTGGTCATAACTTGGCTGCCTTAGCCTGTTATTGTATTTTTTTTATTGTTTGTTACTCTAAGACGCTTTTACGTGCACGTCTTTTTATATCGTTCTCACATGTATTTATTTTTTTCAACAAGAATGATGTAACCAAATACTTGTAATTAAAAGTGATGGAAAAGAGTGTCCGTTGCGTTTCTTGCAAATTCTTCTCCATTGCGACCTACTTACGCTTTCGAATTTGCAACTAGTCATCTTTTTTTTTGTATGTCTATTCAAAAGTACCTCTAAGGTTTATTTGAAATGAACTATTGATTTTGATTGATTGATTTATATTTTTGAAATCGCTATATAGGCAGGAGACAAATACTCTGAAAAATAAATAAATAGGTACCTAGGTTATTGATTGCCCAAATTGTAACTATAAGTATTCTAAATTTTTATAATGTTATAGGATGAGTAGTTTTGTTTATATTGTTGTAAGGAAGGATGAATATCAATGTTTAAGTTTTGCAAAATTTATGTTTAAAGTTATATTTTCGCTATATTTCTCCTAAAATTAAAAATTAGAGTCAAGTTGATTTAAATTATTTATCGATTGAATATGTTCCAAACAAATGTTGATTAATTATGTAAGATTACAATCTAATAAAAATTTGGTTAAGATTATCGAATCAATTATTCAATCTAATCAATTTTCCAATAATTAAATTAAATTTATTAATTATATAATTATATTATTTAATCTTAACCAATTTATTGAGACTAATTAATGCTACGCTAAAAATCCATTGTTCCTTTTCTTTTGTTATAGATATAACTTACATTTTAATTTATAAGTTGATTATGCAGAACTACAATAACATTTTTGATTGTTGTTGTTGATTGTCTAATATTGTTGATTTAAAGAATTTGTTTGGTGAAGATGCTAAATTAATGATTATGTTATGTACATTATGTAGGATTAGGTACAAAAATGATTTAATGTTAAAGAAATGTTGCTGAAGATTATAGAATATGCGTAGGTACTTAGTTTAGTTACCAGTAAAATAAAGCTAAATAAGACTGATTTAGTGTATATAAAACAATAAATAAAAGGTTTTATTTTATTCGATTTGATTATTAGATACTTATTTATTTTGCCCTGTCATTTCGTCTTTCTCTTACTTACGCGTTTCAACACTTTTGACTCTACTATTTCATAATGGTTTACTTAAATTGTCGAAGGTATCGAAAGAACCGGGAATTCCGTTTCTTTAGCCAGGTGGTCCCAAAAATCCCGGTTCTTTATAATAGAACCGGTTCTGAATTCCCTAGTCCTGAGTCCTGGATATGCGAGTTTTGTAAAGTTTGATTGAGTGGTAATCATCAAGTTTATACCGACATAAAAAAGGAGGATATCAATTTTATAGGTACCTACGTATGTATGTAATATTGTTGGAATTGCACAATATTCAGATAATAATGCCAAATTTCATAAGTGTATGAATGTTTGTCCACGCATTTCTCCGAAACTTGTTATCGGATCGTGATCATTCTTTTTTATTGGATTAGTTATGTCTCAATTTAGGCCATATGCAAGTTTCAACAAATTCAGTAAGGCATATTTCAAGATATGGAGTATACAACCGAACTCCTTAACGACAAACAACACGGACGTGTAAATTGAGTTATTTAGAAAGTGTAGTTGTGCTTTTTTCCACCATTACGTACCTATTTCTATTGCTATTGACACATTTGACATCATGCAGTGCTGCAGTAACAGGAAAACCCCAGGCATCGTTTATACGGGCCAGTGAATAATTGAGTGCAGTGAAAACATAAGATTTTTCTGCAATCCTGCATGCAGGTGAGAGTTTTTTTTTTTTTTTTTTATTCGACTATGGCGAAGCATACGACCACGGCTATCCTCACAGAATATTTTCTTGTTTAATACTTTTCAAAGGGTGGTTTTGTAGTCGGGTTTTAGTTTTTGTACTTGTTTTTGAACTTACGAGTACACAGATTGTCACAAATTAATACCTACGGTTAAAGCATACGACCACGACTATCCTCACAGAACATTTTCTTGTTTCATACTTTTCAAAGGGGGGGTTTTGTAGTCGGGTTTAAGTTTTTGTACTTATTGTTGAACTTACGAGTACACAGATTGTCACAAATTAATCATCATCATCATCATCATCATTTCAGCCGAAAGACGTCCACTGCTGGACATAGGCCTCCCCCAGGCGTCGCCACACTGACCGATCCCGTGCGTCTCGCATCCAGCGCCTTCCCGCAACCTTAACCAGGTCATCGGTCCACCTAGTGGGAGGCCTTCCAACGTATCGTCTTCCAGTTCGCGGTCGCCACTCCAGAACTTTTCGGCCCCATCGGCCATCCGTTCTGCGAGCAATGTGCCCTGCCCACTGCCACTTAAGTTTGGCAATTCTTCGGGCTATGTCGGTAACTTTGGTTCTCCTGCGGATATCATCATTTCTGACGTGATCACGCAAGGAAATTCCGAGCATAGCCCTCTCCATTGCCCTTTGGGTGACTTTAAGCTTTCTGATAAGGCCCATTGTGAGCGACCACGTCTCGGTCCCATAGGTGATCACTGGCAACACACACTGGTCATAGACTTTTGTCTTGAGACTCTGCGGTAAATTGGACGAGAAGATACCACGCAACTTCCCGAACGCCGCCCAGCCGAGTCGGATTCGACGGTTGACCTCTTTCTCGAAGTTGGACCTACCCAACTGGACCGTTTGTCCCAGGTAAACATAATCGTCTACAACTTCAAGTGTAGAGTCTCCGATCTTGATAGGAGTGGGTGTTACATGGGCGTTCACCATGACCTTGGTTTTGTCCATGTTCATTTTAAGACCCACTCTTTCGGAAGCTCTACTAAGGTCATCGAGCATTTTACTGAGGCTCTCCATGGTCTCAGCCATGATCACTATGTCGTCGGCAAACCGAAGGTGAGTGATGTACTCGCCATTAACGTTGATGCCAAGCCCCTTCCAGTCCAGAACCTTGAAGACGTCCTCCAGCGCAGCAGTGAACAGTTTCGGAGAAATTACGTCTCCCTGTCTTACGCCGCGCTGGAGAAGGATAGGTTTCGAGGTCTGATCCTGAAGACGGACTGACATGGTGGCGTTTTTGTACAGACACTTCAACACCTCAATGTACCGGTAGTCGATCTGGCACCGTTGGAGAGACTGTAGTACAGCCCAAGTCTCGATCGAATCGAAGGCTTTCTCGTAGTCCACAAACGCTAAACAGAGAGGCAAGTTATACTCTTCGGTCTTCTGTATAACCTGCCGCAGCGTATGTATGTGGTCTACGGTGCTAAAGCCTTTTCGGAATCCGGCTTGTTCGGGAGGCTGGAAATCGTCAAACCTGCGCGCGAGACGATTCGTGATGACTCTTGAAAACAACTTGTAAACATGGCTAAGAAGCGAGATGGGCCTATAGTTCTTCAGCCGGGCATTGTCGCCCTTCTTGAAGAAGAGTACCACCACACCCCTGCACCATGCCTGTGGCGTTTTGCCCTCGAGTATGACGGAATCAAAAAGCTTCTGAAGGGCCTTGAGGACCGGTTTTCCACCCGCCTTCAGGAGTTCAGCCGTGATTTCGTCATCACCCGGCGCCTTGTTGTTTTTAAGCTGTTTCAGAGCCATCCTAATCTCGTACAGGCTGACGTCCGGGATATCTTCGGTATAGTGTCGGGTCAATCTAGCTCTTGGGTCGTTTGCTAGATTCGCAACGGGTTTACTGGTTGACGTGTACAACTGCCCATAGAAACTCTCGATCGCCCTCAGAAGCTCCAGTTTGGCGGATACAATCCTGCCATCATCGGTCTTCAGTTTCGTGAGCTGGCTCTGCCCAATAGACAGATCCCTTGAAAACACCTTGGAGCCTTTATTTCGCTCAATCGCGTCTTTAATACGCTCGGTATTAAAGCGGCGGAGGTCTCTTTTCAAGGATTTAGAGATTAATATTAACAAATTAATACCTACGGTTAAAGCATACGACCACGACTATCCTCACAGAACATTTTCTTGTTTCATACTTTTCAAAGGGGGTTTTTGTAGTCGGGTTTAAGTTTTTGTACTTATTTTTGAACTTACGAGTACACAGATTGTCACAAATTAATACCTACGGTTAAAGCATACGACCACGACTATCCTCACAGAACATTTTCTTGTTTCATACTTTTCAAAGGGAGGTTTTGTAGTCGGGTTTAAGTTTTTGTACTTATTTTTGAACTTACGAGTACACAGATTGTCACAAATTAATACCTACGGTTAAAGCATACGACCACGACTATCCTCACAGAACATTTTCTTGTTTCATACTTTTCAAAGGGGGGTTTTGTAGTCGGGTTTTAGTTTTTGTACTTGTTTTTGAACTTACGAATACACAGATTGTCACAAATTAATATTAACCTACGGTTAAAACATACGACCACGGCTATCCTCACAGAACATTTTATTGTTTCATACTTTTCAAAGAGGGGTGTTTTTGTAGTCGGGTTTTAGTTTTCGTACTTATTTTTGTACTTACGAGTACACAGATTGTTACAAATTAATACCTACGGTTAGGTAGGTTTCCTTCCTTACTTGTACAAAAATTTTGTTAAACTTTAAAATTTTGTTTTCATAGGAAAATAATTAGTTTTGATAGAAGCAGATGTACTTACATATTGAGATCAGAGCATTTATTCTATTTAAAGCATGGGCACAGGCAGGGGATGCTTTTCCATCCCATTAGCTTTCAATAATGTATTCAATCAGAAAAATATCAAAAAGGCTCATATTAGAGAACTAAGCATATTCTAGGCGAGGTGATAAAATTTTCGAGCTCGCTCTTGCATCCGTTTTCTGGAGATTGCCAGCATTTTTGTATAAATCGACAAAGTTACATCTATCTCTGTATGCATGGGTGCAAGGTAACCGTTCGAGGCAGGATGCAAACCTCTGAAAATAGTCCTGCCTGTGTCCATGATATAAAATTTGTTGCGAAACCGACTAAACAGATTTAGAGACTCTAATAGTCTCTAAATCTGTTTAGTCGGTTTCGCAGCGGCCGTGAAAATCGATAGACCGACCGACGACGAGGTAACTTATTAATATCAAACGTTTTTAGCGCTGTCAACCCTATACCCTTATTGGGTTAGGGCGGGCCACTTACACGAATTTAGAATGCCTACGATGATATAATTTTACGTTTAAATCCGCAGGTGTACCTGCATAAATCCAAAAAAAGATGTCGACGAAACGAGAACCTCGTCCTTTTTTTGAAGTCGGTTAGAAATATAGGTAGTAGGTAGTCAGCAGTAGAGTTTATGGGTCAGGACCAAATTTTTGACGTAATTGCACAACGGAAATCACAATGTGTCACACTGGAATATAAATATTCGACAATAAATCGCACAATGGAATGAAAATTTTTCACGACATAACTTTGCAACAATTCACAAATTCAAAAAAAAACAGTGGCAAAAATATTCTTAAGTAGTCAAGCAAGGAAATGCGTATTTTACATAGCGTAAAAAGACAACAAGCTTTGTTATTATATTTTATTTGAAGAAATTAAGCTTCAAGTTTAGTTGTTTAATGTATGAGAACGTTTACAATATATAAAGATAATTATTATTTGGAAATATCCAAAATTATTTTAAGGCGTGTAAAGTTCGAAATATTTTGTCACTTAAGAGTCGGAAACCACAGTATCTGTATCCGGCAAAAATTTGAACCTGGCCCTTAATTTCGGAACTATAAAACGGAGGCCAATCATGGATTCCGGGTTTTGGTAGGAGGTTTTAGTTTACTAGGGTCCACACAGAAAAGTCCAGTTAATATACCAATAAAATACCAATAGACAGCATCACAGGTAGGACTGCGAGAATCCAATCACAAAAAAAAAGTATAATGATGCCGAGAGTCGAGACAAACACTTCAAAAAAGCTCCGAGCAAACAGTCTCTCAAGAACGATCAATTTTTGTACCTCTTTCGCGCCCATTTCGTGGCTCACTGAAGCATTAGAAGATTTTTTTCTGATGAATAATAACATAACCAGAATTCATAACAAAATATGTTCAAGGCATGAATATCTGCTTGCTTGGAACATATTTTGAATGTTTATTATGATCTATATCTATAAAAGCGAAAGGTGACTGACTGACTGACTGACTGACTGACTGACTGACTGACTGATCAATCAACGCACAGCCAAAACTGCTAAGCCTAGAAGCATGAAATTTGGCAGAAAGGTTCCTCAAGTGACATAAGTGTGCACTAAGAAAGGATTTTTGGAAATTTCACCCCTAAGGGGGTAAAAAGGGGGTTGAAAGTTTGTATGAAAAATCTAATTCCTTCGACCAAAATTCTTGAAACTTAGCACAAATAGTATTCTAAGTAAATGATAAAGATTGATATTATTAGTTTTTCGAAACTATCCCCAAATAATGATTAAGGGGTTGTTGAAATTTGCATGGAAAATCTGATTTCTTGGGTCAATAAACTTGAAACTTGCCACAAATACTAACCTTAATGAATAATAAAGGTCGATATTATTATTTTTTGAAACTACCCCCAAAAGCCGATTAAGGGGTGTTAAAGTTTTTTTGAAGAATCTTATTACTTCAGTTAATAAACTTGAAACTTGACATAAATACTAATCTAAATAAACAATAAAGACTTTCATTGTTAGTTTTTCGAAACTACCCCCAAAAGATGATTTAGGGGATGTTATTTTTTTTGAAGAATCTGATTTCTTGGGTAAATAAACATGAAACTTGACATAAATACCATCTTAAATATACAATAAAGTTTGTGATTATTAGTTTTTTGCTACTACCCCCAAAAGGCGATTTAGGGGGTATTACATTGTTTTTGAAAATCTGATTTCTTTGGTCAATAAACTTGAAACTTGCCACAAATACTAACCTAAATGAATAATAAAGGTCACTATTATTATTTTTGAAACTACCCCCAAAATAAAATTTAGGGGATGTTAGTTTTTTTGAAGAATCTGATTTCTGAGGTGAATAAACTTGAAACTTGGCATAAATACCATCCTCAATAAACAATAAAGTTTGTCATCATTAGTTTTTTGCAACTTCTCCCCAAAAGACGATTTAGGAGGTATTACAGTGTTTTTGAAAATCTGGTTTCTTGGGTCAATAAACTTGCCACAAATACTAACCTAAATGAATAAAAAAAGGTTGTTGTTATTATTTTTTGGGTGAATAAACATGAAACTTGACATAAATACCATCCTAAATAAACAATAAAGTTAGTCATCATTAGTTTTTTGCAACTTCTCCCCATAAGACGATTTAGGAGGTATTACAGTGTTTTTGAAAATCTGATTTCTTGGGTCAATAAACATGCCACCAATATACTAACCTAAATGAATAATAAAGGTTACCCTTATTATTTTTTTAAACTACCTCCAAAAGAAGACATAGGGGATGTTAATTTTTTTTGAAGGATTTGATTTCTTGGGTGAATAAACATGAAACTTGACATAAATTCCATCCTAAATAAACAATAAAGTTTGTGATTATTAGTTTTTTGCAACTACCCCCAAAAGACGATTAAGGAGGTATTACAGTGTTTTTGAAGAATCTTATTACTTCAGTTAATAAACTTGAAACTTGACACAAATACTAATCTAAATAAACAATAAAGACTTTCATTGTTAGTTTTTCGAAACTACCCCCAAAAGATATTTTAGGGGATGTTATTTTTTTTGAAGAATCTGATTTCTTGGGTGAATAAACATGAAACTTGACATAAATACCATCCTAAATAAACAATAAAGGTTTTCAATAATTCGTTTTTCGAAACTACCCTTAAAATACGACTTCGGGGTGGTAAAGATTTTTGATTAATTTTTCTGCACATAGCTTCTTTTTATGACGTTGGGGAGCACTTAGGAGGGGTTTTTGGAAATTCAACTTATTAAAGGGTTAAAAGGGAGACATTTATTTGTATAAAAATCTTATTCCTTTGGCAAAATAATAAAGGATGGCATCATTAGTTTTTCGGATTTACCACCAGAAGACGATTTAGGGGTGTCAAAGTTTCTTTGAAGAATCAAATGGCACTAGGATGGGAACCTCTACATCGATTTGGAACTACCGAACTGGACCGTTTGTCTCAGGTTTAATAGCAGCTTATTTTTGGTTGCCATCACACGAATGAAGTCGCGGGCGGAGTTAATATTATAAATGTGAAAGTGACTCTGTCTGTCTCTCTGTCCACCTTTTCACGCTTAAACCGTTGAACCGATTTAGATGCAATTTGGTTCGGAGATATTTTGAGACGCTGGGCAGGACATAGCATAGTTTTTATCCCGGAAATCTTACTTAAGGGGGTGGAAAGAGAGGTAGAAGTTTGTATGGAAAACCCACAATATTATGCTGCGATATAAAAAATAAGCTATTCGAATTACTAATGCTTCGCAGACGAAGTCGCGGGCAACAGCTAGTTGGAATATAATTGAAAGAAAGAGGAAGATTTTTTTTTTTTTACGCGTGCATTCATACTCTCAAGAAAAGCATGGCTTACTGGAGTCCAAAGTGACTAACTAGTTAAAAAAAAATGGCATCACAGACAATCTATAGCGTCATCCAAAAACAAAATGATGGTTCATTGATTACAGTCAACAGTGATAATGATAAACTTTAAACTTTCAAATACCAAGCTATCGCGATTATTAAATATTTTGATTCTGACGCAACTTTATTTGCAATTGATTAACATTAACACTATAAAACCTGGTGGGAGAATTCTGATGGTTTATTAATATGTAATCTTTATAAGGACAGCTGTATAATAAGGGTTTATAACAACGATTTAAAGTAAAGGTAACACATTAAATTCAGCTTCCCCAAACGTACCTACTTATATAGTTGATGCAGTGCGGTTAGGTCGTGGACTGTTGGAACAAACAGAAACAGATAGAAACCAGGCTGTGATTGAAAACAAACAGTCCAAAACTTCTCAAGGAAGAAAATGAGTTTGAATAATAAAATCTGCTTTTTAGTGCCCAATACTTAGGAATACCAAATTCAAACTCATATCTTTTGTGGAAAGGAAACATGGCTTTATTATTTCAGACAGTAGACCTGCAACTATTTTGGCAATATCGGGTGATTTGCTACCAACTGAACTACACAACAATGTCATCACCAAAGAACGAGCCTGCACAGGTATTTACCGCGTGAATAATCGGCACTGATACCTGCCAAAATTCTATGCATCAGCTGGAACACCTTTGTGGTCCACTCCCAGCCTCATTGATCAATAACAGACCGATGTTAACTTTTGTGGAAGCTGAATTTAAACTGGTTCCAAAAATACTTACTGTCCTACACGGTCGGAGAGCAGAAGCGTTTCCACAACAATCGGTCTCTGGTTTGATGAGCTTGGGAAGCCCTCTTTCTTGCCCGACATGCTACAGCACTCTTCGGGCACAGCCAATCTGAACTCTAGTCTGATTACTGGTCTAAATTTAGAATGCCGGTATCCTCTCGGAGGCGGCAGTCTGAAGGAAATTAGTTCGTTTAATACGCTGCTTTTCACCCGCATCCGGCTGCACGGAAACTCAATATCAACGCACTTGAAACTTCTGTCAAAAAAACAAACATTTGCTTTTTGGAACACATGTTTTTTTTTTCTAATCGACCGATTAATAGACAAACATACCTACGGGTTGAAAAGAAGTTTCTACGTAACACTATATTTTTTCTTATTGACATTAATAATAGTTTTGGTAAGTTATCGCTTAAAGCTGTTATTGTAAGGGTTGGGTTATATTCAAATCATAATATTATGTTACGTCAGTGTTGTCAACTGCTCACTTGGCTTCTCTAATCGCGTATTATGTGTTGTGGTTCACACATTCCTATCAAGATTTTATCGATGTGTAAGCATTTGGTATATACATATTTTAATATGACGTCGGGTATGCAGTCTTTTACACATGTATGTACCTACCTAGGTAATTTGGCTGTGAGATTCAATGTAAGTATGGCGATTCTTATTTTTTTTGTGGAGTCGAATGGCACGGTCGATTTGCATGACATATAATACGAAAGGGGGAAAGAGTGTCTGAAAGTATTAAATCGAAAACTAAGTCCATAATATTATTATGTACTCTACGTATGACTGAATTATAACGATTTGTGTGTTTAGCTAATTCAATTACTTAAGAAGCGTTTATCAAAAATCTATGTTTTCGTAGTGATTAAACACTATTTATAATAAACAAGTGACGTTTTCGGAGAGTGGTCAGAAATCGGTGCCGACATTGGATAACATCGAACGTCACAATTCTCAGTACCATGGTACTCAGCTAAACGTTGAAAATCCAACATTGCGCTTTTATTTTAGTATTAATTACGGTGTTGCCTAGTTTTAGTAAAACGGGCATAAGCAGCGATATGATTGAAACTTTAGTCGCTTAACGCCGATTTCTGAATAAATGGTTTTGAAGTTGAGTATTTCTCAAAGTCAAATTAAGCCTGAAAAACCTGCTACAATTTTGCAGTAAAGTAGGGATCGACACATTCTTATCTGCAAACACACAAATCAGAAACCTGCCCTAATTAATCATAGAAATAAATTATGTTTGGATCAAATCATACGCATCAAAGAATATAAGTCCGGTCTATCTTATGAATAACAACATGACGATTATTATTATTAAGTATGTAGATATGTGTCAAGAATAGTGATAAGGGTAACTACCTATTAAGTAAAAATTGTTTCAAAACAAGCTTTTTGAGCGGTATGAAATATAACTTTTCAATACACATTCCATAAGCCCAAACATAACGGTGCTGACTTATCTGATAAAGGAGTTGCTATGGCTAGCTCCCGGTCCCACAATGAGACGAACTCCATAATATCTACCATATTATTTCAAAGTTATAGTACAACAATTTTCTTAATGTCACTCTGCAATCATCGACTGTATAAGTTTTCCTCCCATTTTTAAAATAAATTTTACTAAGTTAAAAGCAGTTAAAAGAGTATTAACAACTCTATATACGTCCAAGTTGATTGAGAGCGTCCGGTCTGCACCACGTGCAAAGGGCAACTGATAGATATCCGACGGCTGACGAAACACGAAGTTTGCCGATGTACATGAAGAAAATAGTTTTACTGTACATAAGTACACCAAATTTCAGCTTAATCGGATGCCAGGAAGTGCTTGAAAAATGGATTAATTATTGCCGGACACAGATACAAAAACAATGTAACATAAAACTTGTAAAAAGTAGCTAATAATTGCTAGTCACGTTTATTTTACGGTCCAGTTGGATAGGTCTAACTGCGAGAAAGAGGTTAACCGTCGAATTCTACTCGGCTGGGCGGTGTTCGGGAAGTTGCGCTTTATCTTCTCGTCCAATTTACCGCAGTGTCTAAAGACACATAAGTCTGTCAGTGTGTGTTGCCAGTGATCACCTATGGGCCCGAGACGTGGTCGCTCCCAATGGACCTTATCAGAAAGCTTTAAGTCACCCAAAGGGCAATGGAGAGGGCTATGCGCGGAGTTTCCTTGTGTGATCGCATCAGAAATAAGGATATTCGCAGGAGAACCAAAGTTACCGACATAGCCCGAAGAATTAAGAAACTTAAGTGGCAGTGGGCAGGGCACATTCATCGCAGAACGGATGGCCGATGCGACTGAAAAGTCCTGGAATGGCGACCGCGAACCGGCAAACGATGCGTTGGAAGGCCTCCCACTAGGTGGACCGATGACCTGCAGCCTAATTGCCGAATTTACTTACACAATTAGGCTGCTGGTTAAGGTTGCGGGAAGGCGCTGGATGCGAGATGCACGGGATCGATCAATGTGGCGACGCCTGGGGGAGGCCTATGTCCAGCAGTGGACGTCTTTCAGCTGAAATGATGATGAATGATGATGATGACGTTTATTTTTAACAAAAGCATGAATTTTATTCTGTGCTATAGTTAACTTCCACTTTAGGCAAAAGCTGAAAATTATGCACAATAATAAAGTCACGACCTCGCACTTGACTTGCAATTTTATAATCAATAATATTTATATTGCAATATTCGATAAAATTTCATTAAAAGGGTAATTATTATTGTTTAAGAAACACTTAGATAATATACATGGGGTGTTAAAACAGTTATCTATTTATGTACCTATCAGTGTTAACTGGATTTTACTTGTACAATAATTATGCAATGAAACAAACGAAAATGAACATTCGGATAGTGAAAAGAACAGCATTCATCGAACGGCATTCAGATCCATGGGAAATAGGCGTGAGCCTTGTGATAAAAAAGGCAGCGTTGTTGGTAATCATTTGTCAATTTAGTGATTATAGTCGACGCGTCTGCAAGTGGTAACACTTCAGTGAAAGTTGCTGAAAACTCGAGTTCTCGTTAACCGAATCTTCGAAGTTTCGGTCAAAAATTCGGTTCGACGAAAACTAGCGTATCGAACTAATAGATTTTATAGAAAATTAAAAAGTGACAGCATTGTTAAACTATGAGCTGAATCATTTCCCCCAATCCCAAGTCGATCTGCAGCCTGAGACAACATTTGTGCTCATTTAATAGCAACAGGCGTTTATTATTTGAGACTTCAAGTCTTCAACACAACTGGCCAAATCTGGGTATACTATATGGACCTAACCCTGCGGGGAATGGTGAGTTTGGTGAGCTTATGAATTGAGGTTTTATTTATTTATTAAAACTACATTCAACATATAGGTACAAAGGTACAAACTGGTGTAGAAAATAGGAAAAAATTAGGTTGCCAGCTCTCAGTTAGCTGCAAGCTGAGGCTGCAAGGTGTGGATTGCCAGTTTCCCTGCAAAACCTCTCCTTAAAGTGCAGCTAACTGAGAGCTAGTTGATATGGCATAGGTACGTAGTGTACAGTGATAGATAGATAGTAAAAAAAACGACAATGCAGTTGCGGCAAAATGCGGTAAGTTGCAAGACAAGTATAAAAGTATCTACTACTTACCATGCAAAATTTTACGTTACTTTGTATCGACAACAACACATTGTATAATGCAAATGCGAGAAGGCCTTGCGTAGATTATTTTAAACCACATTTAGATACACATGCATGAATAACCTGCTTCAACAAGAGCCTATTTTCGTTCCATCTAGATTTGAAACTCGGCAGTGTAAACAGCACATGCAAATTCTCATTATAAAGAATAACAAAACGTAAAAACCTCAACGAACCATTGATACGTAATAGGTATCTCCATCGATACATTGTAGGCAACAGAAAAAAATACTAGAATTCTAGATCTGAAAGATAGTAAAGAAAATAGACAAACTAGAATTGAAATAGCTTTTATCTATCTGAAAGATGAACTGCACAGTAGAGACACGTGTGAGCCTTTGAACCCACTTTCCATTATGTGGGCATATTATCGGTATTTTCTTCAGTAATTAGTTCCTATCATAATATAATTATATGGTTTTCATTGTATCAAATGTATTAAAACCAACTTGCTTACATAATATACATCTATCCTGCTTTGATAGGTATTTTTTTCAGTTGTTGTATAATAGTGTCTGACCGAAACACGATTTTTAGCCAAAACCGAAACCGGATCCGAATAATCGGGCAATCATCCAGTTTATATCAAATAATAGAAAGGCTTTTTATTGAGACGACTCTGCTAAGACGGTCCATCTGTCTGTCTGTCCGTCTGTCACCAGGCTGTATCTCATGAACCGTGATAGCTAGGCAGTTGAAATTTTCTCAGATTATGTATTTCTATTGCCTAGGTAGGTATACCAACAATTACTGATACAGAATAAAATGAATATTTAAGTGGGGCTCCCATACAACAAACGTATTTTTTTTGCCGTTTTTTGCGATAATGGACACCGACTCGCACTTGACCGGTTTTTCAAAACTTTTTCTTGGACATCACAGGCAACAGTGAAATGAAATATCGTGAGGAAACCTGAGCTTTGGCTATTTCAGACATACATTAACTATACAAAGTTAATGTATGTCTGAAATAGCCAAGTCAGAGGCCTGTGGGGTTCGCAGAAGCGGCTTAATTAACTCTGACACCAGAGGTTTCACAAGAAAAGAAGAAGAAGAAGGATTTTAACCAACTAGTTGTATACTCAAACAAATTGTTTATTAGTTCCATAACAGAGTTATTTTAAATGCCTTCTCAAGCTGAACCTAATGAATAATGTAACTAGTGACATCAACTTGTTATCTAAAATGACGAATAATGGCCCGTACGTGATTACCGATTAGGGAAAACTAAGGGTCAAGACATTGACCCCTGCTTCGGCAAGGTCACCGAATCATATACACAATGATAACTTTGTTCCTGTTGAGAAGAATGCGGTAACATGCCTATTGCTTTCGGAGCACACGCTTAAAAGTCTACCTACATTTATTAAAACACTAGCTTCTGCCAGCGGCTTCGCCTGCGTAAAAGTAGAAAAATATCTCGAGGGAACATATTTCTGGGATAAAAAGTATCCTATGTGCTATTCCAGACTATAATCTATCTCTGTACCAAATTTCATACAGATCCGTCCAGCTGTTTGAGCGTGAAGAAGTTACAAATATACAAACACACACACAAACTTTCGCTTGTCTTTGCCAGGTATTTTTTTTTTCTTTTCTTGACTTTCAAAGAGAAAGTTATTTTCACTTTGTAGTGTTTTTATTTGGAAGTCGGTAGTATATAAACAGTAACATCTTTGGCCCACTTCTCTATTCTACTTCGTAGTGTGTGACCTGCCCACTGCCATTTTTTTCATTTGGGCCAAAGATGTTACTGAATGGTACCCGAGAGAGGGGATGAGGAAACGGGGAAGACCAGTGCGTAGATGGGAAGATGATCTCAGATCAACAGCAGGCGCTGCGTGGAGGAGAAAAGCACAAGATCGTGTACTGTGGAAGGGTCTGGGGGAGGCCTATAATGCTAGTGAGCAAGACAAACAAACCGATGTATGATATTTCTCAAAAAATATGTAAATATTAGTTCTAAGTTTGTCAATAAAGGCTATTTGAATTTTGAATTTGAGTATATAAACTAGTTTTTTATTTATCACTTTATCTTTAGTAAGGTACCTATAATACCAGAATATATAACACGAATATCATGAAACCTGAACATAGCCGGTGAAATTAGAGTGTACCAAGGTGAACTGTACACATCTGCGTACCCCACTATAAACAGACATGCGATTGCAGTAATCCCGGGAGATTTGCCGTCATTTATTTAAGAGTTCTGTTGTATATCTCCTGATGTTCTTCATCAGATCTTCACAAAATTAAAATGGGACCAATTTGGGCACATACTCTTTCAAACTTTCAAAATCGGTCCCCAATTGACGAGGAAATCGGTGAAAATACAAAAAAAAACTTACAAAGTCGAACATAGAACCTCCTCCTTTTTTGAAAGTCGGTTAAACAATCAAACGCAGGCACTTTATCTAGATTTTACCTATCTGATACTACACCTTTTGTGTTTTTCTATTTCCCAGTAACTGAATTTTTTTCCAATTTTCGTGATGATGATACATAACCGTGGAAAACTTGGCGTCAATATCAGATATACGATCTATACCTACCTAAATAAGAAAATTGTTAATGCATTGTGTTTTAAAGTATCTACCTACCTAAGTAAACAGAAATAATTAACACATAAAAATCTAAATAAACTACTTGCCCATGTTAGTCTTTGCCTTAATATATAATTATTATATTCTGCAGCAGTAGTAGGTACTTAGTAATGTACCTAAGTAAGTAGGTACCCGCTTCGTATGCCCGTCATCCGTTGAAAAAGTTATCTTGACGATGAATAACATTTTTAATTCCAAGATAAGATACGAACGCAAATCAAATCACGACACGCGACTGGCCTCCATAATAAAACAAATAAAATCGCTATAAAATTTAATATAATAAACTTATAAATTGTGTAGGTAAATCGAGGTTGTATCACTCAATCCATGCCAGCAGCAATTGTCAGCATGAAGAGATGCAAAATATTAGAACGTCATGTTTGTCTTTGAAAATGGCATGCAATAGTAGATTGTTTATCTAGGGAGCAAACAACTGAGAGTGTTTTTTTTAATCCAGAGAGGAGCGAAGGATTCTAGAGTAGAAACCCGAACACAGCGAGGGGTTCTAAAGTAGAATCCTGAGTGCAGCGAGGGATTCAAAGTACGACACTCGAGCTGAAATTAGTGTTGTTCCCGAGCTGGACACTCTACTTTTTATCACCCTCTATGAGAAAATAAGTAAGTGCAACTTATGAACAAGAACGTTACATTTGATAAATGATAATTAACAATTATGGAAGTGCATCGTAACAATGTTATTAGTGTCATCCGTTACAGTTGTAGATTTATTTATAGCTTGGGAATTAGAAACAGTCTCGGAAAACGGTGTCTCACTGTAGTTTTTGAGAAACTTGATTATAATATTTTCACTTGAAGAAGACGCTCATTTTTTATAATTCTAAAATCTGAATTTGAAACAACTACGAACGAAGGCAGAATGCATTTAATTTGGCGCGTTGTTTATTTTTCATCAACTTTTTTTTTATTTGGCGCGTTCGCAGTTTTTCAGCCAGTCACATATTCAATACATTGTTCCCGCATGGTTTGTGATTCATCTATTTGCTGATTGGAACTACAACTAACAATATCCACATTCCAAATTCAAATAAATTTTGGTCCCTAAGGGATTAATGAGCTATTTTGGTCCCTGTTTACGATTTTTTGAATAAACGGTCAACTGTCCAGGTTTGCCGGCCGCCGGGGCGCTGTCGGATGACGTTCCCGGGGGCCATTTTTTGCGATCGCCCGGTCTCAGTAAAACGCCGATTTCTCGGTACTTTTGTATGGGGACCATGTATAAATGTTATGTTGTTAGAATTGTGATAAAATAAGCTATCTGATTTCATAGGGATTTACCCAGTTTTACCTTGTAAGATATTTGATATATTATATATATTATATTATACTATCGTCTATTAAAGTACCGATTTAAACCCTGATCCTTTGAGAATATCCTTTCCCGTGACGTATTTCGGTCAAAACTTGTACTGACAGGTATTTTTCCGATTCGGTCGGGTGGACAGATAACGCACAGGATGCTTTTTTCCAATTCGGTCGGGTGGACATCCAGGGGTACTAGCTCTTTTTAAATAGATGTGATAAAAATAATATTAAAGTATATAAATCAAAATAGTTAATAGAATGTCATATTAAGCAATGAGAGGTGACTTTTTGTGTTTTGGTTCACACCATAAATTTTAAGTATATAATGTGGCTTTCTGTTGACTATAGTTTCCTTTTTGTTTGTTTTTATTAGCTGTAAGTCCTTTATTATACCAAAAATAAATAAATAAATAAGTGCCGTATTGTGATGATTTTGGCAAATTAGGATATTGTCGCGTCAATTACACGGAAATCGATCAGCCATGCGAATGAACAGATGATTATTATTTGTTAAAAATATGGCATTTTCTAATATGTAAGGCAATGTCATGATGTTGTGCATCTGAAAAGCTTGCAGCTCGATAGTTGTTTCAAGTTGTTTAAACATCGACAGACCGAATGAAGCTCTTATGAGTTTTAAAACTAGTGCCCTATCAGTCGATTTACCCCAGAAGATAATGCCGTATCTTAAAATGGACTCCACGAGGCAGTAGCAGTGTGTGGTGAGCAATGCATCAATATTAACCACTGCATCGACATGATATGTGTCTTCCAATTTAACTTTTTGTCAATAATAAGTCCTAAAAAAAATTGTTGTATCGTCGTCGTCAATGTTATTATTATTATAATTTATTTCAAGATTATTTAATGTCAAGGAGCGTTGACTAAAATGTATGATTTTAGTCTTATTTAAATTAAGTAAAATATTACGCAAAATACGCGCTTGGTCGTGGAGTTGCAGAAATCAGCCCGTTTTAACCTAACCTAACCTAATTAATATATTATTAATTAGCCATTCAATTATTTTAGTAAGGGAATTAATAATGTCGCATATAAATGTCTCTCTAGTTTTATCCTCAACTGTCATCAGCAAAGAGGCTCATTGGCTGCACTGTGGATTTAGGCAAGTCATTAATATATATTGTAAACAAGGGTGGTCCCAAAACACTTCCCTTGGGGACACCCACAGAACAGATAAAAGAGGTGGGACACCATACATAACCTCACGCTCTTGCAACCGATGTGACTCTTCTCGTTGAGTAGTTACATTTATTCTATTGACTTCTGTATTAATATAATTTGTTTAGTTTTAATACGTTACCGTACGTTACGTACCTCTAATGACATATGCTTCGAGTTTTTTGTTCAACATAATCAAACGGCTGAGTCATAACACAGAATATACTGCAAACTGGTTTATTTTGATCCATATTGATCATTACTTTGTGTAAAAAATCGTAAATTGCCATGTTTATGGTTTTTTTCCCTCTAAAACCTTTTTGTTCATTGCAGAGAATCTTATTGCGTACTAAATATGAGTTAAGCTGTTTGTAGGTATATTTTTTTCAAATATTTTGGTAATTATAGGGAATAGCGAAATCGGTCTATAATTCACCATCAACTCTTTGTTGTCTTTCTTTATTATCAGCTTTACGACAGATGTTTTGAGTGCTTTTGGATATACACCAGCATTGATACTCAAATTAATTATGTAAAATTCTTAAAGCTGTAGCACACGTTGCTACAGTTTTAAGAAATTTTGTGGCAATTCTATCGTAGCCTATATATACTATTTGTATTATTGAGTGTTGATATGATTTTAAGAACGTCATCCAGTGTGCTAGGTACCAAGGGCGTCGCCAAGGGGGGACAGGTAGGGGCAGTGCCCCCACCCCTCTAGAATTTAAAAAATAAGTAGCTAAATGGAAAGAAATCAAAGTCCACAGAAAAAAAAAATTGTCAACATACACAAAACCCTACAAATGGCTATACCATTTGTTGATGTCCTAAAAGAGTCTATAAGCGAGACTATAAGCGTTGAAAATTTTGGTCGGTCCACCACCAAAATCAATCGTTAAGCAGCCTCAGGAGATTAAAAACCTGGTTAAGAAGTACTATTGGGGAATATCGCCTCAATGATCTGGCTATGATGAATGTGCACAGAAAACTTATTAATGAAAATTTATAAATAAGATTTACATAATTAAGTGGTCAAGAAATTTACCCAAAACCCCCGATGGTTGAGCTTGTGGAACGTTACCCATTGGACTTTATACCGTTCTTAAAGCTAGTTCCAGTTTAAAGCTTCATATGCTTTTGTCTGTACCGTATTTAAAATTCATACTATTTCCCATGCTCCATATATCAACTCTATAATCAAAATATGCTGCGCCACTCTTGTTCCAGAATTAATAGTGGCTTGAATTTTTTCTATAAAATAGTTGTTAAAGAGATCCGCTATGTGTTTTGGCTCTGTGATCGTTTCATTACTAATTTTTATTTTAATATATGTGAAAGTAACTCTGTCTGTCTGTCTGCTACCTTTTAACGTCTTAACAAGTGAAAGGGTTTGGATGAAACTTGGCACACGGCTAGACTATGTACTAGATTAGGACATAGAATACGTTTTCTCTTGGCAGAAGCTTTTGAAAAAGAAGGACAAGAACTTTGATAAGGTAATGTACCTACTTACGTAGCAGGGTACATAGTGACTCTATGCACGATTGCACATGATTACTATCCCTAAATTGTCCTAATAAATTCAATTAATAGTTTCGTCCACCTGGGTGGTCCTAATTCGACGTATCTCTATACGCTTTGTTTCTATACAACATATGTTTTCACCAAATTCAATCACAGTCGAATATACGTATTGATAGGTTCCTAACGTGATTATTTTATTGTTATCAATTGATAGTGACTGCAGATAATTTGTAAACAGTGGGTTGTTTAGCACAACTAGTGCGACGGTCGCCACGAATGAAAATACATTCATACAGTACTGAAGACAATCAACAAAGCTGTTATGAGTTTTCCCCGTGCCGGAATGTTTGATGCTATTCGAAATCCAAACACTTTCGTGCAGTGTCTTGTGTCGGCGATTCATCGTACTTTCTTTAGTGACTTATATCTGTGATTTTTAAGTGGCTGTGCTTTGAAAGCCATTTAAATATTTTTAATTTATCATTATGTTCTACGAGTGCAAAAGGAGTGCTTTACTTAAATTATGCAAGAACGACATATAATATTGAAGTTGGTTCGTTGTATCATATGGATTTTATTTTTACATGGGACGCAGGTATTTTCTTTATTTACTAGAATATTTTAAGCATTTAGATTAGAAGGTGATGTAGGTTTTTTTTATCGGGTTAATCTTGTAAAAAATATTGAAGAGATTTTCAGCCAAATCCGTAACCTTAACCCAATGCCCTTCTAATTTCGGCTGAAACTGTAACCGAAAACGAAACTTACCCAGGTAAGTAGAACATAGAAAAACTCACAAAATTCAAAATCTCACAAACGTATTCCCCGAAGAAGTAGGTCGAGGATCATACACAGTGCTAAACCTTGTCTCCGGGCTACTGACCGACATGGTGATGGAATCCACTAAAGTTTACACTCACAATAAACGACACAGTCAAATGTGAGCCATCAACTGGCAGTTCAAGAACGCTAGTTTCGATAAAGCCAAATAGCCAAAAACTGAATCTTTGGTCGGACACTAAATGAGGCTAGCAGACTGCCAAATGACGAAAAAAAAATTAGGATTGTTTGTATTGAATCTACTTACTCATTGCATACTACATAGAGCAGAATAAAAAGTACATAGACAGTAGGTAAATTAAAACTGATAAAACACCTACCTATGTAAGTACACCGAAGTACACAAATAAAAATAATTGATTGATTTTTAATCTTCGGTTGGGATGTTTCCGAAAGGTCATTGTATTTTTTATAGATAAGACATATTAGTAGCACCCACCCTAATTAGGAACGTCTGAAAAGTACGTGCTAATGATAAGAGACATAGGTACTTAATTAATAATATTATTGCGCTTTTTACAATTACCCGGAACTTTATTAAATGTCGTGGTGGCCCAGTGACTGAGACCTCGCCTCTCGTGCTTCAGGTCATGGGTTCAAGACTTTTTCAATTCATACATACATACATAGACGGAAATCCACATCACGTCTTTTATCTCGCATGTGATTGGTCGATTGATGGTGGTCAAACCCTTTGCTTTACCGAATTCACTTGGGAAATTAGGCTACTGGATTCTGCACAACACATGCTCGTGGAGTGCCTTGCGTAGGCCTCTGAGTGGAATGTCCTGGTCGCCATGATCGGGCGAGACTTGTCTCTGCCAGCAGTAGTGACTTAATTGAGAGCTATGCTGGCAGAGACAGAAAACTGGAGGGAAATGGCCACCTTCTGTGAGACCGTGATGGCCCAAAAGGAGGCCACTGAGCAGGATCGTGAGTTCGTTCGAGATCGTTGACAGAACTCTATTAATATGATCATTTACTCGTAAATAATCTGTATGAAGGACGTCAATTGCGAAAGGAGCCGATACGACCGCGCGTTAAAGACACGGGGAATGGTATGGTTCGTTCCTGGATCTACGCACGCACGCTCCTTGATTCTTTCTCTTTCGGTATTTGTTTTTTTTTAATGTATTCACTATTTCGTTCTCGAAAGTTCTTCGCTACTCAATTAGTGATGTAGTCGAGTCAGATATTGACTCTATAGATGGATATCGACAAAAGAAAATAAGTAATTTATTATATTTTATATTTCTATACTATAATATTATAAAGAGGCCCGCCCGCCTCAATGAGTATAATTAAATTAGTACATAATTTCAAATTGATATGATTTATAAAAAATATATATGGACTAGCGGACGCCTCGCGGTTTCACCCGCGTAGTTTCCGTTCCCGTGGGAATACAGGGATAAAAAGTAGCCTATGTCACCCGGGGATAGTGTAGCTTTCCAACGGTGAAATAATTTTTGAAATCGGTCCAGTAGTTTCGGAGCCTATTTGGTACAAACAAACACACAAACAAACACACAAAAAAATCTTTCCTCTTTATAATATTGGTATTGGTATAGATGGAATGGAAGAAAGAAACGTGTCGCACCGACACCGAGTAACATGGGATAAGGGCAGGAAGATGATGATGATATATACATACATATTAAAAAAAAATGTAATGCTTTACTAGAATGTCAGCTACTTCCTCTGGGTTTTATATTATTTGGCAATTTAGAGATTAGTGGCAGGCCATCAAGTAGAGTTAGCCCAGGGCACCACAAATTACCGATCCACCCCTACACCTCTACCTTACACGTCGTTGAATACAGGCGTGATGATATGTTGTGAGTCCTGAATTCGATTCCCGGGTCGGTCAGTGTTAACGGGTTTTTCGATCTGGACATTGTGCCCTGTTCACAGCAATATTTGACCTCATTATTGCATGAAACATATTATTTTGGGGTAAGAAACTGCTACAGGTACACTTTGGTAAATTGTACCGTATAGTGTCGGACGTAAAGAATTTCACCATCCCATGCCTTTCCGTGGATGTCGTAAGAGGTGACTGAGGGACAAACTAGAGAATGGGCAGCAGCGTTCTCTGTGCATTTGTAACAACCATAATGCAAACGCCAAACCTGCCTGCCAAGTGTGACGATTATGGCAAAACACCCCCATGAATAGAACAAATAAAACGCCCCTGACGCCAGGCAGCCTGCCTACCCTCGACTACGGTAACGGTCGAGGTTACGGTATTGCAAAGGGTGCTAAGAATCTCTGGACGAGATCCGGCTACCCCAACAAACACCGACGACTAGAACTGGCAACGTACAACACGCGCACAGTCAAGACCGACGAGAAGAACACCGTACTCGAAGAGGAATAAAGCATGTTAATGCTTGACCTGGTCTATTCCTCTTCGAGTTTTATTATATTTTAGGGTGATTTGATGTCCGAAGAGACGTATGGGACTCGATAATCCTCAAAGCTTACCCGACCCTATACCGAAGACATCCCTGACGTTAGCCTGTACGAGATTAGGATGGCTCTGAAACAGCTTAAAATCAACAACAATAGAATATAATAGAAATAGGTACCAGGTGATGATGGAATCACCGCCGAACATTTGAAGGCGCGTGGGAAACCGGTCCTCAAGGCCCTTCAGAAGCTGATTAATACTGTCAGACTCGAGTGCAAAACTTCACGGTCATAGTACAGAGGTGTGGTGGTACACTTCTTCAAGAAGGGCGACAATGCCCGGTTGAAGAACTATAGACTTATCCTACTTTTTAGCCATGTCTACAAGTTGTTTTCAAGAGTTATCACGAATCGTCTTACGCGCAGGTTTGACGATTTCCAGGTTCCCAAACAAGCCGGATTCAGAAGAGGCTTTAGCACCGTAGGCCACATACACATACGCTGTGGCAGGTAATACAGAAGACCGAAGAGCTTCCTGCCTGCCTCTCTGCGAAGCGTTTGTGGACACCTTCGATTCGATCGAAACTTGGGTTGTACTTGTACATTGAGGTATTGAAGTACGTGTTTGTACAAAAACGCCACCATTTCAGTCCCTCTTCAGGATCAGACCTCTGAACCTATCCTTCTCCAGCGCGGTGTGTGACAGGGAGTCTTCATTTTTCCGTAACTGTTCACTGCTGCGCTGTAGGATGTCTTTAAGGTTCTGGAAGGGGCAGGTATCAACGTCAATGGCGAGTACACCACTCAGCTTTGGTTTGCCGATAACATAGTGGTCATGGATGAGACCATGGAGGACCTCAGTACAATATTCGATGACCTCAGTAGAGCTTCCGAAAAAGTGGGTCTTAAAATGAACATGGACAAAACCAACGTCATGCTGAATGTTCATGTAACACCCACTCTTATCAAGATCGGAGACTCTACTCTAGAAGTTGTAGACGACTATGTCTACCTTGGACAAACAGTCTAGTTGGGTAGGTCTAACTTCGAGAAAGAGTAGGTCAACCGTCGAATCCGAATCGGCTGGGTGGCGTTCGGGAAGTTGCGCGGTATCTTCTTGGCCAATTTACCGCAGTGTCTCAAGATAAAAGCCTATGATCAGTGTGTGTTGCCATGCCAGTTATTACCTATGGGACCGAGATGTGGTCGATCACAAACGGCCTCATCAGAAAACTTTAAGTCACCCAAAGGGCAGAGGCAGTGTTTGGGGCACAGTGCTCGCAGAACGTGTGGCCGATGGGGCTGAAAGGTTCTGGAATGCTGACCGTGAACCGGAAGACGATGCGTTGGAAGGCCTTCCACTAGGCGGACCGATGACCTGGGATCCGCTGGATGCGAGACGCACGGGATTGGTCAATGTGGCGACGCCTGGGAGAGGCCTATTTCCAGCAGTGGACGTCTTTCGGATGATGAAAATTATGATAAGTACACTCTGGCTAACTCTTCGAGGACACTTTATTCTTGCAAGCAATTATTAAATGTACCTCACAGCTGTGACAATCGTTATCATGAGGTCGTTGCATTGATTGATATCGTACTGAATTACTGATAAAATTAAGTTCGCACTACTCATTTTTAAATTCTAATATAAGAAAGAGATTACAAAGTAAATGTACTTTCTTATCTATTAATTGTATTAATTGCTTGACTGAAATATCTAAACATAGGTATGACATAGAATTTCTGCGAATTGCCGGGGCTGGGCATCTTTTCATTGGAAAATAGAAAATGTCTTGACTAATTCTACTACAAATACATAATATAAATGTAAAAGTATGTAGGTATGTTTATGTTTCAATCATGAAACATTGCACAGATATAGTTCATAACCTGGATTAACACATAGGATATTTTTCATCCTGTTATAATATTCCCTTGGGATAATAAAATACTTTAATTGAGCCGAAGCCAGTATGTTATTTACCATAACCGATTACCGCTGAGTGGCAAGCTACTTTTTATCCCAGTAAAAAGCACTGTTCTTGTGTTTAATTTACCTGCAGTTATACGATTTGGTTGTAGGTGGGCGCCTACCACTTCAATGATGTCCTGAATCCTGTGAACTTGGACATCGATGCGTGGCATCAGCGCGACACCAGGGTCGCCATCCGGGCCAATTACCGTCTAGCCTGCGAGAGGCCCAACATCTACATTTGTGAGGTAAGGTTATAGGAGAATTTATGACGATACTGTGCGTTGAAATGTCGCGTGCTGCCACGCCTTAGTAGGTACACTTTTTATCCGACTGCCGAAGGAGGGTAATATGTTTATCAGTCTATGTATGTATGTATGTTTGTTCCTATATGGCTTTCCAGAGACAAAACGCGTTGGCTGATTTTGATGATTCATACGTCAATCGATTCGTCTTAACCCTGCGATTGTCATTGGCTACATTTAAATTGGGCATTAGAAAAGTGGCGGATTTTGGGCGCCATATTGTGGGGGCCCAAATTTTTTTCTTCCAAACCCATCGTGTGGGGTATCAAAATAAAGGGTTTTAAGAGGTGATTTCAAAAATATGTAACACTTATATGTTTTAATGTATCTAATTCGAAAAAAACTTAACTAAAAAGTTATAATTAAAAAAAGTTATTTTTACGTTTTTACGCTTGAACTTTTTTTTTACTTAGAAAGTTAGAAGTGACGTCAAAAGCCCTCTGAACTTTGACGCGCTTTATCTTTGTAATTTTTATTGGTTTGACAAAGCAAAACATACTTGTGTATTATGTTTGTGTTGTTGTTTTTGTTTGCTTGTGTTGTTGTTTTTGAAAAATCTTACTGAGGGAATAAGGCGCCGATTCCCTAGAGTAACTGATTTTAAAATGAGAATCACGTTCAAACGGCTAGTAGTATTTTTTTGGAAAAAAAATTATGTTAGATACATTAAACCATTTTCTTAATAATTTGATCTAAGAAAATTTTGAGTTTTATTCGTCTATCATAACATAGGTAGATACTGTAATTTGTGAAGATATATCTAAAACGAACAAAAACACGACAATCGAACCAATACCGCTGGGCGTATTTTAATAAAATCGACACCATCTCAAAGACAATTTAATTATCTACATTTTGATCTGAAACTTTTTTTTTATGTCATAGAATAATATGGAAAGTACAAAAAACTACTAAATTTTGGACCGCGCGGGTGTGAAACGAGTGCGCGTTTTGTTAGTTCCCTCAAGGTCGTTGGCGTTAGTCGTCGTTTTAAAAAGTAATTTTAATTCGTATTTAATTCGTGTTGATAGGCAACATCCCTTTTGGACTCTGGTACTACCCAAGTAGACGTCCACAACGCTACAGGTCGTAAATAACGCACATATTCTCATAAATATCGAGACTGATCCTACATATGCACTTACAGCGAATACCTGTATTAGGTACACGAACTGCTAGCGCACTGCGCAAGCAACGTTGCAATAAATTGAGCCTGAGAGCATTGCTAGTGGAAAGGTACTTCCATTTGACAGATACTCGTAGATTGATTGGTCGATATCCGATCTACCGGCGCGGCGGCGGTAGGATACGCTTGCATTCTGGGTCGCGGATAAATTTGAAAGAGAGTTACCGCGGCCCTGGCACAAGCAACTGAAGAAACACGGGTGAGTTTTAGTCAGTAAAAGTCTGACACGCTCTCCTGCTTTACCCAGAGCAAGGGAAATCATTGAAGGACACGCGAAAAAAATAACCTTACACTTGCATACAGTTTCTAACACTTTTTTTACTGTTGATAGGCTTGCGCTTGACCACTATCTCACCTGTTGGTAAGTGAAGCTGCCTAGAAGAAACCTATTCATTCTTGACTTAAAGTCTTCCAGGTTGTATCAGGAAATACAGACTAAGGCAGGGTATTCCACTCCTTTGCTGTGCGCATAATAAAAGTATTCCCAAAATGTTAGGTCCGTATGGGTGGGATGCCCACCATGTTCCGATGAAGCATCGCCGTACGTCTTGTAGATTGATGGAACGGACTAGGAGGAATTAGTTCATGCAATTCCAACGCACACTCCCCGAAATGTAACAGATAAAAAACCGACAGGCCGACCGATTTATATCAATCTATCGAAACCACAATCTTAAAGTAAACTCCTGCCTATGTACGTAGAGCGAACTTCGATCATGACTCTTAGTGGTCAATTCCAGCGCAGACTAGCCATCGACACGGGCGATTATGCACAAGGGTGTGCGCAATTACAGTTGTCGGCACGTAACTTAGCAAGAAGGTTTAGATGCGGAACAAATCGTTTTTAGGTCTCTTTGGTTACCAAGCGGGCCGCGGGGAAGTTTCAGCACCATGCGGAGCGCGCGATTGGTTGGCCAGTTGACACAAGGATCGAACGACCAATCGCGTCGCGTCCACGTTCCGTTCGCTCTATATGGAGGTTGGTCAGTTCACGCACTATGCGCGAACTTACCCCCACTACGCCAAAACCTTGCCAAGCTACATGCCGAGGACTATACAAGTGCACTCTCTCTCTTTTCTCTAACACTCGAAGTCCCACGAGAGGACAATCTGATACGACCGGGGATAGCACTTACCTTTGCCTCGGTAAATTTTAATGATCTAATATCTGGAGATAACGTAAAATAAAATATGTCTTTGTTCTTCAGTGTGCAAGAACATGTTAAAGAACTTTGGACCTACATGTAGGTATGTAGGTCCAATACCTACATGTAGGTCCAAAGTTCTTTAACATGTTCTTGAATTGAATACTGATTAGGTAGGCGTGTATATGTATAGTTCTCGCCAATCTTCTGGGTCACCCTGCAGTCTTCACCAAGAGCAAAGAATATGAAAAAAATACCAATCATATAGACGAAAATCCATATCGCGTTTTTCATCTCGTATGTGATTGGTCTAATTGCCTTGCCGAATTCACTTGCGCAATTAGGCAGCTGAAGTTTTTGTTTTTCGGATGCGCAAGGCACAGATCGGTGATGTTTCTGTATGAGATTTAGTACTGCGCAGCCTTTGTAGACAACTACAGGGCGGCCTAGATGTTTGGCGAGAACTACACCTATAACAAATCAAGATAAAACAATTCTCTTATTCCCATCACTTTCCCTTAGGAGCCACCAGACACGGTACCACCAGAAGCGAGGAAGACTTGCAACTACCGCAATGTGCGCTACCACGAACAGGTGTTCCGCTGGGTGGCAGGTCGAGGATGCCTGCTGTATACCCCCGACTTCCTCTACGTCGCCGGCACTAACACCATCAACCTGAACGCTGGCTGCTTCTATGGGAACTGGTTCGCGCCATGCCTGGAGATCGTAAGTTATATTTTTAACCCACAACGGAAAAAGAGGGGTGTTATAAGTTTGACGTGTGTTTGTGTATCTGTCTGTGGCATCATAGCTGCTGAGGATGGACTGTTTTTTTTTAATGGTGGCTTTATCGAGAGTGTTCTTGGCTATGTTTAATGAAAATTGGTTTAGCCGTTGTAAAGTTATAGGCGTTTTCGCAAGATATTGTCATAATTACATGTTCAATAGATTGTCGATCGAAGCGTGTCTAAATTTTGTAGCATGAAATAAAAATGTGTCGGGTTTATGTTTTTATTTAACTTGAGTACTACTATGATCTTGTTATTCGTTGGTACACTTTTGGCACAGCGGTCATCAGCATGTTTATTAAGACTTCGGGCAGCAGTGGGAGAGCAGTGGTAGCCCAGTGGTAACTGCCGCGACAAGTTGCAAGTCATGGGTTCGAACCCAGGCAGGCACTTTACTCTACTCTGCGTAAATTATTTCATCACCACTGCTCTCATAACGGTGAAGGAAAACATCGTGGGATCAAAAATTCAAAGATATGTGACATCCACAAACCCGCACTGGGCCCGCATGTTGGGTTACAGTTACAGTTCATTCTCCCCACAGAGAGGTGACCTGCAGCCTAATTGCGTAAGTAAATTCGGCAACGGAAACAATCTGGTTCTTGCCCAAAAACACACACATACACAAAAAAGTTGAATGAAGATTCAACTTTTTTGTACGTGTGTGTTTTTGGGAAAGAACCAGATTGTTTCCTTTGCCGAATTCACTTACACAATTAGGCTGCTGTATCCCAGCAGTAGGAACATTAAAAAAGGCTGATGATGATGATGATCGGGAGCCATGATTTGCCTCACTATGCGATTCCATCACTCGCCCGTTGGCTGTAACTCCTTTGGACTCATGCGACGGGCTGCCTACTGCAGATTTGATCTGCAGCCTTATTGCATTAGTGAATTCGGCAAGGCAAACGATTTGACCCCATAAATCGATCAATCACATAGCCGGAAATCCACCAATCACATAGCCGGGTCATTGGTCGATTGATAGGATCAAATCCTTTGCCTTACCAAATTCACTTACGCAACGGTGGTCGGTACATCACATGGGCGACCTGCCACGCGCTCTCCTTCCTTCCACTAATAACTTCATACTTTTTTACCCGGATATTTTTTTTGTCATGACTTTTTTAGAAAGAATCTCAAAAATAACAGCGCTCTACAATAACAAATTTTAAAAATTGTCATTACATACAGCCATTAAGTATGTACAGTAACTACCCGTAAAAAGCATAATTACATATAGCTACCTAGTTGTAGAACAAACGTTCTTAGATGCTAATCTTTTTCTAATCACATAAATAGATCGCTACAACGCAATTATTGATATAGCAACCAAACAAAGTTGATATTCGCGTATAATACCATAGTACGTGGGACACTCAGAAAGTTTTGCGAAACTAAAAAAAATTGTTCTATACGTACATATATTTTTATTAAATCTTTTCAAAGTACTTTCCACCAGCCTCTATACAAAGATTCATGCGCCTAAACCAGTTTTCAAAACACTTTTTCCAGTCCGCCGCAGACACCTCGTTTACAGCCTGCTCGAACGCAGCCAGCGCATCTTCCGGCGACGAAAATTGTATCCTTTTGAGCTGATTTTTTATTTTTGGGAATAAAAAGAAGTCACACGGTGCTAGATCAGGGCTGTAAGGAGGGTGACCCAGGAGTTTGACTGGCGTGCTGTCCAGGAAGTCCCTCGTTTTGAGTGCGGTGTGCGCAGGTGCATTGTCGTGGTGGAGCAGTAGCCCGCGGAGCCCTGTGTTTGGTCGCTTGTTGCTTATAACAGAGAAAACTTCTGGCAAACATTTGGTAGTATACCATTCGGCATTAATGCTTCTTTGATCCCGTAAGGGAATTGATACCAAGTGGCCAGTCAAATTAAAAAAGCTAGCGATCAAAATCTTACCCCCGCTTCTAGATCGCTTCACTTTGGTAGGCGTTGGCTCATTTTGAAACACCCAAACAGTCGACTGGCGCTTGGTTTCTGGGTCGTATTGATAAATCCAGGACTCATCACCTGTAACGATGTCGTAAACACGCCGAGACGAGCCTGCTTCAAATTTGTTAAGCATATCACGGCACCATTCCACCCGGGCCTGCTTCTGAGCATCGGTGAGGTTGTGCGGCACCCAGCGTGATACTATCCTCCTCACGCGAAGATGGCTGTGTAGAATCTCGTGAACGCTTCCCGATCCAATCTTCAATATGTGTTGAATCTCCTGATATGTAATTCGCCTATTGTCTTGGATTAAATTTTTCACTGCTAGCACGTTTTCTTCGGTAACAGCCGTCAAAGGGCGACCGCTTCTTTCGTCATCCCCCAAAGTTGGTCGACCGCGCTTGAATTCGTTATACCAACGATACACGGTTGCCTTGGAAGGGCCTTCATCCATGAATGCCATTTGAAGTCTATCGTACGATTCATCCGGTTTCAGGCGACACTTGAAATCGTATAAAATCATAGCTCTAAAATGTTCCCGGCGCAGATCCATATTTCAGTGAGACACAATACTTTGAATTAACTCGCAAAAAATGTGGAGGGAAATTTTGAAATTGGAACTTACTTATTTTTACTTATAAATAATCATATTTTCGAAAAACATTATAACTGGCCAGTCTCCCATATATAAAAACTTTTTTTCGCAATACTTTCTGAGGGGCCTGGTATAATACGCGAAGATTATCTGAAATTGCAATTTAACTAAAGCCTTTTTGGTCGGAGGTCTTCTCCCAAAATACATCACTATCCTGTCAGGCGCAATTTGGCCTTTATCAGATCCTCGGTCTACCTAGTCAGGTGCTTCCACAAACTTTACTTATTAAGGACTCGTCTACTCCCATGTCCATTCATATTCCCTTGCAAGAATGGTTAGTTAGACCACTGATATTTCAGCATGCTTACTAACCAAATTATGTCTGTGGGGCCTATGTGAAGAATGTTTGGTTGGAGACCGTACGCCCACGGAATGAATAGGATTGGTAGCAATAAAGAAATGCTTTGCACCAGTGGGAAAACTCGAAGTGTAAAAATATTCTAGGTACAATAGTATGTTGTTTGCCCCTGAAAATTTCCAAAACGAAAGATTTAATCTAACTAAGTGTTGTATTCGATTAGCTATTATTAGTCTTCAACTCTTCAGCGTAGAAGCGATTGTAGCGATGAATATCGTAGCGATAGTGGATCACTGCCAGAGATATGAACTTGTGATTGTCTTGTACAATGTACATTATAACTGTGATATCTTGACTATGTGACCTTGTACCCAAAACTTAAAACAGCTGTAGGTGTTGCAGAAGTCAAGTAGATTCATATAGTACGAATAAATAGGAACATCGTGTGTAAGATGCCAGAGGATAAAAAGTATTGTATGAAAAAGCTTGGTTTTGTAGGTGATTCTGATAAAAAAAATATTTTTAGATTCCATAGGATCAAATATCAAACGTATTTTTAGACATAAAATGAGCACCGTACTTATTTTTAACTTACCCAATAAATGCCCCATATCTTCTTTTGCATGGCCTTTCCGACACGTCTGTCTTCAGAGGTAGGCTTTGCAGAGGCTAATATTTTGCGTCCACCAGTTTTCAAAGGATTCTGTTGTTACAGGCTAAAGAGGACGGTTCATGTGGCTGCTATCCTTTCGACCCTGGTTTGGAAGAGGTGGCTTTAGCGGTGCGCGAAGCACTGATACCAGCAGCGCAAGGGAGGTGGGAGCGATGCTTCTACGCGGCCAGTGACTGCTGCAGCCATTATATGCCAGAAATCTATAATACTTCGGGTAAAATTTAGATGTATTAGGTATAGGAAGGACTGGTGAAGGATGTGGTGGTATCCTCGCATCGCCATTTTCTTCCATCCTACTCGGGGGTGCCAACTGAAAACCAGCGCTGGGTGTCTGAAGCCCAGCAAATGCTGAGTTGGTAACCATTTCGGTATGGGCACGTTCAGCGCAATTTGTCTTTGCACTTCTTTTTTGTCTTTTACTCCATGTTTGTTGCTGTTGTGTGGTGCCTGTGTCGAATAAATATATTTCGATTCTATTCTAAGTATCTAGAAAAGTTAAGTAGCTAAAAGACACTCCACGCCACTTTAGCTGGTATAAACCAGCTGAGGTCAAATGTGATAAAAGGAGACAAGACTTTTGAAATGAACAATTGCGATTCGAAATTATGTATTCACATTTAAAATATTCACAGGTTATGAAACTTTATTTAAGTCATTGATGTATTAAAAGTAGGAAGATACGTTACGCGCTAACTTCGTGATCAGAAAACCTGGGCTCGGCGCACGACTACATGCATCGAAACTCACACATCTATGTCACCAGTCCCAAACCTACAGTTACCGATAGACAAGGACAGAGATAGGAGACGGCGCTGTCGTGCGAGCGAAATCGCGTTAGCCGCCGAATGTTGTCCGAATGCTAAATGAATGAAATTACATTGCAATATGTGCGTATCGTGTCTCTCACGCATTTTTGTAATATCTATCTCGCTCTCACAAATATGGCGAAACAAACATTAAATATTATTGTAATTTTCAACAAATTAACATTTTTGACTGTACTTACGAGTGGTAAGTGATCCCGTGTGACTTATTTTTCTTTCTATTATTATTAAAACACTGTTTAGCTACACAAGAAGTCATTTTGATGCGTATTTATTGCAAAAAAATATAAAAACACTGAAATTATTGAGCTGTGGGATCAACCATGTGCCGTGCGCGACTGAGTGCCCGCTGCGGGCATTCACTTAGTAGAACCAAGCGCTGTGAGCAGTCCCGTATCTACCTACTTTTAATACATCAATGATTTAAATCCTATTTTTAGTTAATCAGTGTGAACCCACATTCGACGGCTGGACTTGCTGGCAGGAAGCGTTCAGGGGAGATGTTGCCACCGAAGTTTGTTCAGAATTCGCCTACTCCAGCACCGGACCTTCGTGCCATCGTATGTTATTCTTTATTTTTAATACGATTTTATCACCAGATACCTACTCGGCGTTTAGATTTAAATAATGCGGTAAGTAAGTAAGTAAGTAATTCTTTATTTTGCAAATATGGGTTCAGTACCTACATGGTGACAAACAGATAAAAAGTAGATTCGGCCATATTTTACCAAGAGGCATGCAAAAGTTATAATTTGATGCTAAAAATATAAATAAAGGCAAATAACAGACACAACGAATAGTTTTAAATCACAACTTATTATACTTAGGTCACCCGCAACACAATTTATATAGATTACAATTATACATTCCATTTCATTTATTTATTCACAAACAATTAACATTCTGTAGAATATTGGGTAGGTACATAATTAAAGGAATTGGTGGAACATAATTGCATTAAAGTTATCACTTAGCGGTCTAATCTAACTAAGGCTATTTAAATTAGATCGGATTAGATGCTAACTATGAGCAAGATCCCATAGCCTCCAGACGTTTTCTACTTCTTTCTACCCAAAGTGTGTGGGATAGTGTTAGTGTTCACTCTGAACGCTCTGGGATATTAGACCATATAATATATTGTATAACTTGTTTGACTGCAGGGGTAAAGGCCTCCCTATCCTTTTTGCCCACTCAATTCTGTTTACCGCTAGGGCAGGCCAGTCCTTCCGTTAGGAGTAGAAACCTCTTCCCATCATCTCCGCCTCGGTCTTCCACGATTTCGTCTGGCTTTTAATGGGACCCATTCGGTGGTTCTTTTAGCTCATTTCGCGTCGGACATACGACGGAAAAATAAAATTGTTTATTGATTTCCCAAAAGTGTGTTAGTGACTGTAACTATACAGATTGACCGGTAAACATTTAATCGATTAACATTGGCTGGTAATTTGACCTTTACGTTCTTTACCTTTAATATCTCTCACGCGCTAAAATGTAGGTTTGTACCTTTGTTTTGTCTGAAGGTAGAGTTATCAACTTAAGGCCAGTTACCTGTAAAAGTAAACACAGTATAGTTCTCAAGCTTCTAGGCCGCCGTGAAGTTCGCTTTCAGATGCGCAAGGCACAACGCGGCGCGGCGGCGCGCTGCTGTATTTATAAGAGATTCATAGTTGTCGGCACGTAACTTGGCAAGAGTCGTTTTTAGGTCTCTTTGGTTACCAAGTGGGCCGCGGGGAACGTCTAGCACCGTTCCGAGCGCGCGGTTGGTTGGTCAGTTGACACAAGGATTGACTGACCAATCGCATCGATCGCTTCCACGTTTCGTTCGCTCTATATGGTAGTTGGTCAGTTCACGCACTATGCGCGAACTTACTCCCACAACGCTAAAACCTAAGTTACATGACAGATAGTAATCCCTAAGAATACAGTTTCCGATAAAACTTCAAGATTATTGCCGTCAAGATTTAAATATAGGTCACGTACATTTGGTAAAGAGAACTGGGTGCGCCAAAGTTCACCAAAATTTTCAACTCCGATAATTGGATATCCGAAAATGTTCTTCCTAACATTTTTCATCCTAACAATTACAATTCCTAACTACTCTGTCTCTAATGTTCATAATTCAGAAGCATTCAACTTCATAATGTCAGTAGCAATAAACATTTATTATACTTTTATTTGTTTTCCTATATTTTCTCAACATAACTATCTTTTACACTATTATTCAAAGTCATATCTTTTTTGTTTAGATTCCTTTTTATTCATAATAATCAGTATTATATACATTAATTTTGCGTAACTTTAGTTTCACATAACATGTATAACATACAAGAATAACAGGTACCATGGTACAAGTAGTCAAATAAATACATGTTTTCATACACACATTTCAATTAAATTAGTGTAATATTAGCGGCTATAGCTTTCAAATAATCACTTTTATTGGTGTATTTTGCTTTAAAATTCAATATATATTTAATTCTATCATATTTGCTGTTGATTTGGAAGTTCATTTTATTTTTGTAGGTAGTACTCATAAATAGAAAGCTTTATAAAAATTTTCAAGACTCGGCAATGTTATGTTTTTTTGTATGTTTTTCGTGAGGTAAAAAAATGAGAATTAGTCCAAGAGCGAGCGAAGCGAGCTCGGGAACTTAGGGCACCCCGACACGGATAGGTTAGGTTTGAAGGAGATGACGGAAGCTGAAGTGAGCGAGCAAAGCGAGCGAACGCAGCTCCCGTCATCTCCTTCATGTTAGGTTACTTTAGACCCTGCAGACAGAAATAGGAGCGCCGCGCAGCGGGGCTCCGTCGACTTAGTTGCTTAAATCTTAAACTTTAACCATGGGGTTTTGTGGGGTTGGGATGGTACAATGAGGTAGCCCCTCTACCCTCCTTTCCCTTTCCCCCTTTCGCGCCCCTTAAATCGATGGAAATTTATGGATTTTTTTATACTAACCTGAAAACTTTAACCATGGATATCGCCATAACTATAGGGCTCGCGAGTGGTTGGTTTGGTACAGAGGGGTAGCCAAACCTCCCCCCATCCCCCCTCTACCCTATCCGCGCCAAAAATCAACGGCATATAATTGAAATTTTAACCTTACACTTATACTTTTTGTTGCTTCTTAATTCACACGCCCAATATTGTTTATCCACTGTTATTCGATTTTTTTCATATGTAAATCCATGTACGTCTAATTTTAATCCTCCGCGACTGGTTTTAAATGATTTTAAATAATTTTTCTCTACATTAATAAAGCATTAACACAAACATGCACGTAATGATAATACACCGACATGAACTTAACAATAGACACAACTCAGTACGTTATGTAAATCATACCCCAAATAATAATCATCCCTCAAATTATAAATATCATCTTCTACCCCCATATATTTTTTAATACACTTGGTAAATGTTTCTTTCTGAGTATGAGTGAAAATATTATGGTAATTATGTTTAGGGATAAAAGCGTTATGATAAAAAACAGTAGGAGTTTAAATATATTTACATTATTGATATTATTAATTACAACTTTCGGAAACATGAGTGTTATGAACATCGCCGGTAGCACTACAAATAGTATGAATGAAAACTTTAGGATGAAAATTTTTAGGAAGAGTGATCATTCGGATTACAAATCGTTAGGAAGAACAATTTCGGGTAAAGAACTTTAGGTGAGCCAATATGGACCCAAGAGAACTAAACATTTAGTTTTTTTCGCATTCAGTAAAAGATTGTTAGCTGCGAACCATTTTGTGAGAATAATAAGACTTTCGTTGACATCCGATGTAAGACATCCGTATCTTTCCTATCTATTTTAAAATTAGCGAAGTATAGTAAAGGGAGATCATTAATGTAAACAAGAAAAAGGAAAGGCCCGAGAGTGAGCCTTGGGGCACGCCCATCTTGACTAGAGATCCGGAGTACGTCGCCCCATTCACATTCACAGTATGTTGTGGTCGACGCAGTCGAACGCTTTTTAAAGATCACAGTAAACGCCTATGGCATCCTGGGACTTCTCCCAAGATTGATAGATGTGGCTGATGAGTTTTACTCCCGCGTCCGTTGTCGACCTACCTTTCGTGAAACCAAACTGCTGACTGAACGTTACATTACATTGTAATGCTTTAAGAAACTGAGCATTTCTCTGTATTGTACCATTTGTAAAGTTATATTCAATTGTAATGCTCGTGAAAATGCTTTATTATATACTCACCTTACTAATCAGTATGTCCAACTTTACAGACTACAGTAGCAAACAGTGCCACTCAAACGCAACCTGGGAGCTCCAGACCGACTACACCACTTGCAGCATCACCCCTCGTCTCCTTCGTCGATACCATTTCTACATCGCCGTGTTATCTATCTCGATCATCGCCTGTCTACCTGCCGTCTTCATCTTCTGCTTCTACAAAAGACTGAGAATAACCCGCGTGGCTCTACACAGGAATCTTCTCATTGCCATCGTGATCAGAAACGTGCTGGTGATTGTCAGCAGAAGTGAGGTAAGTTACAGACAATAGACTGACATCATTGGTATGTATTGTATTGTACGACTTCAATAATTTGGTGTTTATTATTATTGTGTGAAAACATTTACGATTTGCTTTTGTAAACACTTTGGTATCCATTAGCTAGACCGTAAGTAAGCTTATACGTACTTATGACGGTCGGAGGACCAAAAGATAGATGCAATTGTGATTTTTCTCAGCTACTGTCTACTGGCCTAAACGTTTATAATGAAGTTTTTTTATTGTTAATACTCCGTTAAATTATGATCGTTACGTGGTACATAAAACAGAATCGATTTGTAAAGCAAAAATTATTAAAAAAAAGCAAATAAAAACCGATATCCAAAACAAAACACTAAAAACTGAAAAAAATACTATCGTGTCGGAAGTCGGTGTATTTGGTACCTCTTGTTTTATGATTTTGCACTACTGTTTCCTGCCTAGCGAGCATGGGCGTACCCAAGACATTTCTGACAAGACATGATAAATTATGTCATGTCTTAAAATTTGTCTTAAATGCTAGCACGGGTCAAACATGTGACATATTTTAATGGCGCAACATGCCTTTCTTGTTGCTGCCCGGCGAGCACGGCCTACTGTGACATGGCTTGAGTCACACATTTCATCGCAGTTTGGGCGATAAAACCATTTTGTCCTAAATACTAGCACCGGCGGAGTGAGAAAATTTCCTGACGTTTATCTGGGACTCATCGGGTCTTAATTGCTAATACGGACGCACCCACTTTGTCACCTTTTGACAGATGATTTAGATAAATGTATCACTTTCGTTCGGAGGTGGTGATAAAATTTTATAGTTGAATAAAAATATATTTTCCTTCTAATTACTGCACCAAATGGCAATACATTACATACATATTCGCGGGCTGGCTGACCAAAATCTGGTGTATCCTCCGCCTGCACAGCATGATTTTTCCCTTGTTTATGACTTTTTAGTTCGCTTTTGAAGCAGTCGGGTTTTTTGATTTTTTGAATAAAGTTTTTTTATTTATAAATTTTTAGTTAGTTTTTTTCGAATTAGATACATTTAAACATATAAGTGTTATATATTTTTGAAATCACCTCTTAAAATTCTTTATTTTGATACC
Organism: Orthosia gothica; assembly: GCA_949775005.1. Taxonomy (NCBI): domain Eukaryota; kingdom Metazoa; phylum Arthropoda; class Insecta; order Lepidoptera; family Noctuidae; genus Orthosia; species Orthosia gothica. The sequence continues at coordinate 24,907,431 of OX459041.1, forward strand.
CCACACGATGGGATTGGAAGAAAAAAAAATTTGGGCCCCCACAATATGGCACCCAAAATCCGCCATTTTTCTATTATCCAATTTTAATGTAGCCTATGACACTCGCAGGGTTAAGACGCATCGATTGACGTATGAATCATCAAAATCGGCCAACGCGTTTGGTCTCTGTAACGCCATATAGGAACAAACATACATAAATACATACATACATACTTACATACATACTTACATACATACATACATAGACTGATAAACACATTACCCTCCTTCGGCAGTCGGGTAATAAAAAATAGGGGCCCACCGGGTATTGGGAACAGGGTCCAAGCTATTATATTTTTTAAGTAATTATTAAAATTTTCACAATAATTATATCTTTCTAACAAACACTTAATATGTTATCAAACAAACAAAGAAAAATAAAGTATGCATAAGTCTATGGTCGTGGGTCAAATATTAATGTGTTCCCAACAAAATTAAAAAGTTGTTTATCTGTATGAACGGCACACTTCTTTTTTTACGTATTATTTTATTTGGTCGTCTATTCAAATTATGTCGCACTATGAAGTCAACAACAAGAAAGGCATGTCGCACCTGTAAACTATGTCACATGGTTGTCCCGTGCTAGCATTTAAGACAAATTGTAAGACATGACATATCATAACTTGTCATGATCGTAGTTCAAGTCGAAAACCAAACAAAGAATAAAAAATTATTGTAAATTCATGTTGGGATGCTGCTAACATGGACGTAGCAAAGGGCGGGCTAAATTTTGGTTATATTTTGGCTAGGACATACCGTTTTCGAGATACCATTTTGGAAATATAGAGCGTTTTATGCAAAATAAAATAAGATACGGAGGCCCATAATTCGGAAACAATGCGTCGTAGGGCGCTTCTAAGAACCTAAATGGTTTTTATTGCCAAGGTTAAACCGAAACTGCAATAAAATTTGAAAAATTAAAACTTTTTATTTCAGACAAAAGTCCATAAGATTAGTAACAATTTAGTTAAAAAACTAGTGTTAGTAGGTACAGATATAAAACTAAATCTAAAAACATACAGCTACACTACAACGTGGAGCTGCATCCACCTCTGCATCATCGGAGAATCCCACCGATCTGTGAACACACTATATACACGTTCAATTACAAAATCAAAAACTGAATTAAGACGTGGGAAAATTTATTCAAAAAAAAATAACATTATTCAAATATCACGGCTCTGGCATTCTTCAAAGCGATCTCTAACATTTATGAAAACATGCTTCAGAAGTTGGGTAGCTCATTGTTAATTTTTATAAATCTACAAAAGTCTGTCTTTTCTGAGACAACCTGTACATAAGCTCAGGAAATACTCATTCGAATTACTACATAGTTTAAAATATTTAAGTCGTAAATACCCCTTACCATATAGATCTACATCGACGAGCTAACGAACACGGGGGAGACGGTGATGTCATCGCATGCCCTTGCATGTCGCATCCTGGCGTTCGCCGAACGCGTTGCAGGGAACGCCGTGTTTGTGTGCATGCTCGTTGAAGGCCTGTACTTACACCGCTCCATAGTTGCCGTCTTCAAACAGAAGCTGAATATGAAGTGGATGTATAGTATTGCTGCAGGTATGTATATTTTATAACTACCGAACTAAATTTATGAGAGAGCTTATATCCTTTTGCTTTAAAATTTTATTTTATTTGTGCGCTCGGTTGGTTGGTTGGTTTTGTGTATGTGAGTTTATATATATATATACTAATATTATAAATCTGAAGAGTTTGTTTGTTTGTTTGAACGCGCTAATCTCAGGAACTACTTGTAGGAATTGCAAAATTATTTTTGTTTTGGATAGTCCATTTATCGAGGAAGGATATAGGCTATATAACATTACGCTATCGCTACGACCAATAGGAGCGGAGCATAAATGAAAATTTGGCAAAAACGGGAAAAAAATATTCCTTTTTGAGAGCTTCCGTTGCGTGCGCTGCGTAAGCGGTTAAAGTTACGCAACATTCATGTATGTAGGGTAGGTATATAGCCAGTTGACGGTAACGAAGCCGCGTGGGACAGCTAGTATACCATACAGGAGAAATTCCTAGTACGGGCCAAAGTTAAAAAAAAAGAAAATTGTAATCGTTTGGCATCTCAGTACTAGGACTACCAGGCAGCCTTAGAGTCTGGTTCGCTACCCAAGTACCTTACAACGAAATTATTCACCTGCTCCACAAATCTGGTAGCACCGCGGCACTCAATAATTATAGACCTATCACATGTTTACTGACTGATAAGGTAAGCCGCGTGGGACAGCTAGTATACCATACAGGAGAAATTCCTAGTACGGGCCAAAGTTAAAAAAAAAGAAAATTGTAATCGTTTGGCATCTCAGTACTAGGACTACCAGGCAGCCTTAGAGTCTGGTTCGCTACCCAAGTACCTTACAACGAAATTATTCACCTGCTCCACAAATCTGGTAGCACCGCGGCACTCAATAATTATAGACCTATCACATGTTTACTGACTGATAAGGTTCTTACATCCATTTTGAGAGTTAATAGTAATAAACACATCGAAAATAACTCCATCATGTCGGTCTCTCAGACTGGATATAGCAATACCAACTTGAGGCAGTACCTACACAACGACTACTCCTGCTGGCTGGTATACACCGTGCAGAATATACAGTAGATACTAGCCTTGCCTCGCATCACCATACTGCTGTTCAATACTGGCCTCTTCTTCGACGCAATAATTAAGTTCATTCCTGTTAATGATACCCTTCCGACAAGAACGTAACAAATGGAGAACAAAGTCGATTTCAAAATCCAGTACCTAGTTCGCAAAAGACTCCAAGGCTGGATCAAGATGATTTGGAATTTGTACTCACAGTTGTTCGTCTAAAAATTGCTGTAACTTGTAACCCCGCAAACCTTTCAAATACAATATTTTGTGCCTGACGAACGTGTATCTAGTTCACTGTAGGTAAATAAATCAAGTACAGAAAAAAGGTGTTTCCTTTAATTTTGAGGACACCAACACAAGAAATAACAATAATAATCATAATTTGATCCCCAGTGATAGCCCTAGCACCTGCCATAGCATGGGCAGCTGTCATGGCAGTACACAACGACCACTCCTGCTGGCTGATATACACCGTGCCGCACATTCAGTGGATATTGGACGTTCCTCGCATCGCCATCCTGCTGGTCAACACTATCCTCTTCATCGATGTACTGAGGGTGCTGTTGACGAAGATTAGGAACTCGGAGAATGCTAATCAGCTGTAAGTGGTGCCTACCTTAGCTTGCTTACTTACTGTTGTAATTTTTTAGGTCCGGGTCGCGCAATTAATGGTCGGCTGTATAGACCGCCGACTCTATTACTAATTATGGTGGCTCGGAACTCTTCGCGAGTTCCTGCGCAGTAGCAATTTTATGTGCTGGGGTTCTGCGCAGTGAGTAGCAAAACTTCAGAGCCGCCATTAAGTTCAAATCAATTTGTACCCTAAGTCTTTCCCACCCTCGATGTGTCATCTTTACGGCCAGGTACAGTGTGAAAGAACTTTTCATTCCTAATTTTATAGGTATTGAGTACCTGTCTTAGCAAATCACGAGTTCGTCATGTGATGTATCATTGACATTTAAGGCAATTTGTAATGATTGGCGCTCTTGAAATGCAACCGCGTCTCCTGTGGCCTAAAGGTATATTGCCACATCCTAATAATAATTATAGAAATGCTTCAGAGCTAATACTTACCTACACCAAACAATTTTTTCTTGCAATGTTTATAACATATCATCGACATTTTTATTTGTGATTTTTCCAAATGTTTCTGCAGACACGAATAAGAAACATCTATTGACAATAACAATTGTATATTGTTTAGTACAATTGTTCGTAAATCTAATTCTTACCCTCAGTTTCCCAGCTCAAAATTATCGGAGAATTAATGTGACAAATTGTCAAGCACGCGTTATCTGCTGTGATTGGCTGTTGAAAATTCATTCAACCAATCACAGAAGATATCGCGTGTTTGACAATTTGTCACATTAATTCTCCGATAATTTTAAGCTGGGAAACTGGGGGTTAGTAACGCAGAGATTATCCAAAGTCAGATTTAGATAACAGAAATAAGGTTTCTGTGTCTAGATATCAAGTCAAAATATTTTGCATTACTTTTTAACCTTTCTAAAATGCAGTTGTGTAAATTAATACACCTAGGTAATAATTAACACATCTGCATTTTTGGCTAAGACTTTATAACAGTTTAAGTATGTAATAATAATTCGTGTGTCTGAGCGAATTGGAGCAGAACTGCATCTTGTGACTGAAAATTACTCTTAAAGATTAATTTAGCAAAACATAGTTTAAAACTTTGCCTAAGATCTGACACCAGTCTTGCCTAGAGGTATCATGTTACCCAGTAACTGGGTTGTGGAGGTCAGATAGGCAGTCGCTCCATGTAAAACACTGGTACTCAGCTGAATCCGGTAAGACTGGAAGCCGACCCCAACAATAATTGGGAAAAAGGCTAGGCAGATGATGATAGTTTAAAACTTTGCCTATAAAACAAAATATGCAGCCAGTATTTAGCTTCTGTTTTTCAAAAGATGGCTCTCTTGAGGCATCCTTTCATCGCTTCCCTTTGTTTGAGCTTGGGAAGAGATTATGGTTCAACAAATTCTGCAAATTAATGTTGATCGTCGAGAAGAAGCTATTCGAGAGACACCTATTAATAATCACTGTTTCCCAAAATATAATAGGTACCTCAGACAGTCGGTCTTGACAACATTCAGGGATAGAGGAAATATTAAAATATGTATCGTGCCTTTTCATGTTTCAGAAGCACAGCCAAAGCAACATTGTTCCTGATGCCACTATTCGGGACACAGTTCTTGCTGACTGCGTTCCGACCATCCACCGACAACTGCAGTGAGGAACAGATCTATTACTACGTCTCATACACTGTCGAGGGGTTGCAGGGACTCGTCGTGGCCTTGTTGTTTTGCTACGTTAACAAAGAGGTAGGATATCAAATTGTTGAAATATCAAAACAGAATATTCTAAACTTCAATATGTACTACTTTGAATTCTATTTCCTCCAGGTCCACGGCTTAATCAAACAAACATACAGAAAAACAGAAAACGCAGTAGTATCCCGAATTAGAGGAGACTCCTACCCTAGAATGAGTATGGGCCCAAACTCCGAAAGAAGAATCACTTGCAGTACTGGGCTACCTAGCCCATCAGATGACGTCAAAGACCAATACGCCAATATAAGACCCAAGTTACATGTCGCTGAAATCATATCGATACAAGCCAGCGAACGACTGGCTGAGATCTTAGAACCAGTCTACGAAACTATACAGAATGGTATCGCTAATGAAGGATATGACTCGTTAGATAGGTCAGACGTGGACAACGATTCCGGCTTCATAGCCAACAGAGATAACAAAGTAGATGACTACTATGGCTTCACGAACGCTTCGAGCATTTCGATCAATTGCCAAGACTGGATCCAGTGCGTTTCATCACCAGCCAGCAGCGTTTACAACAATTCCCTGAATGATTACGAACCCAAATATAATATGGACAAGAAATATCCGACCCAATCCAAACTCGGCGAGATTTCTGAAGGTCGCGAAAGGAATTCTGATCAGATTATTCCGAATTTGAATACTTTTAAATACAGAAATGATGCACCTAATGTTGGTGTTAAGAAAGAGAATGGCCCTGAAAAAGAGCCCGTCACATTGAAGACGAAAGATGAAGCTGAATACGAAGAATGTGAAGATATGCTCGAGGAGATAATGCAATACATCGAAACCACGGACACTGCGGCCAAAGACACATTAGACCCGAACGTTCTAGCACCGAACAGGCCCGATGGAGAAAAAATTGTATTTCTAAATGAATAATTACGTACACCGTGTTAACATTATCATGAAATCACCTTTGTTTTTTTTATATCTGTAGAGTTGTCTGAACATATATTTTGATAACATTTTTATCATCATTTCCTAATCGAAATCAACAGAACTACACAATATTTTTTGTAATTACTTCGTCTAAAATTACTACACACATTAAAATTTTGTTTGATAGGTATATTAATTAACCTCACGACTTGTAACTAATAAATAAGCTTACAGCTTTGGCGAAAAGAAGTAAAATTTTTTTGTACAATAGTTTATTGTGCTAATTTAATTCTCAGCTATAAACAATACTGAAGTCTATGTAAGCAATACTTCATGTATGATTAAGTCCATAACTAATGTCGAAAAAGTTACATTTGTTTTAATAAAAAAATAATGATTGAAAGTTAATTTCATTTCAATTTTCATTGACAGCAGGTGGAACGTGGTCATGTGTGCAATCACATTAACTATATGCCTTCGGCACACCTTAACATCCTACAGCATTAATGATCTATCAACTTGTACTGAGATCTAGATCCTTTCGAACTCGGCTTACAAAACTGAGTGCGGCAGCAAACTCACGCACAGTCGAGCGCGAGGTGTGCAGTGTTACCTTTCAAATTTCGAACATAGAATCAAAATTTGTCCTATAGACAATACAGGCTGAGAATAAAATCAAAGTTTGCCCTGCAGTGGATCAGTACTAGCTGATAAAAAAAAACAAAATCAGAATGTTGTCGAAGTTGATGCTAGGGTTAATTTTGTGCTGGGGTGTGCAAAGCTTCCCGGACGGGGCACCGATCGACACGTGTGTGAAGAGCCGTGCTAATCAGCCTAATCATGGGCAACACAGGACACAACCCTTGTCCACTCTACCGTATCGGGTGGCCGCTTCGGCGCTGGTTTACGGGCCAAATACTCCTGTCACAGGTGAATACACTTTTTTGTTTGTGTTTGATACTTTGTTGTTGTTGTTTTTTTGGAAAGTTTAATATTGGGTGACAATTGGTATGAATAGTGAGTGGTATTGATAAAGAACTTTGAAACTGAGGTAAATGACAAATGCTAAGTACTTTTGATAAACTAGAAGTGCCTATACTTTAGGTACTGTTAGCAACGAGATACTTTAGATTTTGAAATTTTAATTCGAGCGCTAAAAATAACGAGACAGATGTAATTAAGATTTTTCGTTAATTTAGATTATATCTGTACCTGTGTTTACACGAGATTCGTTAGGTACTGACAGTACCTTCTGGTTAACCACTTCAAGTTCTGATGAACCTCTCAGCTTATAACCAAAATAAATTTTGATCGATTATAAATTAAAACTGAATATTATCTATAAGCTACATTATTTAAGATGTTTTGTACACTGACTGCCCTATGTCTATCTCCTCTTGTTCAGTACACCAAAAGGTTGTCTGTAAGAGATTGCCCTGTGCGATAAGACCGCCCATTGTACACTTACCTTTATAAATGTATGTCCTGTATTTGTTATGTGGTGTATCAAGTATATAATAAATAAATAAAACTAAGAAACGCCGCGTCCGCTTGAGGGAATCTTGGAGGTAGGTAAACAAAACAGGAGCGTAAAGATTGGTACAATCATAGAGAAGACTCGATCTCACCCATTGCTAGTACCGACAGTGGCATTCCCAGAATTTGGGATACCACTGTCGGTGAACTTGTATTACTGGATGTAAATGATGAAATTGATCGATGATGATACGCTCTCGTTTGTTTTGTCTCGTGTTAATAAACAAATAAATTAATAGCTGATGATTGAAAGTTTGCACACACTCATTGCTTCGATATTTCATTCATCATTGAATTGCCATTAATTTAAAATAGAAACGAGTAGACAGCGTTTCACAATCGCAATACACAAACTTTCATTAGCTATTTCGTATCTATTATTTTTGCAAGCAAGCAATTCTGTGTTACAAAATAACAAAACGGATATAACAAGATTAGACGATAAAGTTACTCGATAGTAGCATTCATTGATAAAATCTACCGGTGGGCAACGAGTGCGTAATATCTACAAGTTCGATTACGCAAAACGTATGTGAGTAGATATGGTATTGTAGGTCACACGGCTTATGGTGGTCTAACCTGTTTGTACCCAAACGTATTGGGGTAACAGGGTAACAAGACGTTGATAACTGTCTGTTTGATGAACAGCTGCGGGATAAGAGGGTTGGGTGACCAAAAGTTGAAAGGATAAGTTGTATGTAAGAGTCTATTTATAACTTTATATTTTGGTTTTAAAATTAATAATGAGAACTAAGGTGGGGTTCTCATAAAAGAAAGCATTGATTATCATTTGAAAGCAAAGGAGATGGTAATGATACAGATATAAGGGAAGTTTTTCAATATAGTGTATAATGCAGCGGTTCCGTTGCCATTCGGACAAATGACTTTTGGGAATGTAGGGTCACAGGGTGTGAGTCTGAGTCATAGCCGGAGCATTCAAGCTTATCGTATGGTACCAAGTATTAAGTTTTGTATTAAAATTATCAACTCATTTCAAGCGTTCTCCAAGAAATTGGGAGAAGTTGGTTAGGACTTAAACATAAAATCACACCTGGGAAGGTTTTTGTAGAAGAGCACCTTGGTACCTACCTATACAGAGTGTAACGGACATGGGGAGTCAAAAAACGACGGATGCCCAAGGATATAAACAACTTTCGTCAAGGAAGTTATAGTCACCTCCCAACTTTCATACTTTATCATCCGCTTAGCTAAATTTGTACAGGACGTGTCGTATTTTTTTTTTAAATGCCTAGATTTTTCTTAGTGATTGAGGGTGTGAGTGATTAAGGGGGTTTCGGGGGCGATAAATCGATCTAGCTAGGTTTCATTTTTAGAAAACGTCGTTTTCTCTATTTTCACCCGAGCAGAGCTCGGACGCCTAGGTAAGTATTTAAATCCCATGTAAGTTGGAAAGAATGTTCTAAAAATCTCGAAAATCTACATTGTGTGTTTAACGGCCAGCCAATGTTCAGTTGTTTACCATTTCGGTTTGCGCACGCACAACGCGATATTATTGTCTTTTTGCTTCTCTGTTGCATTGTAATTGTTGCTATTGTGTTATTTTTGTGTCGAATAATTCTTTTCGTTAAACATTCATCTATACTAATACTATAACGAGGCAAGATTTGTATTTTTATATTTTTGTATGTAACGAATATTCTTAAAAACTACTGGACCGATTTCAAAAATTCGTTCACCGTAGGGAAGCTACACTATCCCCGGGTGACATAGGATACTTTTTATACCTGTATTCCCACGGGAACGGGAACTACGCGGGTGAAACCGTGAGGAGTCCGCTAGTAATAAATACATTGGTAATTGTAAGGTGCTAATCCTAGATTCATCGGAACATTGATAAATGATAAATGATTTTATTTCTGTAAGTTGGTTTGTACAAACGCTTTTACATGTCTAACATATTTTTTTTTTAAACTAGATGAGGTCGGATTAACGATTATCAATATAAATATGTGCAAAAAAGTCGGTAAAAATAAAAGAATGTCAGTGAATGTTCAATGGTCATGAATCCAAATAAAAATGCAAGTTTTCCGACTCAAGCAAACCACGTCTATTATAACTGAACACTAAATTGAAATTATGTACAAAAATGCATCATCTATTCTGCTTTTCCCTTTTTTTTATAAAGTTGCCCCACACTAGGAATTTCTTATAAGAAATAATCTTCCTCTATCGTGGGTGCGTTTACAAACATTCAAACTCACATACACAACACCCAGGAGCTGGAACAACTATCTGCATGTCATACAAATATTTGTTCCATGCGGGAATCGAATCCGCGACACGCAGCGCAGCAGTCACTCGCTCAAACACTGCGCCAATCGTGCGCCCGCACGCATTACAAGACATAGGTACTCCCAAATGTAGGTCGCGCTCAAAGTGCAAATATGTAAGCCTAAGGTACTACCTATGTTGTTGCACAGCTTACATGTATAAAATAACCCATGTACATACAACGTACAGTAATATCTGAACTCTCAATTTCCAGTAACAATCGAAGGATCCGAGCCCTTCAAAGGGTTCTTCATTCAAGCGCGTTCAGTCGAGCACGACGACTGGATTGGAGCGTGGGAACCGGCTCCAAACACGACTGTGCATCCAGAATGTTCGAGCATCACACATGGTGACCCTGAGTTCAAGACAAGGGCCACGCTACTGTGGAGAGCACCCCCTGATAGCCATGGAAGGGTTTATTTCACGTAAGTTCTTAAAAGTTGTTTACTGAAGGGCTCATTTAAACAAAAATGCTGTGTAGTAAGTCTTTTTACAATGATAAAGTCTCGAGTATCATAACGATTGCTTTGGTATGATAAAATCGTCTTTGGAAAGATCGTTTCGGTGCGATAAAATCCTCTTTGCAGTGATACGTTTGGCTATGAACAAATATTGTCTTTGGAAAGATCGATAAGCTATGAAAAAATCGTCTTTGGAAAGATCGTTTTGGTGCGATGAAATCGTTGTTACAGAGATGCGTTTGGCTATGAAAAAATATGTTTTTGGAAAGGTCGTTTCGCTATGAAAAACACGTTATTTGGCTCTGTCTAGCATCTAATTCACGCCTAAACTATAGTAAATATATAGAACAGTATTTTCCTTATTTAAAATGTATGTATCGGTTTCCCGATTCCCGCCGAATAATAAGCGTAGATAATGAGCAATTCTCGACACCAGATAACTTTAGTACGTTCAAAACACATCTTAATTTAAAGACCGACTGGATTTTCCTGCTACAATCTTGCGACATCCTGAATTAATTTAATTATAGCTGTCAATAAAATTTAATGACATTAGATCGACCCATACTTGGATTTTGAGGCAAAACGTGATAATGAGGTTGTCGACCCATGCCCTAATAACGCTACTCCTTTCACTGCAGATACATATGTGTACTTGCGTAACATCCATGTGCTGGCACGATCATTAGTTAACGTAACTGACCTTAAGATAAACCCTGACTACGTAGAATGTGTATCAATCGAGAATGATCCTACTACACTAGATCATTTTAAAACGTAGACATAATTAGCCTTGAATTTATTATTCTGTAGTAATTGCGATGTCGGCCGTCCGTAGGGTTGCCAACCATACTGTTAAAAACCGTATTAGGTACCTATACGTATAGATACACGACGACGCTTCGCCGTATACGTCTTGTAGTCCGATGATGGAACGGGCTAGGAGGAATAAGTTCATGCAATTCCAATTCCTATATCTATCTTTCGCTCTTCAATATGTTTACTTTTTCAAGAAAAACAGTATTCAAAATACTGTTTTCGTACTGGAGCCAAACGTATATAAAAGTAATCAAATTTAAACTGTAATTACTGCCAAGTGGCGGCATTTAATAATAAATCATCAACATTATTTTTTATTTTATATTTAAATTGTGATAATTTAAAAAATGACAGTACCTAAGTTATTGATGTTTTTGAAGCTTAAAAAAAGTATCCTGTTTATTTATTAATCGCGGACGGTCCGTCCGACTTCAATATACTTAATATCTCAAACATAAAGTTGTGAACCCTAGCCGTCCGATGACTTGCGCATTGAATAATCACCAAGTTTATATGATACACAGTTTTGTAATGTTTCGATTATTGGACATTAATCAGCAAGTTTTAATGATATTGAAACGTACCTTGACTGTTTCACAAGCTTTTTGCAGAATTGATAACCCGAAGATGATTGTCGCAAAACTAGATTCAACAAGCGTGTTAATGGTGTAATAGGTCAACTGTGTTGTAGGTACGTTTGAAAAAATAATTAAAGTGTTATTCGATTCTGAGCAAAAAATTTGTAGCAAGGATGGCTGACCAATAAAAATAAAGTCGTCCCTAGACCAGACTACCAAAATATCTGGGTAATGAGGAGCTATTAGTTACAGTCAAGGGTCTAAGGTGCAGTCACAATATAGATGGTAAAGGATCAAAAGTAGATAACTATACAGGGTGGCCAAAAAGTCGTGGATCAAACGCAACTAGGGGTTAGATGGGGTCATCAGCTGCAAAAAAAATGTTCTACGGGATGTCCTTAAAGTCAATCCCTGCAGAGTTATAATTTACCTGCAGAGTTTATTTTTAAATAGGCCTAACCGAGTTTTATGGTTGGGTTAACTTTGGCCTTGCTACGAATGATCGTCCTCGAAAGATATATATACAGGCATAGCCATGTGTAATATCTTTTTAGAACGCCTATTAAATGCGCCAAAGTTGTAATACAGGGTCACAGGCCGAGTACTTTTTTTTCACAGTGGGGTCCACAGTAAATAAAAAACCGGCCAAGTGCGAGTCGGACTCACGCACGAAGGGTTCCGTACTTGGTAAATTGCGGTTTACGATTTATGACGTATTAAAAAAAAACTACTGACTACATCTCGTTCAAACCAATTTTCGGTGGCAGTTTACATAGTAATTTACATCATATATTTTTTTCAGTTTTATCATTCTCTTATTTTAGAAGTTACAGGGGGGGGGACACACATTTTATCACTTTGGAAGAGTCTCTCGCGCAAACTATTCAGTTTAGAAAAAAATGATATTAGAAACCTCTATATCATTTTTGAAGACCTATCCATAGATACCCCACACGTATGGGTTTGATGAAAAAAAATATTTTTAGTTTTAGTTTCAAGTATGGGAACCCCCAAAATTTATTGTTTTATTTTTAGTTTTGTGTGAAAATCTTAATGCGGTTCACAGAATACATCTACTTACCAAGTTTCAACAGCAAAGTTCTTATAGTTTCGGAAAAAAGTGGCTGTAACATACGGACGGACAGACAGACAGACAGACATGACGAATCTATAAGGGTTCCGTTTTTTGCCATTTGGCTACGGAACCCTAAAAAGCTATGATTTGAGAAAAAAAAATCGTAAAACTTAATATTATCTTCAACACACCCAATAAACAACCATAAATAGCATGTCTAACGCAAGGACTCATCAGTACCAATCTAGTGAAAATTATAAAAAAGATACAGGATGTAGTTTATTCGAACTTTAATAAGAATTAGTAAAACAAAGACAATGTTCTCATAAAAACACAAAATAAATTATAACTCTGCAGGGGTTGACCTTAAGAACCGCCAATAGTTTTTTTTTTTGCAGCTGATGGCCCCATCTAACCCCTAATTGCGTTTGATCCACGACTTTTTGGCCACCCTGTATACATGAAACTTCTTGGACCGTTGATCTTTTTTCGAAAAGGAATTCTGGGTACTTTGTGGAGCACAGACAAACATTTTGGGCGAATGCGACTGCACTTTTGATCTCAGACTGTAGAACTTACTAGCTCCTTCATGAAACAAGGTTAATGTGTAGACCAATTATCGATGTTCATTAATGGGTAAACCTGAAAACAATCCTATACCTTACTAGCTCCCTCGTGAAATAAGGATCATGTTTATTAATTCGAATTAATTACGTCGCTTAATTGAACCAATAGGTAACGCATTGATTGGTTCATGTTGCTTAGGTACAGATTTCTAGAAAATATGCATAAAATTAGTTTCATAGCGTAAATAAGTATAGACATGATACTAGCAGGTGTAGAAGCTATAGTTAAAATTGTCTTATGTAAAATCGATATCTGAGAATAGATAATGCAATAGACTAAAGCTGGAAACAAATTATCGGACGCGGCTAACGGAGGCGACTTACAGCCGCGGCTGATATGTGTGCAAAGTCGTAAAGGACGCGGCTGCCAGATCTCTATCAGACGTCTAAACGCCCGAGGTCACGTCCGCGACTTACGTCTGATAGTTTGCACAATTTAATGTACATTCATTACACAGATACTCTGTAAGTCGCGGCTGACAGTCGCGTCCGATAATTTGTTTCCAGCTTAATTTTATTTATCAAGTCATCTGACGCACGATATGAACGCGGTGAAAAGTAAACAAAACAGGATCACAACAAATCTGTCATACAGTCTCGTGTAATCTCAGCGATTTTGTAAACATACACTGTTACACTATTTTCCTTGTATGACTTGCATGACATTTACAATAACATACGTATTTCTGTTTATTCATAACTAGCTTCGTACGCATGAAGAGTGTTTTCTTATACCAAGGGAACATTACACGGGGATGAAAAGCCAAACTTTCTTTTTTTATCTGTACGCTCGCGCTTGACGTCTATCTCGCTTCGCCGCTCACGCTTGCCTAGAAAAAACTTATTCACTCTTGACTTAGATTGTAGCTATCGGAAAACACAGACTCCGGCAGGGAATGCCACTCCTTAGCTGTACGCATGATAAAAGTGTCCCCAAAACGTTAAGTGCGTATGGGTGGGAGGTCCACCATGTACCGATGACGATTCGCCGTAGGTCTGGTAGTCCGATGATGGAACAGACGGACTTATCTATATTATATATATTTATATATATATAACTAAGTCGTTTTAGTTACACCACTTATAACTCGAGAACGGCTGGTCCAATTTTTATGATTTTTGTGTTGGATTTATCTTCGTCCGGAATAGGATAAGTAATAAAGTGTCTGAAATATTAACGATAAATAAAAAAATATAATTTTCCCGTACGTTTTGCGAACACAGCGCCATCTCTATTACATAACGTAAACAAAACACGGACCAAAATGAACATAGCGTTGTTTACTGGTTCTGGTAATGCCAGTAGATGGCGTTGTTTGATGTCATGTTCGATTATTATGAAATTCAAAATAAAATCGGGTTAATTACACAATTTTCCCATACATTTGTTTGAGGTGGTACGAAGTTCGCCGGGACAGCTTATTTATAATATTAGTAAGATGTTGTTATTGTTTCTGTAATTTTTTGTCTGCCTCGTTTGTCTAGTGCTCGCAATTGCTGTAGTGCTGCTGTGCTGGATTGGAGTCTTGGGTAGGACAAAGTGCTATTGGGTTTACCCATCTAGAATTTCTCAGTAGAATCCCGGAGTCAGGATTTGTGCCTGTTTGATGCCAGTAGACTCGCCCCCTAATAAATAGGACTTGAGCATATAAGGTAATATGCATGAAAAAAAAATCCTTCGTTCGCCTAAGGACAGATTCTCATAGGGACAATTTGGCATAAAGACAGAAAAGGTACAGTCCCGCACACTATTTTTAGGCATAAATAATTTATAAATTTAACCAATTGGATTTGACCAGTTTATCGACACGAAGACTAAAATAGAATACTAATAGTGAAAACAGAATCAAAATTGTTCGAAAATCTAAAGAGATATAACAATGTAAAGAAATATATCTGTCCCCTTTATGAAAATGTTGTTATCCGCAAGCTGTATGGGCGTCGTGCCATCTGACGTCATGTGGCACGTCGGACTTCTCGTTACTTTATAACTTAGTCGCTGATCGAGATATTTAAAAAAAATCTTTCATATTTGTTTATGTTAATTAGGATTTCATATAGCAAATAAAAAAATACAGTCGTATTCCGTATTGGCGAAATGTGTACTTACTGCATCTCTGTCCAACCCTTTAGAGAACGCAAGCGTGATATTATTTATGTTCTGTTTACAGAGGCACCGTTCTGAAGAACTACGGAACTTTTTGGTCCAACCTCATCGCAGACGCACCACAGGACCCATCGCAGTTACAAGTACTTGGCTGAAAAGGATACCACCAGTTGGATTGATCAACTGATATTTTCGAAAACCAATATTTTGCTTCGAAAGTTGTTGCTTTAAACCCATGTGTAATAAATACTTTAGGTTTAAAAATAATTGTAAATAAAACAAAATATAAATAAATAGATAAGTATATTAGGTTTACATTGAGTAACTTAAATGCATCATTTCATATCAAGATCAACCAATACATTTGAGTGAGAATCTCGCAGTTATCACAAATTAGCAAAACGTGTTTAAATTATCTGACAACGTGTTAAAATATCATTATAGTGTCAAATGTCGTTACTGATAAGCTGTATAAAAATATGAATCTCATATTTCTGTAAAGGTACGTTTTTACCGGCTAGAACATGAAATACCCACTATTTATAAAAATCTCGACGTTGTTAAGCAATTGCGATTCTAAATTTGAAATCACTTATAGACAATTTGAATATAGAATGTGCTAAGCAAATGTCACTGTCGAGATTTTTATATATAAAATCTCGGCACAATTGCCATTTTTAATGGATTTTATATTAACCAAGTTTCATAATCGAATGTTAAAAGAGCACGTTCAACACAAGGCTATAATAGGCGTAACGAGCCAGCGCATATTTACATAAAACAAAATCCCATAGGATTCCTTATTGTTTGGTTGAAATACAAATTTTTGATTGATGGCTTTGATTTTGGTCAACATTTACATTTCTAGTCTAAGTATAGTCTGTTCACAGTTATTTTACCTACTCTTTTATTTTGCATCACAGTGATCCTTATTCATATTAACATAAGGTCTCTGTTTCGTTGCTGTCAGAGGACAAGTAACAGTGAACGCACTGTAGTTTCGGCTCTGCCCTGATATATTAGTCAGTCAGTTTCTTCTTTTATTTATAAACAAAAAAGAAACAAGACATTTATTCGGAACAAACATTCGCTTGATCGTAAATGCTCGCTCAGTAAAAACGTACCTTAAAACAGAAGTTCATAGCACGTTACTTTATCACATTAACATGTTAATAATAATACATTCTTTAGCAATAAAAAAGTGAATAATGCAATCATCATTAGAGACCGGATTATTTGCTAACAAAAAACTGCTGAAATATTCATGAAACTTTGCGTCATAGAGTGAAGCGAATGTAATGAGAAAATCATTATTTTGTTTTTATTCTATTCTGTCTAACTACAACGCAAAGAATACAAAATATTATTATTTTTTAAATAATAATAATTTGCTAAGGACCGAGCACACACATGCACATTGCTCGCAGAACGGATGGCCGATGGGGCCGAAAAGTTCTGGAGTGGCTACAGCGTACCGGCAGACACAGCGTTGGAGGGCTCTTCACCTAGAGTCTAGGTGGGCCGATGACCTAGTTAAAGTTGCGGGAAGGCGCTGGATGCGAGACGCACGGGATCGGTCAATGAGGCGACGCCTGGGGGAGGCCTATGTCCAGCAGTGGACGTCTTTCGGCTGATATGATGATGATGTTGATGAATGACAGAGCTATTCGACAGAAAAACCAGCCGTACTGGCTAGGCAGTGCAGGATCGAGCGCCTTGTTGCTGGGGCCAGAACACTCATCGGAAAACTAATTTGTTTCAGGGTGGGCAATACTGGCGAGTATTGCCCTCAAGAGTCATGCGCTTTGTGAGACGGGCGTTTTCGTAGACTGCCCCCGAGACTACATATCTCATGTCACAAAACGCATCGAATGCCTGAAGCAAAAAGTGTATGCATGGGCGAATTCGTAGGTATAGGCGGCGATAGGAGCGATACACCCAGTTTCGCACATTCCAAAGTAATGAGAGGTATACAGGACTTGGGAACGACCGGATCAAGGTGTGCCTGACACGCACCTGCCGGATGATAACACCATGTCAACCATGACATGCTCATTCTGGCGCAGCATCTGGTCGGTGCCTGTCAGCCACACCGAA
This sequence comes from Orthosia gothica, assembly GCA_949775005.1. NCBI lineage: Eukaryota > Metazoa > Arthropoda > Insecta > Lepidoptera > Noctuidae > Orthosia > Orthosia gothica. Next base: position 24,924,929 of record OX459041.1, read on the forward strand.
GGTGGAGATGCTGGGAGCGATTACCAGAAATGGGAGAAATCACGATTAGCCCCTTAGTTGTAGTCCATCCTTTGCCTAACTGGAAATCCCCAAGGACGGAAGAACTGCACAATTCATGAATTAAGTGGCTACAAAGATCACACGCTCATTTGGCATCTTAGTACCAGATAGCCCTGGAATCTGGTATTCTACCCGAGTTATTTACAACAGGAGCTACCCACCTGCTTCACAAATCTGGAAGCACCCGGGACCCAAAAATTATGGACCGATCAGGTGTTTACCGACGTTCTATAACGTTCATACGAGAGCAGTGGTGTCCCAGTGGTATCGGCCGCGACTTACAAGTTGTAGTTCGTGGGTTCGAGCCCAAGCAGGCGCTTTACTTTGTTTAAATTATTTCTTCACCACTGCTCTCAAAACGGTGAGGAAACCGGCATGTCTTAGAACCAAAAATTCGAAGACATGTGACATCCACCAACCCGCACTGGGCCCGCGTGGTGGATTACGGCCCATTCCCTCTCACAGAGAGGAGGCCAGTGTCCCAGCAGTGGGAACATTAATAGGCTGATGATGTGATGTGATAACGTTCTTACATCCATTTTGAGAGCTAAAATTAATAAACACATCGATAGCAATTCATGTCTACCTCTCAACATTAATTTAGGAATGACTCCCGCGGTACTAAGGAGCGAGCGGCACAACATAAGGCCGATGTGGACCAATTAGCGTCCGTAGACTGCCTGCCGGTGACCTCTTTGGGGACACCGAAGGTGGTTTTGCCTGTGCAATTATGGACGAAGTTATCATGACGAATAACTACCGGAGATTCATTGTGAGGGATGGCACGGTTGATATCTGTCGGTCACGTTACCGTCCGGGAGAATCAATCAGCCATATTATGCCTCGTAGGTCGTTTTCGTCTAGCTAACGGAGAGTACTTGCATAGACAAAACCTTGCAACCAGGACTATTCTTGCTGACGGATAATTCTTGTTCTGAAATACACTCTTATGCATTCGGAAGTGCCGTACTACAAAAATGTCCGACAGTTCACGAGAATGGCAATATCATATTGTACTGGGATCGGTCCATTATTCCTGACCAGTCTTGCCTTTGGAAGTTTCCAAGGATATACAAATTGAACCTAATTTAAGCAAGTTCAATACTAATTTCTAAACACAACCTAAAATATAACAAGAGAGCTTCATTTATTATAAAATAATCCGGTCTCTAATTCCTACCATAAAGCTATAGAAGCGTTAGTGTTGATACCGTAATACTAGTACGCTATAAGCTTACGCGCCCGGCTTTTGTTTCATGACCGGTCGCTTGATGTCCATGAGATCGCATAGTTCATTTCTGATGGGCCTTAGTTCTGATACTTCTTTCTCCCAGTCTGTTTCTGCCAGGACTGACATTATCTGCGAATAGAGAAAAATAGGTAAGATACACATACATAAACTCACGCCTTTTGCCCATGACAAGAGGCAGTTCAGGTGGGGGAGGGAGGGGTCTTCAAAATACCACGCTTGGTCACAGGGGCCGAGGGGGGCTTAGGTTTTTGTCACGTAGTCAATATCTTCTAGGGCAATCTCGCGCTTTTTCGAGCTATATTCAAATACGGGCTTTTTACATAGGTTTTTTTTCTTGATAATAGTTTTTGGGTATGCTAATAAAGACAAATATGATCCAAATTATTATTATGTTAAAGCATATAATATCATCATGAATTACTACGTGGAAACTAGTGGGGGAGGGGCGGGTCTTGGCATATACTATGGGTGGTCAGTGAGAGGCGAACATCACCAATATAATACTCACAACGGATCTTTGTGGCTCTGAATTGGCTGCAAGAGGCTGCGCACTAGCTATTTTTGTGTCAATATTGAAAGTGAAAATAGCATTGTATAACTGTCTCTTTCACTCGCATACGTTTGTTTAATCTGTTTCGTGTGATAGTTGACAGAGCCAACTTCAGAGCCACAAAGATCCGTTGTGAGTATTATAAGATCCGTGTTTGTACTTCTAGGGCGTCCCGTCCCCGCGTACAAAGATCAGATACGTACACATCACATCATCATCCTATTAATGTTCCCACTGCTGGGACACAGGCCTCCTCTCTGTGAGAGGGAATGGGCCGTAATCCACCACGCGGGCCCAGAGCGGGTTGGTGGATGTCACATGTCTTCGAATTTTTGGTTCTAGGACATACCGGTTTCCTCACGATGTTTTCCTTCACCGTTTTGAGAGCAGTGGTGATGTAATAATTTACACAAAGTAAAGCGCCTGCCAGGGCTCGAACCCACGACCTACGACTTGTAAGTCGCGGCCGATACCACTAAGCCACCACTGCTCACAACAACGTACACATACCAAAGTATAATTTGCCTTTAAAGCTCTAAGTACGTGGACTCTGGCCTCCTTTCTGTGAGAGGGAGTGGACCCGCACTGGACCCGCGTGGTGGTTTCACACGGGTCCAGTGCGGGTTAGTGAACAACATGGACTTGGAAAATTGTAAGAATTATAAATGGCGTGATGATAAAATTATGGTGCACTTTAAAATAAAAACACTATTACAAGTCAAAAGAACGATGAGGGCGTGTACTTCAAATAATAAACTTTTATTTCTAAAATATTGATGGATTTTTAACCTCTGAGGTCAAGGTCTCTTTCAAACAAATAATGAAGATTTAATATTTCATTTTCACAAAATGCTGCTTACATACATTCTTCGTGACAAATTGAGAAAACTCCCTTTTTTTAATGTTTTCGAGTCGCGACACATTCAAAGTCCAAAAATGTATCCTAATTAATTTACGATTTACTTATCGGCATTCATTGTCACGTTACATAACAAATGTAAGTGTTTACGAAATTTACATTTTAATTACCTACGTAAAAGAAATATGTACAAAAACAAAGCGCCATATTTGCGTACAACCTTTTGACCGACGATGATGAGTCAAATATATTGTTTTGTTTGTTGTTACATAACCATATCTATGTGCACGTTCAGTCTATTTACTTCTGGGGTCAACGAGACACGTGCCATTTACAAAATATCTTCAGTAATTAGTCTTTAGGGTTCCGTACCCAAAGGGTAAAAACGGGTCCCTATTATTAAGACTCCGCGGTCCGTCTGTCTGTCTGTCACCAGGCTGTATCTCATAAACCGTGATAGCTAGACATTTGAAATTTTCATAGATGATGTGTTTCTGTTGCGGCTATAACAACAAAGACTGAACACAAAATAAAATTAATATTTTAGTGGTACATTAAACGTGATATTGTTGCCGTTTTTTACGATAATGGTACGGAACCATACGTGCGCGATTCCGACTCGCATTGTGCCAGTTTTCTTTACTAACCATTCTATATTCTTCATAGTCACATCACACACACGGTTCTAAGGGGGGAAAACAGACCTAACAAAAAATATGTTTTCTTTTTTAATCCTAGGGTAATTTAGGAATAGTCAGGGTCAGTCACGTCATCGTCAAGGTCGAACAGTAATAATAGATTTTATGTTACTATCCTACGACATCTACGAAACTATGTTAACGTGACTGTACAGCGAGATTGATTGCAGACTAATGTCTGTTTTTTTAATCTCAGAGGCAAAATTGACACATGCAAATGTCAAATTTCTAAGGCTTTCTTTTTAGGGCTTATTAGGCCTCCTGACGTATCTATACTAATATTATGAAGAGGAATGATTTGTATTTTTGTATGTAACGAATAAACTTAAAAACTACTGGACCGATTTCAAAAATTCTTTCACCGTTGGGAAGCTACACTATCCGCGGGTGACATAGGCTATTCCCACAGAAACGGGCACTACGCGGGTGAAACCGCGAGGCGTCCGCTAGTGTTATATTAAACTCTTAAGAGTTATATATAACATATCTCAGAAGCCTTAGTAAGCTCTAAAAGAAGAAATATTACATTTGTATGTGTCAATTATGTCTCAAAAATAAAAACAGACTTTACGTCTCCCACCTGAATGGTCCAGGCTGCGACCAGATGCTGTAGACAAGTGACATTCAAAGTCAGTGAAGACGATGGTCGAAATACGAAGCCTACAGTCCGTCTGATGAGCCGTGGCCCGTCTGAATATAGGTTTTGCGAAAATCGGCACATGTGTCGCAGCGGCCCCACTAGCGAGCGATCGCCTATTGTACAACTATTGTATCACCTTGAGAAAACACGTCTAGCCTCTACTATATTGTCCACTTCAAAAACTCACTGTGCACTGTGGCCACATAACCCGCTGTCGCCCTAGTCACCGCACATTCACACGGCACCAGGCTCTAGAGAGATCGCCCACGACGCCTTTTTGCTTCGATACAGTAAGGCAAAGGCCACATAGAAATAGCGTCGGGCGCGGATATGGCACGGGCGGCTTCCTATGCCAAATATTTTTGATTTGATTTGATTTAAATGCATGGTAATAAAGCGCAATTTAGGACACACGATATGTCGTTGCTCGGACGTGGTTATGACGCGACATTTCGGAGGCCACGTTTGATCAAATTGCGCTTTATTTTCATGCATTTAGTTTGAAATTAGAATGGAATAGGAAGCCGCCCGTTCCATGTCCGCGCCCGACGCCATTTCTATGTGGCCTGCGCCTAAAACGTTTCAATAACGCGCCGCTACACAGTTTCTCGCCGTTAGTCGCATTTGTAACGTTTAACTGCATGTATGAAATGCAAACCACAGCATTAACAGGCGTTCACAGGTGTAGTCATTATTGTGCAAGACGGCATCGATGCCGCAACGCGTCTGTATCTATGCTATATGTTATGCCATGTTTGGGATGGGTCAAGGATGCCCCACTTTTATTTTGTTTTGTTGTTGTCTATAGCCTTGCGCTTGACCACTATCTCATGATGGTCGACGGAGAAGCACGCTTGCCTAGAAGAAACCTATTCACTAGATTGTAACTATCGGGAAACAGACTCCGGCAGGGAATTTCACTCCTTAGGTGTACGCATAATAAAAGTGTTCCCAAAACGTTTAGTGCACATGGGTGGGACGTCCACCATGAACCGATGGCGCATAGCCGTAGGTCTTGTAATCCGATGATGAAACGGTACACATTCTACGACTTCAACGAGGCCAACGACAGAGGTCTAGGTGGCCACGTTCTGGTCGGACAAAATTTTTGCCCACGCGACCCGCAAAGAAGAATCTTGCTTACGTGGGATTAGGTATGACCAGCGACATCATAGCGATCTTTTTGCTTCTGAATCGCTGCATAAATTCGCCAAGGGCGAACTCCTTCAAACATTATAATCTTACCTGGAGCCACAGATAATATAATACTAGCATACAGATGCCTCATCCCATACAAAGAAACCGTGCCGACGTAAATAGCGTTTTTCATCTGATTAATCTTGTTATTTTTGTAAGAACATCAATCGCGTTCGATCCCGTTTCACGGCAATAGATGGTGTTAGCAGTGACTTGCAAGTAAAAGGGTATACTAGGTTGGTGAATATTTTTTTCGTTAAATACAGTGAAGGTTCGTTTGATAGTATTGTTTTGCACGTTTTTACAGTTTATTTGCACCAAAATGTGTTACAATGCAAATTTTAACAATCGAGTGGAATGCCTCAGAAATTTAAAAATGTGCTATCTACTGGCATCAATTTTAAATGATCCGTTCAAATAATCTTTGAAATGTGAATTAAGAGCCCAATATTCCATTATTTTGTACGTAGGAGAGTTGGTTAAACAAGAACATACAATTTTTATGTTAAGTCCAGAAAATGTTAATTTTACACACAATTATTGAATTGAGTGTACATGTCGCGCCATCTCTTGAGATTTATTTGAACCATTTTTTTTTCTTAGCAATGAGACCCGTGCTGGAGCCTTATTGCGTAATGAATCCGCCAATGCAAAGAGCATACGACATACGACGTGATGAAGCGGCCTCGTAAGCGAGCGATTGTATTTTATTTCACGCAGGGCAAAAACGTCTGGCCTCTACCACAGTAAAAATGTACAAACATGCGCATCGACGAGACCCCTAAGCGGCTCGCACTACTGACAGCACTGCAGAATTGCCTTAATGGTCTCGCAGAATTGTCTTAATGGTCTCGCAGAATTGCCTTAATGGTCTTGTCGGAGCGTATGTTTGTGTGAGTGTGCCGTTTCGAGTGTTTGTGGGTAGTTTTCATACTGTTTGTATATTTATTCTGTGTTTCTACACCCCGCTACGACAACTCCACTATGCCACTGTGACACTAAATCGCGCCGTACCCAGCATATTCTCCGCGCGTTCACTATCCGTAATTCATCTGCCTAGCCTTTGCCCAATTGTTGTTGGGGTCGGCTTCCAGTCTTACTGGATTCAGCTGAGTACTAGTGTTTTACATGAAGCGACTGCCTATCTGACCTTCACAACCCAGTAACTGGGTAACACCATACCACTTGGCAAGACTGGTGTCAGATCTAATGCTTCTGACTACCCGTAACGACTGTCAAAGATCTTCAAATGACAGCCTGGACCAACGGCTTAGCGTGCTTTTCGAGGCACGGAGGAAACTCGGTATGTTGAAAATGGTCACCCACGGATCGACCTAGTCAAGCGTTGCTTAACCTTGAAGATCGACCCGTGCGGCTGTTATTATTTAGCGACGAGGTCCTCCGCAAAGTTCACTATCCGTAATTACTGAAACAAAAAGCCATGGTATCTCGCGTGGATCCACGTTTCGTGCACATAAAGGGTTAAACATTATATTCTCACCTGATCAATGTTATCCTGTGGCACAGAGCACACGTCTCCGTACAACGTGAGCGCTTCGTACAGACGCGCGGCGGCACACCGTCGCACGTAACGATCCGCGTAGCATAAGTATATCACCAGCTGGCCTAACGACTTGCTGCAGACAGTTCCTCCCACCTGGATCAAAGATTTTTACTTTTTAAACAGGTTTGATTAAGGAAACTAAGGGTGAGACGCAAAGCTTACGAAGACATAACGCAAGCTAAGTGCAGTAGGCGTGTCAAACGAATATGAACCTTAAACTTATAATTATAAGGTACAGTTTCATACGAAACGAACACCATACTTAGGCTGGAGTAAAACTTAGGTCCGCCATGTAGCTCCAGTCAATGTAAAAAGAATAAACAGCCTTCTGGAAACCGCTGAGTTTAATTTTTGTTTATTTGTGTTTAGGCTTTGGAATAGTAAATAAAATGTTATCAAATCACTGACAACAGATTAATAGTAGATTTAGTAGATTCAACAATCCTTAAACACAACTGTTTATGTTCAGTCTGAATACGAGAAATTCTAGTACTGGATAAATGTGCGGGCTTATGACCCTAGTAGTCATATCGCAACTTGGGACAGTTCTGCGTTGGCTTATGCCGTTTGTTCACGACGCGACAAAATGTTTCACGATTCAGAGCTCCATATATTAGTAAGGACCGTTTGTTCATTGCACGACACCGCACCACACGCGACATGACATTGACATTTACATACGGTTTTTTGGCTATGCCGTCGATGCCGCTTTGTCGCCGCGGCTTTTTTGCGGTGACAATTTAGCGGCTGTACAAAACAAGTATGAGCTGGTTGACGACACGACACACCGCACCGCACGGCTCACGGGTTATTCGTCACACACACTCTTATAAAATACAAGTGTACTGCAGTCACACACACGCTTATAAAATACAAGTGTACTGCAGTGTCGTTGCAGAATCGTGTCTAGTGAATAAACGAAACGGGCGACAGACCGTCTGCAGTGTTTCGTATGTTAAAAATCATGTCATGCGGTGCCTCGTGAACAAACGACCGTATGCTTATTTAAAATTTTGTTCAATTTAGGAGGAAGCTCTTTGATTTACTTTAAATAAATATCTTATAAACATTTCACTCAAGTAAACAGTGGAGTAATCTCTAGACTAAATTTTGTGCTGTACACAAAATTTAGTTTAATGGAAAAGTAAAGACTTAAGGTTACACTAGTCGAAAATTCTTCCATACAAACGTAGTCTAGAGATTACTCCACTGTTTGACGATGTACGTTCAAAATAAAAAATATTATCAATTTGTCTCATCATTATCTAGTCCTGTATGGAAACAAAAATGTAAAAAAAAAAAAAATTTGAAAGTTATGAGCGTCGAAAGTTCCATATTTCAACACTAATTATAACTCATCTTTGGGCGGAAATAAATACCATAAGAAGAAGGAAAATTGCAAAACGGCCTCTATATATATGATATAACCAAGTTTTTGTCAAGACTTCAAAAGAGACTGTGACCTCTGAGTTTGTTTCGGCCTTTCTTCTCAGAGTAGTCAGATAGGAAACGCCGACCTCATCTAGTTTTAAAAAATATGATCGACATGTAAAAGTGTTTGTACAAACCAACTTACAGAAATAAAATCATTTATCATTTATCATACAGGGATAGATTAGTAATTCAACAATGCAAATAATGTTATTTTATAAATATACATTTAGTTGTTTTTTCATGAAATCTAGACTCCCAAAGGTCTGTTTATAAAATTTCGCTCGTTTTCGTCCTAAATCATCATACATTTCGATACAAATTTGCAAAAGTGCTAATTCGTACGCGAACTAGCTTCTTACTGCTCATCACAGCATCTATTTCTTTCGCACGTGTTGTCGGATAAGATAGCATGCATTTTAACCCCGCGCACAAAATAGTTCGTGCCGTTGACTAGGGGAACCTTAACATAATATAAGGTCTCTATAACTTTACCTGAATTAATTGACACAGAACGTTGATAGAATCCAAGAGCTTGTAAATGTTCTTCCCTCCCCGCAGTTCCAACTGTAGATGCTTCAATATGTCCATGGCAAACGTCGATTCTGGATCGTCAAGTATCGGCGCAATGGATCCTAGAAAATAACATATTTGTAAAAACTAATTCGCGGCGTTTTACTCTCTATCTTATTACTGGTACATAAGGTCGATTGTTGAGACCAATGACAACCTAAAGATTACTATATTGGACAGGCGATTGGTATAATCAGCACCATGTACCACAATACTAAATGTGCATTTAATTTTAACTATAAGTAGGTATTAAAACCGTTTAAAAAGGCAGAAAGGATTTTATGTTCTAGAAGTGACGAATCAACATTGGCTTCAGCCAGACATAGGTGTCTTCTACGCCATAAAACGGCCGCATATTCAGTCTTCCTTTAGTATTCAGGCTACCTATGGCGGCCTATGTCCAGCAGTGGACGTCTTTCGGCTGAAATGATGATGCAGGCTACTTAACTGGTGGGTTCTATATCTTAGGGTGAGGCCAAACTAGCGTTATTTTATGAGAAGTGATTCGCGTATTTTGAGTACCGCAATTTACGTTCAACTGAAACCCGGTTAGGCTCCTAGACGAACTTCAGTTGCAATCTAACCCTTGCCTCGCTCCCCTCCCTCACCCCGAGCGCAATTCGGTTGAAATATTGCGCGTGAGTCAGCAAACAACTCATTTTGAGTCGCCGTGTGGTACAAACAGAACTTTAACATTCATACTAAAATTCTGTGTGAGTCTGTTGTCTGAGTTGTGTTTGAGTTTTGTTTGGTTGTTTGTTTGTTTTCATTCGCAGCGTAAATGCCGCGACACATTTTACGCGACTACTAACCGCTAAAAAAATTACGTTCGTTTGTCGTCACCCTTAAACCAAAAGTCTAAAGCTTACCCGAACTCAACAACCGATCCAAGAAATTGAAGATAGGTACAGTTATCCTTTTGACGTGCAAGTTGTCAGCGAACACTTTGATGACAGTGTCACAGATGGACGTCAACATTTCTTTGTCGCTGTGCAGTGTATTTAGATATGCGTACAGAGATTGAGTTGTGTGTTTTACCTGTGGAGAAAAGACAGTATTCTTTTATAGCTTCAAACATACGTACACAACCCTGGGAGATCATATTTTCAAATTTAAGCATTAGGAAGGAGCTGCTCACAGTCGTTACGGGAGGTCAGAAGCTTGAGATCAGACACCAGTCTTGCCAAGGGGTACCGTGTTACCCAGTTACTGGGTTGTGGAGGTCAGATAGGCAGTCGCTCCATATAAAACACTGGTACTTAGGTGAATCCGGTAAGACTGGAAGCCGACACCAATGTAGATGGGAAAAGGCTAGGCACATTGAGGAAGGAGCTGCTGCTCATAGAGTGCTTGAGTGCAGTTTTAATTGTGGTTATTTGCTTCACAACCGATACAAAATTAATTATTGTAATGTTGAATACGCTAGTTAAATCTTAGATGTCAACATTGCAACTACCGATAAAGTAGTAAAGGAGTCTAAAGGTATTTGGAAATGGTCCGTTTTCATTATGGACCGACGTCCAGCCATAGTAGAGTTGGTGGGCAAAGCTTCTTGTTTCTTGGAAGATATTATCAATTCCTGTTACCGAAAAGCTCTGCTTGGTTCATGTTTGTCCATAAAATTCCTAATACATAAGATAACTTTGTGTTTGCATATAACATCAAACAGCATTGCTCTGCTGTCAGACGTTGTGTGCTAACACAAAGGCTTTCCTCCTTAGCTTTTATTTAACTTGCAATGTATGTATGTATGTATGTTCGGTATGTACGTGTGTTCGGGTCAAATCTTGCAACTGAATTTTAAAGCAGTTATCCTCCACCGATTAAGATGAACTTCTACATACACGTTTAGTTTGGATGACAATACATGCTTAGCTAAGTGACGTCATTGAAAATCGAATATGGCGGACGGCCCAAGATGGCGGTCTAGTTATTTTTTGTGCACTGCCATGGTATGGTATGTGAGGGTTTGCTGAGAAGAATTAAAAAAAAGGATGTTTCAAAAAAAGGTTTTTTATGAATAATTTTCTAGAGAAAAATGCCCCCTACTGTCTCAAGATAATACTTATATAAAAAAGACTTAGGAGACTTATATCCAATCAGTAACTTACCAAACTCTCAGTCAACTCTCCACCGCTGACGACCAACCCCTTGATAACGTTGTATCTATAGTCGGGATAGCTCAGCAGCTGTACGAATCTCGGCATAGTATGTCCCGGGAACAGCCAAAGTACCACGTTCGAGTTCTCGCTCGTGATTGGCTGATCAGTGTCCTCAACCTCCTTGGAAGCAGGCTTCAGTTCTACTTCTTCGCAGGGGAAGATGCGTTTTAAGGCGTCGTGGTGGGGGATGTTGGTTATTGGTGGGTCGCTGTGGAAAAGAGATTATTATTAAGCATGTGATTCGGTAGCACTGGGAGATTATTCTTACAGTCTCAACTGGTATTATACAGAGGTAAACTGAATGTTTATGTGTTTTATTGTAAAAGGTTATCTGATTGCAAAAAGCTGTAATTGCCGGCACGTAACTTGGCAAGAGTAGTTAGATGCGCACAAGTCGTTTCTTGTGTCTCTTTGGTTTACCAAGCGGGACGCGGGGAACGTTTAGCACCGTTCCGAGCGCGCGATTGGTTGGTCAGTTGACACTAGGATCGACTGACCAATCGCGTCGCATCCACGTTCCGTTTGCTCTATATGGTGGTTGGTCAGTTCTACTCTAACTTTCCCCACTACGCCCAACCCTTGCCAAGTTACATGTGGGATAGAGGGTAGACCATGAGATCCAAGCCATGGCGCCCTGAACCAAATATCATAGCGGTAGATTTACAAACGTAATGTAGTTAGTGATCAGACAAAAAAAGACCATTAACCATTCGCCATTTACTTGTAACTGTATTGAGTTAGATTTTAGTCACTAAACCCTGTTTCATATCTTCATTTGGATTACATTTTGGTGCCTTCTAAAAACTTATTTAATTCGCAAAATATTCTTTAGTAGCAACGACGAAACACAACGCCGAAAAGTTCCTGTTCTATATCCTTATAGGTAAAGCGTTTTATCATCACAAGGGAATACAAACTATCAAATGTGCTTCCCAGGGTCAAACTATATCCATGCCAAATTTCATCTAAATGGGATCAGTAGATCCAGAGAGGGGGGGGAAACCCCTACAACCTCACAAACTTTACCCCTTTATAATATTAGTTATATTATAAAAGGGTAATCTATATAATCTAGCCAGGAACCAGGGTTACCGACAAAGCCCGAAGAATTGCCAAACTTAAGTGGACGTGGGCTCGGCACATTGCTCGCAGAACGGATGGTCGGTCGGGCAGAAAGGTTCTGGAGTGGCGACCGCGAACCGGAAGACGTTGCGTTGGAAGGCCTCCCACTAGGTGGACCGATGACCTGGTGAAGATTGCGGGGATTCGCTAGTTGCGAGACGCAAGGTACCGGTCAATGTGGCTACGCTTGGGGGAGGCCTATGTCCAGCAGTGGACGTCTTTCGGCTGATATGATGATGAATCTGTTGCCTAGTTAAGGCCATGGTCTAGCCTTGATTGTCATTTCGTCTAAGTCCGTTTATTAGTTGATTGATTACCAAACATCTAAACATACAGACTTTAACACTTATAATATCGGTAGGATAAAAAAATAGCAACATTAAAAATATTTTACTTATAAATCAAGGAGGTGAATATCCTGCCGGCATGCGCGCGCGTGCGGTCTATCTTCTCGACGGCTTGTTGTGCGACGCCGCACATGATCTCCTTGATCACTTGCGGAGAGTTCAGCTGGGGGGCTTCCACGGCGCACTGGCGGCAGATAGACAGGAGTCCTAGGGCATGCAAGGAAATTTTATTTATTAGAAGTAGAATAGTTTTTTTAGATACGTACAAGTTGTAATCGCGTATACAACTTTAAAGGGACCCATACGTACAAGAGCATGGAGCTTGACTAGGAGAGAGAGGTCCTCTCTAGGTCTAAGTCTCAGGTCCTATGGAGATCTAGACAGGCTGTGGATGATGATGATGATAATGAACCATAATCGTCATATGGATGTGTGTTATGGCATTCTTAAAAATATTTTGAATCCATTTAACCGGGTTACATTACGTCTCCGTTCTTTTTTAAACATAGGTTTCGTGCAAGTAACACCACACAGCACTCGGTTTTTCACTGTCCACATTCCACTCTGTCTAGGTCGACAGACGGTTGGATAACAAAAGTTACGATTAGTCAATACCTCAAAAAATATAACCCTTTCCTTGCAGCCGGGGGATAAAATCTGACAAGGGCCTTTTACAATATCGCGTCGGTTAGCTTATTATTAATAGGAATCTTTGTTAAGCAAAGCAATAGCAATAAACTTGCTAGGTCAACCCGTTCCTGAGAAAATCTGTGGTGTCTCACGAACAGACAGACGGACAAGAGAGTGATAAGGGATTTTTTACCTTTTGAGGTATGGAACCCTAAAAGAGAATAAAATTCATCGCACTAACCTGTCATGCTAGCCTCCCGGACCCAGGCACCGATATCGCCCCTCATATCAATGGTATACTCCGACAAACAGTCCAACAGCGCCGCTACGATCTCCCCCACATAATGCTCAACTCCTCCAACTATTCCTTGAGTTTGACACACTTCGGTAAGACCGACGACGGCGTCCCGACGTCCTTCGGCCCACTTCTGAGTGCCTTCCGTCAGTTTTGTGCAGTTTATCAGTGATTTTATCACTATGGGTAGGTGTTCTGATAGCACGAATTTTGGGAGGGAACCTGAAAAGAATAAACAGTCATATAGCTTAACGTTCGTAAAAAAAGGCACACTTTTTAACTTTTTTACAAGCTTTTATATAACTTACAATGTATGTATGTAACTGTGTTCAGGTCAAATCTTGCAACTGAATTTTAAAGCAGTTATCATCCACCGATTAAGATGAAATTTTGCATACACGTTTAGTTTGGATGTCAATGCATGGTTAGCTAGGTGACGTCATTCTAAATCCAATATGGCGGACCAGTTGTTTTTTGTGCACTGCCATGATATGGGTATCGAATGAAAGGGTTTGCTGAGAAGAATACGAGTTTTAAAAAAAGATTTTTTAATGAATAATTTTTCACAATATTTGTAGAAAAATACTAAAGGCATCATTGAACCCACCCCCCAGTGAAAAAAAAATTTTTGCAAAAAAATACTACCGACTTCCAAATGAATCCAATTTTTTTTTTTTGTTTTTCTCTTTTTAGTTTTACCTACCTAATAGCAAGTTGTTTATTAAGGTCCCTATAACCCCAGAATAGATTAACCGAATAACATGAAACGAACATAACCGGTGAAATGAGAGATCTACGTACCCCTTTAGAGCGTACTGTCGTGATGTTATGTTATGAAATGGTATAAACAATAAACAACAAACAGACATGCGATTGCAGCAATCCCGAGAGTTTTGCCGTTATTCATTGAAGAGTTATGTTGTGTATCTCCGAAATTCTTCATCAGACCTTCACCAAATTAAAATGGGACCAATTTCGAAACATACTCTTTTAAACAGAAAAAGAATTTTCAAAATCGGTCCACCATTGACGGAGATATCGGTGAAAATACAAAAATAAATATTTTTTTTTAGTAAGTCGGTTAAAAAAGGGATGGCATTATTTGTCTTCTACGAGCCATCTCATCAGCTTCATCTCTTTTTATCTTGGCTCATGCGTTAAAAAACTTCATATAATGTGCCTAACATAGTCGTTTTGTTTTTATCATGAGGATTACGGACATTGGCCTATCTTTTTTTATTGAAATACTTCATTTCCAAGAAAGTACAAAATTATCACTGAATAATATTTAGAGGTCTTCAAAGCCGCGAGCACTCTATAACAAAGAGTTCTCGCTCCAAGTACGAACATTGAAATAAAGCTATCCTAAATCTACTGGTATTTAACGACCTATGTGGCCACAATAGTAGATTGTTTACCTAGGGAGCAAACAACTATTTTAAAGGCGATAGTGTTTTTTTGAATCCAGAGCGGAGCGAAGGATTCTAGAGTAGAATCCTGAGTGCAGCGAGAGATTCAAAGAACGTCACTCAAGCTTAAAATCGTGTTGCTCCCGAGGTGGACACTCGACTTTTTACTCGACTGCCAAAGGAGGGTCCAAATTCAAATCACTTTTAGTCCCTAGAGATTAATGAGCTATTTTAGTCCCTGTCTACGGCGAATAAACTAGCTCTTTTTGAACAGATGTGATAAAAAAAATGTTAACTCACCAACAGCCCTAGCATACCCCATCCTGAGTACCAGTCCATTGACCCCAGTATTGCTCAACTGTTCACAGTACTTCTCCAACAGCTGCTTGCGTTTCTCCTTAGCCGTCAGGTCTCCATATTTCAAGTTGTCATCTTGCAAGTAATGGTCGAAGACCAAGGGAAGCGCGTAAATCGCCTTCTCGCGGATAGCTTGAACTTCGTGGGATAGACATTCTTCGATGAGACTGAGCCATTCGTCTGGAAATAATTATTCTGTTATAAGGTGGATAGCAAGGTAATTTGGTGGTAATATATTAAGATCAATACGGAAATAAGTTTATAGAAGATTGATAGTTCGCGAATGGTACGATTAGTACACATTAGCGACACAAATTGCATGCACTGTTTCATACAATTTTCGAGTCATCACTCTTTATGAGACCTCAATGAGAAGTTAAATTAATCTTCGACGTGAAATGAACAAATCCAACATAGCCACGAGCCTAATATAGCCACATACGATGCTTTTGAATTACTCAAATTATATGCATCTGGCCGAACCTTACGGATGCACTACTTCTCTTATTCAGATGATAAGAAGTATAAGCTATAACTCCTTTTAGGCTCCGCCGCAGTCGGGTAAAAAGACAAATCTCGACGGAACGCCATTACATACCTAGAATGGTTCGGGAAGCAATTGAAATAACCAAGTGCAACAATTTCAATAGGGACGACGGGTTTCAATTGTAGAGAGCCTGGAATCCTGTGGTTCAACTATGTAAAGGTCGTAAAACTACTGAACAAGTGTTAGAAGTGGATGCAGTGAGCATCTTCTGTCGTAAACTATGTCGAGTAACTAGTGAGACGAGTTCTGGTAGTAGCGGCATCGTGCGTGTAAAACGAGTGAGGACGAGGGTAGATATCAGATAAACTACCTATAGATTCAGCAATAAAATGAGCTTGATTGATAGAGCGAGTTAAGGAACCCCAAACTACCAATATTAGCTTTGTCCGCTAATAAGTATTTATTAGATGTATTCCATTGCTTGATCAGCGTTCATGATTATCTAGGACAAGCGTCATATCTGATCACGCCATGCATGTACTACGTTAGCAATAAAGTTAGTATATAAGATCAATATTTTATTAGATTAATCTTAATTACTGTTTAGCTGTAACTCTGTCGGAATAAAGTTATTTTTAATTACTTCCGTTGTCGCTTACTTAATTGGCGCAGCCGGTAGGATCTCTGTAGTCAGTCTACCCTGTATACAATTCTACGTGGAGCAGCCGACTTCCGTGTCTACGGTTTAGCAGAGATCGCCGAACAAATAAATTAATTGAGAAGCCACTTCGAGTTACGGAAGAGGACCAGCCACAGCAGTAGTTCAGGGAGCATGAAGCTAGCTGCGGAATTGTGAGTAAATCTTTTCACCTCTCAGCTCTTCCATTTACATCCCAACCTTGTAATAAGTCTATGTGTGTGTATTATCAGGGATTGGACAACGCCGTAATAATATTTGCATAGATTTTTGTATTAATATTTTAGAGTAGTGATATTTTAGTAGTACATTAGTTTTTTTTTCTCCCATTGCCTTTTTTTTAATTTCATAACTTTTTCACAATGGAAAACGTGACCCGTGTCCCACAGGAATTGGTTAACATCATACCAATATTCAGTGGCGACGCTAGAACGTTACTGTTATATATAAAAAAAAGTGAATACATTTTGTCTACGTTCCAAGGAACCGTAGCCCAAAACGAATATTTATTTCATGTGGTAACAAGTAGGTTATCAGGCGAAGCAGCCAGTTTGGTAGGCGAAAGGGACTCTATAGATACGTGGGATGAGCTGAAGAAATTGTTAAACCAACACTTCGGTGATCCACGCACAGAGGATTGTTTAGCAATGGAGTTAGAATCTTGTAGAATAAATAAGGGCGAAAGTTATTTAGATTTTTGCCATAGAATACAGCGGATGAGAAGTGTTTTATTCGCTAAAATATCAGAAACCGTCATTGATGACTCTCTACGTAGGGCAAAACAAATAATTTATAGTAACAGAGCGATGAATGTTTTTTTGTTTAATTTACCGCCATTCCTAGTTAGATTAGTTCGTTTGCGCGACATTACAACGTTAGAGGATGCGTTAAAAACAGTCTTAGAAGAACAAAACTTCCAGACAGTCTATGATTCTAAAACAAACGATAGGCGTAATTTTAGTAGAACTAACAGACCCAATTTGCCTAATTACCAATCTAATAATCAAACGAAAGATTCGCAAAGCATATCAAGTACACATGTACCGAATAATGCTACAAACAGCACATCTACTCCGAACAATTCGTATCAGTCCAGGCATTATAAGCAGCATAACAATATTCAAAAGAATCAAAATAGTTTTAATCGTACAAACAACAATAATTCGTCACCGCAGTCAAGTAGGTCATCTTTTCCGGTTGCGCAACAGAGCCAACAGTTCGCGGCACATGCACCGGGCACGTCGAATTTTGCAGCGCAAGCATCTACGTCGGGTACGAATACTGATGTCACCATGCGTACTGCGAGTTCGCGACGTGTTAATTACATAAATAATTCTAGTAATAATGAACAGAGTTCAAGTAATTCGTATAACGAGTGTCAGGAATTCTCTCCTGAAGATCCTGGGGCGGGAAATTTTTGCATAATGGCCTCTACCCTAGAGAACGAATAAAAATAAATTGCAATAAACGCTTAAATTTACCACATATAGTTATACCAGAATTAAAAGCAGTTTTTATGATAGATACAGGGAGTGTTAGGTCGTTTATAAGCCCTTATATAGCGAATAAATATTTTAAAAATTATTTACAGTATGAACCCTTCGAAGTTGTTAGCACTCACGCATCGAGCGTTCATAGTGAAACGGCAGTTATTCCATTACCGGTTACGTTTGGGAATAAGGAGTTCCATAAGTTTTATGTCTACAGTGTTGACGATAGGTATGATGGATTAATAGGTAGCAATTTGCTGAAGCAATTACAGGCAAAGATTAATATGGAAAGTCAGATATTACATTTAAAAAATACTGACATTCCCATCGTATATTCACCACCTATGAGAGAGGTATATAATCTACCATCTCGTAGTGAACTTAGAGTAAGACTCCCGGTCAACTTATTGGACGGGGAAGCTGTGTTAGATTTTAAACAGTTTGCGGAAGGGATTCGAATGCCCGCCGCATTAGTTAAGTGTGTTAAAGGTTATGCAACAACTGTTATTCAGAATTATAGTCATCAAAATAGAACTTTAGTAGTTACAGGACCTTTTCAAGTAGATCCATACATACAGAACCCATCTGTTAATGTTAATTTCTTGGATAATAATATAGAAGTGGACAGATTGCTAACAAAGAACTTAGAAAAATTACATTTAGATCATATGAACTCAGAAGAACGTACGGTTATTGAGGGAATTTGTAGAGAATACAAAGATATATTTTATTGTGAAAATATTCCATTAACCTTCACAAATCAGGTTAAACATAGAATAAGAACAAAGAATGAAGACCCAATAAACATTAAGGCACATAGGTTACCCCCTATTCAAACAAAAGAAATTAAGTGTCAAGTTGAGAAGATGTTAAGGGATAACATTATCCAGGAATCGCATTCTCCCTGGAGTGCTCCCGTACATTTGGTGCCAAAAAAGTTAGACTCATCAGGACAACAAAAATGGAGGATGGTAGTTGACTATAGACGGCTCAATGAAATTACAATTGATGACAAATACCCCTTGCCCCACATTAACGATTTATTTGACATGCTAGGTAAAAGTACCTACTTTACAACCCTCGATTTAGCTAGTGGGTACCATCAATTAGAGGTCCAGGAGTTGGATAGGGCTAAAACCGCATTTAGCACACCTTCAGGGCATTACGAATTTAACAGAATGCCGTTTGGGTTAAAGACAGCACCTGCCACCTTCCAGCGAGCAATGGATAACGTCTTACGAGGCCTTCAAGGCTTACATTGCCTAGTATACCTCGATGACGTTATCATTTTTTCAAAAAGTTTGCCTGAACACGCAGAAAAACTTAGGGCAGTTTTTGATCGCTTCCGTCAAACAAATTTAAAAGTTCAATTAGATAAGTCACATTTTCTTAGAAAGGAAGTACTCTACTTAGGGCATACTATTACGAATGAAGGTTTGAAGCCAAATAATGATAAAATAGATGCTATTCTTAGGTATCCCATACCAGAAACGGTTACACAGATTAAAAGCTTTTTAGGACTTATCGGATATTATAGGAAATTTATCAAAGATTTTGCTAAAATAACTAGACCCTTAACAGCTTGTTTAAAAAAAGGTCGCAAAATTGTTATTAATGAAGAATATAAAGAATGCTTTGAGACATGCAAAAAGCTTTTAACAAATGCACCTCTGTTACAGTTTCCTGACTTCAGTAAAACTTTTATCTTAACCACTGATGCATCCAATTTTGCAATCGGGGCTGTATTGTCACAAGGAACAATAGGTTCGGATAAGCCTGTAGCATATGCTAGTAGAACTTTAAGTGACACAGAAGTAAAATATAGCACTATCGAGAAAGAACTATTAGCCATAATATGGGCAGTTAAACACTTTCGACCGTATTTGTATGGTAATAAGTTTACCATATTTACAGACCATAGACCATTAGCATGGCTGTATTCATTGAAAGAGCCCAACAGTAAACTCACGCGATGGCGATTAAGGTTAGAGGAATACGATTTCGAAATAAAATATAAGAAAGGAACTCAAAACACGAATGCAGATGCTTTATCTAGGATTAAGATTAATGCAATTGACGACGATTTAGATTCAATATTTGTAAATGTAGGAGATAGGCAAGAACGAATACAAAGAATTATAGAAAACGAATTACAAGACCTCGAAACTCCAATAGAAACGATAGAACTTTCGGATTCTGAGGATGGGGTCACTGCCAATTCAGTTTCAAATAGAGAAAACGAAGGCATCCCAATTTTAAACGAAGCCGTCGATACTAAACCAAAACAGATTTTAGTTCATTCATGGTTCAAAAATAAATTAGTCGTAAAAGATATTTCTAATAATAGACAAAAAATTCTTGAAATTCACTTACCGACAAATGACGATAAATTAGTTAAAGACTTTTTGAAAGAGTATATAGACCCAAAACAGAAGTACTTTATATACTTTGAACATCCATCTTTTAGAAAAAGTTTTTCAAACATGGTAATTAAGTTATTTAAAAAGGATTCAGTTAAGTTAACAGAATGTACAGAAAGAGTTATAAATCTAACAGAATCTGAAGAAGATCAAAAAGAAACTATTTTGAAATACCACGAGGGGAAAACGTGTCATAGAGGCATTAAAGAAACTTTAACCAAACTTAAAAGACATTATTGGTGGGCAAACATGAAAGAGACAGTTACGGCAATCATAAACGCTTGCGAAACATGTAAACGCATGAAATATGACAGAAAGCCGATCAAACCTCACATTCAGTTAACACAAACGCAAGATAGCCCTTTTCAGGAAGCTTTTATGGATTTATTATATATAGAGGGGAAATATTATTTAACTATAGTAGATGCATTTAGTAAGATAGCGCAAGCCATAGAGGTACCAAATAGGAGTACACCAGAGATAGTTAGGGCATTGATTAAGTATTTTAGCATATATGGTCTGCCTAGGAAAATTAGTTGTGATTCCGGTACAGAATTCAATAATGCTTTGATTAAAGAAATGTTAAGTTTGTACAAAATTGAACTACATATTGGGACCCCAAACAATCCCAGTTCAATGGCAATAGTAGAAAGGTTTCATTCTACCATTATTGAGATTTACCGTTTAGCAAAATACGATAAAAGCGATTTAGATGCAGCATCTGTTATGACATATGCCATCATGGCTTATAACAACACCATTCATTCAGCGACAGATTTTACGCCTTTTGAATTAGTATTTGGTCACACTTATTCAGATAATGTATTTAACACAGATAGAGAAAAGAATTTAACTCAGAAACTATTGTTAGATCATAGAAAACGCCTTAAAATACTTTATGAATTCATAACGGAAAAAGTAGAATCCGACAAAATTAAAGTGATAAATAAAAAAGGTGGGGAAACGACACCGGTACTTGAGCCAGACGATAATATTTATATGAAAGATACTAGGACTAGAAAAGCTAAAGAAAAACCGCGATACGAAAAAGCGAAAGTAATTGGTGAAGTTGAAAGGAATATAGTACCGGTAGAAGTAAAGAAAAGGAAAACTAGAGTAGCGTTAAAAAATGTAAAACGTCCTCCACAGATCGTGCCTAGTACTTCTGGTACTAGTGGTGTCAACACTCACGCTGGATCTCCAAAACCTCGGTCAGAATCCGGGGATAGCAGCGATAAAGCAGGGAGTAGCAGTGAAGAGGAATAGTTATTGGACAATATATAAAACTGTAGATTTAGAATCATTAGGCTTACAAATAGATAATAACAATCGGGATTTTTGTAATTTAAAAATAAAAATTAAGGAAAGTAGAGTTAGTAACGAAACCGTAGGAATAGAAAGTCAAATAGAATACCTAATTAAACTAACTAAGGATAGATTTTTTCAAATCTTACCTTTTCATTATAGAAATAAACGAGCTTTGTTCAATCCATTAGGCTCACTTGTAAAAGCTATTTCTGGAAATTTAGATGAAGATGATGCAATTAAATATGATAGAGAAATTCAGATGATTCAGAACAAAGAGCATGTAGTCGAACGTAAAGTATCATCAATGCAAAAGGCTTTTGATAAATTAGTAAATAACTCTGAAATAATAAATTCAAATATTAAAAACTTGGGTTTACATACTAATGAAATGGGAAAATTAATTGAACAAGAGTTCAGGTTTAACCAACTTTTCCAAATATTGAATACTATGTACCAAATTTTAAATAACTTTCGAACTTGTTACGAAAACATACAAGAGATTGAGACGGCAATAGCTTTTAGCAAATTAAATACATTGCACCAATCCATTATAAATAGTACAGAATTATATAATACGTTACAAGTTATTGCTAAACATGCAAGAACAATATACCCAGTAAGCAAACGTAATTTAATAAAATTGGAACGAAATATCATACTTAAATCATATATAAATAATAACATGTTAGTTTTTGTTTTAGAAGTCCCCCTAATAGATAACGAAACATATAATTATTACAAGGTTATACCCATTCCCATATTCCATTCTTCAAACACTTTTACTATTATACCCAAATACCCTTACCTGATGGTGAATAGATTGAAATACATGCCCGTGCGCCTCGTGCGTTCTTTGCGCCGAAACTAATTTAGCCCAGTACCCAACTGAGACCTGCATTGAACAAATTATGTTGATGAAGAACAACTACAAAAGCTGCATACAGAACCAAACTGAAATAGAGAAAATCAAGATACAAAAAGTAACCGACAACCAATGGTTGGTTTACTCAGAAGAAAAACTCATCATCACCGAGAATTGCAATACAGAAATTACGAAATACACTGTTCTTGGGACCTACATCGTGACGCCTGGTCAACAATGCGAGACACAAATAGGAGAAGTCATCGTTGCCGCTACCACAAACACTACAGCTTCTAGTCTCCAGCTGCCATTGATCCAAATGCCAGAGCTACAACAGGACATCCAGAGAAGATCAAAGACAGTGGATCTAAGAAATGTGGACTTAAGTGATGTGAAAGAAGTGTTACAAAGTGCAAAATTTAGTGAAATAGACGATACGACCCAAACAGTGACAATAGAAATTAGTATATGGACTATTTTCGAGTACGTGATTATTGTAATAGCAATAGTTATCTTTATAATGTATAAATTTCAGTTTATAAACTTTTGTCGAAATTCTCCGAAACCGTCTGCGACACCTTCGGATAATTTCTCTCTAGGGGAGGGAGGAGTTAAGGAACCCCAAACTACCAATATTAGCTTTGTCCGCTAATAAGTATTTATTAGATGTATTCCATTGCTTGATCAGCGTTCATGATTATCTAGGACAAGCGTCATATCTGATCACGCCATGCATGTACTACGTTAGCAATAAAGTTAGTATATAAGATCAATATTTTATTAGATTAATCTTAATTACTGTTTAGCTGTAACTCTGTCGGAATAAAGTTATTTTTAATTACTTCCGTTGTCGCTTACTTAATTAGCGCGATCGCTAATTGGCAGCCCCATGTAAATAATAAGGACAAAAGATTATTTTTTGTCTTTGTCACCATGGCCGGCGGGCTTATTACGTAAGGAACAGCAATAATTGTACAATTATTGCGCGATCAATTTAGTGACCTGGCTACTGAGGCCTTTAAGCCAAGTCTTTTTTTTTGACAGTCACTTTTAACAGAAGCTATTTTATCTGTCCGATGATTTATAAAATGTATCGTTTAATGAATTAACCAGCTTATGAAAGAGCAACAATTCGTGGAGGCTGTTTTTTTACACTGTTTTTACAATAGTCAATTTGATTACTATTTAGCTCCAATATTCCGATAAATTAATATTCGCAGATGTTAAGAATTTGTGTTAAGTACATATGGCAGTGAAAATTTGATATTTGCATTTTATTTTTTTTATTATTTATTTAACCATTTATGCACACACACATATTATACAAACAAGAATAAGAAACAGAAAAATAGGTACATTTACATGTATGTCAATGTGTAAAATCAATTAAAATTTCTTCGAATTGTCGATTGTTTTAAAAATTGAATCGATAACGCATTAGAACATTACTTAGTAGACTACATTATCTCGTATTTGAGCTATGAAACATAAAAAAGATTTTTCAAATTTAATTTAACATTGGCAGATTAGCCGACATCGGTGTTTGCCATATAAAAAAAATATATAATAGAAGATATTTATTGCGGACTTATCACATTCTCATGTGTTTGTAAGTATTTAGTAGTAAACATATAAGCTTCGCTGAGGTAGCCAACACAGATTTTTTTTATACTGTATATAAAAAAATCCTCCACTTTACCGTGATCACTGCTGTTTCAATGATTCAACAAATAGTCCAGTTGCGTAGACATTAGAGACTCAAAACAACACCAATTTCTCATTTACATTTACAATATTCACTAGGAATTTGTTATTTCAATATTTATTCTTATATTATTATTCTAATTTGCGGATAATTAAAGTAGCCACAAAATAACATACGAAAAAGCCGCCAAAAACTCAAAAACTTCAGTACCTACTCAGCCATCAGCGAGCGATTGGCAATCGACCAACAACAAGGGAAAAAGTAATCGCAATTTGACAGCCACATTTGCTCGCCGATCGCTGTCGCTCTGCTGTCAAAAACCATACGTAATACGAAATTAACGCGATCACCTTGCGATAAATGCACATTTCAGTTAATAGATTTTTATTGTTAGCAGTGCTGTCGTAAAATTATTATGGTGTGGCTATAGCTCATATATAATGCGGATTCGCGATTGAAGAGCAATTATTTCGCAAAAATATGCCTTCCAATTTTTTGACGTAAAGCGATATCCGCGCGATGATTGTACAATCTCTGCGCAAATATTGTTAATTGCTGTTTCATACGTAATAAGCCTGCGGCTTTTGTTGTTTGTCAAACGCTAATATCATGGCAGGTTTGACATACTAACTCGGGCGTGTTTGTTTTTTTTTGTGATTTCGCGGATTAAGTGTTTATTGAGACAAGGAATTGGGTTATTTATAGAAAACTAGCGGTCGCCTCGCGGTTTCACCCGCGTAGTTCCCGTTCCCGTAGGAATACAGAGATAAAAAGTAGCCTATGACACCCGGGGATAGTGTAGCTTCCCAACGGTGAAAGAATTTTTGAAATCGGTCCAGTAGTTTCGGAGCCTATTCGGTACAAACAAACAAACAAACAAAAAAATCTTTTCTCTTTATAATATTGGTATAGATAAGTGTCAGTGCGATGGTGGGTTGAAGTGTTCTAGGCTGTAAAAGCCATCATAGTACATCTAAGGGGTAGATAGATATGTCTGCTCGCAAATAACACCCACCCGCAAAGACTTTAGTTCTCGTGAACATGGCGCTTGTAACGGTACCGAAATATCGAGCTCTCAACCAAAATCTAAATATACATGGTAAATATCCCGAAACAAATATTAATTCTAATGAGTGACCATGTCAGCTTAAAAACTTATAAGACAAATCTCACCAATGATCTGATGTCCATGATAAGGCGCGTTGGCGAGCGACAGAGACGCGATGCAGTGGCAGCAAGCTTGTCGCATGAGCTCGCCTCCCAGGCCGCGGAACTGCTGGCGAGAGCGCAGAGATGCCACCAGACCTCGTACGGAGACTGACAGTTCTTCCGATATTAGAGTGTCGGCGGTTTTTCCTGTAACAATGGGAGGAATGAAATGTTTGTGTGATTTTTGCTTTCATGAAAGGCCGTTGTCGCCGTCCCTATGGTAAACTCTAATCAATTTGCTTCAGTTATATTTTTGTTTCAGTCTGAAGTGGCATCTACACTGCAGTGGCACAATCACAAGCTGGTATAATATTCACAGCGGATCTTTGTGTCTCTGAAGTTGGCTCTGTCAACTATTGCGCAAGAAACAGATTCAATTGCATAGAGTAAGCGAGATAGGAAGATGCGACACACGTAAGCGAGTGAAAGAGACAGGTATACAATGCTATCTTCACTTTCAATATTGACACAAAATTTGCTACTGCGCAGGGTCTTGCAGCCAATTCAGAGACACAAAGTTGTGAATATTATATCATTATTATTATAAAGAAGTCGCAAGAAGCAAGACAATTTCTGAACAATAAAAGCTGTTTTAGCTTTTTGCAAGGCTGTTATTAAAGAAAGACAGGCTGGAGTGTCGACCTAGAGGCATTTACGGTGATTGACCTTAAATGCCTCTAGATTTCGTCATTTGGTTTCGGGCAGTGTACGATGGAACTGCACAATTTGATTCCACCCAGCCCTTTCCATCATCGGACTACAAGACGTACGGCAATGCGCCTTCGGTACATGGTGGACATCCCATCCTACAAAGCGTTTTGCAAATACTTTCATTGTGCGCACAGCTAAGGAGTGGCATTATCTGCCGGAATCTTTGAGTCATGAGTGAATAGGTTACTTCTAGGCAAGCGTGCTTCACCGTAGACCACATCATCGCATCAGGCGAGATAGTAGATAGTCAAACGCGAAGACAACACACATTAGGAAGTGAGAAAAGGCTATGGGGAAAGCTCTGCTTAGCAGTGAGATAAGATAGGTAACACATACACCCACACACACACACACACACACACACACACACACACACACACACTCTCAACATACCCCTACACCTCAACATACACTTAATTAGATTTTTTATATATGTTTATTAAATATTATTTTTGTCTTGTAACAAAATGTCCATAGTAGTCTGAAAAAAAAAAAAGGTATTTTGCAGTTTATACTTCTGTAGCTATCATCGTTCTATTGTACTTTGTGTAATTCCTAAATGGTTCCAAATAAACGTTTATTTATTTAACAATAAGATTGAATCTCAAGCCATGCTCGGGTTTTCTGGCTAATAAATATGAGCAAAATAAGTTGCACTTAAAATATCTTACTGATATTATTAATGCAAAAGTTTGGATGTGTGCATGTATGTTTGTTACTTAGTCACGCCAGAATGGCTGAACTGGTGTGGATGAAATGTGGCACAGAGATAGACCTTCTTCTAATTCATGTGAGGATGCGGCCACCTCTTCCTTTTTTTTTTAAAGTGGGTAACGTTTTTTAACCCTAGGAATTTATTCCTGTATCGTGGGTGCGATTACAAACATATAAACACACATACACAAGACACCCAGATCCGGAACAACTATCTGTAGGCCATGCAAATATTTTTTCCGTGCGGGCATCGAACCCGCGACACGAAAAGCAGCAGCCGATCGCTCAACCACTGCGCCAATCGTGTCATTAAAACACACGAGTGCGAGCGTGCGTGCCTGTCTCTGGTGTCAGAGTGAATTAAGCCGCCTCTGGGAAACCCACTGGCCTCTGACTTGGCTATTTCAGCCTTACATATATAGTCTGGAATAGCACATAAGCTACTTTTCATCCCGGAACTTTTGTTCCCTAGGGATAAAAAACCCTTTTGACGCTGACGAAGCCGCTGGCGAAGCTAGTAGTGTATAAAACTTACCATTTGCAAGTTTAGCCCGCGACAGAGCATAGATAGCTTCACCGATGCCGAGAATAGCTCCATGTCGTACGTTCAAGTCAATAGACTCTGTCTTCTTCACCAGTTTCGGAAGCACTTCTGTGGCCACGTAATCAGGGATCTAAAACAAAACAGAATGATAATTATTGAATAATTGATTCTACACAACAGCCGTCATAGTCTATCCAAGTAAAAGGCATGCTGGATAGATGATAGGCACGATGTTATTGGGTGATTTTTAATTGTCTATGCTTTAAAAGCAAGTCAATTTCAAATTTAGATTTATTTGTGTTTTGACAATTGTTTGAAAAGAAAATTCTAGTCATTGCTTTAGTAAGATTTGTTGGGTAATGTTGGTTTATTTTAATAGAAATGTAGATTTATATATTAAAGTTTTGTGAGTATGAAGAAATGAATGTGTGCATGGACTAAAGATGTTTTTATAATGGATCCCAAAGAATAAATAATCCTGTGAGGGCAAAATATTGCAACAAGACATGATATATTATGCGAGCCAAAATCGTTCTCTTCGTTGTGTAAACATTTATCAGTACAAAGCCAAACATACAGTAGTCACAGCGGATCTTTGTGTCTCTGAAGTTAGGCTCTGCGAACCATTGCGCAAGAAACAGTTTGTCATCAAGTATACTGCATACAGTAAGCCCGTTTGTTCTCGACGCGAGACGCGATACGACAAAATGTGGTCGCGATTCGGAGCTCGTCATTCTACATTAGACCAATCACGCGTCTTTCATCTCGCTCGTGATTGGACGATTGATGGGATAAAATCCTTCGCCTTGCCGAATTCACTGACGCAATTAGGCTGCATTTTTCTCATTTGAATTCCTGGTCTAAAGAGCTTGGTGGAGGGTAGCAAAAATAAACTTACATCTCTCATCTTTGTATTTTCAGATATTCAAAAATTGAGAAAGGTTTGTGATAAACTATAGCACGGAAATTGGGATTAAACATTAAATATTCTAAAAATAAAAACTAATCCTACCTAACCTAGAAAGCAGCACAGAAAATTATGACATAAAACTGTCAGCTATCATTTTTAACATTCTAAATTTAAAATTCTCGTAGCAATTTATAGGTGGCTAGTTCAAGCAAGAGTATAAAAGATCCTATAAAACCTCTTTTTAAAGAAAAGCTAGTTTTGCATGAAACTTAAGTGGCAAGTCAGGATATCTACTGAGTATGTCCTGTTGTAGACAGTAGAATGCATAATAGCATATTATAATCCTATTTTTCTTTCTAAACGAATGACTGTAAATTAAAGTTTCAAGTGAAAAAAATAAAAAATCAACAGAACAGCAACTTACATTAATTTGAGTTACTTAAAATACAAAATACAATGAGAAGCTTCATAATATTTGAGTGACCTAATATTTGTTTGAATGTCAACGTTACGTCCTGCATTTTCTCAATATTTGGCGACATGAAAATGAAAGTTTGTCGACGGAGCCCCGCTGCGTGGCGGGGCTCCTTTTTCTGTCTGTGGGGTCTAAAGTAACCTAAAATGAAGGAAATGTCGGGAGCTAATGGAATGGATGAAAGTATCGTCCCCTTCGAACTTAACGTATCCGAGTCGGGGTGCCCTAAGTTCCCGAGCTCGCTTCGCTCGCTCTTGGAAAATTTGTCTCTATCTTAATATTGAAGTTGCCCTCTCTGTATTTCTAGTCACTCACTTAGTAATTTATTCGCACGGCTTGAATTTTAATATCTGAAATGGATTAATCACAACGCATTTTTTTTATGCTCGTTCTTGATTTTATTATTCATCAATATTCGTCGTTAGTTTAGTAAATTACTCAAATTCATACCGCTCAACTTATTAAAACAGTATCTATCTATCATCAGTCGCTAAGCTTTTTATTATTCGATCGTTTTATAATTAACTTTTTTATTAACATTAAAATACTCGATTCACTTCCCACTTCCCAGCAAGGCATGGAGACTGCATGAGTCATTTCAGCCCAGATAGGTATGTGGGTAGGTAGATAGGTAGAATAGGGTAGGTAGAGGTAGGTAGGATAGGGTATGGTAGGATAGGGTATGGTAGGATAGGGTATGGTAGGCTAAGGGCTACGCTCCCGTAACCTGGCGTAGCCGCAGGGGACAGCTAGTGTTTGATATCATCATCATCTTCAGCCTTTAAATGTTCCCACTGCTGGGACACAGAGCTCCTCTCATAGATGGAGTGGGCTATAATCCACCACGCGGGCCCAGTGCGGATTGGTAGATGTCACATGTTTTTGAATTTGTGGTTCTAGGACATGCCGGTTTCCTCACGATGTTTTCCTTCACCGTTTTGAGAGTAGTGGTGAATAAATAAATTACACAAAGTAAAGCGCCTGCTCGGGTTCGAACCCACGACGACCTACAACTCTTAAGTCGGGACCGTAACCACTGGGCCTCCACGTGTTTGATATATCTCTGTCTATCAGGGAATACAGTTTAGATTTTTTTCGGCAAGCATGCTTCACCGTCGACTCATCATCGCTTACACAAATACTAAAAAACCGGGCAAGTGCGAGTCGGACTCGCGCACGAAGGGTTCCGTACTTGGTAAATTGCGGTTTACGATTTATGACGTATTAAAAAATAACTACTTACTAGATCTCGTTCAAACCAATTTTCGCTGGTAGTTTATTTTTAGTTTTATCATTCTCTTATTTTAGAAGTTACAGGGGGGGGGGGACACATTTTACCACTTTGGAAGTGTCTCTCGCGCAAACTATTCAGTATAGAAAAAAATGATATTAGAAACCTCAATATCATTTTTGAAGACCTATCCATAGATACCCCACACGAATGGGTTTGATGGAAATAAAAAAAAATCGTTTCAGTTTCAAGTATGGGGACCCCCAAAATTTATTGTTTTTTTTCAATTTTTGAGTAAAAATCTTAATGCGGTTCACAGAATACAACTACTCACCAAGTTTCAATAGCATAGTTCTTATAGTTTCGGCAAAAAGTGGCTGTGACATACGGACGGACAGACAGACAGACAGACATGACGAATCTATAAGGGTTCCGTTTTTTGCCATTTGGCTACGGAACCCTAAAAAAATATGTTAAAAAATACAAACCTTATCAGTCAGCTTATTCAGCGCTTTAGCAGCCAACTCCCTTATGGCACAGTCCCAATGTTCCACTTTCAAATCAACCAGATGGTCTATGAGCGGCTGCGTGTATTCCGGATAGGAAGCCACTTGCGGGGCGATGACTAGGTAGGCGTTGTTCCTAGGCCCCACTGAATGGAAGTCGGCTGTGGTGAGGACGTCGATACCGTGGGGGAACATGCCGTGACGGCCGACGTTCTCTTGGTAGGCGGCTGCGGCTGCGCGGCGGCAGTTAATCTGGGGAAGAAATATTAGGATAGACTTATTAAGATATCACAATGGGTACAGTCACGCATAAAATTACTAAGAGCGATTTGAACTAATTATTTGTTTGTACGTAGTTTAAATTTTGTGAATAATGTATATTCAAACAGCTAATTTTAGCACGGTGTGGTTTAGGCACATTAGTCTATAATCATATTAATAAATAATATGTCACTAAATTTAATAGTTTTTCTGCAATTAAATATTCGCTCCTGTTGTTGCATTTTTCACCAGTTTTAAATCATCAACGACTTCATCTGTTTGTTTTTTTATAAAACAATTCATATCGTAAATAATTTTTCTTGATTTCGCCTCGTTAACACTTTTTTGGCATCTTTCATTGGCAACGAAAAGAACGAAATTTTGTGAAATAAGAAGTTCCGTTCCATAGTGTTTCAACAATATGGGACGGAACTTCTTACTTAACACAATAATGCGCGACTGTACCTCACACGTCTCGTGTCCCCGAGACGTGTGAGCGCGGCGAGACGGGGGAAGGACGACTGATTGACCAATAAGACGCCGGCGCCCCGTTGCACCTCACGCCCCCCGCCACTCAGACCCAAAAATCGACTTCTGCGCATTCAAGGTCAGCGCTCTTAATCCGCGCCGATACATTTACTCGTTAAGAGTTTTTGAAGTTGATTTCATATACATGTTACGTGTTGTCACGATGTACGTCTGGATTATCATTGGCTGGAGGCGATTGGCGGCCTCCTTCTGTGAGACCGTTTTGGTCAAGACGGAGGCCGTCGAGCGGGATCGTGAGAGAGCTGATCCCTCTCAGAGAAGAAGGCGTCGGGGAGATAACCACCTCGATGCCTAAAACGCCAAAACCCACCTGCATCAAAAGCAGGCTGGACTCCAGGGTCGCGGACGTCACCACGTGACTCTAGGAAAGATGATGGCATGGATTTTAGTAAGGTAAAAATCCTACACTCTCTGAACATTTCCCTAAAAGCCCAGGCATCTTTTGAAGATTCCACTGCTGGATGGATATAGGCCTCTCCAATCGCAAAATCTATGTTCTATGTAAGTCTCATCTAGCTACTACAAGCCATCTTGCTAAGGTCGTCGATCCACCTAACCTGAACGTGGCCATCTTATTTTTACCTATTCACGGTTTTCACTCAAAAACACGTCTACTCCAACGATCATCGTTTCTACTAATAACAATAATAGTAGGAAAAAACAAACTTACCTCGCGGTCAAAACACGCAGAATTGATCAAGGAATTAGCCAACGCGCGTAACGAAGTGACCGGCGCCAGCGCGCGTGAAAGCCCACGCGGCGTGACACGCGGATAATCTCGAAGCACGCCCCCCTCCCTTACCCCCGCGGCAGCGCGCGTCTCTCCGCGACGTAACGCATTCAATGCAATTTCCTACTGCTGGATATAGGCCTCTCCAATCGCATGCCATTTACTTCGATTCCTGTGCAACCCTCGTTCAGCTATCAGCCACCTTACTCCACTTAGCCTGGAGGCGTTTGAGGAACGCGGTTTTAAGTTTTATTCGCGGTTGCCACTCAAAAACACATCAACCCCAACGCTCATCAGTCCTACTAATAACAATAATAGTAGGAAATAACAAACTTACCTCTCGATCAAAACACGCAGTACTAATCAAGGCATTAGCCAAGGCCCTAGCGTACGGCTCCAGCGCAGTGGCGTCATAGGCACGCGCGAAGGCCCACGCGGCGTGGCACGCGGAGTCTCTCGCGGCACGTCCCCCTCCCCCTCCCCCAGCGGCGGCGCGGGCTTCGTCACGACGTAGCGCGCTGCACACGCTGGCGATGCCGTTACCCACTTGGACGGGGGATAGGAGGCCTCGACGAGCTGGAAGTAAGAAGTGTGATAAGATTGTTACAGATGGGTTTCATAAAACAAAAAACACAGTTCTGACCTGACTACGTCGGAAACCGTTTATATGTTTTCTATTTTCTACCTTAAGGCGCCGATTCCCTTGAGTAGCTGATTTTAAAATGAGAATCACGTCTAAACGGCTAGTCGTAATTTATTGGAAAAAATATATGTTATATTAGACCATTTTCTTAATAATTTCATCTGAGCAAATTTTGAGTTTTATTCGTATAACATAGTGTAATTAATTTGTAAAGTTATGTCTAAAACGGACAAAAACACGACAATCACAACAAAACCGCTGGGCGTATTTAAATGAAATCGACACCATATCAAAGACAATTAAATTATCTACATTTTGATCTGAAACTTTTTTTTTGATTGGATAGAATAATAAGAAAAGTACAAAAATCTACTAAATTTCGGGTCGCGCGGGTGAGAAACGAGGGCGCGTTTTGTTCCCTCAAGGTCGTTGGCGTTAGTCGTCGTCTTAAATAATTTCCACCTTTAAGATAAAAATTACTAACACTTATGGCCTGCGCATGCTGGCGGATGGGACTGCAGAGGATTTATTTGATCGGCCTCGGAGCATCGCGGCGCAGTTGTCTCTGGAGCACCGAGCATTGAAATATACACCTTATTCCGATTGGATAACTATTCAATTCAATCGACTAATTTAAAATCCTCTGCCGTCCCTTTCGCCAGTGTGCCCAGTCCGTATCACTGTATGGGCTATACAGGTTTACAAGTACGATGATAGGTGTATTGGATACTACACCTCCACCTCTGAATTCTGTCTGTCTCTCAAAGGATCTTTTAGTTTGAGATTCTGGGTTAAAACTACTTTTTTACTCAAGCAAAGTAACCCCTGACTTTGACATTGCTTAAAGTTATAAAATAATGACAACGGGTTTGTATCAATAAAGATTTTTGTTTTGGTATTATAAGTTACTTCAGTCCTACCTATCCCCTTATTCTTTAATCTTACCAAGTTCAGCCAACGCCATACATCCTCCATGCCAGGCGGTCTCCCGTTCGTTCTCGGCGAACAACGACAGCACGCTGTCACACACGTCGGCAGCCGCGAGAGCTGGCAACCTCGCGCCGATGCGACCCACTCCTTTAGCGGCCGACCATCGGACCACTGTGTCGTCGTCGCGGAGGGAACATAGGAGGAGTTCTACTACATCTTCTACCTGGTAAAGAAATATAGATATCATGAATGATCATAACTCGAATAATGCAGGTAAATACTAAAAGAGCTTTATTTATTAGTAACTCTAGATTGGAAAAAGTGAAATGTTGGCACGCCAAAACGAATACGCGGCATTTTACTGCTATTGCTACCTTGTTTTCGTATTTTCTCGAGTTGAATTTGTGGGCGGTAACATAAAATAGTTTTAAGCTGAAAACACCTATGCAACCCGTTCGGTGATCTAAACATAATGTTGATGCTTATACCTTTTGCAACCCATTAGGTGACCTAACCATAATATTGATGCTTATACCTTTTGCAACCCATTAGGTGACCTAACCATAATATTGATGCTTATACCTTTTGCAACCCATTAGGTGACCTAACCATAATATTGATGCTTATACCTTTTGCAACCCATTAGGTGACCTAACCATAATATTGATGCTTATACCTTTTGCAACCCATTAGGTGACCTAACCATAATGTTGATGCTTATACCTTTTGCAACCCATTATGTGTCCTAACCATAATTTTGATGCTTATACCTTTTGCAACCCATTATGTGACCTAACCATAATGTTGACGATTATACCTTTTGCAACCCATTAGGTGACCTAACCATAATGTTGATGCGTATACCTTTTGCAACCCATTATGTGACCTAACCATAATGTTGACGCTTATCCCTTTTGCAACCCATTAGGTGACCTAACCATAATGTTGATGCTTATACCTTTTGCAACCCATTAGGTGACCTAACCATAATGTTGATGCTTATACCTTTGCAACCCGTAAGATGTCCTAACCATAATGTTGATGCTTATACCTATTGCTTCCGGTATAATAGATGTGTACGTTTTAACTGTAATACTAGAGACACCAAAAGTTTATTCTACACTATCTCTACAAAAATCTCTGGCTTTTTGTTTAAATAACTTTTAATGAAGTTAGGGGATGATACGAGGCGTTCTTATCTGCAAATACTCAAGAAAAAAAATACAAAGCCATACCTCTTGGGGAATATCCTGATCATCATCATCGGGAGGTGAGGTGATGGGTTCAGTATCACCAGCGGCCGCGACTCCTCCCAAAGTCACGGCTAGAGAGCGGGAACCACGCGTGTAGCGCCATGATACCACGCGAGGACGAAGGAATGTTAAACCTGGGCAAAAATTAAAACGTACGTTTAATAGGTGAAGGTAAAAGACAGTACTAAACGCCTTGTCGTATGACTTGAGGCAGCTAGATGTGTTTAATATGAGCACGGGGTCTCAGCGCTAAGAAATAAAATTTGGTTTAAATAAATCTCACCAGATGGCGCGATATGCAATTAACATTTTCTAATTTGAACATAAACATTTTATGTTCTTGTTTAATCAACTCTCCTAAGCACAAAATTATGGAATATTGGGGTCTTAATTCACATTTCAAAGACTATTTGAACGGATCATTTAAAATTGATGCTAACAGATGGCGCGTTTTTAAATTTCTGAGGCATTCCAATCAATTGTTTAAATTTGCATTGTGTATAAGACAAACCTTCACTGTATTTAAAGAAAAAAATATTCAAGAACCGAGTAAACCCTTTTACTTACATTTCGCTGTTAACACCATCTATCTATCGCCGTAGAACGGAACCGAACGCGATTGATGGACAAAAAAATAATGGGTTTGATCAGACAAAAAACGCTAGTTACATCGGCACGGTTTCTTTGTATGGGATGAGGCATCTGTATGCTAGTATTATATTATCTGTGATATGAGATATCTAAAAATTGACAATCTTAGACTCTACGACTGTAAAATGCCACAAAATTTGACATTCAGAGAGATGAGCCTTATCTTTCACAAAGAAGATGCCTGTGTCCCAGCAGTGGGAACATTAAAAAGGTGATGATGAAAAAATTTAACACATTTTGACTGTGCTTCACATAACCATCCAGTGTGCGATTCCGAGTGGAACTCGGACTATCCCAGGGGCTGTAGTGGTTCATGAATATATTTAACTGTAATTACAGTCAGTGACACTAACTCAAGGATCATATGTATTCATTACTATTGTTTTATTTTACTATTGTTTTCCTATTAACAACAGATGAAGGGATGTATGAGTTTTGTTAAAACTGCTTAGTTTGTTATTGTTAATCTACCCTTGTTTTAATAATTTTACTATGACGTCAAGTTCCTTCGATATATGAATGTCGTAATATACCTACTTTTAATTTAGTTAAGTTTCTCTATAAGTGAACTGTAATTTTGTTCTTTGAGAAAATAAATATCTTTAAACCGAATTCTAAGTACATGTGCAATGAGATTGACTAACTCAATATCTTACCTATTCTCTGCACAATCTTTACACCATACTTCCTAACTAGCATAGCCTTATGTTGCTGATAATTCTGGTTAGTGACCCAAGACAATAACTTCGGGGCCAGTGGTAGCAGATCATCTCTCTTTCCATGTTTCAATACTGCTGCAACTGCAGCCAACACACCATAGTGAATAGTCTCTTCCTCTTGAAGATTGGAATGTAGATCACAGGCCCAGTCAAAGAATTGACCCATGTAAAGCTCTTTTACATCAGACCTAAGAAAAGACAGAAAAAATTAAACAATGCCGATTCTAAACTCAAATGTCATGAGGTGAGGACTAGTCAGGATACTTTGCCATACTTATAAATAATTGTAAAACTCCTATACAGAATACAACCTTATTTACCAAAGAGTATTTCATACGGCGAGTCTGATTAGATGCCGGCTATCTCAAGTAACTGGTTTGGACACAGTTTTACAATAAAAACTGGTCAAGTCGAGTCGAACTCGTGTGCCGAGGGTTCCGTACCTACCCATTATACCGACATAATAAAATTGGTATCATTTTTATTGGTGACTTAGTTTTAAGTGTGTGTCTGTGTGCTGTAATGGTTGAGTTGGTAATGTGTGGTAGTACAGGGTATAACAATCAAGGTCCTGCATCAACACTATAAAAAGATATGGGCAAATTTAGATTTGCGCGAATACTTGTAAGTAGGTACAAAAATTTAGCTTTATTTAAAAAAAAAAAAAATTGTTCTGTAATCCCTTACTTTTTGCCAAATTTCGTGATTCTAGGTCAATGGGAACTACCATATAGGTTTTCGACCCAAAACCTATAGGGTACTTCTGATCAAAATTTGCCCATATCTTTTCATCGTGTTGACTCAGGATCTTGATTTTTAAACACCTAATAGGGACTATAGACATCAGTATCTGGTATAAATTTCAACTTGCTAGGTCCAATCGTTCCTGAGAAAATCGGTGGTGACACACAGACAGACAGACAATAGAGTGTATCTATCTTATAAGGGTTCCCTTTTTACCTTTTGAGGTATGGAACCCTAAAAAGACAGTTTTCATATTATTTTGATGACAATCGAATGAGAGGGTAATTAACTAACAAAGTATTTTATTTTTGTTTGTCTTTTGTAATTTTAAGATATATGAGCAAGTAGTTTCAAAAAAGGTATGTACGGATGTGTCTTAAAAGTTAATACCTTACCTTATAAGGAATTTGGAAGCCAAATAGGCACTGGCCTCAGCACAAGAGTCTTTGCTCATAGCATAAGTCTTGCAAATGTTAAAAATTCTTTCCATCACTGTCAGTTTCTTTGCACCCTCAGCAACATCTAGAAGAAGTTATTAATTTCCATTAATGTTGTTGGTTGAAAATGTCTATTTATTAGTAAATCAGCAAGCAGCAACCAACTTATTGTAATGACTTGGTACCAGCCTAATCTATATCTATACTGATAATATTATAAACTGGAAAGATTTGTATTTTTATATTTTTGTATATAACAAATAAACTTAAAAACTACTGGACGAATTTCAAAAATTCTTTCACCGTTGTGAAGCTACACTATCCCCGGGTGACATAGGCTACTTTTTATCCCTGTATTCCCACGGGAATGGGAAATACGCGGATGGAGCCACGAGGCGAAGGCTAGTGGTTTATATATCAGAACAGAGAAACAGACCATTGACAAAAGGGTAACATTTTTGTTCTTTTTTCTCTAGTGACAAGTAATATTAGTAAGCAAAACTGCACTCTTGTGATGGGCATCCATTTAAAATTATGACAAAACAAAAAAAAACATGTGCTCACCACATCATTGCCTATTTTAATTTGAGCTTATTTAATAAAACACCTCAAACCAATTACCTGGTTGTCCAGGGGCAAAGCCATCAAGACGGCTCATATGGAAAGGAATAATGACCACTATAGACAGCCACAGCAGCAGCACAAATCTGCTCCTCCATGTCTCCTTGTCTTGTGGGTCCTGAGCCTCCAGGAATGTTAATACTGTTAGAAGATCTGAAACCTGGAAATTAAAGAGAGATTTACAATTCTTCCAATTGATCCGTCAAAATTAGAAAAAGCTTGTTATTTTGTGTGACTTCTTTCTTCTTTGAGGTTTGGATAAATTTTTGATAAGTTATCAAATGAGATGACCAGTAAACTGGTTAGTCAGAAAATAATTATTTCTTGTAAGAATGAAAAAGACTTACCTCATGTGGAAGATGTCTTATAACTATCTTGTACCCTCTAACTCTGATAATTTGATACATGTAGTTGAATGTAGCATGCTTTAATTCAAACGGCGAGTCCTTATCCTTGATCAGGCTCAGAAACTTTGATAACATCTTGTCCAAATGAGGATCAAGCAAGTGTGGTTGCTCATAGTATTGCTTCAAGATAGCATAAAGCTTATCATATTCCACTTCGAAAGCTGGCGTGTTATAGATATTTTTAACGTTGTCGATCATATTCAACACATCTTCTATCTCTGAAAAGTGCTCCAAAGCGCATCCCAGACCAATATTGTCGCAGTCGTCGTCCCGGTTCATGTCGGTATCGAGCCCAACCATTTTTAAATTATCTCGTTGTGCTAAAAACAGACCTTCAGATAAAATACTATTCAAAGAAACTTTCACGGAGATAAATAATGTTTATTATCACTTCTTTACTTGGGATCAGATAAATTTCACGATTACTCACGCAGTAAGTAAACTACAAAAACAATATTTTGTCGGATCGGATGCTTTTGTTTGAAATGATTTTGACACAACTAAAGAAACGTCAACGTTGACATTGACGACAGGACAGAAAACAATAATTGCCAGTGTATAAAAGAGATCGCCTTAATGTACTCTGTGGAGATCGCTGACCGGACACCATCACCATTGACAATCGTTGATTACCCGATTAACGTTCACTCACCAACTCTTGAGATGGAACCACACTTACGAGGCGTGGCGCCTTCTGACGCAGTTGATTGGCTACAAAACACGTTGCGTTATGACGTAGGTTGGGACAAAGTCGTTTAATTGGTGGATCCTGCGCCACGCCACGCGACGACACGTAAGTGTGGTTCCAACTTTAAGCACCAACTCACACCAACTAATCTAGAAAATCCCTGAATCAATGACGACGACGGCGAGCGACGTACGAACATTTTTATTAAATCTGTGCAAGTAATAACAAAGTACACACCTAGATACTTTTTTGAGATAAGTCTGAATAAATACTCAAAATGGTGGATAAATACTAACGTAAAGGTAAAATGACAAAATTAGCATACCTATTAGAAATGAAAACCATACATATTTAAAATGCGTTTATCCATTGTTTTTTATACACTCGAAAAAAGGGATGAAAAAAAAAAGGAAAAAATGGAAATTAAAAATGGTTATTTAAGAAAATTTCCCAACACTTGTGGGAATAATCCTAGTGGGGTCCCGGGGATTGTGACATCATTTTTCAAGAGAAGATCATCAGGTGTTGTAATTGTTCACAATTTAATTCCTAGTAATATTGTGATGTAATGTATTCGCTTGGGGGAGGCCAGCAGTCAACGTCTTTTGGCTGTTATGATGATGATGATTTAAGGATACAAAGTCTGTGCGTGGTCTGGTGGTCAAATGAAACAAATTCACGATAAAATAAAACCGTACTATAATATTATCTCTTATCACTTAAAACAATTACATAATGAAATTTACTCTTATCTAGGGACCTAACTTAACAGTATGAATGTGGTTGAACGACTGACGTCAGTGGCGTCCTGAGTAAGTAAGTAAGTAACTATGTAGCGCCTGCGTTATGTAAATAAACATACTTATCGCTTCAGCAGGGGCTCTACAATGATGATTGTGATTGTAAAATATGCACATTTATCAATATTAATAGTTGACTCGCCAACGCACTACCGCACAGGCCGACAGTCTGATAACAACCCATCGCCCCACCACTCTGACCGGTATTTATAACCGAGCGGCATATGCGCACGAGGTAACACTACAATACTGTTATCGGCTTGTAGCGCGATCTATTGATATCTACATACACTAAAGTCCCTTCCTTGTTTTAACCAGCTGTATGTCACCAGAATTATAAATAAGATTTTTTAGCAAATTCTTATTTGTATTAATAATTAATTGGCATCTCTGGCATAACAAAATGACAGCACAATAATATTTAAAAAATCATTAACTGATTTAATTTATTGTTACCTTTTAACCTTTCTCTTCCTCTTCTATTCTATTTTCTGATTCCCATCTCGGCCTACTGATGAAGGTTACCCCTCACCATCAAATTACTCTAACGTTAGTTGAGAACTCATGTTATTAATTAGTTACCTGGAACCAATAAATTAATACATGAAATAGTCTCGCGCACAGGCCCGACGACTTCGAGCCGCCCGAAGAAGCTGGCCTCCGAACAGACTCCAGCACCGATACCACACACGTACGCTGCGGCAGGCTAAGGACCG
This sequence comes from Orthosia gothica, assembly GCA_949775005.1. Lineage (NCBI taxonomy): Eukaryota > Metazoa > Arthropoda > Insecta > Lepidoptera > Noctuidae > Orthosia > Orthosia gothica. The sequence continues at coordinate 24,965,493 of OX459041.1, forward strand.
AAGAGTACAACCTGCCTTTCCACTCAGCGTTTGTGGACCACATGAAAGTCCTCGACTTGATCGAGACTTGGGCTGCACTGCAATCCCTCCAACGGCGCCAAATTGACCACCAGTACATCGAGGTACCGAAGCGCCTGCACAAAAACGCCACTACGCTAGTTTCACCTTGCGACCTGGCCCCGAAACCCATCCCTCCGCAGCGAGGTGTAGAACAGGGAGACGCCACACCGTCCACCGGTGCACTGGAGGACGCCTTCAAGGCTCCGGACCGGAGAGGGCCAGGCATCGACGCCAACGGCGAGCACATCACTCACCTTCAGTTCACCGATGATATAGCTGTCATGGCTGATACCATGGAAGACCCCAGTACATATAAGTACCACTGCTGCTGACTTAACAAGTCGGTTTCCTCCCGATGTTTTTCCTTCACCACCAGTAGGGATCTCTTTATGGTCGCGTTCTTCATTACTGAAGGTCGCGTCCCTGAAAGGCCCTCAGGGCTTAATGCACGATGTTCTACCACTTCAATTGGTTCTCATCTTCTCTTAGGGCGGTTGTAACAGAGAGTCCAGTGAGGGCGGTTACCTGGTCTGACCAGCGGTTAGGTGACCGGCCGCGAGGTTTTTTCCATCCGCTTTCCCACCAACTTCTCTAGATTGTCTGGTTCTCGACGGGCAAATGTGACCAAAGTGGCTAGCAGCATACCGCAGCAGCGCTGGTGTAGTAGGTAGCAGAGCGTGGTGAGTCCGTCTTTTATGCCTAGTTGATCAAGGATAGATTTGTTCGTTCTCTTGGCGGTGCATGGTATGCGAAGCATTCTTCGCCACCACGACATCTCAAATCTTTTTCCGTTCTATTGCCCGAATCGTCCACGACTCCGATCCGAAAAGGGATATCGAGAAACCAGTGTCCAGACTAGTCTCATCTTACCACATTGTTGACCTTTCTGTCCTGCCAAATATGTGTCAGCTTACTTTCGCCGCTTTGGCCATTTGAGTCCTTCTCCTGATCTCTCTTTCGGTTCCTCCCCGGTCAGGAAGTAGCGATCCAAGGTATATAAACTCGCTGATAAATTCTAGGTCCGCGAGTTCTTTCGTTCTAGAGAGTTGACCGGATATGTCCGTGAGCATGACTTTTGTCTTCGACTTATTAATCCAACCAGTCCACTCTCATATTCTTCTTTGTGAAACAGATCAGCTAGCTCCTTTTCTGAAGCCAGTAGGTATAATCTACTGCTAATACTGTCATTCTCTGATGACTGTCAATTTAATGACCAGTAGGTATAATCTACTGCTATTACTGTCATTCTCTGATGACTGTCAATTTAATGACCAGTAGGTATAATCTACTGCTAATACTGTCATGCTCTGATGACTGTCAATTTAATGACCAGTAGGTAATTTCCACTGCTTGTCAATTAAATGACCAGTAGGTATATTCTACTGCTTGTCAATTGAATGACCAGTAGGTATATTCTACTGTATGTCAATTTAATGACCAGTACCTATATTCTACTACTTGTCAATTAAATGACCAGTAGGTATATTCTACTGTATGTCAATTTAATGACCAGTACCTATATTCTACTACTTGTCAATTAAATTACCAGTAGGTATACTCTACTGCAATTGTGTGCTCTTTGATTTATTATTTTAGCAATCGCTTTGCTCTCACACAACGGTCTATCTAGACCAGACCTCGGACAGGACTAAAAGCAATATCGCTCACCTACGGACTACTTGTGTTGCCTCAAGATATACCGATTTACGGCTACGACTACGCTTAACCACTGGTACGGTTGAACATACACTACAGCCGATAGACTGAATTACTCAAACTTCTACAGTTTGCTCATCAATCATCATTATCGAAATCAACATTGACTGCAACATGATTACGTGACCCACCATCATCTTCCTAAACCGTTAGTGTGCATACTTCTTAGTTCCAAGCGCATCTATTTAAAGCTTTCAGTGTATAACGATCACCGATATCGAAACGTTCCTCTAAGCCTTAGCAGTTATTGATCAGAAACCGTATCAGCTTAGATCATAATTACAACGCTCATGGCACGACTGCTGCAGCAGCTAGTGACACTCATGCCATCCATATCGTTATTACCTCAAGTGGTACGACCAACACACATCACTTCACATAGAGTCTACGACTTCTTCTTCTTCGTCGGTACACTCTTGGCAGAGCGGTCGTGGTCATCATGTAGCAGTGTTACTTCGAGTTGCCATAATTTGCCTAACGATGCGACGCCAACCATCTCTATCGGCTGTTATTCGTGTGTACTTATGCAATGTGCCATCTACTGCAGACTTAATCTGGTCGGTCCATCGCATGGGCGACCTGCCGCGCGCTCTCGGTTCTTCCACTCTACCCTGAACTACAAGCCGCTCGATAGAGTCGTTGCCTCGTCGGGAAACGTGTCCAAAGAACTGAAGTACTCGAGCTTGGACTATAGCCGATAGACGCTGCCTGATACAGAGTTATTGAAGGATGGATATATTAGTGCGAAACTCAGTCCACGACACTCCAAGCATTTTCTCCAGCACCACATTTCCAGAGCGTCTTTTCATTTCCTCTCAGTTTATTTCAGCATCCAGGTCTCGACTGCGTATAGAAATATGGGGAACACAAGTGCACGTATGAGCTGGGTTTTCGTGGCTTTGGTGATATTGTGATTCTAGGATGATTCATGATCCTATTCCTATGACTTCTAGGTTATTACAAAACCAATACAACGATAGTCTCCTTTGAGACCAGCTGCCCATAGCCCCCTCAACAACTCACAAGTGAATTGCAGGTACGACTACAGACAAGTGCGTAAAGTGCGACCTAATAGCCACGGTATGTGCTCTCCAGCGCGGTGGAGGAACTCTCCTCACTGTTTTCTACGTTTAACTCGTTAGGAGCACTACTTAGAGGCATCCTTTGTATGCGATTGTGAGCGTACTTATTTGTTCTATTACTATTTAAAGATTTCAAAAGATAGCGATCGCGGGATCTACTACTATCATAATGTTACTTTGAAAGTAAACAAGTGAATTAAGATCTGAAGATGAAAATCGATCGATCGAGATCGTTGTAAATCGTCCCGCGTCATAAGATCTGTTCTGAATACATGTAATTGACCAATGGTCAGTATTGGTTAAAGCAGCTATAATACTAACTCGCTCTGACACTTAAAATGACAGTTGTGCAGTCCTTCACAAGGGATATCTCATCCGTACTGAACAAAATGTTGAAACTATTACCGTCAGTAAGAAATTTATTACGTACTGGCTTTGTATTAGGCATGTCTCAATTACCTAGTCTTAGTGCTAGCTATAACCACCACCAATTCAATGATCAACACAATTAACTCAGAACTTATCATTTCATTTGGAAGTACGGCATTGTTACTGTATTACTCAAAAATTATCAGCCAAGGCTAGAAAATAGCAGCCAGTGATACCCTTGAACAACACTAAAACTTGACCGGTGATTAAGCCAACATTGATTATGACATGACATGGCCCATACTGTGTACAAAACCAGATGTTTGAATAATAAACACTTGTCCTGAGCCATAACAAAATTAAAACGACTCACCAGATTGGCATAACATCCCACATTGTTTCTGCCATGTAGACGCGAAACTGAAGGGCTTACTTCTACTGCATTCAGTTTTGGTGGGACCAAAACAATACGACGCCGACGGTGAAGTGTGCCACCATTCGCGCATCGAACTCGGGTTTTACGGGGTTGAATTCCACAGCACTACTCAGCAAGTGCACTACTAATCGTATACACTTGATGCACTTCAAAAACTAACGCTACTGATTTTAACTGTCACCGTCATCACATTTCTTTTTTTTTTTTTTGTCAATATCGTAACAAAGTCTTCATGTTCCTTTTAGATACGTTTTTGTTTTATAAGAAAATCAACTTTATTTCACTCTACGGTTTTCTCCTCGTCGCCAATGTAAAATATGCACATTTATCAATATTAATAGTTGACTCGCCAACGCACTACCGCACAGGCCGACAGTCTGATAACAACCCATCTCCCCACCACTCGGACCGGTATTTATAACCGAGCGGCATATGCGCACGAGGTAACACTACAATACTGTTATCGGCTTGTAGCGCGATCTATTGATATAACTACAGTGATGTAATATATAATTGCTGTAGTTTTGCGTCTTATGTGTTTACGTGATTAGAAAATATGTGGTTATCATTAAAACGGCCGTGATCTCGTTAAAGTGGAGCTAAGATTGACAACCATTAATAGACAACAACAGTGAAATTTGCTTTATGGTTGAATAAATATATTTTCTGCCAAGCATTTATTTCCAACAGAAACGTATTCTAATGCAAAAATTTGTACTATGTTCTTATTTTATGTGACATCTTAAAACTAAAGACGGGACTTAAAAGCCTTAGTAGCCAGGTCATTAAATGACCAAAAAAAAAGTAGCTCGGCTTTGCTTTGGACGAGATTGGCAACACTATTTCTTCATTTCATGGAGTATCGAAATCTGTGTTTTGTGTCTAATAATCGAGAATTAATGATTTTATTGAACTAAATGTGTGTAGATTTGGATAGCTTTATTCAAAAATGAGTAATCGTAAGTATTTACACTTTGTTATTGTTTCATACTTCAACAAGACCGACATTATTCACGTTGCATTTTCTTTTGTAATATAACAAAATGTTACCTTTTTAGATGCCCGAGGCCCGGCTAAGCGCATAGTGAAGCCGGTGGAGCCCCAGTCGCTATTAGATTTTGATCTTGAAGGCGAGAGCTCGGATGACTCGGACTTTCGTATAGAGGACCACCCCGATGAAAGCGACGATTATTCGATAAACACCGACGATGAAGAAAAAAGTACGTATTTCTAGACTTTTTATCGCTGTTATGAGTATTTTCCAAACAACTTATTTCTCACTGTATTCCTAACAAGTACCTGTTTCAACCACAGTCATTCAATATGTTCTGTTCCTAGAATAGTTTGTCCATATGCTGGTAAGTATTGGCAATTTTTTTACTAGCAGGCTCTAGGTCTAATAAAGGCCACAATACAAATTAGTATTAGTAATAAATTGCATACAGAAGTGTCTAAGATTGGAAGAAGTTTATAGACACATGAATAATGCTAAATCTCAGCTAAAGATTATACTGTACTCTAAAAATCTGTAATGTTTTAAATATCATTTTTAATTTGACCACAATTTTATTGTTCTTCATCACATTATGTAAGTTAATATCAATGATAAATTTGTGAAAGAGCAGTGGTGGCCCAGTGGTACCGGCCGCGACTTACAAGTTGTAGGTCGTGGGTTCGAGCCCAGGCAGGCGCTTTACTTTGTGTAAATTATTTCTTCACCACTGCTCTCAAAACGGTGAAGGAAAACATCGTGAGGAAACCGGCATGTCCTAGAATCAACAATTCGAAGACATGTGACATCCACCAACCCGCACTGGGCCCGCGTGGTGGATCACGGCCCATTCCCTCTCACAGAGAGGAGGCCTGTGTCCCAGCAGTAGCAACATTAATAGGCTGATGATGTGATGTGATAAATTTGTGTGCTAGTGGTGGTTTATTATACACTAATATTTTCCTCGCAGGAGCAGCATTGCAAGGTGAATCTTCAGAAGAATCAGGGTCCGACGATGATGATGATGACTTCAAGAACTCCAACAAGATTGGAGAAGATAAACCTGTTAATGATGTCCTGGCTATAACCAAACATAAAGAATTTAAGGTATCTATGCTTTGGAGTACAATTACCTATATGAAACTGTTAACATCAGTAACTTCATAAGAGAAAAAGAAAACATTTTAGATTACTGTAATATTTGTGTTGTAATCTTTAAAACTTTGTATTCTTAATTGGTAGTTCTTCAATCTTTGTAGCATTGTTTATTTGAAATAATTTTTTTTTCAGTTTCCAGTAGAGTTGGCAAATTTGCTGATTTGTGCCGGGTGCCTCGGATCTAGGAGTGATGACTTTAATGAAATTGTTGAGTGTGATGGGTGTGGTGTTACTGTACATGAAGGTAATTTCTAAACTACACTTTTTCCTCTTTGTCATAACGATAATTCCAAAACGAAATATATTTAGACCAGAATTCAGCCACGCCAACAGTGTTGTCATTCGACTCACAAAGGTCTTTTAAGGTGCAAGTGTTGTTGCACAGAGAGCTCAACAATGCCTCACCTTTTGCTGCTCTGCAATAGCACTGTGGTTCATGAGAGTACCTACATCTAACTAGGTTGTGCCTGCAGCGACCCACCTGGCTTCATAGTTAGTTTAGAGATAAAAACTACACTTATTTTAAATACTTATTTTGCAAATTGTCAACACATCTATTGTCAATTTAAACTAGATGAGGCTGGTTTTGATTATAGTTACATAATTATTGATTCTCACTTCTCAATAAGAACAGAAACATCCCTTATGTTTCTGTTCAATCTTGCCCAATTCTTTGAATGTTAAATGTTTACTTCATCATCATCATCATCATATCAGCCGAAAGACATCCACTGCTGGACATTGGCCTCCCGAAGCGTAGCTATTTTGACCGGTCCTGTGCGTCTCGCAACCAGCGGATCCCCGCAACCTTCACCAGGTCATCGGTCCACCTGGTGGGAGGCCTTCCAACACAACGTCTTCTAGTTTGCGGTCGCCACTCTAAAGCTTTCTGCCCCATCGGCCATCTGTTCTGTGAGCAATGTGTCCTGCCCACTGCCACTTGAGTTTAAATATTTATTTGACTGTTTCTAATTTCAGGTTGCTATGGAGTGTCTGACACGACTAGTGAGTCTAGTACAGTAAGCTCAGCATCCACTGAACCATGGTTTTGTGAGGCTTGCAAGGCAGGTGTCACTGACCCCAGCTGTGAGCTATGTCCAAACAAAGGTACCTTTTTTTCTTTTTACACTCACATTCTTAATCATGGCCTTTTTCCTAACAAGGTAGGCACAAACACAGAGTGCCATGTGCTACAATCCTTACTAACTCTTTCTGTTCTATTTATATTTATACATCTGGTCATACATGCATGCCGATTGTATGACACAAGTGACCTTTCTGAAGAACATCATCAATAATGTATGTCCTTCTCGGGTACCGAGAGTGTCTGTATTTACACTCATGTTTACTGGTGGTTTTTCATTGATTCTGTCAACATGACTAATTAAGAGGAAACGGGGGTGGTCTTTTCTCCATACAAAAACTCTCGTCTGTTTTCTCTCTGGTTTATGAACTTAAAGCAATTATTTTTTACAGTAAAATAAATATCAACTTCTTCTATGTCCCTATGTTTTCCTTTTTGGTGATATATTATCCGTATAAGAACTAGAACCCTCTCAAAATGCTCAAAATTGTCTGTATTGAGTCGCTGTCTTCAGAGCCCTAGTGTACAAATTTGACAACTATTAATGAAAAAAGGAAAACATAGGGACATAGTAAATATCCTTCTTATTCAGTTTATGAAATATATTCTAAATCGGTCCTCGGCTCGGTTCGGTCGGTAATCGGTCGAATTATGACTTTTTACTTAAGAAAATTTGTCGAATCTGCAATTGTCCTTATCGCACGAATTTGTGGGCGGGGTGAGACGCAAGGGGTCTGCATAATACGTACACAGACGGAAAGGTGATGCGTAGTAGTTGAAAATAATATCGATATACTAGTGTTGAAAACAGTTATCGATAAACACATTTATATTGTTTACATGTGCTGTTCGTGAGAAATACAAATAGAAGTATTAAAAAGTATTGGATACAAAATAAAATAAAGTGCATGTCTATAAATGTTTATTGCAAAAAGTTTTCAATACAAAACAGTAAATTATATATCGGATAGGTATCCGCAATCTCTAGATCGCCTACTAGGTACATCAGCGAAATTAAACTTATTTCAACGTCAGCCGCACGGGTCAATCGATCAGGTTAAGCATTGCTAGCCGTGGTTGGTCCGTGGATGGGTGACCATCTTTACATACCAAGACCCGTCCTTGTCTCGCCAAGCACGTTAAACCGTTGGTCCCGGCTGTTATTTTCGGCGTTGACAGCCCGAAAGTCTGACCCGTTTTACCAAGGGATTGCATATTACCCAGTAACTGGTTGTGGAGGTCAGACAGTTGTGGCAGTCGATCCATCAAAATACTGGTATTCAGCAGCATCCGACTCTAACGTAGATGGGAAAAGGCTAGGCAGATTATGACGACGTGCTTTCTCTCACTGGTTTATTCTTTGGTATCCAACCGTCAATGATTTCTGGTAAAAGGCTAATGCCTTAGGCTTGCCACTAATGTGGTAGAAATTTTCAAATCAAATCAAATCTATCGAACTTTTCTAATAATGGTTCCATTTTTATGCCATAATGCATCGTCCCTCTTAATATTTTGAAAAATAAAAGCTTTTGGGACTACCTAAATAAAATAACAGAAATCTCGACGAGTTATGTGTAGTTGGCCTTGTACTTGGTAGAAGTAATTGTGATTCTGTTTTAATTGTAACATTTTGCCTTTAAACATACATAAATCTATTTCATCATCATCATCGTCTTCATATCAGCCACTGCTGGACATAGGCCTCCCCCAAGGGTCACCACATTGATCGGTCCCGTGCGTCTCGCATCCAGCGGATCCCCGGAATCTTCACCAAGTCATCGGTCCACCTGGTGGGAGGCCTTCCAATGCAACGTCTTCCGGTTCACGGTCGCAACTTCAGATCCTTTCTGCCCCATTGGCCATCCGTTCTGCGAGCAATGTGCCCTCCCCACTTAAATGTGGCAATTCTCGGGCTTGCCAAATTCTATTGCTCGGGCTTTGTCGGTAACCCTGTTTCTCTTGCGGATTTCTACATTTCTGATTCGACCACGCAAGGAAACTTCATGCATAGCCCTCTCCATTGCCCTTTGGGTGACTGTAAGCTTTCTGCTGAGGCCCATAGTAAGCGACCATGTCTCAGAGCCATATGTCTGGCAACACACACTGGTCAAAGACTTTCGTCTTGAGACACTGTGGTAAGTTGGACGAGAAGATACCGCAACTTCCCGAACACTGCCCAGCCAAGTCGGATTCGACGGTTGACCTCTTTCTCGAAGTTGGCCCCACCCAACTGGATCGTTTATCCCAGTTAGACAAAGTCACCCACAACTTCGAGTGTAGAGTATCCGACCTTGATTGGAGTGAGTGTAACATGGACATTCAACATCACCTTGGTTTTGTGCATGTTCATCCTAAGATCCATTCTTTAGGAAGCTCTACTGAGGTCATCGAGCATTGTACTGAGGTCCTCCATAGTCTCAGCCATGACCACTATATCGTTGGCAAACCGAAGGTGAGTGATGTATTCGCCATTGACATTTATGCCTAGCCCTTTCCGGTCCAGAACCCTGAAGACATCCTCCAGTGCAGCGGTGAACAGTTTTGGAGATATTACGTCTCCCTGTCTCACACCTCGCTGCATAAGGACGGGTTCCGAGGTCTGATCCTGAAGTCGAACTGACATGGTAGCGTTTTTATACAAACATTTCAACACTTCAATGTACCGGTAGTCAATTTGGTACCGTTGGAGAGACTGCAGTACAGCCCAAGTGTCGATCGAATCGAAGGCTTTCTCGTATTCCACAAACGCTAAACAGAGAGGCAGGTTGTACTCTTCGGTCTTCTGTATAACCTGCCGCGTATGTGTGTGGTCTACGGAGACGATTAGTGATGACCCTTGAAAACAGCTCTAAATCCATTTATTTTTGATGAATTCCGTCTTCAGGTGACATAGTTGCAATTTCATAAGGACAGTTTACTTCTATTATCGAGTCTTCACCTACCAGACCATCCGGGCTTGCCGCTAAAAAGGGTTTGTTTTCATCGATAAACATTCCACACTCTGATACCTTTAGCCTCGTGTGCTTGATAAATTGATCGATCGCTTCAGATTCCTTTTCCTTGCCATAATTGGTAGCCACGGTTTATTTAAATTTGTTATATAATAACGTTTCTCATATTTAGCGAACCGATGTTTTCGGTCGCATCTTACATATTCGCCCAAAATTCGATGCCGTTAGTCTCTTTAGTCTTTCAATTTCCCATAAGCTATTATCGCTTTGGCCCCCACTATTTTTCTTTGAACATCCTTAGTTGAGAGCAATCTTTCAAGAAATTTATTTTTATTTTAATTTAAATAAATCCAAAGGCAGGAAGAAGATATTTCTTCCAACTCTAAGCGACCGTAGTTTTAACAGGTTATGTAGTTCTTTTTATTTTGCTCGTTCCGTCTTTGGGATACGTCAGTTTCCTTTTTCGGTAAATCTCTGTGAATTTTTACGAACGCTGCTTTTGTTCTATTTTTTTTTTTGTATATTGGCCCGGACTGCAGCCCTGTATTTTTTTTAATGCGTGCATGAATAGCCCTACGCTATTCCATGAAGTTACTACTCCATAACATCTTGTCTGGTGTGATATGAGCCACTTCCTGCAAAGTTAATTCTTTTTCCGCCAATAAATTTAGCAATTACATTATTAAATTGCACTACAGTAGTATTAGTCACGTCACTGTCAACTTACTCACACATGGATAGGGCGGCCGGGCGCCACGCGCTCGCAGTTCGCAGTGCGACAGCGATAGTTTTTTCAAATACCTATTTTTCAAAACTCTCTCCGCCCGTATTTCCTCTTAACCATTTCTTTTTACCAATCACAATATTACTTGAATATATCATGATAAATATACAGCAACCTATTGGTAGTATGGAAGTCCTACAAATTAAATAAATTAATTTTAATGTATTTTGTCACAGTACTAATTATATTTTCATGTTTCAGGTGGCATTTTCAAGGAGACCGAAGTAGGTGCTTGGGTGCATTTAGTATGTGCGCTTTACGTTCCTGGAGTGGCATTTTCAGAGGTAATATCAGATGCAGTAGTTTAAAACTTAGATTAGTTAGCCATCTTGCAATATAGAATGGCCCAAATCATGCGCGCGCATAATGTGCACGCCCTAAACCTGAATATTGTATCAATATTTTTTGTACAATATAATTAGGCAATATGGGGCAATAGGCAATATAAATAAATAATATAATAAATTAGGCAATATAATACAGGCAGTATGGGGTACATATTATTGTGCTTGTTGAAGTCTAGTTACACATGGTACAGAACTCTCCAAGCTTCTTGGCCACTCTGAAGTTAGCTAACTTCAGAGGCACACACAATTGCTGCACCGTAGTAAATAAATCTATACTAGTATTATAAATTCTGAAGAGTTTGTCTGTTTGTTTGAACGCGCTTATCTCAGGATCTGCTGGTTGGATTTGAAAAATTCTTTTTGTGGTGGATAGTCCATTTATCGAGGAAGGTTATAGGCTATATAAGATCACGCTACGACCAATAGGAGCGGAGCATAAATGAAAAATGTTTCACAAAATATTCCTTTTTAAGAGCTTCCGTTGCGTGCGCTGCGTAAAAGGTTTAATTTACGCTAATATCATGTGTGATGGATTTGTTCCTCTTTAATAGTTCTAAAAAAAGTCCGCGACAGCATATTTCAATATTTTAAGATTGACTCACTATAACTTTTTTTATGGTAATCAAATTGGTTCATTTGCGAACGAGTTTTATCAACACCTATACTAATATTATAAAGCTAAAGAGTTTGTTTTTTTTTATTCATTTACTAGCTGACCCGGCAAACTTTGTTTTGCCATAAAAAGACCAAACATTTATCTACCCTACCTACCCTACCTTACACTACTTACCCTACCCTACCCGACCCTACCCTACCCGACCCTACACTACCCTACCCTACCCTACACTACACTACCCTACCCTACCCTACCCGACCCTACACTACCCTACACTACCCTACCCTACCCTACCCTACCTATAAACCTCACGGAGCCCGAGACCTTTCCAACGAATGCAAAACCGTGGAAATCGGTTCGTGCGTTCTGGAGTTATGAATGGCTATTAAAAAATAAAGGTTGATCGTGGAAGGGTGAAAATTGAGGATTGTATGTATTTTTGTATGTTGTATCATAGAAAAATAGAAATTAAAAATTTTGTCAAAAAATTAAAAAAAAAAATTTAGGGGTGGACTACCCCTAACATTTAGGGGGATGAAAAATAGATGTTGGCCGATTCTCATAGATACCAGATAAGCACAAAAAATTTCATCAAAATCGGTCAAGCCGTTTCGGAGGAGTATGGCAACGAAAACTGTGACACGAGAATTTTATATTTTTTATATTTTGAGATTTAATTTTTATTTTCATTAGTTTGTTTGTAGGTCAGGTAGAGTGGGTAGGTAGGGTAGGTAGATAGATAGCCAGTTGACGGAACGAAGCTGCGGGGGTCAGCTAGTATAAAATATACACATTATTGTGCTAGTTGAAAATGAGTAACGCATGTTACAGAACTCTCCAAACTTCTTGGCCACTCTGAAGTTAGCCAACCTCAGAGGCACACACAATGGCTGCACAGTAGTAAATCTATTAGTAGATTATTAACCAAGGGGATAAAGCAGTGTCTTCTGTCGCGGGTGACGATTTAAATTGCGAGCGTAACGAAGGACTCGAGGTTTACTCCCGAGCGTAGCGAGGGTGTTAAAAACTTAAATCACGAGCGAAGCGAGGGATTTAAGACGAGTCCTGAGTGTAGCGAGGGATTTAAGTTCACCCAAGACTAAGACAGCTTTATCACCGAGGAAAATACTCTACTTTTCGTACCATTTGCGAAAAAAATACACACAATAATAATAAGAGATAAGCATTTATTATAAATAATGACAATTAAAAGTAAAATAAAATAAACTTTACGTTTATGTATTTGAAGAAAACAAAAACGCGTCAAATTCATAGACTAATATTTTTTAGTCGGAAAAGCAAAGGCATCAAGCTCATACCTACGGCCTCGTCGGTTTTCGTAATTTTATTTAATAATCATAACTGCATAATAAATGCGTATTCCTTTTTCAAAAAGATGTATAATGCTTTATATATAAACTCAATGGTGTAAACACAGATGTAGTTCAGTATCAATTTCGGTAAGTATTCCAAATTTAAATCACATTCTCCCCCTAGAGGATGAATGAAATTCAGTACAATTTTCTTTCCCTGTTTTTAACAGATTAAAAATGACTATTGTTATGTTCGCTTTTTGTGGCATAGAATGTCACTTTTTTGAGCAAGTGGTACGAAAAATAATATTATAAAGTTTGAGTCATGTTCGAGTCTGGATGTTTATTAATTAATTACGCTTCAATGTGAATAGTATGCTGAACAGATTTGAATAAAACTTGCCACATGGAGACTCCTTGTGGCAAGATCTGTCCATGAGATAGGATTTTTATTCCCTTGGGATTATTTCTTACATTCACGACGAGGACGAGGTTTTTAAGATAGTATTGTTTAGTAAATGTTAATTATATTGTGCAGGTGGAGCGTCTGTCGGGCGTGACGCTGTTCGAGATGGCGTACTCCCGCTGGGGCGCGCGCTCGTGTGCGCTGTGCGACGACGCCGCCCTCGCGCGCACCGGCGTGTGCGTCGGCTGCGACGCTGGGCTGTGCAAGACCTTCTTCCATGTCACTTGGTAACATTTTAAGCTTTTAACTTGGTACTTACATAATTAACCCTAGCTTCTGCCTGCAGCTTGCCCTGCGTGAAAAGTTAAACATTATACTGGGATGAAAAGCCGAGATGTAGCGTATGTCCTATTCCAGACTATAATTATCTCTGTGCCAAATTTCATCCATTCATCCATCTAAACTATAACATTTATAATATTAGTAAAGATAGCTTTCAAGATTTTTATTCTCATCTAGAAAGGCACACAAATGCTAGTATAGGATTAAAATGACATTGATTTATTTGAGAACTAGCTTCTGCCTGCGGCTTCGCCCGCGTGATTGTCGAAAATTATCGCAAGGGAACATATTCCCGGGATAAATAGTATCCTATGTGCTTTTCCAGACTATAATTATTTATTTATTTAAACTTCATGTACAATGGTGATACATAGGCGGACTTAATGCAGCAAGGCATTCTCTACCAGTCAACCTTTGGGTCAAAATCTATCTCTGTGCCAAATTTCATCCAGATCCGTTCAGTAGTTTTTGCGTGAAAAAGTAACAAACATACAAACACACTCACAATTTTTTCTTTATAATATTAGTGTGATCAGATCGTAAATGAAATAAATGGCATTGGGAAAAAGGATGGATGCTTTAAAAAAATCACTGCAAACTTATTAGACCATCATCATCATCATTTCAGCCGAAAGACGTCCACTGCTGGACATAGGCCTCCCCCAGACATAGGCCATAATTATTAGACCATGATCAAGTTTAATAGACCTCGACAAATTTCTTTTGATGAGTCTTGCTATTGCTTCCACCCTTGAAATGTGTCTCGTAAAATTGGCATACAGAGAGATACCTTCATGATTTTCATACTCGACCAAGTTACAGATCTTTAGACATTGTCTTATTTACATATTTTTTTTTACAGTGGCCAACGCTCCGGACTATTAGCCGAGGCACATTCTGAAGAAGCGGAACAAGCTGATCCGTTCTACGCTCACTGCAAGCTACATTCTGATAAAGCACTAGTCAAAAAACGCAAGAGGAACTGGCTTGCTTTGCAGCTGAGAACTGAGAAAAGGTAAATCATCATAGAAAATAAAATATACTGAACTCTAAGAAAAGGTAGATGTTTAAAACACAGCCTACACTGTATGTTTTGTTGATAACCTTGCATTTTTCCATTGTTTTAGAAAATTGGAGTTAATAAACAATTTAAGTACAGACGAGAAATTAAGAATCCAGCGCAAACTTGTCAAGTACAGGAAGAAGTATTTGATACAGAAGGAGAATAGAAATCCTCCATGGGGTAAGATTTGTGAAATAAGATTAATTTTAATTTTTGCTGCGCGAATTTAAATTTAATGCTTTCAACTATAATAGTATATTATGCAACTAGTGAATAAAAGACGGATTTAAAGCGAGGGCCATAGATGAATCACGAGCAAGTGAAGGATTCTAACGACTGAATCACGAGCATAGCGAGACTGATGACTCTTAGGTTTAACTTTGGATGCAAAGCTTCAGTGGGGCCCACATATAGATAAATTGTCAAAGAAGCTAAGCTCCGCAGCATATGCTGTTAGAAAAATTCGTAATTTAACGGACATAGAGACAGCCCGTTTAGTATACTTTAGCTATTTTCATAGTGTAATGTCGTACGGTATTCTGTTGTGGGGAAATGCCGCCGACATCCAGACTATCTTTGTTTTGCAGAAAAGAGCTGTTCGATCAATTTATAAATTAAGCCCGAGACACTCTCCCAGAGAGAAGTTTAAGGAGATTAATGTAATGACTGTGCCTTCTCAGTATATTTATGAAAATCTTTTATATGCCCATAAAAATATAAAATTGTTTAAAAAATACAGTGATATTTATAATATAAATACTAGGAACAAACACAAATTTGTAATACCTACAACAAGGCTCAAGAAAATAGGTGGCTCGTTTAGATGTCAATGTGTGCGCTTTTATAATATGCTTCCAAGCCACGTACAAAATCTAAGTCTTAATAAATTTAAATCATTCATTAAACGTAAGTTGTGCCAAAAAGCGTTTTATAGCATTAAAGATTACGATGAGGATAAAACGGCTTGGGAGTGAGCTGCTCCAATTAATTTAGTTTTTTTTGTTTAAATATTTTGCACCATGAATTTTGATATTAAAAAAAAAAAAATTTTTTTTATTTGTTTTCTTGCAATGACAAGAATATTTAGTTTTTAAAGTATTATATTATTTTATTTTAATTATTGTGAATGTGAAGACTATGTGGATCATTATTTTGTTTTTTATTTTATCTTAGTTTTTAATCATGGTCTGGCAGTTTGAGTAGTTTATGCGGCCTACCCGAATGTCCTTTCTTTGGTATTGTTCGTCGAATCGTTGAGCTCCTTAAATTCTGAGTTGAGCTGCTCGGTTATTGACAAATGCGTGCACTGACTGGACAGGTCCACTCAATCTGGCTGGTTCTTTCCTCAAAAGACAATTTCAGACATCAGTCTACATGGTCTTCACATGATCGAACCAAGATTTTGTCAGGACTTTAAAAGAGACTGTGACCTCTGAGTTTGTTTCGGCCTTTCTTCTCAGAGTAGTCAGATAGGAAACGCCGACCTCATCTAGTTTAAAAAAAAAATATGTTAGACATGTAAAAGCGTTTGTACAAACCAACTTACAGAAATAAAATCATTTATCATTTAAAAGCACAAGGAATATTATGAGTAATAAATAAATGGTTTGTTTCCTTCAAAATTTACAAAAAATGTGAAACCCTGACCCCTGAGCTAGGTAACAGCACCTGTGTTTCAGGGGATGGTGACCACCTCCGTTACGTTACATAATTATAGTGAATTAAACACCATTGCAATTATTATTAGAATTATCCTTCAATTGCAATTATTATTAGTCCCAATAAGTATTCAATAAATATCCTAGACTTAAATCAAAATCGTTATTAAAATCCTAAATATAAAAAAAAACTAGAAATTAAAATCCAAGAAAGAGTTTGAAAGTCGAATATTCTCTGCACAAGAAGGTTGTATCGAGTATTTTTTGCGCAAGGAGGTTACATAGCATTAAGATGGACGTCTAATACATTGGTATGTTCCAAATTCAAACACCAAAACAGTGATTAAAAGTGCTTTTTATTCACTTTACATTTTTACATTATTCACTGAAAGTGAATAAAATAAGCTTTTTAGAGGGGGCATGGTATAAAAGCTTTTATCCTCTTTTGTTCGCCTAACATAATGTACATTTTAACAAAAAAATTACCGGACGGAACGGGATGATAAGTTCGTACAAAATGCCAAAGGACGCCACGTTGCCGTCACGTCCGTGCACCCGTGACGCATGATTTTTCATATACAATTTGTATGAGACGATATTTCCAAACCTATCGTCCCGTTCCGTCCGGAATAAAACTAACGTGTTTTATTATTATACGTCGACCTTTAATCGTCAAATTTGCGTACCCAACCGTCTACCACAGCTTTCATGCAAATATGACATTTATCCACTTCACAATCGTCTCAATATCCCTCAACACATTGCATAATACTCTCCAGCACTGCCCGCTTGGTGGAAACCCTGTATAAAGGCAGGCACCTTTACCACTCTTGATAAGTTATAATACTATTTTAATTTTGTTCAACTAATATCTCATTGTTTGTTTGTGCAGTACCAACACAGAAGATGGCTCGCTTGCTGTACAGCAGCGCGTCAGCAATGAGGAAGTTCGCTCGTAAAGCCGAGTGTATGGGCATCGATACACACGCATTGGAGTTCCAAGATGCGCAGGTAATAACACCGCATTATCTGTTTGTAGAGACTAAAGCACACGCAAGGGGTTACAAATCCTTTGACTCAAGATTTCAAATTCAAAATTCAAATTAAATTTATTGCATCCATAACGTACACACAGGTGGTAAATATAAGTTACAGAAACAATTATGGACCCTGTCGGGCACAGCAACATTCTAGATACAGTCAGTTTCTAGGAGAGAGGAATAGCGCTCAATATTATTACAAAATCCAAACTCCTTTTGATTTTGCTGAAGGTGAAACTGAACTAGTTTCTGGGTTTAATATTGAATATAGAAGAGGAGGTTTTGCATTAATTTTTTTAGCTGAGTAATTTATTTATATGGAGTGTGTCTGACACTGGAGAGCAGTGGTGGCCCAGTGGTATCGGCCGTGACTTACAAGTTGTAGGTCGTGGGTTCGAGCCCAGGCAGGCGTTTTACTTTGTGTAAATTATTCCTTCACCACTGCTCTCAAAACGGTGAAGCAAAACATCGTGAGAAAACCGGCATGTCCTAGAACCAAATCTTCGAAGACATGTGACATCCACCAACCCGCACTGGGCCCGCGTGATTGATTACGGCCCATTCCCTCTCACAGAGAGGAGGCCTGTGTCCCAGCAGTGGGAACATTAATAGGCTGATGATGTGATGTGATGTGTGTCTGACACCAACTTGAAAAAAAAAACACGGTTCATGATTCTAGCATTTTTCTTAGATATTACTAATTTTGAAAAAAAAAAACATTAAGTAGGTAGTTCCCTATTTTCACAAAAAAACAGCAATGAAATAAAATTGAAAAGCGGTATTTATCAGCTGATTTCCTAAAGTTCATGATTGAGGTCAACGCCGCTGACTTGTACCTACACGCGCCGCGCCGCCCGCTCTTTTTCTCTTTGTCGGCGAGCCGAGCGAGGAGAATAATTAAAAACCAGGCCAAGTGCGAGTCGGACTCGCGCAGAAAGGGTTCTGTATGAATCGCAAAAAAACGGCGAAAAAATCACATTTGTTGTATGGGAGCCCCAATTAAATATTTATTTTATATTGTTTTTACCTGACTGCCGAAGGAGTGTAATGTGTTTATCAGTCTATGCATGAATGTTTGTTCCTATATGGCGTTCTAGAGACAAAACGCGTTGGCCGATTTTGAAGATTCTTACGTGAATCGATTTGTCTGAAGCCTGCGAGTGTCACTGGCAACATTAAAATTGGAAAAGAAGAGTTTCAACTGTCTAGCTATTACGGTTCATGAGATACAGTCTGGTGACAGATGGACAGACAGACAGACGGATCGCGGAGTCTTAGTAATAGGATCCCGTTTTTAACCTTTGGGTACGGAACCCTAAAAATCTAATTGAGCTAGGTAGGAACTGATTACAGTAAAGAATATGCTACCTACCTACCCTACCCTACCTTCCTATAAATTTGTTTAACAATTTATTTGAATAAGAATTAATACTACAATACGAATGTAACGAACTTTTGTGCCGGCGATCTAATTAAAATTTAGAACATAAAAGCTGCTATTGTGAGATCAAGAGATTAACCGCTACAACCTCACAAACAAACAAACTCACAAATTTAACTTCTTTATAACATTAGTATAGATAGATTATAGTAGGATTAATCATCAAAACATTTCTCCCTTTTCCATTCCAGATGGCAGCTCTAAAAGACGTGTCCCGACGCTGGCACGTCCCGCCCGCGTTCTCCGTGGAGTTCGTGGGCTATTACCTCGAACGGAACACGAGGGTGTCCTCACTGCGACAGTCTCTCGAACGACTCACTAAAGAGAACGAGAAACTGTTGGGCGACGATGATAAGTTGAGGTTGGATTATGATGAGGTAAGGTCAATGTACTTATAGAAGAAGAATGAAACAATTTATTGTTACACAAAAATGGACATGCCTATATATTATGACCAGAAATTATTTTTTTGACGATGCCGATGGTTTTTATAGTCTTAAATCGTTATTAGTATAGTTGTCGGCACGTAACTTGGCAAGGTTTGGCGTAGTGGGTGTAAGTTCGCGCATAGTGACCGAACTGACCAACCACCGTATAGAGCGAACGGAACGTGGACGCGACGTGATTGGTCAGTCGATCCTTGTGTCAAGTGAGCAACCAATCGCGCTCTCGGAACGGTGCTAAATGTTCCTCGCGTCCCG
Source organism: Orthosia gothica (assembly GCA_949775005.1). Taxonomy (NCBI): domain Eukaryota; kingdom Metazoa; phylum Arthropoda; class Insecta; order Lepidoptera; family Noctuidae; genus Orthosia; species Orthosia gothica. The sequence goes on from OX459041.1 coordinate 24,985,051, forward strand.
CTTGGTAACCAAAGAGACCTAAAAGACTACTTGTGCGCATCTAAACGATTCTTGATAAGTTACGTGCCTACAACTATAAAAAGTTAGATGTTTGTTTTTGGAGAGGATCTTCGAGAAGGATTTCGATCAAATTATCGGCAAAAACAATTTTTATATTTTTGTTTACCTACATTATGCCACTGCTGGACAAAGGCCTCCCTTTCTCCTTCAAAACTATAAACAACTGTCTAACACATACAAATCAATTTCGTGGTACGATCTTAGGAAACAGCCAGGGTTATTTTTCAATTTTATTAGTTACTAGCTGACCCGGCAAACTTTGTTTTGCCATAAAAACACCAAACATTTATCTACCCTACCTACCCTACCCTACCCTACCCTACCCTACCCTACACTACCCGACCCTACACTACCCTACCCTACATTACCTTTCCAACCCTACGCTACATTACCCTACCCTATACTACCTTACCCTACCCGACCCTACACTACCCTACCCTACACTACCCTACCCTACCCTACCCTACACTACCCTACCCTAAACTACCCTACCCTACACAAAGCAAAAATAGCTTATACAATAACAATAAAGCTCAAATTGACTCTACGTTTTAGTTAGAAAACTTTTATATGGGCAAAAGAAAAGGTCTGTTTTAATTTTTTTTCCGGCAATTATTAGAATTTTTCTCCCCGTAAAAACCATCTTTGAACTTCAACGAACATTTAAAAACAAGAATTGTCCAAATTGGTCCAGGCGTTGTTGAGTTATGCGCTTACCAACACAATTTGCGATTCATTTTTATATTATAGATTATTTATTCATAAAAAAAAAAAACAAATCTACCAACCCGCACTGTGCCCGCGAGGTGTATTATGGCACATTCCTTCTTCACAGAGAGGAGGCCTGTGTCCCAGCAGTGGGAACCTTAAAGGGCTGATGATGATACCAAATCGAACTATAGGTTAGCCAGAAATCCAAATCTATCATAACCTCATCTCCACGTTTAGGCTTCAAAAGAAAACACAGACGCTTTGGCAGCTTTAACATCGACGCGACAAGCTTTACAGAAGATATACGACGCTATCATAGCGTTGTGTCCGAAGAGGACCGCGCCTCCTATACTGGAGGACAAGCCTTTGGTTGCGCCGGAGTTGCCGCGATCCACTCCCAAAGTAACTCCACAACAGTTGCAGAAACGGTTAGTGCACGATTTTGGGTAACTGGATGGGATTTGAGAGGACCTCATTGAGTATGATAAGGGGCGTGTAAGGGCTGGGCCAGACCTATCCACCGAGATTTGCCATAGACATAAAGAAATGGACAATGAATACGGTCCGAAAAGTGTGAGAGAGACAAATCGATCGTGTGGTGCTTCTCTAGTTTTCTGATTGGTCCACGTCACAGGCTAGTAGAGTCATCTTCGTCACTACGACATTTTAAATAGTGACTGATGTTGGCCGCACAGTCGCTTTGTTTCTAGAGCAGTCAATTTTGTGACTATTGGCCTACGCCGACTGGCGGACGGGACGGCAGAGGATTTACATTTATCAATTGAATTTAATAGTTATCCAATCGAAATAAGGTATATATTTCAATGTTCGGTGTTCTAGAGAAAACTGCGCTGCAATATTCCGAGGCTGATCATCGAGCATTGAAATATATACCTTATTTGAATTATTTCGATTGGTTAACTATTAAATTCAATTGATATATTTAAAATACTCTGTTGTCCCGACCGCCAGTCTGCGCAGGCCATATTGCTCAGTCCATTCCTCTTGTCTATGAGATTTACGAATACAAGCCTTCTCAAAATGTTCGATAACATGTCAATCTGGGTGGATAGTGTTGGGTTAGCTCTAAACATCGCAAATGATGCATTGTTTGTTAGCATTCGACGGTTTCAAGAATTTCCACTTTGAGTGGACAAGAAAAGAATAGGTTTGAAATAATTTATAAAAAAAATCTTCACTGTTAATAAAAAATGATTGGCTCATTATCAAAAAAAGTATGGCACCACTATTATGTACAAAATACTTCGAAGGGGGTAGAAACTTCAATTATAATAAAGTTTTATTTGAGAACTCTAAAATATACCGAAGTGGTGCTAAACTTTTATTTGATGGTTTTTAACTAAAAAGGTCTATTTAAAATTAAATGTAACCAGATTCACTTGCATGCATTGAAAGACATCCGTACCCTTAGCACGAACATATGTGTTGACGTAACAGTATAATCACGTGTTTCCAGCCAGCATTATCAGATTCTTGTTTAGTTCAAAATATGCTCACATTGTTACATTCAAATTACACAACATTCACCATGACACTTTCAATTTATTTACAAGGAACGCTAGGCAAGGTTACATTATATACAGGGTGGACAAAAAGTCGTGGATCTAACGCAACTAGGGGTTAGATGGGGTCATCTGCTGCAAAAAAATGTTCTACGGCAGGTCTTTAAGGTCAACCCCTGCAGAGTTGTAATTTACCTGCAGAGTTAATTGCTAAATAGGCCTAACCGAGTTTTATGGTTAGGTTAACTTTGGCCTTGCTACGAATGATCGTCCTCGAAAGATATCAAAGCCACGCATAGCCATTTGTAATATATTTTAGAACCCCTATTAAATTTCAAATGTCCGAAGTAAATAAAAAGATATGATTTGAGAAAAAAATAATCGTGAAACTTTATATTATCTTCAACACACCCAATAAACAACCATAAATAGCATGTCTAACGCAAGGACTCATCAGTACCAATCTAGTGAAAATTATAAAAAGATGCAGGTGTAGATTTTCTCGATTTTTTATAAGAATTAGTAAAAAAACACAAAATAAATTATAACTCTGCATGGGTTGACCTTAAGGACCTCCCGTAGAACATTTTTTTTGCAGCTGATGGCTCATCTAACCCCTAGTTGCGTTTGATCCACGACTTTTTGGCCACCCAGTATAATCTCTGAACCAATAACTAATATAAACCTGAGTAATATAATTTCTAGGATTTCACAGACTTTTTATTTTTTGCAAGACTATTAAATCAGTTTATAATAAATAACGTTGTAGAAAGTGTTCTTGTTCTTCAAAAATAGTTCAGTACATTTTATTGGTTCTTAAACTAATTTTGACCAGTCCCTTCTCATTGGCGGAGCAACAGTGATTATACTTCTCCCGATGTTCGTGCTAAGGGTACCAATCATTGCCCCCATATGTTATACGTGATATACTGTAACGAGGGTCGACCAGCAGGTCAATGTCTGTGCCAACCGCGGCTGCACTTAAGATGGGCGTTGGTTTTCCTCTTAGCGACAACCCGGACGCTCGCCAAGGAAAAGTCTTATCAACCTCTTTGGAAGGTAAGTATCATTCTACGACATTGTTTTTGGTGCAGGTCAATTATTTAACTATGGCTCTCCTATACCTGGATACTGAAAGATATAAATTTCATGTACTTTGATGGCTCATGTTTTAATATTTAACACGTCACTGATTTCTTTTTCTATTTTAATCAGAACAGTTAACGTGAGATTGAGTATAAACTAACTATAACTGATCATCAGTTACTTAATGAAGCTTTTAGAAACATTAACCTTGCAGTGTATTTTTGAACCAAAAGTTAAAGGTATGCTCTACAAAGAGACAACATTCCAAATTCAAAAAGGCATGAGTGCCGTAGCTAAATAATGTATCTGTATATGTGTTACCTATATATTATAATGATACGAATAGGGTAGTTTACCGAAAATTTGTTTTTTTGTCAGGTAGATTAATAAAAAATATTGGACACATATTTTTGTTTTGACTTCTTCAGTCGGTCCCTCATTACTGAGGAACGTGGACCCCTTTAAGCGGACAATCTGCCTCCATCAACTCCGGTCCAAAGTTGCCATCACCACCTGCTGGAATTTGCTTGAGGACGTAGCTTCTTTCACTTGGTCAGACCATCGAGTTGGCGACCGGCCTCGTGCTCTCTTTCCTTCGGTATTGCCTACAATGACTAGATTTTAAAGGCTGTTATCTCCTCTTCGCATAATGTGGCCAAAATAAGTCAAAATACGCTGTAAGCAAACCGTAGACAATCGGGTCTTGATATTGAGTTGTGAAAGGACAGATACATTTGTGCGTTTGGCTGTCCATGGGATTCGGAGCATCCGCCTCCAGCACCACATTTCGAATGCGTCTATCCTCTGTCTTTCTCTTGCTCGGATTGTCCACGTCTCAACTCCATAGAGGAAAATCGGGCAAACCAGTGCTCTGACCAAACGGGCTTTGGTTTTGAAACTTATACCGCGATTTTTCCAGATGTTCTGGAGACGCGTCATGGCATCTTTAGCCATGGCTATCCGTCGCTTTATTTCCGGGACGCAGCTGCCTTCATTATTAATACTAGAGCCCAAATAAATAAAACTGTCCACGGTATCGATACTCTGGATGCTATTGGCGCCCGCTAGCTTTCCTGCACGATCTATCACCATAAGCTTGGTTTTCTGTCTATTTATTGCAAGCCCTAATTTGCCGCTCTCCACCTCCAATCTGTGCAGTATCTCCTTCATGTTGTCCAAGGTTGTAGCAAGGAGAACGGTGTCATCTTCGATGCGCTTTCCACCAACAGCAAACCCCTTTTCCCAGCCCTCAAGAGTTTTCCGGATTATATACTCTCCATTTACATTGAAGAGCAGAGGTGAGAGGATGCATCCCTTTCTTTTGACACGTAAACATAAAGTGACGACGACGATAGAATGCGTTGAAATATCGTGTGACGTCACGCCGCTAGTACACTTTATACTGCCTTAGTGACAAGCCCCCACTCCTGAACTTTGATGCGCTTTAACTTTGTAATTTTTTATTCATTTGGTAAAGCAAATAATACGTGTCCAATATTATTTGGTAATCTCACTGAAGTACTGAATAGAAATATTATAAATGTGAAAGTAACTCTGTCTGTCTGTCTGTTACCTTTTCGCGCTTAAACCGCTGCACCGATTTAGATGAAAGTTGGTATGAAGATAGTTTGAGACCTGGGAAAGGACATAGGCTATATAGGTAGGGTAGGGTAGGGTATGGTAGTGTAGGGTAGAGTATTGTAGGGTAGTGTAGGGTCGGGTAGGTTAGGGTAGGGTAGGGTAGTGTAGGGTCGGGTAGGGTAGGGTAGATAAATGTTTGGTCGATTTTTTAATTCGATTAATTATATAGACAACAAATTGCGCAATTAAGTTATTGTAGCAACAGTTATCAAAAGTCCGCAGTTATGAAGTTAAGGAAAGTGCACAGTAATGATGCTACCGTTAATAAACAGGAATATCATCGTGAGAGTTATTATGTAAATAGGGAAAATATATTATTTTTATAAGTCATCATTACTTGAATTTTTAACCCCCGCCGGAAAAAGAGGGGTGTTATAAGGTTCACGTGTGTTGCTGTGTATCTGTGTGTCTGTCTGTGGCATCATAGCACCTAAACGGATGAACCGATTTTGATCTAGTTTTTTTTGTTTGTAAGGTAATTTTGTCGAGAGTGTTTTTAGCTATGTTTGAGTATAATCGGTTCAGCCGTTCAAAAGTTATGGGCGTTTTACTGTTTGAATCGGGGTGTTTTCGCCAGATAAATGTGTAGGGGCTTTTTAAATTTTGAAATTTAACTTGTTAAGATGTAGGCCTATACGGAGAAACCGCTAAGGACTGGGAATAGTCCGTCTTAGATTTAATACATCATCTGACTTAAGTGCTAGCCGGCTCGATGTGATGTGGCAATGCATCGTAACATATATTAAAGCTAAGGTTTCCTATGGGACTGGTGCCACTTTTCGTTTTCCACAAATTGTTGCTGCATATGTGCTAATTTATAAACGCTTCACTATAGTATTGTATCTATGGTAAATATTCATAAATGATACTTCACAGAGGTTTTCTTCAGTATTTTTGGAAATAAAATATTTCTAGCAAGTAAAAAAAAACTACAATTTATTATAGTTACTATACTGCGTTCTCTTACCCTAGTGTTTGTTGCCGTAACTGCTCACAAATATCATTGAACAAATATTTTTGTCTAGCAGTAATATTTTGTAATACCTAATTTATAGATTCTCTATAAACTCCTCTGGTGCTACTAAAAATGAATAAGGATTAATGTGTACCTCCCTCATAAAATCCTTGTATGAAGGGTCGAGACCTTGAGTACCGTTTAAACGGGGTTACATTTAGATCTGGGGTAACTTTGATGATAACTTTATTTTTTTAGATTTTTAAAGCTAACTCCGTGAAAACGGAACGCACCTCAATTTTCTTTTTTAAATTTGCAAGACTGACAATTCAGCCATGTTTTGCATCACCCTCAGCGCAAGAATAAGTTTACTGGTTTCAGAAAAAATATTTTGAACTGTACAAATGTAAATTCATTAAAAATACATTTAAATTGGGGTTACTTTATATTGCATTAATGGGTATCAAAGTAACACCAATTTAATTTTATCGTTCAATTTAATTGCTCGTTTTTTTTTTTTTTTCTTCCAAACTATGGAAGTAAAAAAAAATATATTAGGTAATATAATTTTTTTTGTGAAATCGCCAACACTGCATTATATTCATTTTTTTTTTCAAAATATAAATGAATTAGTTGTATCAATTTTAATTTCAAAATTAATCAATTAAACCTCGTTTTACGGTACGTCTTTTAGTTAAAATGTCCGTGCTATGTAAGGGATAAGAAAAATTAGAACGTTAGTATTTTATGTGTAGTACAAATTCACACAAGTCCGTGCAAGTCAGTGTCCGGTTCATGCTTGAGTTTAAGTAATAAATGTCACAAAGTGCCACGGCCCGACTACGTCCCTTACCACGCCATGGATGCGTGCATTTAAACCTTTATTGCGTCAGTTGACAACGGCAACAACCGATTTGCACGAGTATGACTTGCTTTTAATATTATCTTCTAAATAGATCACAAATAAAGCGCCTTACGCGACTTTATATTGCATTGTCATCGAATACTTATTTAACATAATCGGAGTATGGACAATCGGTCACATAATCTGGCAGTTAGGTAGAGAGTGTGAGAAGCTCGACTTACAGAACTTAACTAATGCAACAAAAGCTAACTTACCAGATAAATTCAAAAGAAACGTTAGCTGCCGCCCGCGGCCCCGTCCGCGTTCTATTATTAATTCTTCAAATATCTTTATAAATAATAGCATATGTGTTATTCTGATGTATAAGCTATATTTCTGTAAAGTTTCATCAGAATCCGTTCAGTAGTTTTTGCGTGAAAGAGAAACAAACATCCATCCTCACAAAATTTCACGTTTATAATAGTAGCAGAATTGTGGTAGCGAGCGAGTGAGTAATACGAGTAAGTCCGTCATAAAGACATTTCAGTTATGACTCTATAATGGCCCATCTCCATAGAGCAACACGGACCCGCCGGTGGTCCGTGTTGCTCTATGCCCATCTCCGATGTCTGATACTTCTGCTATTGATGATAGGCGGCGGTGACCCTGCCTGACAATGCCCAAATAAAGTAGACTAGGATAACACAGCAAAAACTTAAGACAAATGTAGTATCAAACTGACATACTGCATTTCGGACCATAATGGCTCTACCTTACTGATATGCAATGGCGGCCAAGCCAGGTGGCCAAAACAACCTATACCTAAGAGTGCATTCAGACACGGCGGGCACCGCATGGGTTTCTAAAACAGCGCGGTTCTTATTTACATAAGCAGCAACATTCGTTCAGACATAACCATGCTATTACTGCGTGGTTATCGCGCAGTTTTCGCCCTGTCTGAATAGGCTCTTATGTCCAGGCCCAGGCGCTGAAATAAAATGCTTTTAGCTCTACAGGGTGACTGGTAATTGAGTAACTGGGTGTTTCTTGTAATTAAGTGTTTTTAAGCTAATTTTGAACCCGATAACTTGGGGTCCGAATTGGGTTGTGTTCCAGTTATCGAACTTTTTAAGGTTTTAGTCAAAACCCTTTGAAATTAGGTCTAGGACAACCCATTTCAAGGTACACACCAAATTACCATTCATCCTGTATAGACGGTACTTTTTTTTTTTTTTTTTTTTTTTTTAATGTTGTTGGTATCGCGGTCTACCTACGTGAGATAGGGCTCTAAGCTTCACTTCTTTTCCTCTGAAAAGCTGTTATTGACTGACTGTTTGGTGCAGTTGTACTGTGCTAGTAAAACTACCCATTGACAGAGTGTAGGGCCTAGATTTACTGGTTTGTAGAAGTAAGTACAGTACTCCCCAATCTTATTGGCCGGGCTGAACATAGGCTTTTCGATGCGCAAGGCACGGTGCGCTGCTGTTTTTGTATGAGATATACTACTGTGCAGCCATCATAGCCTACTTTGGACCGGCCAAAAGGGTTGGGGATTACTGTAGTTGTACCATGTCGCTAAGTGTGTGGTTGTGTCAGCCACATCAGGCTCGCTGGCGGGGCGCGAGTGCGCGGCGTGCGGGCGCAGCTCCGAGCGCCACCTGATGGCGGCGTGCGACACGTGCCGCCAGCACTACCATCTGCACTGCCTCAAGCCGCCGCTGCAGCGACCGCCAAAGAAGAGCAAGCTGTATGGATGGTATGATCATTTGTTTATTTATTTACAAGCCCGGTAGGATAACCCAAAAATTACGAACTTTTATACAAACTTTCACTTCCTAATTAATCCCTTTGAAGAGTGATCTTCTAACAGACGATTTACGAAAAGCCCAACATTATCATAATCGTCTTTTTCTAAGAATAGCCACATCGACCCGTCCTTTGCATCTTGCTTCAAGCGGATTCCCGCGACCTTCACCAGCTTTTATAACCCCCATAAAGTGAATCGCTTTATGGAATCCTTACCAGGCAGCTAAGAAAAGTCTAAAAATGTTTGCCTATCAGCATGGTGATCAACAGCATACTGTAAACAATGTCTAGGGAATTTTCCACCTCCTCAGTCCACACGTCACTCTGAGCGTGTTCCCGTTGCCAGCTAATCCGTCATAAGCTTCCATGGCATCATTGTTTTCTGAACCCTCAAGAGGAAATGCGGTCGCAGACATCCGACTTTATATACTAAGTAAAAAGTCGTAATTCTAGGTTTGGCTATTGCCTATTTCCTCTTCCAATAATAAACCAATTTCAAAGATATTCCATAAATTGATAAATAGAGATATACACTATGTCCCTATGTTTTCCTTTTTTATGGTACTTTATCGTTAGAAGCAGTAAACAGAGGCATAGTGTACAAATTTGACAACTATAAATGAAAAAACATTATTATTTATTATTATTATTATTATTTATTATTAAAATCTCCCTTACAACTATCATTACAGGTAGGTATACCTAATGCGATAGCGTGGTCTTAAAATTAACTTATATACTATATAAAACTATGAAAACGTAAATATCTAGTAAAGTCCTAAAAAATAACTTATAAACTAAGTTTCCTAAATATAAAACACGATATTTAAAATACAAAATAAAAACATATAACCTACTCTAATCTGCACTATAACATAAAATAAATAAAAGTATTTTTGCGAATTCACTCAAATGACATATAAATACATCGATCTTGACGTGAACATCGTTAAGAACCCGAATTGCGCGGGTCAATGGTGTTTTGGCGAGAAGGTTGGTCCTGGCAACCGGCACGGCCAGCAGCGGCGGGCGTCGCCGCCTCCACACATAGCGGTCCGGTACACATAAACTCAGGCGCTGCAGCACTCCTGGGTTATGCTCAATGCCACGAAGTAACCTAACCAGATAAGAAACAAGCGTGAATTCCCGTCGTACCCTCAGTTGGTTGTACCCGACCATACCGAGCACAAACAGAGTGGGGTACATCAACGGGTAAAACGGATATACCCCGTAAAGTTTCTTGAACAAATGAAAAAGATAAAAAGATATTCCAGTTTATGGAATATCTTTTAAATTAGTCCATTATTGCAGGAGGAAATAGGGGAGACCCAAAACTCGAATTAAGACTTTTTACTAAGGAAATCCTGTCGGAGCTCTCTGCCCAAATTTCTTCTTAAGTTACCAACCCATTCCGTCCGGCACCAAAGGCCTCCCTTACTTCTTCTGACATAACCAGTTTTCACCCAATGATTGTGATTTGTGTATAATAAAATAAACAGCTTCTAATGATAGCTTCATTTTTATTTAAATTTTCTTGATTTGTGTATTCTGTTAGGTATAAACAATACTATCTGCCAGTGTATTGTATTTTCTCAATTGTACGCAATGTATCATGACTGGTAATTTTGCCGGATTAGTAGTAAACCATTAAATATTATAGGTTTTTTATCAGTTTTATATAATAGGTACATGATTGTGCATGTTTTAATACAAAGGCTGGGTTATTTCATATTCTGATTTTTCATAAACTTCCTTGGAAACATAATGCAAACTGCTTGTTATGCGTGACAATACAGTGTAGTTTTTACTATTTTATTTTTGTTCGTTTCTCTGGCTCAGATTTTGTTGTGTGTCTATTGTGCCAAATAAACTTTTTTTTTTTTTATCCAACTAGGAAAAAGAAGAGGTTCTCAAATCGACTGTATGTTTTGTTATTCGTAAATTATGTGCTCTCTCACTACTCTCTAATTCTCCAGGAATATTAAAAATAAACTATAATACTTAAGACTGTTTAACAGTTTTTGCCCGATTTTTATCATAGCATTAATTAATTTTGTTTTAAATAATAAATCAAATCACACATGAACTAATACAAATATTTCGCAGGCAATGCTCGGAATGCGACAAGACCTCAGATTCTGAACCAGAGTTGCTCGAGAAGAAAGTACCTCGTCGATCTCGAATCCGCTACAGCAAAGACGGTGCTATCATCACTGAGCCACACAGCCCATCATCACCACCGAAACCAGGCTCAGAGAAATATCACAAAGTTGAAAAATCATCTAAATTGACGAGCCCTGAAAGTATATCGCCGATCAAAGTGACAATCAAGCCGTTTGAGTTCAGCAGCGAGAATGAGAGCACGGAACTGAAATTGAGAAAGGAGAAGAAAATAAAGAAGTCGAAACAAAGAGATCATGCGTCGGTATCTGCAGGAGAAGGCGATTCTCCGTGCAAGAAGATTCACAAGCGAAGCTTTACGTCACCTACTTTGACGAACACTCCATTGATGTCAATAACTCCGATCGTCATCGACAGTCCGAATGAATCTCACAATGAAAACTCCAACGCTTCCACTAACGTAGCTTCCAGCAAACAAGAGAACAGCTTTGCACCCCAGAATTTATCCTTCTCATCCCTTCTTGTTGAAGGGAAAGAAAGAGACAGCAAAGCCATCGAGAGCTCTATAGAAAGTACATTAGCGAATTTATCTTCGGATATCGCGACGTACAAAGCGAATAGGAAGCGGAGGAAAGAGAAGCATAGGTCTCGATATTCTCCGGACCTGTTAAGGTCGCCGTCTAAATCGCACAAGCATAAAAGGAAGAAGAAGACGCAGGATCTTGAAAATCCTGATCCTCCACATCCTAGAATTACTATCAAGGTAATAATAGTAGATTAGTAGCCAAGGGCTGTAAGGCATCAATTGCAGCCCGAGATATTTAGGCGCACGAGCGCAAGTAGAAAAAAACCGGCACAAGAATAAAACATTCTAAAAAATATTTATTTTTCAAGAACGAAATTGAGCTTCGCCGTTCGATATTTAAAATTGATGACAATTTTTTTTTTTGTTCGCCCTTCTCGGGCAGGCTAAGGTCTTGGACCATACCGCCTAATCTTCAGTGCAATTTTAACATTCTTTAGTATGCATTAGAATACGGGTGTAACAGATTCTAATAGTTTTTGGAGTATTTGGCAGCAAATTGTATCGAGTCAGCCTTCCCAGTAAGCTTTGCGGAGGTAGGCAATACTACAATAAAATTCTCCGCTCCACTATCCTGAAATCGCTTCTGTCAATGATTTCACATATTGTCCAGTTGCGGAGACAGTTGAGTCACAAAACTGCACCAATTTTATATCACAATATCCACTAGGAATCAATTTGCAAATAATTTTAACAACCGCTGAACTTCACTCGAAAAAAGCCCGCCAAAAACTCCTTGATGACTATTATACTCACACGAAGACAAGGCTGAATAGCAAAGCAACATCTTTGGTCATTGGGCTGAATGCATGATGTCTATTGCCAGTATGATGGTTAGATGTACGCGAACTTTTTGAAAGAAAGAAGTGTTTTTTTTTTTAATTACTTACCGCCCTAGGGCTTTTCTAGCTACATTATTACCCTAGAGCGCTAATTAATCACCTACAAGCCCCATTTGGAGGTAATAAGAACCTACTTACCGAACATGAGAGATGTAAAATCATTTTGCTGTCACTTAGGTGTCCGTCTGTCCGTCGTCGGTCACGCAGGTTTTACAGCCAAACGATTGCAGCCTACAGTCTTCAAATTTTCACAATATAAGCATCTTGTTGACCCAAAGTCATACAAATTGTCATAAAATATTTATATATTTTATGGGTGGCTCCCATACAGCAAAAGGGGTACGAGAAAAAAAAATACCATCCCTATCTAGTGGGGTATTTTTGTTTATGAGCTCGTTGAGTAGATAAAAATTGTACTTTTTGTTTTAAAAAATATTGGCAAACAAAGGAATGAGAACCCACCAAAGTCAGATTTTTACAAAATTTTGTTTAGAAGATTTTTTTAACTTTCCACTGACCATTATTATTACGTATATTTTACTAGCAAATGCCAATATATTGATAAATCAGAATTTTTATTACAACCAACTTGTTTTTCGGTTTGGTACGGAACCCTAAATGTGTGTAGTTCGACACGCACTTAGCCGGTTTTTCTGTAACAGTCCGTATGACATGTCTCATTGGTCTAGAGGTCGCAAGTAGTACTGCTGAGCAAGACGTCCTGCGTTCGATTCCATGTTCGGGCAAAGTGTTATTAGGTTTTTCATCTGAAATTTCTCAGTCACAGTCACAGATCCTCAAGATCTGTGACTGTGACTGGGACTTAAATGTAACTGGCAAAATGTGGGCGTACCGTAAACCTTAAGTTTTCCCTAGTCGATAGCACGAACTATTTTGTGGCCGGGGTTAAAATGCATGCTATCTCATCCGACAACACGTGCGAAAGAGATAGATAGCTGTTATGAGCAGTAAGAAGCTAGTTCGCGTACGAATACACACATTTGCAAGTTTGTAGCGAAAAGAATATTGATTTAGGAAGAAAACGAGCGCGCGATTTTTTATAAACAGACCTTTGGGAGTATGAGTATCATGAAAAAACTAATTAATGTTTTTGTTTAAAATAAAATTATTTTCATTTTTTAACTGCTAATCTATCCCTGTATGGTAACTGTTTTGCAATTTCCTTTTTATGGTATTTATTTCCGCCCAAAGATGCGTTAAAATTAGTGTTGATATATGGAACTTTCGACGCTCATAACTTTCAAATGTATATATTTTTAAACGTACACCGTCAAACAGTGGAGTAAGACTACGTTTTTATGGAAGAATTATCGACTAGGGCAACCTTAAGGTTTGCCCTTGGCTGAACACTGGCGTGATGTTATGTTATTCCATAAGAACATCTGATGAATCAAATGTACTAATGTACTAATATTTTATCTAGTAATAATATATTATTATATCATATCATAAAATAATATTAATATATCTAATATTATTTTATGTAATAATGTACTAATATTTTTTCTTTTCTTATAGATCAAGCCTATCCCAAAGCCCGATGGGTCACTGGACACGCAAATGTTCTACGTACCTACAGACAGCAACGACGGCCCGCCACCTGCAGTCATGAAGAAATTAGCCAAGGTAAGGGAGTTGATACTTGATAAATAAACATTAGTTTGGGCGCATTATGTTCAATTCGCAAAATGTCCAGTGGGCTCAAAATGTCCAGTTCGCAATTTATCCAATTCGCAAATGGTCCATTACGCAAATTGACCAATTCAAATTATAGTCGTTGATTAGGTATAGATATCCTTGTTAGGTATTTTTGTTGTCCTAAATCTCATTCATACACAGAGATTATTGAGCTTTAGAACCGCATCGCAGTAGGAAAGTTCAGGGCATTAAAAAAAGTCGTTTCTGGAGTTTAGCAGTATAATTTTTTTTATTTTTTTATTTCTTTATTTTTTAAAATACATCTAGGTTCCTAGATAGGTACAAGGTACCCATAACTATGTCGATTCCACTTTATGCAAATACTTATAATACATTACGTATTTTTTTTATGTCTTTTCCTTCTAAATTAAATTGATTATGATCAGCCTTAATTAGTTATATAGATATTTGTTTTTTTTTCTAATATAAGTGTTGATCAATAATTATATGCATTTTTACATAGCCGAATTGCACGCAAACTCACGTGGAGGTCGTCTTAAAAAGGCTCTCGTATTCAAGGACGCCCCCGAATTTCAAACTGGACCAATTGTGAATTGGACCTATTGCGAATGGGACCAATTGCGAACTGGACCAATTTCGAATTAGACAGTTGGACATAATGCGCCCATACGTAAACATTTATTATATTTAAGCCTACATTCACGAAAGACTTAATTCATAGTTGCTAACACGAGGTTAAATTGATAATATTGTATGACAATTATTTTTAAGAACCAGTGGTGGCCCAGTGGTAACGGCCCCGACTTTCGTGCCGTAGGTCGTGAGTTCGAACCCAGGCAAGCGCTTTACTTAGTGGAAATTACTGCATCACCACTGCTCTTAAAACGGTGAAAGAAAACATCGTGAGGCAACTGGCATGTCCTAGAACCAAAAATTCGAAGACATGTGACGTCCACCAAACCGCACTGAGCCCGGGTGGTAGATTAAGGCCCATTACCTCTCTCACAGAGAGGATGCCTGTGTCCCAGCAGTGGGAACATAATAAGGCTGATGATAAATTATTTTTAAATTTAAGATAAAAAAATGTGTATTCGTAGGAATTGATTGATTTTGTTTTAATTTTATTTTCGATGCAGTTTAAAATCAACCATAGTAATAATAACAACCTATTGTCATAGTTGAAGTAACAGTTCATTTTCAAAAACTTTTTCTGATTTGTAGTCTTTAAAACCGTAAGCAAAATTTTTTTTAAATCTTAAATTTAATACAATAATATCTTTGTACCACTAAGTTCATGAAAAGAGCGGCACCATGGGTCGATCGATGGTTAAGCTACACTTGCCGACTACTGACGTAGTTGGATGGGTAACCACCACTACATATATACACTTAGACACCCCTCCGTGCTTCACAAAGGACATAACTCTTCGAACTAAACTTTCTTCTAATGCGGAGTTAGCATCGCATGCCCACAACATGGCAACGGATTTGATGATGATGATCCTCGCTTATTTGAAATTAATTATTGATCTTTGTAAATGACCAGCACGTGGATCAAGAAGCAGCTAAGCAGCTCCCTCCACCGCCTGTTGAACCAGAGGCTACTCCTGCACCAGAAACGCCCGACGCTGCGAATGTGAGTTTAGTTTCAAGGCACATTTTTAATAATATTACTTTTATAAGCTGCTATAATTAGTGCGTTATAGTGGTGTTCACTAGTAGCACTAGTTAGGGTTTGGGCTTTATGGTAAAACAACCAGATTTATCAGTAAGTAACAGCACTGAATGGAAACGTCTAGTCACCGCTTGGGACCAATTAATACTGAGAGACGTCAGCATTCAAGTGCTGGCACGTTTATTAAGAGGATACCACATCTCTTCCATACAACGTTGACGATGGAGTGAGCTTACCCAGAAGAAGCCTGTTAGCATGTGCGCATGAGCACTGAATTCTGTAATGTCATCATGAAGTTTATTTTGTGGTTTCCACAGTAAAAAAATCTTCATTGTTACTTAAACTTACTATAACCTTTTCCATAACTATGAGGGTATGAGAAACCACAGTTCGTTATGCCGTTATGCCGCTGCTGTTATCCCGGCTGTACACTCTCGCGCAAGGACCCGAGGAAACGCTGTATAGTAGTAGTCACAGAGGATATTTGTGTCTTTGAAGTCGGTTCTGCCAATCATTGCGCAAGAAACAGTTTGTCATCGAGTATACTGAATAGAGTAAGCGAGATAGGACGATGTGACAAACCTAAGCGAGTGAAAGAGATAGTTATACAATGCTATCTTCACCTTCAACATTGACACAAAAATAGCTACTGCGCAGGATCTTGCAGCCAATTCAGAGACACAAAGATCCGCTGTGAGTATTATACAATTGAGATTTTAAGCTAAATAATTTATGATTGAACTCAGTACTTATAGCAATGTACATTATCCTCGCTAAATAAAATAAAATAAAATACATTATCCTCTCGTGCTCTCGAGCGAGAGTGTACAGCCGGCATTACGATCTTAACATACTTCATGTTAGCATAATTAAATAACTAGTGTTGTCTTAATGTTGTTTATGTAACTTTTCACGCAAGCTTAAACCAGTGGAGGATAAACCAGCTGCAATCATTGAACCCAAGCCTAAGGTAAACTTTCTATAACGGTTTTTTTTCACCGACATCTTTTTTTTTGCCGAAGGACTTCCTCTGTTGAACAAAGGCCTTCCTCAAGGACATTTTTCAGTTCAAAATTCTTTTTCAGTACTTTTTTCAGGAAATGTTTTCTTGTTCTTCTTAGTCGCATCAATGATTCTAAATTAAATGTATTTTGATCAAAATTCAGCCACTTGGACAGCGTTTGCTTCGTAGAGACCATTCAGGGTTCACAAAGAGCACGACAAGAAGTGAGGCATTTTTTGGCAAAGTAGAATAATTATTGAAATTATCTACACGAAAATGGGCACGGAAACAAATATTATTAAAAAGCAAAGAGCTTTAATATCAACTGATAAATTAGGCAGACGGAAGCACAGTAATCTTATCAATAAGGTGTGTCGGCTTTCCAGTGATTGGTACGATAGTTTTTAATTAAATTGTGGGGGTTTCCTACATTTAAGTATAGTGCGCGGCATGAAAGTTGACCCAAAATGTACTAACGTTTTATTAAAATTAAACGATATACGAAATGAATCCCTTCTATACGACCTAACCGTTGACAATTTGTATATTGTCAACAGTTAGGTCGTTTTGTCAATGATTTGTGTCAACTTGCGTGCATGCACTCTAATTAATAAGAAATTAAAATCCCTGACAAAATGGAAGGATAATAATAATTATGTATTTATTGAATAGCATCTAATGTAAAGATGAATGCTGACTGTCTTGTTGTTCGAGTAACTGTGGGTAGAACGTTCGGGAAACAAACTCCAGATCAGCAGTGACAATGTTTTTTTTTCTACAAGAAAACCTCTGCAGCATCTCAATATTTGTAGTTGTGCGGGCTGAGTTGTGGCTTCAGACTCGGGCCCTGCATAAATGCCGAAATGAGGATCAATCAATCACCTCCTAAGCCTAAAGCAGTCTGTTTTGTACCGTTTGGGCGCATTATGTCCAATTTGCAAAATGTCCAGTGGGCTCAAAATGTCCAATTCGCAAATTGTCCAATTCGCAATTTATTCAATTTGCAATTTATCCAATTCACAAATTGTCCAGTTCGCAAATGGTCCCGTACGCAAATTGACCAATACAAATTATAGTCGTTAATTAGGTATAGATATCCTTGTAAGGTATTTTAATTCTCCTAAATCTGTTTCATACACAGAGATTATTGACCTTTAGAACCACATCGCAGTTGGACAGTACAAGGCTACAAAAAAAAGTTACGGACTTTAGTAGTATAATCATTTCTTCGTCTTACATTGTTTAAGCGTTGATGATAAAATACATCTTAATTTCTTAATAGGTACTACGTTGATTCCACTTACTGAACATACTTATGATTACCTACGTTACGTTATGTAATTTTTATTTGATTTTTTTTCTTAATTAAAAGCGATTTATGATTTATCAACCTTAATTATTTATGCAGATGTTTTTTTTTTCAAAATAAGTTTTGAGCATTAATTATATGCATTTTTACTTCAAGCCGAATCTCACCCAACCCACGTAGGGGTCGTCTACGACAAACGCCTCTCGTAATCAAAGACGCCCCATAATTGCGAACTGGACCAATTGTGAATTGGACTAATTGCAAACTGGACCAATTGCAAATTGGATCTATTGCGGATTGAACCAATTGTGAACTGAACGAATTGCGAATGGACCCATTGCGAATTAGACAGTTGGACATTTTACGAATTGGACATATTGCGCCCAAACGTTTTGTACTAGGTCACATTAAAATCTCTACATGTCAAGCTGATTTTTACCAGGGCCATTTGCGTCTACAATAACGCAAATTTTCAATAACACAAACCATAGTGTTTGTTGAATTTTGTATATTAAACCCAGCGCTGCCGGAGCTGTATCTTCAAATAGTACCAAAACTTTAACAAGTAAAGTTTTTTTATGATGATCAAAAAAACAGTCAGCATAGGTAATTTATTCTTTAGTCGTTGTTAGTGAAAACAAGCTATGGTGCTAAGCATAGTCAAAATTTTTATAAGTCAACTGTATTTCACTCTTCTTCCACTGCAGAGAAAACATGTGTGATCTTCTGTTATGTAATGAACCATTAATTTACAGCGAAGTCGCACGGAGCGGTCTCGGCGCGGCGGCTCGGGGGTGAACAGTAGTGGTGCTGCGGCCGCGCCCTCGCCCCTCACGCACTGCGATGTGTGCGTGCAGCCCGGAGACCCCAGCAACCTCGTACGGTGAGCCTCGCAGACATCCATACACTGAACTATTACCCCATATGAACTATATTACCCCATATAACTACTGAACTATTATTCACAAATGCGTGACATCCAATATTTTCTCTATGAAACTCTGATGGTAAGCGATGAAGCGGTCAGAAGTAACAGCAATAGTCAATAGCATTATAATAGTTACAGGCTGACCGCTTAACAGAGACCGTTCCTAAGGTAGCATGAGAGATGTAGACACCCATCGGCGAACTATTGACTGACAGGTTACTACACCCGGGCCGACACTAAGTCCATGTCGCAGTGTGTTTTAATAAATAAATAAATATGCCCTTCCGTACCGCGAGAATGGTCTCAGTTAAGCAAGCGGTCGAACTATAGAAAATTTACATAGAGCGATGAATGAAAATGCGGAATGAAAGAACCGCGATTCAATATAGCGCATTTCAATATTGAGAAGATTTGTGCTTAAATCTTCTAGTTTGAAGAAAATACAAGATGTACTCGGTTTTCTCGTCTCATAATAATTCGCAAAACGATCTACTTGGTCTAAAAAATAATGTGCTGGCATGTTTAATTTAATCGGTTATTAATTATGTTGAGGATAAGTAGATCTAAACTGTAACCATTGATGACTGTGTGGAATTGAAATCAAGGAACAACTTTTTGTACAACAACAAATGAATGATTGAATTTTGTGCGATGGGATGAGTGTAGACCTATTGTAGATTGGGAGATAGGAGGATATGAAAACTTGATTGATGCGTCAATTGAGGAAAAAGAAAATAAAGTAATGACTGCGATCACCGTGTATATGTCATAGACTAAGTGATTAATCAAAGCACTATGTATAATGCCCGGGCAATATGAATCAAGTGAAGTGAAATCGGGCAATGTAATGAATACTGATTTAAACTTCATTATTTATCACATTGTCTGGTCATTATGAATATTGCTACGCTACTGTTGGGCAATTCGATAATTATGTACATTAGTATGGTTTTCATTTTATATATCTGTGAAAAAAAAAACACATAAAAATTATATTATTTGGTCGGCAGGATTATAGAATCGGTTAGCATAAAATAATATTTGTAAGCGGTGCCGGTATTTTCAATGAATTAGTCCAAGAGCGAGCGAAGCGAGCTCGGGATCTTATGGCACCCCGACCTATATAGGTTAGGTTCAAAAACTGCAACAAACAGGAGCGCGCAGCGGGGTGCCGTCGACTTTGTTGCTTAAATAGTAATGGCAATTACCTACCTACCTACTGATTCTATAATAAAATCAATGTCAACATTAAAATAGTTTAATAAAAACCTTATTTTTATTACCCTGCCCAATAAGTGATGGACATTATTTTTGAAAGCTCGATCAATTTAATTATATCGATAGTATTTAGCAAATTACCTGCCTACTCATATTGGGCATTTTTCAAATTGTTTTTATTTTTTTTTATTTATCGTTTGGCTCGCGTTTGACTACTATCTCGCCTGGTGGTAAGCGATGATGTGGTTGACGGGTGAAGCACGCTTGCCTAGAAGTAACCTATTCACTCTTTTTTTAAAGACCCCAAGGTTATAGCTTTCAGGAAACACAGCGGCAGGGAATTCCACTCCATAGCTGTGCGCACAATGAAAGTATTCGAAATTGTCTTGTCATTATGAATAATGCCGTTTTTATTGAATAATTTAAAGATGTTCTCTGATATGGGTTTAAGACCTGAAATAAATGAATTTTATTTTATTTTTTATTTATAATCCCTTGGGCCATAACATAGAGTGACAAGTGTAAGAGGGCCATTATTGCATTTAGGGTACTCAGGGCTCGCGCTTCTTTCCATCCTGATTAATAATGAATGTATGCACCTTATATTTTGTAGTAGTAGATACTTAAAACTGTATCTTTGTGTAGGTGCGATGAATGCTCGAAAAGGTACCACTTCACGTGCCTAGAACCGCCCCTGAACAAGAATCCCAAGAAGCGCGGATACTCGTGGCATTGCGCCGACTGCGATCCTACTGTAAGTTTACAAAACTACACTTGTTTGGTATTAAGTAGTTTTAGAAGTAGTTGTAGTACCTTATTTACTTTATGCGTGTGGTATGGCTTCTAGCATTTTTATTATGCACCGTGCATGTTCTTCAAAAGTTTTTATGATTATTTTGTACCTTATGATTTTTGAATTTATTTTTATACTTTTACTACTTTTTTTTTTTATAACCAATAGGCTCGCGCTTGACCACAATCTCACCTGATGGTAAGCGATGATGTGGTCGACGGTGAAACACGCTTGCCTAGAAATAACCTATTCCTATCCTATTCTATACTACTTAGTCTAATAGTGCTATTTGTCTCGTATTCGTATACGGAATCTCATACCGGAATCATGATGGTTTTAAGACGACGACGTAGTACACTGTGCCTGCCTAGATTATATGTGAACGTTGTGGCCTTCGATGATTGGAAGCGCGCACTTACATTTTTCTATTTTCATGTTTCATTTGCGTGTGATTCTGGAACTAAGTACAGTTGTGCATATGTTCGATACTTATGGTCGCCGCCACTGTTGATACTGGTTTCACGAGCTGCAGTTGGGAAAAGTGTGGCGAACTTATCCTAAAAAGAAGTTAATGTTAGGGCTCGTTCATACAGAAAATCCGAACATCCGTATTTCCAGGAACGTTTTGACGAATCCGTCGCTACTGGAGGTTATGTTCACACCGCATTTACAGTACCGTTTTTACGGATCCGTCGCTACTGGGGGTAATGGCACGCCCCACGTGGCTTCGATCCGATAAAACGGCTCAGCATTTCAATACTGTTGGTGTGTGAACTCGCTCGTACAACAACCTACGCAATTGCCGAATATAAACGTATACGATAAAATGGACGGCTGTATATTTTGTCTAATCCGTATTTTTGACTGGATCTGGAATACTGTCATGTGTGTGAAGTCTCTCATACAACTACATACTTCAGCGCCAAATAAAAACGTATACGATAAAGCGGACCTGTAAAACGGACCCCTGTGTGAACGTTAGTCGCAAAAATAATCTTGAGATCTGCGAACATTATAAGAAAAAACGTAATAATACGTCAATATGTAATGTTTTAATATTGTAGATAATTACATCATTAAATTAACTAGATTATTTGTAGATTGTTGTCTACATTATGACGATGACTAAGCAGAAAAATTAAGCCAGATTAAATCAATCAGTTGTTTGAGTCTGATATGTTAAAAAGATTATATCGATCGCTTTGTTTTGAATTTGCACTTATAATACCTATTGTAAGTACGGTATTAGTATTGTTCGATCGTAAAACTGCATACCTTCGCATGATCTTATATTTGGATTAAGGCTTCCGAAAGACTCGAAGCGGCTTTGTGAAAACCGATTTATCCGACTGCCAAAGGAGGGTTACGTTTTACAGATATTGTTTTACGGACCAACTTTTACGGCATCAACTAGGAAAATTAGTTGTCAGATCGTTGTCGCATTGTCTCATCGCGCCTGTTTGTGTCAGTCTTTACGCCATCCTAATAATGAAATAAACTGTAGACTACATCACTGATCTATTTTTTCTGTCTACAGGATGTCGAAGAAAACAATTGAGTCTGCATAAGTATTGTCAACATGGAATAATCTCAAAATGGTATTACTAAGTTTCTGTCTATGTTAAGTAACCCGAGTTTCCACTGCAAAAATCTCTATGTAATTTATTTTTAATGACACTCGATTTTTATGAATGATTCTTATAGTAGAATAGATTATTGCAGGGTTTACTGGGAATATCTAGACGCAAAAAGTTTTTTGTTATTTTTTTTTAAAACTTTCCTCCACACTAGGAGTTTTTCTATGTCATGAGTACGTCATCGCATCTAGCCCTCTGCTAGCCGACATTTATGGGTTGGAAGATGTTGCGGGCAAACTGGCAACCCACAGATTGCGACTAACTGAGAGCTGGCAACATCTTTTTCCCATTTTCTACACCACTTTCTTTCGAATGTCGTTGGATTCACTTGAAAAACTTGTATTACATATATATGCATTTTAATTTATTTTATTAAGGTAATTGTGGCTAGAAATTTCCAGGCAACCCTGAAAATCTATTCTACTATAAAGTGTCATTCATGAAAATTAAGTTTAGGCAAAAACAAATATACCTGTAGATTTTTGCAATGGGATCTTAGGCTAAATGTGCATACTTAAATCTAAGTTGGATCTTAATTTTTATTTTTGTAAATGTAATGAATTATTTTACAATATTATGTTGTATTAGAAATACATATTGAGGATACAGCTTTTTACAGTAAATATTTACTGTAAAAAGTGTGTAGATAAGAGTTAATTATATGAATGGAAATATATAGATAGACGAAGACAATCGAGTTGTTTGATTTTATTTTTTCCTTCTCCTTCCTCTTCTTCTTCCGGTGAATAAAAATGCTTTGACATTTTTACAGACTTATCTATACCATACCAATATTATAAAGAGGAAAGATTTTTTTGTTTGTTTGTTTGTACCGAATAGGCTCCGAAACTACTGGACCGATTTTAAAAATTCTTTCACCAATAGAAAGCTACATTATTCCTGAGTGACATAGGCTATTTTTTAATCCCGAAAACGGGTCCTGTGGGGTGGCCCACGGGAGCGAAGCCGCGGGGAACTGCTAGTTCTTTATACATGGTATATACGTACTATTTATTGTCAAGCAAAAACTTTCAAGGCAGTTTTTATTATAAACTTTTTTATAACTCAGACACCAAAAACTTCCTTTTTAACCGACTTCAAAAAAGGAGGAGCTTCTCAATTCGTCGGAATCTTTTTTTAAATATTTGTTTCCCGATTACTCAAAGACGCCAGAACCGATTTGGAAAATTCTACTTTTGTTTAAAAGAGTATACCTCCCAGGTAGCCCCATGGGCATCATGTCAGGATCTGATGATGGGATCCAATGGAAATCGGGGGAATTCTTCAAATATAGGCATACATATAGCGAGTTAGGCATTATCAACAATGCAATCATTTGCACATTTGATGAAGTGGAATTGTTGAAGAAGACCACAGATGGCCACTGGAACTCATTAATGATATTGTATGTCAAGGGTATAAGATAATAATATCTCGAATAGTTAACCGACTATGATGAAGCAAATACTACTTACAAATATGTGGTACTGATGAAAATGCTACCATCGAAACTGATCTGATGATGAAGCTGGAAGGTAGGCACTGGAACTAAGTATCCTAGTCGTGTTTGGGCTTATTGAAATCGTCATGAGATGTACTATTTTCATGGTAATTTCAGGCAGGTACCAAAACTAAGTACCTCAAGAAAAATAAAACATTTGTCAAGTCGGTGTCGAAAATGAATAACAATGGGCACCCAAGACACCGACTTCGGAAAAGAAAGTTATTTTTCGCTTTGTAGGTAGTGTTTTGTTTTGGCTGTCGGTTTCGTTTTTTTTGTTAAAAAGTTTTTTGATAATTAAAACTATTGATGGTTTGTTATCAAATGCCTAAAAGTTAATCATTTTGGTTATATTTTGTCAAACTAGACTGGCATCACACTCAGTAAAATTTCTTGTATTTACACTTTAGATAGATAGACCCGTTATCTAAAATATTGCGTTGTATAGTCGGTTAGCCTTTAGGCGCGATTGGTCCAATTCGCGATTGGTCCAATGTTCAAAAATATGTCCAATTCGCGGTTGGTCCAATTCGCAGTTGGTCCAATTCGCAGTTGGTCCAATTCGCAATTAGTCCAATTCGCAATTGGTCCAATTCGCAGTTGGTCCAATTCGCGGTTGGTCCAAAATGGATAATGTTTCCGAAATTATACAATATAATTATACGTATTATAGGATTCTATCAATAATAATATTATAATAAATTTACATTATTATGCGTTAGCCTGTAAGGCCCAAAATAGAATGAATCAGGCAACAAACACGACGGATGGTCAGAGGGTTTTGTGTGTTTTTTCTCACGCTCATTCGAGTTACCGTAAACGTCAATTTGTATTGAAACTGGGAAAGCGCCGTCTGGTGACAGTAAGGAGAAACCACTTTTACCCGACTACCGAATGTGTTTATCAGTCTATGTATGTATGTTTGTTCCTATATGTCGTTCTAGAGACCAAACGCGTTGGCCGATTTTGATGATTCTTACGTCAATCGATTCGTCTTAACCCTGCAAGTGTCACAGGCTACATTAAAATTTCAAAATAGAAAAATGCCAACGCCTTAATGTGAGGGCTCATTTTTTTTTTTTTCAAACCCATCGTGTGGGGTATCAAAATGAAGGGTTTTAAGAGGTGATTACAAACATATACAATACTTATATGTTTAAATGTACCCAATTCTAAAAAAAATAGCTAAATGTTGTTAATAAAAATAAAAAATTGGCTCTTTAAGCAGTCGGGTTATATTATATTTTTAAATATATTTTTTTGTACACAAATTGACATAAGATATCGTTTACGTTATCAAGATCGAGCGCGTTAAAAATCTTGGAATAAGCACACTGAAAAGAGTGAAAGTCAAAACAAACAAATGAAAGCGAAAGTCAAAGGGGTGATAAAAATGAAGAAGGATGAAAAGGAAGAAAAATATAATAGGAAGTTCTCCTATAACTTCAGGGCCAATTTTAAGATGTTCTGGAAACAGGTAAGATCGGATCTTTAATATGTGTTATAGATATGGCCGCGTGCCGGACGAGTGGTGCAAGGCTGTAATCGTACCACTATATAAGGGAAAAGACTCACAGCAGGATTGAAAAACTACCGCAGCATTAGTCTTTTGAGTGTTTTCAGCAAATTATTTGCGAATTTTTTTAATAAATAGAGTGATAAAAGTGACGGATGAACCAAAATAAATTAATGTATGAATGTGAGTGAATCAAAAGAAGTATGTAAAGGATCGTGCAGGCGCTATTGCTAACGTGAACAGAAATAATGTTAATTGGGCCTTGGAAGATGGTAAGCTCTACTCACGTTGACAGGTTCAAATAATATAATATTTATAGTTCAAATACTTGTTGTTGTTCTAATATTGGACTAACCGCGAATTGGACTAATCGCGAATTGGACCAACCGCGAATTGGACCTATCGCGAATTGGACCAATCGCGAATTGGACCAATCGCGAATAAGGTGAATTGGACTAATCGCGAATTGGACCAATCGCGCCTAAAGGTCGGTTAGTAGTAGGTACCTACATTTATATATATCGTAATGTGATGGCACTTACCAAAACAATGACTAAACAAAATCTTGTTACTATCGGTGTCTGCTTAGATAGTAATCTTTGTCTGTGTAGTCTGTCTGTGTCACCATGATAATTGTTTTTCTGAAGTTATGAACAATATTTGGTGGCAACGCCCGTCTAAACCTGGGTTTTACGGTAGGTACTGTCAGCACCACTAGTCCAAGTCTATTGTCGTTTTTTGGACTTATTTTTTTCTAGTTAGGAAAGACGAAAGACGCTGGACATAGGCCTCCTCCAGGCGTCGCCACATTGACAGATCCCGTGCGTCTCGCATCCAGCTTATTCCCGCAACCTTAACCAGGTCATCGGTCCACCTAGTGGGAGGCCTTCCAACGCATCGTCTTCTAGTTCGCGGTCACCATTCCAGAACTTTTCTGCCCCATCGGCCATCCGTTTTGCGAGCAATGTGCCGTGTTATTAATGATATTGTATGTCAAGGGTATAAGATAATAATATCTCGAATAGTTAACCGACTATGATGAAGCAAATACTACTTACAAATATGTGGTACTGATGAAAATGCTACCATCGAAACTGATCTGATGATGAAGCTGGTAGGTAGGCACTGGAACTAAGTATCCTAGTCGTGTTTGGGCTTATTGAAATCGTCATGAGATGTACTATTTTCATGGTAATTTCAGGCAGGTACCAAAACTAAGTACCTCAAGAAAAATAAAACATTTGTCAAGTCGGTGTTGTAGTGTATCTGTCTCACTCACACGTTCACTTTGCCATCCCTACTTTCCCCCACACAGACATACACAATCTCGTGCGCACCACGTTGTATAAAGCGAGCCACTGGCCTGAGTAGACGTGTTGAAGTGTGGTCATTAAGTGCGTGAACGAGCCTGTGAATTGCCCCATTTACCGGTCATTACAAATGGCGACGAGGGTAAAGTAACATTGGTGTAAATAAAAAGAAGAAGGATTGGGGTAAGTAGATAATGCATGACATGACACATGGTTATTTGTTATCGTTTAGGCACCCACATTCCGTTATGTAAATAAGATGTTTAAGCAGGTCTCACGTGATAAAAATGAAAAAAGTATATGGTAAATACCTATTTATTGTGTTAACATCATATGACTGCTTAAATACATAACTATGTAGCGGAAAATAAATTCTGCCTAAGTATTGAGTAAATAACCGTTCCAGATTTTAAAAATAAAGTAAATGTAGTATTACGAAGGTAAATAAATTCGTGTTATTCTAATCAAAGAGCCGAGGGCCATGACTAAGTAGTGTCTAATTATTAAAAAACTGTGCCGTTAAACAAACACCAAACAGCTGTTCTGAAACGATTTCAAAATTGTATTTGTGGGTAGCTGCGTAACAAAATTTACTTTACTATTTCAAATCATAACATCTGATCAGAATAATAAAATCGATACATTGTTATTTTGAAACCAAATTACTGCGTCTGCAACGCGAATATCTTTGAAATTTTTCCACAGACAATCGATAGTCTACTCAACTAGTCGAACTATTTTATGGTTACCGGTCATAACTCAAATAGGGGTTTCAAATGATCGGGAAATATGTTTTGATTACATATGTTTTATAGCGGCATATTGTGATTTAGTTTCAATTCGGACACATAAAGCTATTTGAAATTGTGGTACATCGATGCTATGGAGTTTCAGCAATTCGGCAGTTCGATTGGATTACTTTGGGGAATTAGCCATCGGGACTTTCGAAATCAAGCAGTAAACCTAAAGATTATAGGCACTCTAGTGCAGTTTGCAGTTACAACCACGCCTATGGTGTCCATACTGGCTTATCTATATAATCTTAATGGAAGGCCTTAAAACTTTGGTATATAATATGAACTGTTTATGTTGTGTGTGTACATTGCAGGTAAATATAGGCCGAAATGCCCACGTATTTATTAACAACAATTAACAGTAACAGTAACTTTCAATATCACCAAAGGTGGTTTGGGCAACAATGTAGTGTACATCCTAATGGCAAATACTGAGACTACCCCATATTGAGTCTACCGATTAAAATATTAATGTTAATAAACAATAACTTTTAATATCACCAAAAGTGGTTTGGGCAAAAAAAAAAAAAATAATAATAATTGTGTATTGTAGGTCTCAAGATTTAATTGAATTACGTCAAGCCACGCTGATTCTAAAGAGCTCATTATGGGCACGTAAATATTTGCAAACATCCTAAGGCTATGCATACAATATTCATTTTGGTTACATAAGCCATGCATATGAGTCCAAATTCCTGCTGTAAACAGCGGTGACTCATGCTATGACAGTGCTATATAAATTACGGGGTTTTAGTTACGTGGTTTAGGGAAATTAAACCTAAAAAGAAAATGAATGAATGATTTATAACAATATAAACAAATTTGTATTTCTATTCAATTTGTTATTACAATATTAGTTAGTTAACAAATTTGTATTAACTTTGAAATAATCTTTTCAAGACCTTGTTGTTTGTTCATTGCCTACGCAGCATATACAGTACGCTTTGGAACAATATATTAAACTTATTACATTCTGAGCAAGAAAAAAAAAACTAAATCGCTCGCGCGCAGTACGAAAATTATCCCTAGTAAACATTTCATTATTATTTACTAAAGATGGGTGGCTTATGTGCTGTTCTGGACTGTTATCTGTCTCTGTGCCGAGTTTCGTCTGGATCCGTTCAGCGGTTCTGTACGGCGGGCGGACATGCATCCGTCCGTCCGTACTTTTACGATTATAATTAAAGTGACGATCAGTCTTTGAGCTAAAATCAACTGACAGTTGCCTACCATTCTTCAAAAGGGGTTGAGCTGCTGAGCCTATCAGGTATGTATTAGATTTTTCTTACTATATATATACCAGTCATCTCATGGTGGATTTAAGACGTTTCAAAAAAAAAAAAAAAAAAACTGTGTCAATACAGGCGCGCAACTACTATGACCATTTTGTTCATTGCAGTAAGTAGATCATTAGTTGGAAAAAATATATATTGTGATAAAGCAGAAATTAGAATTAACTTTAGTCGCGCATTGTTTACTAATAGAAGGAAACGCAGAATAAAATTAGATGAAATAAATACGAACAATTAAGTGTACTATTTATGAGTTTATTCTGAATTCAAAGAAAATGCTAAATAACTACGAGTAAATGTCGAGTAAATATTCAATAAGCAAATATCATTCGATTTTTATCACGGCGAGATTGCTAAACTAATTGTCACTGACTTTCACACTATAATATATAAGTCTATGACTGTCTTATCAAATCGATGGCAAGTTGTTGCTAAAAAATATATATTTAAGCAAGATTAGACCAAATTGGGTTAGAATACCCGTAGAAGAATTAGTATATGGTGGGTCAGGCTTCAATCTTGTTGATATGACATATAATTATATTGAGTCATTACAAAATTAATTATTTTAAACTGAAAATTCAAATAGAAGTGTTGTGACACTGAGATTCGCGCCACTATAAAATAATACAACACAGAATTTACATTTGCAGTTTTCGGAGTATTTAAATCAGGACACCTGAATCTATTTGAGAAGACATGATGAGCAATAGCTATCTTTGTACTTTGATTTACACCTGTGTGTGTATGTCTTACAAATATAAAGTTTGAATATGAGTTCTTCATTAACGTCAAACGGACGAAAAGGTTAGTTTATGGACAAACGCAAACGATCAGCATTCATCATTAAAATGAGATGGTTTGCCTGACCATTAAGCGTATTTCAAGCGAAACAAAAGAACGTATGGCATATGTTTGGCTACATCATAAGCGGGTGATGCCAGGTTAGGAGGCTAGATCCAAGGTGGCTGATGCCATAAGGTATGGCTAGATCCTAGTCGAGTTATGTCAATTTTGGTTAGATTCAAGGCGGGTCATGTTGTGTAATAGTGTCTATTTCATGTAGAATGAGTCTAATGAAAATCTAAACTCAATATACGTAGATAACGATTTGATTTAAAGTGGTGTACAGTTTGGAGAGCACGCTGGATCAGAATAGCCATATGACCACTGCTGTTGTAAAAAGATACCGCCAGGACCAGACAACTATCGAAATGTCAGTTTTAACAAAGTGCCTCATCGATCGATAGCCTTGAAGTTATTTAGCTGTGAAGATATGCAATGTTAACGTTAACACCTTACCCCGAACTGTTTTGGTAAAACCATAAGGGTAAACACTTTCGTAGGTGTGTGGTCCATTGGTGTTGAGGATTGTCAGATTTACAATGTCACGGAATAGTTCTCAGTTATAAGTAAACATCATTATGGTGAGGAAACCGTATGTCCAGTTGCCTGTGATTCGGGCACGTGTGACGTCCGCCGGGCAACGTTTAGCTCGTGTGGTGGATTGAGGCTTTGTCCCTGTCGCAGAGGGGAGGTACGCTTGCCAGCAAACGGAGCATTATAGGCTGATTATGCTTATAGGAATAGCTGGAGTGAAAAGACGCTGCCATTTAATTGGTTGGTTGTTCTACCTTTCAATTTTGGGCGCACGGTTGGCGTAGTGGTTGAGCGATTGACAGCTGTGCTGCGTGGCGCGGGTTCGATTCCCGCACGGAACAAATATTTGTATGACCTACAGATAGTTGTTCCGGTTCTGGGTGTTTGTGTATGTGAGTTTATATGTTTGTAAACGCACCCACGATACAGGAAGAAATTCCGAGTGTGGGGCAAAGAAAAAAAAAAAAAAAAGATTTGGGTTGCCGCCATTAAATTGGCGGGTTTGGCTACCATTAAATTGGTGGGTTTGGCTACCATTAAATTGGTGGGTTTGGCTACCATTAAATTGGTGGGTTGCCGCCATTAAATTGGTTGATATTGCTACCATTAAATTGGTGGGTTGCTGCCATTAAATTGGCGGGTTTGGCTACCATTAAATTGGTGGGTTGCTGCCATTAAATTGGCGGGTTTGGCTACCATTAAATTGGTGGGTTTGGCTACCATTAAATTGGTGGGTTGCCGCCATTAAATTGGTGGGTTGCTGCCATTAAATTGGCGGGTTTGGCTACCATTAAATTGGTGGGTTTGGCTACCATTAAATTGGTGGGTTTGGCTACCATTAAATTGGTGGGTTGCCGCCATTAAATTGGTGGGTTGCTACCATTAAATTGGTGGATATCGCTACCATTAAATTGGTGGGTTTTGCTACCATTAAATTGGTGGGTTTTGCTACCATTAAATTGGTTGATATTGCTACTATTAAATTGGTTGATATTGCTACCATTAAATTGGTGGGTTGCTGCCATTAAATTGGCGGGTTTGGCTACCATTAAATTGGTGGGTTTTGCTACCATTAAATTGGTTGATATTGCTACCATTAAATTGGTGGGTTTTGCTACCATTAAATTGGTGGGTTTTGCTACCATTAAATTGGTTGATATTGCTACCATTAAATTGGTGGGTTGCTGCCATTAAATTGGCGGGTTTGGCTACCATTAAATTGGTGGGTTTTGCTACCATTACATTGGTTGATATTGCTACCATTAAATTGGTGGGATTTGCTACCATTAAATTGGTGGGATTTGCTACCATTAAATTGGTGGGATTTGCTGCCATTAAATTGGAGAAATTGTGATTACCATTAAATTAGAGATTTGAGTACATACATGAACTCGCACCTTTTTTTTCAATGTCAGTAACATTCTAGAAACACAAACAAGTATCACAAACTAATATCCACGTACTAACAACAACTATAGAAATGGAACACAGTGGAATATTACAGTATACAGAGTTTTGGTGATAGCTTTATTTTCTCTAATTAAATTGAAGAAAAAATAGGAGGGTGAAGGGATGTTGAGATCGTGACTAAAATACAAGAATCTGTCACGTGAAGAACAAACAATATTATGATAACATAAAAATAACAAATATGAAAACTTGTTTGTTCATTCTTACAAAATGAATAAATATTGAATTGATATTCTTAATAAAGATTTTAATGAGGAAGGGATGTAGTGTATCTGTCTCACTCACACGTTCACTTTGCCATCCCTACTTTCCCCCACACAGACATACACAATCTCGTGCGCACCACGTTGTATAAAGCGAGCCACTGGCCTGAGTAGACGTGTTGAAGTGTGGTCATTAAGTGCGTGAACGAGCCTGTGAATTGCCCCATTTACCGGTCACTACAGGTGTCGAAAATGAATAACAATGGGCACCCAAGACACCGACTTCGGAAAAGAAAGTTATTTTTCGCTTTGTAGGTAGTGTTTTGTTTTGGCTGTCGGTTTCGTTTTTTTTGTTAAAAAGTTTTTTGATAATTAAAACTATTGATGGTTTGTTATCAAATGCCTAAAAGTTAATCATTTTGGTTATATTTTGTCAAAGTAGACTGGCGTCACACTCAGTAAAATTTCTTGTATTTACACTTTAGATAGATAGACCCGTTATCTAAAGTATTGCGTTGTATAGTAGGTTAGTGGTAGGTACCTACATTTATATTTATCGTAATGTGAGGGCACTTACCAAAACAATGACTAAACAAAATCTTGTTACTATCGGTGTCTGCTTAGATAGTAATCTTTGCGTGTCTGTCTGTGTCACCATGATAATTGTTTTTCTGAAGTTTTTAACAATATTTGGTGGGAACGCCCGGCGATACCAGGGTTTTACGGTAGGTACTATCAGCAACACTAGTCCAAGTCTATTGTCATTTTTCGGACTTATTTTTTTTCTAGGCAGGTATCATCACCATCATTTCAGCCGAGAGACGTCCACTGCTGGACATAGGCCGCCCTCAGAAGTCACCACATTGATCGATCCCATACTTCTCGCATCCAGCGTATTCCCTCAACCTTAACCAGGTCATCGGTCCACCTAGTGGGAGGCCTTCCAACGCATCGTCTTCTAGTTCGCGGTCACCTTTCCAGAACTTTTCGGCCCCATCGGCCATCCGTTTTGCGAGCAATGTGCCCTGCCCACTGCCAATTAAGTTTCGCAATTCTTCGGGCTATGTCGGTAACTTTGGTTCTCCTGCGGATATCCTTATTTCTGATGCAATCACGCAAGGAAACTCCGAGCATAGCCCTCTCCATGGCCTTTAAGCTTTCTGATAAGGCCTATTGTAAGCGACCACGTCTCAGTCTCGTAGGTCATCAACTCAACACAGGTCATGGACTTTTGTCTTAAGACAATGCGGTAAATTGGACGAGAAGATACACGCAACTCTCCGACTCGGCTGGGTGGCGTTCGGCGGGAAGATAGCCACCCAGCCGAGTCGGAGTAGGTAGGTAGTTAGAGATCATCTTAAGTGACTGCATATCCTATAACTTCATCTTGCGATGAAGTTCATATGGATAGAGTCATGTCATGAAAGGGGCAGGTCATGGGCATAAGCCCATTGAAAGCTTGTAATTAAGTTGTACTTATATCTGTGAAAGTTTCTGGTGGATCACTTGTCAACCTTATTGCTAAGGGTTTAAGGGTACTTTTAGTGGGAGCAAGAATCATGGCAAAAAATATTAAAACATGAGGTACTTACAATATTTGGAAAACTAAATAAAAGATAACAATGACTTGTAAAAATTTTGTTGACAAACAGCGAAATCATTAAAAATAAAAAAAATGCCTTGCAATGGTGATGATATAATATCTATTAATAACAAACAACATTGATTGATAACAGCAGAGAGCACATGTGGATTATTGAGACGGGCAATCAAGGCAGGTCCCAGCCTAATTGTGTAAGTGAATTCAGCAAAGGAAACAATCTGTTTCTTTCGCAAAATCGACTTTTTGTATTGCGCAAAGTCGTTTTTGGGAAAGAAACAGATTGTTTCCTTTGCCGAATTCACTTACACAATAAGGCCGGTCAACTTCACACCATTGCCAACATTATTGTTTGATTTAAAATTGCATCAAGTGCATCGACATACATACCCAGAATAAAGACAACACTCCAGGCTATCTTTCTACATTCTGGATTGCCTGGAAGATATCGCAGAACGCGGTAAGGACTCCTGTTGTATGTTTGTTTTTATTTTAAGGTTTCCGTAAGTATTATTTTTTTATTTTGGTGTACATTATAGTATTTACAATAGTTATTTATGCTACAAGTGCGGAAGGTAGGTGATTTCCGATGAGTGACATTTTTATTCACGAGCGAGCGAAGCGAGTGAGTGGATAAATCGACACGAGTCGGAAATCATCTTACGTACGTGTATCATACAACATTTTACTATGCATTGTGCGAGGAAATAAATAAATTAATAAAATGAAATTAATAAAAAAGGCGGGCTTATTCAAGCGCGTTCACCGTATCCACAGATTAACTAATAGTTCCTCGGGCATATCTACTGCGCTTGTGCAAATAGCTGTCACATCGTAACGCAATAAGGCAAGAGCAAAATATACCTTCTGCCAAACATATTTAATGAATATTTAAAATTAATTTATTGATAAAAATCTAAATCTAGAGTAATTAAAAGCGCCTTAAATTAAGTATTAGTTTTATTTTACCTTTTATATGAATGATAATCTGTACATAACTCATTTGTAAAACTTTTTCTCAAATAATAAAAACTCTATGCGTCGGGCTGACGTTTGAGTTAAAAATAAAAAAAATATAGGAAAGTAAAAAGCACTAGTGAAAAAAGTGACACTTTCCGCACAGTTTGGCTGCTTGGAAAACGCTCTTTTCGAGGACATGCATTGTAATAGTTATTTATGCTACAAGTGCGGAAGGTAGGTTAGATGGTTATTAATCAAAATCTAAATCTAGAGTGATTAAAAACGCCTAAAATGAAGTATTAGTTTTATTCTACCTTTTATATGAATGATAATCTGTACATAACTATTTTTTTTAAACTTTTCTCAAATAATAAAAACTCTATGCGTCGGGCTGACGTTGGAGTTAAAAATTAAAAAATATACAGGAAAGTAAAAAGCACTAGTGAAAAAAAGTGACACTTTCCGCACAGTTTGGCTGCTTGGAAAACCGCACTTTTCGAGGACATGCATTATAAATAAATAAACACTTGCATTGCGGCAATCACCCTTATGTACTGTGTGGTATTTATTCAAGATCTACTTACGTTTCATAACACTCCACAATCCATCTTCACATCTTTTGATATTGCATCAATTTGTGTAACTCATTTTTATATATTCTTTGATATTCTTATTACCTGTAAAGCATATTTTTAGTTATTTCTGATTGTTTCTTTATTTCTTTAACTTAATTTGTATTGCTTATTTGCAAAATAATGGAATTTTTTATACTCTGACATTTTCATCTGACTACTAACTACTAACTGTCTGTCTATTTTATTTTCTTAAAGCCATAGACATACCATAGGTACCATGGACTATAATACCTAGACCTTTCCTTAAGCTAGTTGTACATTATTGTAAGGTCAGAGCAGACTGACCCGCCTTTGTAAAGCCGTTTTTATTTCTCTGGTCTTTTTGGCGATTTGAATTTGAAATTTAGAAGAAATGGAGATCGAATGAAAAACGGGCTTCAGTTCTTTTTAGTCTCAGGTCTGGTCTGAACGCCGAAATACTGTTTTCCTACTGAGGATTACTAAGTGTATTTTCTAATCGGCAAATTATCTAAAATCTCTAATAATCAGTCTTTATATTATTACCTCAATGTGTTCAGTATGTGAATGTGGTTAAAATCAATAAATAACTTCTGGACTAAGTATTCTTTTACTGCTATACGTATATATATCAAGATGTGCCACTCTGGCACGAGGTGCACGTACGTTCTGCGGCAGACAGGACCTCAGATGTACTGCGGCTGACAGGACCTCAGCGGCGCGGCGCGGCGTTGGTGCGCTTGCAGCACGTGATGGTGCGCTCGCAACACGCCCTGGTGCGCTCTGAATACAAGCGCGCCACGGCATCCCACCAGCCGTCCCATCACACCGTGCCACGTCTTCCTGCCCGACCTACTGCCTGTTAAGCTGCCCACGTCGTACGAAGCCGGCCCTTAATTTTTATATTTCTATATCTTTTTATTAATTTTAGTTTATATTTATTTATTTTTATTAACGTGGCTTACGTATAGCTCTCCGGAGCTATACGTAACGCTACAGTTTGGCGCCCAACTTTTAAAATATTGGGCGCAACGTCATTGTTTTGCGCCCAAAATTTTTCTAACCCACACCCACACTCTTACTTACCACACTTTTTTTAACGTGGGCTCGACCTTTCATCATCCTTCTCTAAATTCTAAAAAACATACTTACACAAGTATATACAAAGGCTAAGTTTTGGTTTCTCTTACAGGCCCCATTTCATCATCATTTTCTCTCTTTACACTTTTGATAGAACTTAAACCTATTAGGCAACTTCTTTTTCCCTCCTTATGTTTTCTCTTTGTTTTATTTTTAGAGCGGTATTCCTCTAGAGCGGTCTGCACAACTCAGAAAGCCTTATGTGCAAAGAGCGGTCCCGTAACTCTTTAAAAATAAGCCAAATGCGTGGAGTCTTCTTAAACCTCTTAAATCCCTTGAATCTTATTCTTAAAGAATGAGGTGTTATTTTAGAGCGGTTTGCATAACTCGGAAAGCCTTATATGCAAAGAGCGGTCCCGTAACTCTTTAAAAATAAGCCAAATGCGTGGAGTCTTCTTTAATATATTTTTTTCCCTCTTGTATCCTTCCCTCTTGTATCCTTCCCTCTTGTATCCTTCCCTCTTGTATCCTTCCCTCTTGTATACTTCCCTCTCAAACCTAGTTCCCTCTCAACCTAGTTCCCTCTCAACCTAGTTCCCTCTCAAACCTAGTTCCCTCTCAACCTAGTTCCCTCTCAACCTAGTTCCCTCTCAAACCTAGTTCCCTCTCAACCTAGTTCCCTCTCAACCTAGTTCCCTCTCAACCTAGTTCCCTCTTATAGACTTGAGAGTTCCCTTTTATAGACTTAAGAGTTCCCTCTTATAGACTTGAGTCCTCTTCCTCTTATAGACTTGAGTCCTCCTCCTCTTATAGACTTGAGTCCTCTTCCTCTTATAGACTTGAGTCCTCCTCCTCTTATAGACTTGAGTCCTCCTCCTCTTATAGACTTGAGTCCTCCTCCTCTTATAGACTTGAGTCCTCCTCCTCTTATAGACTTGAGTCCTCCTCCTCTTATAGACTTGAGTCCTCCTCCTCTTTGAGTTCCTCTTGTTTAAATAAATAGTTTCTTAAAGGGTTTTCAAACAGGTGCGGGTAACGACACCTATTAAAAATAAATAAGCCTTCGTTATATCTTAATAAATATTTCCTTGTGGAGTATACGTCATTGAATGTGAACTATATCCCCTAACGTGTGATTGAATGAGAGTGTTTGACGAAAGTATGAAAGATGTTGTGTGATAGAGCAAGGATTATATTTAAACCTCAAAATTTTCTTCTAGTTGAAAATTTCCTTTAGGCGCGATTGGTCCAATTCGCGATTAGTCCAATTCACCTTATTCGCGATTGGTCCAATTCGCGGTTGGTCCAATTCGCGTTTGGTCTAATTCGCGATAGGTCCAATTCGCGGTTGGTCCAATTCGCGATTAGTCCAATTCGCGGTTAGTCCAATATTAAAGAAAACAAATATAAAAATTAAATTAAATTAATATTATTATATAATTTTTTTAATTAAATTAATATTAAATTTAATTTTTTTTTTTAATATTATACAAATATAAAAATTTGCATGCCGTAAGGCAAAATGTATAGGGACTCTCTACAAAAAGAACATCTAATCTGTACACCTACATTTAGCAAATAAACGATTTCATTTCATATCATTTCATTTCAAAGTATTTCCAAAATCAAACAAAATAACACATTTTTAAGTACATATTGTACTATATTTATTCTTGTATTACAAGCTCCTACCAATAATTAGCAGTAATACTAACTAAAATAAAGTACTAACTTCAAAAAGCTAAAAAAAATAATTACTCCTAAAACAAATGCTTTTTCACGAAACTTACATTACATTCAAATATTACATTTAATTTTACATTTAAATACTACTGTAACAAGACTTATCTATGTGAGGGAAGATTTATATTAGTAAGATTATTATAGTAAACAGTACATGGATAGGCTTGTTGTAGTCAAGTTATGTTTATGTCATTTTAAAGGCTTCAAAGTGTCACTGTCAGTTATAAAATTATTTTGACATTGAAGTGACAGTTAACAAGTTGACGACATAAGTCAGTCTGGAACTAGGCACCGGAGTGTTAAGTTTTAGGTTAGTAAAATAATATGATATGTACTGAAATAGACTGAATAATTGATATTAATACATTGTTATTGCGTTGATTTATTCGTTGTTTCAATTCTATGATTCCTTCTGAGGTACGATTACATCTCCGAAGTGGGATTCGCGAGACATTTTGTTTTGTGGTGAACCACCCCACGAGCTCGACCGATAAACAAAATTAGATTCATTTTAAAAATGGAAAATCAACGCAACTACAAGAACAAAATTAAGAAAATGTGTGGTTTAACATTACATGATAACATTGTGAACCCCAATTTGGCCGATTAAAGCGGATGCCTTCAACAGATGCTTTTTGAAAAATAATTATTAGTAATAGTCATAATAAGTCGGTAGATGGATAACATGTGGAAATATTGGTTTAAACTAGTAATCGAGTATGATTAAAGTCAAGAAATGAGGAAATCTTTATAAAATTATTAACAGTTTTCGTGATGAAAACAGATAAAAAAATATGTTAGACCATTTTCGTTTCCTGAAATCTATGATTTTTGTGTACCCTCATTGGAAGTAGTACAATAGGACTAAAAATACAAAATTTAAAAAAAAAATAGTAAACAAAATGAATAGAAATGTTTAGAGAATCTCAAAATGTGTCGCCATATTTGTGATGCATACAGATTAGAGAAATATGTAGGAGAATTAAATAATAAAAATGCAATAATTTTATAATGGACTGAGACTAACAAATAGTTATAAAAAAAAAAAATTAAATACCTACTATAAAATTTAAATTTAGTGACTGTGTGTTGCAAGATTTGTACACAATACATTAACCAAATGATTTGAGTTTCAGAAAAATGAGCGACAAAGAGCCCAATGTGAATTATCGACGCACCAGCAACCCTTCTTGCAACTACGAAAGACAGAGGATGTATAGTGAATCATCTCGTAGTCGGAAACGAGACCAAGGGGAAGTCGAGAGGCGCAGTCGTAGCCGGAGTCGTAGTGGCCGCGGGGATGGCCAACAACAAACCGAAGGATCTCGGCGGCGCAGTCCAGCTCGTGACCGTCGACACAGCAGCGCAACGCGTCATAAGCGGAGAAGCCGAAGCACAAGCAGCACGCGAACGCTACTCGAGCAGGAACGTGAGCTGTCCAGGGAGAGGGAAAAATTAAAAACCCTCGAAAACCAGGTACGCAAAGGACGAGAGAGATTAACGGAACGGAATAGATCACGTAGGCGTTTCGAGACGCCTGAATGTACCGAGTAATCGTGTGCAGACAAATGCTGGCAATAAAAGTCCAATTCGGTACCGCTCCTTAATCACTCCCACTAAACGACACACGCCCAGTGTTGAAAAACATGAGGCACATGACAACAAGAAAACTAAATATATGACTACGGACCTGTTTGAAGATTTCTTTATAAAACTTTTTAAGTCTAAAGCAGGGGATCGTGAATCATTTTCTAGCTCAACATTGAATAACGTCGTTCCCGACTTTGACCCTATGTCGAAGGAACAGACTATTCATATCTGGCTCGATAAAGTCGATGAATGTTCTGAGATTTATAATTGGAACGATAAGCAAATAGTTCACTATGCCCTGCCTAAACTCACCGGACTAGCTAAGACATGGTTCCAGGGTCTGCCCTCTATTAAGCATACTTGGCTTGAATGGAAGTCGATGCTAATGGAATCATTTCCTGCAACCGAAAATTATGCGGAACTGTTGACAAATATGCTTAATAGACAGGTATGCTCTTTAGAATCATATGAGCTTTATTATTTTGCGAAAATTAATTTACTGAACAGATGTAAGATATTTGGGAAGCAAGCAGTGGATTGTTTACTTTATGGGGTTGAAGACAAGGGAGTTCGCGTAAGTGCTCAAGCTGCAAAATTTGATAAACCGGAAGATGTACTTGAATTCTTTAAGACCATTAAGTATCATAATAGAAATCAGTCGGACGTTAACAAAGATTTTAATAAGGATAAGCGTCCTAGCAATATAACGTTAAATAATAGCTCTGTAAATAATAAAGATAATACGGCGTCAAGCAAAAATAGTGTCGTAAGAGGGCCTATTAAGTGCTTTAACTGTCAGGATGTCGGTCACCCTAGCTTTAAGTGCCCTAAACCGATCGCCAAGTGCACTAACTGTCATTTTATGGGACACCAGAGTGCCCACTGTCCTAGAATAAAGGATCAAAATAATTCTTCAAAGGATAAGGAGGTCCTTGAGGTCCTTCACTGAAAATAGTAACGTCAAATTCAAGGTTATGACGAAATCGCTACAGTGTGCCAAGTGGATTTAGGTAGTGAGGCAACATTAGTTTGTGGAAATAATGCTTTAAGATTAAGACTGAACTGGTAAAACCGTTAACGGCCCCTAATTGACAGGACTAGGGAATGTACCATATTTTCCGCTAGGGCGTACTTTAGTGAACATAGATGTGCAAGGTATTTCGGAAAAGAATGTCGAGGTGTTTCTTGTGGATGATCACTTTATTAATTATGATGTGTTGCTCGGCCATAGCTTTACCGAAATACCTACACTTAAGATTATTAAAACATTCGTGCAGTCGATTGGCGCAAAACACATCCTCAATTCTGTCGCCACACCAAGACCAAATGGACATAACGGTATAACCGGACGTTCCTGGCATCCCTAGGGTCCATGGCTCACGGTAAGAACAAAAGTTCGTGGGACGAACATCTGCCGGACATTCAGCTAGGACTCAATACTACCGTTCACGACGTAACACGGAAAACGCCTATAGAGCTATTGTTAGGTAGGACGGTGGCGAATCCGAGCCAAGGTATATTAAATAACGTAATTGATGACATAGGCCAGAGTAGTAATCAAAGTTTAAAAGAAATAGGTCTGAAGCAAATTAACGAATTAAGAGTAATCAGGAGAATAATAAGAATCGGTACAACAAACAAAGGAAACCAGCCACGAAGTATAAGGAGGGCGATCTGGTTAGGATAGCTAGGGCAGGAGTATCGACGCCGGGCCAATCTAAGGTTAGAAGCGAAGTTTCAGGGTCCATAAAGGATAAAGAAAGTCTTACCAAACATCGATTCCTTGCAGTTGTAGACACCCCTTTGACTCGAAAGGGGTAAAGTACGAATCAATTGTTTCTATTGATAAAATTTATCCATGGTTGAGTTTCAATGCCCCTGCTTGCTCGTCCAGCGATGAAAATGACGATGAGAGTGATAGCAATAGTATCGTTATTTAAATGTGAGTAATTTTTATTAATTGTTAATTTATATTTAATTTATGATTTGTGATGATTGCAATTTGTGATTTACAAGCTATATGATATGGAGTCTGGCATAATTATGAACTTGTCGGTTGCTTAGAGATAATTGAGGGTACTTTGAATCGGGCAGGATTGGCGTTGGGATTCGCCGCCCATGAGTAGTTGTGGTGTGAGAGTGAAGGAAGTAGCTTTCACATCGCTTAAGCTATAAAATAAACGATAATGATGATCTAGAATATTGGGTGCTTTGAACTGGGCAGGATTGGCGTATGAACTCGTCGCCCATGAGTAGTTCAAGCATTGCGGCTGAAGTGGTGTGAGAGTGAAGGAAGTAGCTTTCACATCGCTTAAGCTATAAAATAAACGATAATGATGATCTAGAATATTGGGTGCTTTGAACTGGGCAGGATTGGCGTATGAACTCGTCGCCCATGAGTAGTTCAAGCATTGCGGCTGAAGTGGTGTGAGAGTGAAGGAAGTAGCTTTCACATCGCTTAAGCTATAAAATAAACGATAATGATAATCTAGAATATTGGGTGCTTTGAGTCGGGCAGGATTGGCGTTGGGATTCGCCGCCCATGATTAGCTCAAAGTACTGCTGCTGATGACGAAGTGATGGTGAAGGAAGTAGCCTCTCTTCGCTCGGCAATAGACATGACGATAGATTGAGTGAGAATGGTTGAACTGGGCAGGATTGGCGTATGAACTCGTCGCCCATGAGTAGTTCAAACATTGCGGCTGAAGTGGTGTGAGAGTGAAGGAAGTAGCTTTCACATCACTCAAGCTATAAGATAATGATGATCTAGAATATTTTTAATAATTTATGTAAGAAAACAGACTATGTATTTTGTTATGCTTATTAAATAAGACCTAATACAATTATGTTATATGGTTATCTTTTATAATTGTTAATTATTGATAATTGTTTGATAGATACAAGTTACGATCAAATCTATAACACACCCGTTATATAATTATAAGGAACGAAGGGACTCGTTCTTGAAGGATGGCCGACTGTAACAAGACTTATCTATGTGAGGGAAGATTTATATTAGTAAGATTATTATAGTAAACAGTACATGGATAGGCTTGTTGTAGTCAAGTTATGTTTATGTCATTTTAAAGGCTTCAAAGTGTCACTGTCAGTTATAAAATTATTTTGACATTGAAGTGACAGTTTAACAAGTTGACGACATAAGTCAGTCTGGAACTAGGCACCGGAGTGTTAAGTTTTAGGTTAGTAAAATAATATGATATGTACTGAAATAGACTGAATAATTGATATTAATACATTGTTATTGCGTTGATTTATTCGTTGTTTCAATTCTATGATTCCTTCTGAGGTACGATTACACTACATTTAATTTTATCATGAATGTTGATTTTTTGTACCAATATAAAATACATACATAAACTCACCCCTTTTTCCCTTGGGGTAGACAAACTACAAAACTCCACCTGCTACGATCTGTATGATATTGGGCCTTGGATACAAGCTCTCCACCAACGCGCGTTCAAATGTCGCGCCATTTACTGAACCGAACTGTTCTTATCGGTCACCAATAGCTGCTGGCGCATCGAGAACGCCCCCTGGCGGAGGCGGACCGAATGAACTGTGATAGAACAACCTTTATAACCGGCGCGTGCGCTTTTCAATTATTAAAAAAATCACTGTGAAAACGAAGAAAAAGACATTGTGTGTGCTTGAATAGTGTCCCGGGTACATTGGGTACATTTAAACATATAAGTATTGCATATGTTTGTAATCACCTCTTAAAACCCTTCATTTTGATACCCCACACGAGGGTTTGAAAAAAAAATATTGGGCCCTCACAATATGGCTTTGGCCGGCATTTTTCTATTTTGCAATTTTAATGTAGCCAGTGACACTTGCAGGGTTAGGACGAATCGATTGACGTAAGAATCATCAAAATCGGCCAACGCGTTTGGTCTCTAGAACGACATATAGAAACAAACATACATACATAGACTGATAAACACATTCGGTAGTCGTGTAAAAGTGGTTTCTCCTTACTGTCACCAGACGGCGCTCGAATGAGCGTGAGTAAAAACACACACAAAGCCCTCTGATCATCCGTCGTGTTTGTTGCCTGATTCATTCTATTTTGGGCCTTACAGGCTAACGCATAATAATGTAAATTTATTATAATATTATTATTGAAAGAATCCTATAATACGTATATATTGTATAATTTCGGAAACATTATCCATTTTGGACCAATCGCGAATTGGACCAACTGCGAATTGGACCAATTGCGAATTGGACTAATTGCGAATTGGACCAACTGCGAATTGGACCAACTGCGAATTGGACCAACCGCGAATTGGACATATTTTTGAACATTGGACCAATCGCGAATTGGACCAATCGCGCCTAAAGGGAAAATTTTTCTGGGGTCATCGGGGAAATGTGGTATTTATTCAAGATCTACTTACGTTTCATAACACTCCACAATCCATCTTCACATCTTTTGA
Organism: Orthosia gothica; assembly: GCA_949775005.1. Taxonomy (NCBI): domain Eukaryota; kingdom Metazoa; phylum Arthropoda; class Insecta; order Lepidoptera; family Noctuidae; genus Orthosia; species Orthosia gothica. The sequence continues at coordinate 25,028,958 of OX459041.1, forward strand.
TATTGCATCAATTTGTGTAACTCATTTTTATATATTCTTTGATATTCTTATTACCTGTAAAGCATATTTTTAGTTATTTCTGATTGTTTCTTTATTTCTTTAACTTAATTTGTATTGCTTATTTGCAAAATAATGGAATTTTTTATACTCTGACATTTTCATCTGACATGAACTGTCTGTCTATTTTATTTTCTTAAAGCCATAGACATACCATAGGTACCATGGACTATAATACCTAGACCTTTCCTTAAGCTAGTTGTACATTATTGTAAGGTCAGAGCAGACTGACCCGCCTTTGTAAAGCCGTTTTTATTTCTCTGGTCTTTTTGGCGATTTGAATTTGAAATTTAGAAGAAATGGAGATCGAATGAAAAACGGGCTTCAGTTCTTTTTAGTCTCAGGTCTGGTCTGAACGCCGAAATACTGTTTTCCTACTGAGGATTACTAAGTGTATTTTCTAATCGGCAAATTATCTAAAATCTCTAATAATCAGTCTTTATATTATTACCTCAATGTGTTCAGTATGTGAATGTGGTTAAAATCAATAAATAACTTCTGGACTAAGTATTCTTTTACTGCTATACGTATATATATCAAGATGTGCCACTCTGGCACGAGGTGCACGTACGTTCTGCGGCAGACAGGACCTCAGATGTACTGCGGCTGACAGGACCTCAGCGGCGCGGCGCGGCGTTGGTGCGCTTGCAGCACGTGATGGTGCGCTCGCAACACGCCCTGGTGCGCTCTGAATACAAGCGCGCCACGGCATCCCACCAGCCGTCCCATCACACCGTGCCACGTCTTCCTGCCCGACCTACTGCCTGTTAAGCTGCCCACGTCGTACGAAGCCGGCCCTTAATTTTTATATTTCTATATCTTTTTATTAATTTTAGTTTATATTTATTTATTTTTATTAACGTGGCTTACGTATAGCTCTCCGGAGCTATACGTAACGCTACAACTGCTAGAAATAAGGGCGCTGATGACTGTGCCGTGATAGGAAAGTAGTTTATCTGCCTATACTACTTGCCTTATTTTTCGATGGTAGGTTTATACCTTATGTCCTAAAGTCGATCATTCTTCCATAAAAACGTAGTCTGGCGATTACTCCACTGTTTGACGATGTACGTTCAAAATAAAAATAAAAATATCAATTTGTCTCATCATTATCTAGCCCATCATTATCTATTTTGAAGAGAATTCTTTAGATGGTACTCCGCCGGATATTGTGATTGAGGCACAAGATGCTTGCGATAGCCTGTTGCCATCTAAATCTAAGGTGAAATATATGGCAGCTTTGCAAAGTTTTCTTCAGTGGAAAGTTACTAAAAAGGCGTCGTCATTTTCGGAGCAAGTATTTTTGGCATATTTCAATGAACTCGCTACTAAATATAAGCCTAGCACGCAATGGTGTATATATTCCATGCTAAAAAGCACGGTTCTGCAAAATCACGGTGTTAACATAAAAACATATTGCAACCGGATATATTGGACAAAAATCAAAAGTATTGTCTCCAAATGAAGTTGAAAACTTTTTGAAAGAAGCTCCGGATAGCCAGTATTTGGCAACAAAGGTCAGTAGTTGAATCAATATCTAATCTATAAAACCTTACCTAGGCGCTACGTCAGTACACTAAACGACCTATGCTTATCTAAACTGTGTTTTATCTCGTTGCAGGTTGCGTTAATTTTCGGGATTAATGGTGCATGTAGACGTCAGGAACTATGTAATATAAAAACAAAAGATATCTAAAATTATGGCAATTTGCTTCTGGTCAAAATCCCACACACTAAAAACAATGTTCCGCGATCATTTACAATTCACGGTCCTTTTTATGACATAGTAAAGAAATACGAAGCTCTACGTACCACAAACACAACAAAATATCGCTTTTTTCAGAACTATCAAAAAGGTCAATGTATGGCTCAACCTATTGGTGTGAACAAATTTGGTGCTATGCCAAAGGAAATAGCAAAGTTTTTAGGATTACCAGATGCGGAGTTTTACACCAGACATAGCTTTAGAAGAACTTCAGCTACATTGCTTGCTGATGCTGGAGCTGATATATTGACATTAAAACGTCATGGCGGTCTAATACTGTTGCTGAATCATATGTCGAAGACTCTATAAGCAACAAGACGAACATTAGCGCCAAAATAACACAATGAATAAATTTGGAGCCAGCCCCTAAGAAGTTTTGCCTTGAACCGTACCCTTTTACTTCACAAACCAGTAATGATTTGGCACCTCATAAAACTACTGAACAGCTATCAGAACATCTTTCCACCCCCTGTATTCCGTCATCTCCAACATTCACTCAAAACAGTGAAATTGGTGAAGTTTTTTTAATAACATTTCACAAACCGTAAAAATGCCAACAAAATCGGCTGTATATCATTTCAATAATTGCACCTTTAATAATTCAGTTATGTTTCAATAATTACATATTTTTATGACAAAAATACGTATCGTTTTATTATTTTATTTCTTCGAAAGTGTATTGAAAAACGTCGTTTGATACACGTGGGAATTTGTTATTGCGTTTCTCGGCCCCATAACACCCTTACGGCTCGGGTGTTCATTCGGCCTCGTACGCAATAACAAACTTTCCGCACTTGTATCAAAATGTACTAATGTTGTATTAGAAATACATATTGAGGATAATAAGAGTTAATTATATGAATGGAAATATATAGATAGACGAAGACAATCGAGTTGTTTGATTTTATTATTTCCTTCTCCTTCCTCTTCTCCTTCCGGTGAATAAAAATGCTTTGACATTTTTACAGACTTATTTATATTTTATACTTTATACATGGTATGTACTATTTATTGTCAAGCAAAAACTTTCAAGGCAGTCTAACTTTATTAAGACTCAGATAAAGTGCTTAACACCAAAAACTTACTTTTTAACCGACTTCAAAAAAGGAGGAGCTTCTCAATTCGTCGGAATCTTTTTTTAAATGTTTGTTTCCCAATTACTCAAAGACGCCAGAACCGATTTGGAAACTTCTACTATTGTTTAAAATAGTATACGTCCCAGGTAGCCCCATGGTCATCATGTCAGGATCTGATGATGGGGTCCAATGGAAATCGAGAGAACATCAAATATTATAGGCATACATATAACGACTTTGGTATTATCATCAACAATGCAATCATTTGCACTCAGATAGTATCATTTGGTGAAATCGATGAAGAAGACCACGGATGGGCACTGGAATTCCGTAATGATAAGTATGTCACGGGAATAAGATAATAATAATATCTCGAATAGTTAACCGACTATGATGAAGCAAATATTTACTAATATGTGGTACTGATGAAAATGCTACCATCGAAACTGATCTGATTATGAACCTGGAAGGTAGGCACTGGAACTAAGTATCCTAGTCGTGTTTGGGCTTATTGAAATCGTCATGAGATGAACTATTTTCATGGTAATTTTTTTAAGAAAAATAAAACATTTGCAAAGTCGGTGTCGAAAATGAATAACAATGGGCACCCAAGACACCGACTTCGGAAAAGAAAGTTATTTTTCGCTTTGTAGGTAGTGTTTTGTTTTGGCTGTCGGTTTCGTTTTTTTTGTTAAAAAGTTTTTTGATAATTAAAACTATTGATGGTTTGTTATCAAATGCCTAAAAGTTAATCATTTTGGTTATATTTTGTCAAACTAGACTGGCATCACACTCAGTAAAATTTCTTGTATTTACACTTTAGATAGATAGACCCGTTATCTAAAATATTGCGTTGTATAGTCGGTTAGTAGTAGGTACCTACATTTATATATATCGTAATGTGATGGCACTTACCAAAACAATGACTAAACAAAATCTTGTTACTATCGGTGTCTGCTTAGATAGTAATCTTTGTCTGTGTAGTCTGTCTGTGTCACCATGATAATTGTTTTTCTGAAGTTATGAACAATATTTGGTGGCAACGCCCGTCTAAACCTGGGTTTTACGGTAGGTACTGTCAGCACCACTAGTCCAAGTCTATTGTCGTTTTTTGGACTTATTTTTTTCTAGTTAGGAAAGACGAAAGACGCTGGACATAGGCCTCCTCCAGGCGTCGCCACATTGACAGATCCCGTGCGTCTCGCATCCAGCTTATTCCCGCAACCTTAACCAGGTCATCGGTCCACCTAGTGGGAGGCCTTCCAACGCATCGTCTTCTAGTTCGCGGTCACCATTCCAGAACTTTTCTGCCCCATCGGCCATCCGTTTTGCGAGCAATGTGCCGTGCCCACTGCCAATTAAGTTTCGCAATTCTTCGGGCTATGTCGGTAACTTTGGTTCTCCTGCGGATATCCTTATTTCTGATGCAATCACGCAAGGAAACTCTGAGCATAGCCCTCTCCATTGCCTTTAAGCTTTCTGATAAGGCCTATTGTAAGCGACCACGTCCCAGTCTCGTAGGTCATCAACTCAACACAGGTCATGGACTTTTGTCTTAAGACAATGCGGTAAATTGGACGAGAAGATACCACGCAACTCTCCGACTCGGCTGGGTGGCGTTCGGCGGGAAGAACGCCACCAAGCCGAGTCGGAGTAGGTAGGTAGTTAGAGATCATCTTAAGTGACTGCATATCCTATAACTTCATCTTGCGATGAAGTTCATATGGATAGAGTCATGTCATGAAAGGGGCAGGTCATGGGCATAAGCCCATTGAAAGCTTGTAATTAAGTTGTACTTATATCTGTGAAAGTTTCTGGTGGATCACTTTTCAACCTTATTGCTAAGGGTTTAAGGGTACTTTTAGAGGGAGCAAGAATCATGGCAAAAAATATTATAACATTAGGTACTTACAATATTTGGAAAACTAAATAAAAGATAACAATGACTTGTAAAAATTATGTTGACAAACAGCGAAATCATTAAAAATAAAAAAAATGCCTTGCAATGGTGATGATATAATATCTATTAATAACAAACAACATTGATTGATAACAGCAGAGAGCACATGTGGATTATTGAGACGGGCAATCAAGGCAGGTCCCAGCCTAATTGTGTAAGTGAATTCAGCAAAGGAAACAATCTGTTTCTTTCGCAAAATCGACTTTTTGTATTGCGCAAAGTCGTTTTTGGGAAAGAAACAGATTGTTTCCTTTGCCGTATTCACTTACACAGTTAGGCCGGTCAACTTCACACCATTGCCAACATTATTATTTGATTTAAAATTGCACCTAGTGCATCCACATACCCAGAATAAGGAGATATAGCCTGGACACGATTCCAGGCTATCTTTCTATATTCTGGGTTGCCTGGAAGAGATCGCAGAACGCGGTAAGGACTCCTGTTGTATGTTTGTTTTTATTTTAAGGTTTCCGTATGTATTATTTTTTATTTTGGTGTACATTCAATCACCCTTATGTACTGCTAGAAATGAGGGCGCTGATGACTGTGCTGTGACAGGAAAGTAGTTTATCTGCCTATACTACTTGCCTTATTTTTCGATGGTAGGTTTATACCTTATGTCCTATAGTCGATCATTCTTCCATAAAAACGTAGTCTGGCGATTACGCCACTGTTTGACGATGTACGTAAAAAAAAAAACAATTTGTCTCATCATTATCTAGCCCTGTATGGAAAATAATAAAATTTTAAGTTAAGAGCATCGAAAGTTCCATCACTAATTTTAACGCATCTTCGGGCGGAAATAAATACCGAAAAAGGAAATTTGCAAAACGGCTACCATACAGGGATGGATTCAACAATGCAAATAATTTTATTTTGTAAATGTACATTAAGTCGTTTTTCCATGATATTTAGATTCCCAAAGGTCTGTTTATAAAACCTTTGTCGCTCGTTTTCGTCCTTAATCATCATCCAGTTGAATTTTTTTACAATGGCTTTATAATTATAAGCCTCCATGACATTTATTTATTGATTTTCTATCTACTGGGTACCTTCAAAAAAATTACTTTGTTATTTCTTATATACCACTCTATACCTATAAGCGGTAAAACTACGTAATTAAGTAACTAATAGTTGTTCTAAATTCGATAATAAAAGCAAGAATGAAACTCAGAGGAAGCATGTTAGCTCACAAACAGCTTCTTTACACAAACAGAACCGCGGACACAGACACTTACCTACTTGTTTAAAAAAAAAACTGGTTTAATAACTGCGAATCAGAATTAAATAAGATATGTGCTGAGTAATGGTGATGTGGTAATATATTGCGTAGTTATAATAACAACATCAAACAACTGATAACAACCGGCTATATATAACAAAAGACGATTATTTATATTCATTCATTTGGCTAAGAAGCCAAATTAGTGTTCATTATAAAGTGACTAGCGTCCGAAAATTAAAAACATGTTTCTTCTTCCATTATCTTTATTATTACTAGCCATAACATTAGGCTGGTACTTATTGGGAAGATACAACGAAAACTATTGGAAGGCACGTGGAGTGAAGTTTTACAGCCAAAGCAAAGTGTTGGGACCGTTTTGGGATTTCGTGATATCGAAGCGTGCTCTGTTCGAGATCTTTGGGGACCTGTACAAGAAACATAGAGATCAACCAGTTATTGGCATCGGTCAACTTGCCACACCTACATTGTTCGTCATCGATCCGAAAAATGTGCAACATGTATTGTCAGGCGACTTCCAAGCCTTCCACCACCGAGGAATAGAAAGTATCGAAGGTGACCAACTTACTGATAACATTACCTTCATGAATGGCCCTAGATGGAAGCTGATGCGGAAAAATATGACCCCATTATTCACCGCAAACAAATTGAAGAACATGTATTACATCATGGACAAATGCGCCCAAGACTTCGTGACCTATTTGAAAAGCAACCCGAAGACGTGGGAAGGAGATTTCCACAGCACACTGATGATGTTCAACAATGCCGCTGTTTGTGGTGCAATCTTTGGAATCGGATCAGAATCAATCTTTGACTCACCATTCCTAAAGATGGCCAAGAATCTATCACAATCGAATTTCAAGAACCAGCTGAAATTCTTATTATTCAGTCTTAGCCCGAAGCTGACGCAAGCGTTGGGCATAACGGTATTCAAACAGTACGAGGACTTCTTCATCGGTTCAATAAATGCAGTTATTAAGAAAAGGGAACAGGAAAATGTAAAGAAGCACGATTTCGCAGATATATGTACGACTCTGCAGAAAAACGGTACCATGAGGGACCAGCAAACAGGGTACGAGATGGAACCCACCACAGGCTTGTTGTCCGCACAGGCTTTATTCTTCTTCACCGCTGGTGTAGAACCTTGCGCCAACGCCATCTTCTCAACGTTAGTTCTTCTCTGTCGCCACCCAGACATCTTAGAGAAAGTTCATCAAGAAATTGACGAACATTTTGAGAAACACAAGAACGTCATCACATACGACGTCATTTGTGAAATGGAGTATTTGGATAAGGTACTGAGTGAGGGCATAAGACGATTCCCTCCTATTGGGCTCTTGACTAGACAATGCTGTCAAGACACTGTGCTGCCTGTTGGCAATGTGAAGGTGGAGAAAGGAACAAAAATATTCACTCCGATTTATGAAATACATAACGATCCTCAAATCTACCCGGATCCAGAGGTGTTCGACCCGGAGCGATTCTCTAAGGAGAGGAGACCCAACGACGACGTCTACTTGCCATTCGGGATGGGCAACAGGACGTGTATCGGTGCCAGGTATGCCAAGCTGCAGGTGGTCGCGGGTATGGTGCATGTGCTACGAAACTTTACTGTTCAATCCCAAGAAGGAAATGTTGATATAGAGTTCTCTCATGACCCCCTTAATGTTAAACTAGGAAATGTTGACGTCCAGCTTATTCCTAGAAACATTAAATAGACTTTTGATTGTTTGTAAAGTGGAGTAAAAACGTAATAGTGTTTAGCAAAATGTATTTGCCTTCTTTGAGAGTTGGTTGTTCTTGTAAATATTTGTAGCTTTTATAAATTTGTTGTAAGGAAATAGTAAATGATTTTATATTAAAATCGAAGTCTGTGACTTATGTCGAGTATTCGTTTTATAACTATAGCGTGATGTTAGTTCATTAGTTGTAAATCTTAATAAAAAATTATTATGTGATTTTAAATTTTGTTGTTTTAATAGCTGATGTTTTTACTAACTCTGATGAAGATACTTTATTTTGGACTTGCCTTCTAGATCTGGGATGTCGAAATATAGATTAAAATCGCCACCCTCATTGTTATCTTTGATCAAGCAATACAACCGCTAAACAACATGGTCACCAGTATGGTCACACAATGTTAATGCCAAAAAAAAAAACAAATAGCTACTTATGTGTTACAATAAAAAATACTATACTTAACTTCCGCCCATAAATTCTAGTCTGCGCTAAAACTTCAATCAATTTTTTTGTTACATTTGGTATCCATTACTAGTTCCTTATGAGTCTACAAGCAGGCATAACATGTAATGTCATCACCCAGGATATGATGAAACAAGTAAGTAGCTTTCCTGTTGGTAGAATACGACCACACTTGTTCCTCCGGTAGGGATTACTTGTCAATATCACACCACTGCTGCAGTGGGATTGCGTAACTCGCAATCAATGGCAACATCTGTCATTCAATTCTGTATAGACTTTACATATAAAAGCCAATGCAGCTCACATCTTGTCTTCTTCTGGTCCTGGATTTTGGGAAAGGGTGGCTCCCATTCTTCTTCTTCGTGTCGCTGGCACGACAGTCATTCAGTTTGGCTCAAAACATAGCCACCTGCACGGCGTTATCTGTGGCAGCGCATAAATCACCCTGGTTGCATTTTTTGGGGCACAGAGGACAGTACAAGAGGTGGAGCATGGTTTGCGACTCAGCACCACATGAACGCTCTTTTGCTGTGCCGTCGAGGTAACCCCATTATGCGAGGTTGGAGTTACACCTGTGTTTTGAGGTGGTTTAGCAGAGTTTTAGAAAATGCAATAAAAACGTATGTCGATTAAATTCCTTATATTTGGTGTTTTTATCTTTAAAATTAAGTGTATTTTACTGCCTGGACCGATTTGGAAAATTCTACTTTTGTTTGAAAGTTGGTCCCATGGTCATTATCTGATGATGGGTTCCTAGAGAAATCGATTGAACTCCTCTATTATTATGGGTATACAATAGGGATTTTGGTATTTTTATCAACAGTTCAATCATTTGCACTCAGAATGTATCATTTGGTGAAGTGGAACTGATGAAGAAGGCCACGGATGGCCACTGGAACTCCTTAATGCTAATAAGTATGTCACAGGTATAGATATATCGAATAGTTAACCGGCTCTAATGAAAAAAATACTTATAAATAAATAGAATTGATGAAAATGATATCATTGAACTGATCTGATTGGAACTCCGAAATAAAACAATGCATCCTAATCGTGTTTGGGCTTCTTGGAATGGTCATGAGATTTACTTTGGCTATAAATGATTGTCATGGTAATTGGAGGTTCCTACCAAACCTAAAAAGAGATAAACAAAAATCTTTTTAACAAAAAATCAAACCGACCTCTCAATTTTTTTAGTTTTGGTGCACCATCACTAAGTGAGCAAGTTCTATAGTAAGAAGATACGGAAAGGATTGACAAAATACCAATAATAACTCAATTTACACATTTGCTGTTTGTCGTTAAGGTTCCCCTAGTCGACGGCACGAACTATTTTGTGCGAGAGGTTAAAATGCATGCTATCTCATCCGACAACACGTGCGAAAGATATAGATGCTGTGATGAGCAGTAAGAAGCTAGTTCGCGTACGAATTAGCACTTTTGCAAATTTGCATCGAAATGAATGACTATTTAGGACGAAAACGAGAGCGCGAAATTTTATAAACAGACCTTTGGGAGTCTAGATATCATGAAAAACGACTAAATGTATATTTTCAAAATAAATTATTTGCATTGTTGAATTACTAATCTATCCACGTGTGGAGGCAGTTTTGCAATTTTACTTCTTCTTATTATTAGGACTTTTGGAAATAAAACGCAGAGTTCACACATGGAATTTTATTTAGGTGAAAAAACGATAAAGAAAACTACAATCTTTCATGGCGTTCAGTTGCAGAGAGAGTTGCCAGAGTAACAACTTAAAATTAACTTTAATCAAATATTAAGTGTTGCCACTTATTGCAGCATCTTTAACACACCCCCTCAACACTTAATTTTTGATTAAGTACTTATCCCAATACAGCTCTATATGTATAGCACTTAACAACATCAAAGATAGCTTTCCCTTAATAACAAAATGGACACATTGGCCTTAACACAAATACAAACATCCAGCCCCTTATTAAGTTAACTTTTACTTACATATCACCCCCTCAATGTAAAAACTATTTTAAAACCTTACTTCTAAGTTTAACATACAACTGTCTACCCAATGTCTTAGTAAACATATCTCCAAGATTATCAGTACTACTAACATAGGATAAACTTATATAACCATCATTTAATTTCTCTACAATAAAGTGATATTTTATATCAATGTGTTTAAGCCTCTTATTACTGAAATTGTTTTCTGCTATTTTGATTACACTCTGGTTATCCTCATAAATTTTTACTTCCAATTTAAATCCAAAATCTAATAACAAATTTCTTAACCAATATGACTCAACAATACCTAAACACAGTGCTACATATTCTGCCCCAGTGGATGATAATGATACACATAATTGTTTTTTAGTACACCAAGATATTACACAATCAAATACCTTAAATATGTATCCGGAAGTAGATTTCCTATCCTTTGTGTCTCCACCCCAATCAGCATCAACATAAGCCTCCAATTTATCATTACCATTACATTCAAACACCAATGACAAGTTTACTGTGCCTTTCACATATCTCAGCACACGCAGTAAACATTTCAATAGCAACATACTGGCACAGTGCTGATATCTACTCAAGAAACCAATTGCAACACACAAATCAGGCCTTGTAGCATTAGAAGCATACAATAAATTTCCAATTATTTGTCTACATTTAAATTCAATTTCTTTATTTTCAGACATTTCCCTTCTTAACAATTCAAACTTAAAATTTTGATCAATAGGTAAGTTACAAGGTTTACAATCAGACATCCCATACTTTCTTAATACTTTTAGCAAATACTCTTTCTGGTTTATAACAGTCTTTCCCTTTTCTACATCCTGCACAATGCTAATCCCTAAATAGTTACAAGCCATACCTAAATCTTTCATAGCAAAGTTCTTGCATAACTTCTCCTTGAACTTTCTGATCTGACTGTCACTATCACTGAAATATAGCAAATCATCAACAAAAATAAGCACATAAATAAAATACTCCTCACAACATTTAAAGTACAAACATGGATCATTCTTTGATTTTAGGAAACCATCACTACACATAAAATCGTTAAACTTTCTGTTCCAATATTTAGGACTTTTCTTCAATCCATATATAGATTTGTTTAATTTACCTATACCGCCATCAGGTAGTTTCATGTACACAGGCTCATCAATGTCACCATAAAGAAAGGCTCCTGTGACATCCATTTGGTATACTGGAAGTTTCTTTCTGATTGCCACAGCCAATAAAGTACGGAGGGTAGTCAAACTAGCAACAGGGGCATAAACTTCTGCACCATCCATATCAGTCTGCTCAAATCCCCTAGCAACTAATCGGGCCTTGTATTGGATTTCTTGGTTAGGATTTTCTTTTATCCTGAAAACCCATTTGCTATTTATTGCCTTTATTCCTTTAGGCAACTCCGCTACTTCAGTCCATGTATTATTTTCTTTTAATGTAGTTATTTCTCTGTTCATGGCTTCTATCCAATTTTCTCTGTCTTTACACTCTATGGCTTCCTTAAAAGTACTGGGTTCATTATGCATGCTTATAAAACCAACCTCATAATCATTCAACCAGTTAGGTACTTTTCTAGAGCGTGTTCTATTTGTATTTTCCGAGTTTCCTGGCATACTTTTTGTTATATTTTGAATTTCTTCATCTTCTTCTAAAATTTCCTCTTGTACATATTCCTCTGTTTGCATCATATTTTCATTTACCGAACAATCTTCAAATTCTACAATTCCTTCCGTATCCGTCTCAGACTGGTATTCTTCATTGTTCAGATTTTCTTCTATATCTAGAGATATACATTCTTCGTCTTGCACTTCTCTTTCAGGTTTATCATGTTTCTTTACAAATGTAACATCTCTAACTATTTCCACAGCATTCTTCTCTGGAAAATAGATCCTGAACCCTTTAGTGTTCTCCCCATAACCTACAAAAATGCCTTTTCTTCCTTTCGCATCAAATTTCCTCCTTTTTTCTTTTGGTATATGTGCAAATACCTCACTACCAAATACATGTAGACCATTTACATCAAACTTCTTGCCTGACCATGACTCAAAAGGTGTTTTTCCTTCTTCTTTGCTATGGTAAGTTCTATTCAGAGTGAACACAACCGTGCTAACTGCCTCAGCCCAGAATACTTTGTCCATTCTTTTTGCATGCAACAAAGTTCTTGCTCCTTCAACTAAGGTCCTCATATCCCTTTCCGCCTTTCCGTTTTGCTCTGGACAATAAGGTACTGTAGTCTCATGTGTCACTCCATGCTCTGCCAATAAAGTCTTCATTTCTGTGTTCACAAATTCTGTACCATTATCACTACGAAGTGTACATACTGTATTGTTAAATGTTTTTGCCTTCCTAATAAATTCTTTGATCTTTTCAACAGTTTCTGACTTGTTAGTTAAGAAATAGACTGTCCTATAGTTTGAGAAATCATCCTTTAACAAAAGAAAATATCTTGACCCTCCTATTGATTTTATTTCCATCGGCCCACACAAATCAGCATGCACCAACTCGCCTGTTTTGCTTGTAATACTTCTACTGCCATCAAATGGTGATCTATGTTGTTTGCCTTGCACACAAGCTATACATGTGTCTATTGATGATTCACTAAAATCAATATTATTTTCTTTCAAAATGCGTTTAACTTCCCTATAATTCTGATGCACTAACCTCTCATGCCACTCACTCAACTCCAGTTTAGCTACATTAGCCTGAAAAAACTCTGTCTTAAAATCCATGACATACAGCTTTGAACTTGTTTCCTTATTAGCAATAGCACATACCATATTATTTTTTGAAAATACACACTTGTCATTTGTCATACTTACTTGAAAACCATTACATACCACACTACCTACAGAAAATAGATTAACCTTCAATTCAGGAACATGCAATACATTATTTATCGAGCAACGGACATATTCATCACCATCAAATGCCATCATATTAATTTTTCCTATACCTATAGCATTTAGTTTTCGTCCATCACCTATAATTACTGCTTTAGGAGTGGATAACCTCTCATATTCACAAAATAATTCCTTTGAATGAGTCATATGGTGACTAGCACCGCTGTCTACCAACCACTTTTCGTCTAATGAACTATCACTTGCGCTAACTAAAACTGTGGACACAAAAGCATTTTCGTTTTTCTTACTATCTTTGTTACTAATATCTTTATTCTTCGTATTATTTTTATTTACTTTACATTGCTCCTTAAAATGACCTGGCTTATTACAGTTAAAACAAACATTTTTAAGCTTGCAATCTTTCTTAAAATGACCTGGCTTATTACATAAAAAACATTTATAATTACCTTTATTTTTGCCTTTCTGACCTTTGGAAAACAATGCTACACTTTCTTCTGACTTATTGCTACACTTATTATTTAGCCGTTCTTCTTCTACTAAGAGCCGTGCCGTCAAATTGTCTAAAGTCTGTTTTTCTTCTGCACACGATTCCCACGCACTAACAAAGTGAGCATACCTCTGTGGAAGTGACATGATGATCTTAGACATTGCCATCTTATCGGTTACAGCTTCTCCGAGTCGACTCAAGATCTGCTGCTGCTCCTGGATCTTGGAAATAAATACCACGACACTCATGTCATCTTCAAATTTCAGGGCAAAAAATCGTTGCTGTTGTAGCATCAGTGTTGTTTCTCCACTTCTTTCATATATACTGTGCAGTCGGCTCCACACCTCACTTGCTGTCTGACATGTAATTACGTGTTGTAAAACTGGTTCAGCCAATCTAGTTACAATTGCGCTCATCGCCTTTAAATCTTTCGCTGCCAACGCCTGCTCGGGCTCCGCTGACACCTGACCGCCATTTTCCGGTTTGACATGCGAACGCGTCGCAACTTCGTATAAACCTTTTTCTCGTAAAATCACAGCCATCTGAAATCGCCAGACGCTCCAGTTTTTCGCTCCCTCCAACCTTACCACGTCTTGTGTTTCCATCGTCTTGATTTCGTAAAAACAAACTGCGTGATGCCAAAAATGCCGGCCGCCACCAAGATGCTTTTTGCTTGTCGATACACACGACCAAGCTCCGTCAATCCAAGACAATCTTCACCTAAATACGGTTACGGGTCTGGGCCCATAACCTATTAGGACTTTTGGAAATAACAACGCAGAGTTCACACATGGAATTTTATTTAGGTGAAAAAACGATAAAGAAAACTACAATCTTTCATGGCGTTCAGTTGCAGAGAGAGTTGCCAGAGTAACAACTTAAAATTAACTTTAATCAAATATTAAGTGTTGCCACTTATTGCAGCATCTTTAACACTTATGGTATTTATATCCGCTCAAAGATGCGTTAAAATAAGTGTTGTAATATGGAACTTTCGACGCTCATAACTTACTTTTTTGTTTCAATACAGGGCTAGATAATGATGAGAAAATATTTTTTTTATTTTGAAACAGTGGGAAAATTGCTAGACTACGTTTGTATGGATGAATTTTGGACGCTAGTGTAACCTTAAGGAGTTCGGTTAAATGTTCCATATCTTGGCAACTGCTGAACCGATTTTGAAGAAGCTTGTACTATTCCTTAAGTTGGAAGATGCCTAATAAAAAGAAGTACAACGTAGACAACAAAAAGAAGAATAACTACGATCTGATTACTAGTTTTGGAGAAATGCGTGGACAAACATACATACATACTTACAAACAAACATATATAAATACACTTATAAAATTTGGCAATGTGATAAGAAACCCACATCGAGTAACATACGTGAATATTGTGCTATTCCAACAATATTATATACATACGTGTCGAATTGATAACCTCTTTTTTAGAAGTCGTTAAAAACAGCCAAAGTAATAAAGGAAAAATAGGTTGTAATTTTTTAGATTTTTAAAGTTTGGTTTTATCATTCTATTTCTGTTCGCAAAGTATTCCGCTATAAGGCTGGTCCGCCTTGGACATGAATAAATATCAGGTAATAAATCCATTGTTTTACAACTATATACATTATGTTACAACTATTGTAAATTTTGTAAATTTTTAAAGTTTGGTTTTATCATTCTATTTCTGTTCGCAAAGTATTCCGCTATAAGGCTGGTCAGCCTTGGACATGAATAAATATCAGGTAATAAATCCATTGTTTTACAACTATATACATTATGTTACAACTATTGTAAATTTTTAAAGTTTGGTTTTATCATTCTATTTCTGTTCGCAAAGTATTCCGCTATAAGGCTGGTCAGCCTTGGACATGAATAAATATCAGGTAATAAATCCATTGTTTTACAACTATATACATTATGTTACAACTATTTCCATAAGGGTAAAAATCAATACATTTAATAAATCTGTAGAAAAGTCGTTTTTGTACATCGAACATATTTACAAAAAAAATAGCCAGGGTGTTAAAGGAGAACCAACAGAACCCATTTCCAGCAATTTTGGATTTTTAGTCTGTTTGCCTGTTCATCTGTTTGTCTGTTTATTTGTGCACGCATCACGTAAAATGTAGGAAACCTATGTAGATAACTTTTATACATAAAAAATGTGCGCAACTTGAAATATTACTTAGTTTTTGTTTCTTTGCAATCGGTTCACGCTATCAAAAGTTAGATGAATTTAAAGTGTTCACGAAGTAAAATTTCGCCACATACGGAATTCAGATACTCGGACTGTTGAGCTCCATATTCGATAGATGGCGTTGTGTATTTTGTGTCATTTTCGAATGGCGGTGTTAAGATTTTACGCAGAAGAATGAACATAGAAAAAAAAAAGGGTAAGTAATTGGTCCCTAAAACTTGCCCGCCGCGCCCCCATGTGGGGACGCTGCGAACCAGGGAGTGAACTCTCTATGTCGGATCAACCATGGTAGAACAAGACATGGTAATCTCTTCCCGTGACAGCTGGGTCACGTGATTGGCCTAAGACTACGTCATCAATTGCGTTGCGGTTCTCAAACTTTTTTTGTGGGGAAAAAGATAAAAATAATACAATAAGTACAAATGTTTTATAATTCTTAATAAATCGTCATATTTGATACTTTTTGTTTTTATTTACTTTTCTTTCTTTTAATTGATTGCATTTTAGTATTTTTATTTAGTTCGGAACGAAAACTCACAAAACTTGACTTGACTAAAATAAGTCAAAAACTAATTAGGTTAGGTTAAGTTCGGGCGTAAAGACGTATTGACACAACTATGCCTTAAATTATGTAATTTACAACGCGTATATAAATTAAATACCTAATAAATTAATGAAAGGCACATACCAGTTATTTTAGGTGAAGTTAGTTACAATATTGAAGCCACGCTTATGATAGCGTCTCTTCATTGGAAAAAGAAAATAAATATTACACCGCCTTTTATACTGCTGTTTCTACAGTTTACGGAACAATTAACAATTTTTCTTGTGTATCTTTCAAAGTTCACGGGTTCATCACAAATGTTTGGGAGCCACAGTATTTTTCTCACCGAGCGAAACAACGCTATAGGTGTGAGTGACACGACAATAGCGATGAAATGGCTAGTTGTCAGTATGACACTTGTCAATTCGATGTGTTGCCACTGTGTGTTATTGAAATACCCGAGCAAAATGCATTTTTTATCTTAACAAAGCAATTATGAACTAATAATTCAAAATATAAATAAATTTAACACTAAATATACATGACATAGATGAACATAGATGAATCAAATGAGTTACTAAATAGATAAGCTAGTTAGTAATTTATTTTATTTTCATTAACTACATGAGAAAGTACCTAAATTTTCTAAAACGGACAATCAATGGTAACACTTATCGTGACGTAGGCTTAGGCCATCCTGGGAAGAACATACCAGGCGAAGTATACGGAGTATGTTATTATACCATGGGATCAACGATATACCTTCAAGGGCTATTTCAAGTGTAGCTAGAGTAAAAATAATAATTCGGGACTTAATGCACGACACTAAAAAAATACGTTTTAAGAGATTTTCGGTCTCTAATCTTACTACTAATGTCAATAATGACATTGACGTGCGTGCAATGTGGTTTGTAATTTCGCTGGCGCTATTGCCCATCTGAATAGAACTAATTATAGAGTAGCACTTTTGTATAACCTACATTATTGAATTTGTATAACCTACATTATTGAATGAATAGCTGTTGCCGGAATTGAATTGATTTTCCTTTGAACCTTAGATGCAAGAACTTCACAACACTTCGGAGCGGTTTCCTTGACATAATTCTAAACGAAATACGAGTTTCTTGCCCAAAACAGGGAACAAAAGAGAACTATTAAGATGTAAGAGCGAGCGAAACGAGCTCAAAAAAAATTGAAACACAGCCTCGGACACGTTAACTTTCTTTTGATTTTCTTTTAATTCATATAGAAAACTGGGTGCAAGAGCGAGTGAAGCGAACTCGTTTTTTTTAAGACATATCATATCATACATAATAGTCCACTAAACCTACTCGTGAAGCTAGCTAGCTCAATCCAAGCTCCCAATGCGCGGGCCTTGTACATTTACTGTACCACCTGCGTAGTTAATCTGGCCCTGATCAACGACATCGGATGAGTCCTCTGGAGTGTTCGTAGTCGCAACGGAAAAATGACGAATTTCTTATTTCAGTTTAGCAGATAATTAGTGTATGACGTCGTGTAATTGTGTATGGTAAGTACAAATTTGTGTATCCAATCATTGGGGAGCTATTCAATAAAATCTGTTTCCGCTGGAACTACGTCATCCCAGCGCATTGAGGTAATAATGTACTACGCTCCCAGCGGCACTTTTTTTTTGTATGGACGTATAAGAAAAAAATGCATTCAATAATTAGTGTATAACGAGAGGTAAAGGTGTGTGTTTAAATTAAATTTGTGTGTCATAAAACTGCGGAAATAATCAAGTTTCCGCTGCGCTGACGTTTGACTATTTGATGAAAATCATTTAAAACGGCTTAGTGCAGAAGTTTTGGTTTACGTCCAGTGTTCTCCATAGCCCAGTTGGTAATTGGACGATGGAAACATGTAATTTTCCCCATAGACAAATTGGTCAAATTTGAATTGATCTACGGAGCACCGACGAATTTTTGACACACGTTGCTTTGAATTTGTGTGTAATATTTGTAAAAACAGAATTTAAAAAAAAACCGGCCAAGTGCGAGTCGGACTCGCGCACGAAGGGTTCTGTACTTGGTAAATTGCGATTTACGATTTATGACGTATTAAAAAAAAAATCTACTAACTAGATCTCGTTCAAACCAATTTTCGGTGGAAGTTTACATAAATTTCATATATTTTATTCGTACAATTCAAACATACAAAAATCGCATAAAAAAGCTTTTCCCTAAACCAAATCTGTGCAGCCGTTTTCAAGCATTATGCTTACTAACAACATTTAACTTTTATTTATACTCGTATAACTACGTCTCCAGACTTTTTGGAGTATTTAACATATTCGCAGGTCTGGAATAGCGATTAGGCCAATAGTACTTATCTACCTAACGTCACTAATTAACTACGTGTATATAGTGGGCATCTTTTCAAGGATATTTCTTGCCGACTGATAGACATTTTGCGTGACCAGAGGCCGGCTCGTTCTTTGCAAATCTTCTACGCACGCTTCCGGATGACAGCGATGTGGAGGAGCACTTCGGCACCTAAGTATCCTGGGGATCATACTTTTCTATTTTGATTTTGTACGAGTATAATGTTGTAGTCAAATAATTAGTTAACTACATATTCTTGTAACATAATGTACCTTTACTGTTATATTTTTATCAAAATAAAATACGCCTTAGGTACATTATTCCTGTTACTCCATAATTCACATGAATGACTATTTAGGTTATCATTTAGGTAAATATTTTTTCCTTTTGACTCAAGGAAAGTAAATAGATACAGTAAAACATGGCTATTTTATTTTAGTTTCGTTTTGTGTGTCACAGAATCAGCGAGTTTTATTCAAAGTCACAATTAAATTTTTGTAAATACAAATCTACTTCTGCCTAAGAGTAAAATTACCACATTGTACCTATGTCCAAAAGAAAAGTGCTCCTTAAAAACTACCGCTGTATTTTAGTTCTGTGTGATTCTTAAAACTGTAAAGTTTTCGCCATCATTCGAATAAAATAAAAAAATTGGATAAAAAGAAATGTTTTCTAAGATTTTTGCGAAGTTATATGGTTGTTAAAAGTTTGATTCTGAGAACCGGGAAAGCTGATAACCAACGTCGGTCGCCCACGATGCAACATAGCGCACAGAAGATGAATTGCACCGCAGGGAGAAAGTCAGCCTGAACTGAAGGACATCAATATGCACCTAAGACACAGAGCGACCCCTTCAGCTCCTACACCATATCTAAACAATGTCGAACGAAATCCAAGAATATTTAACCGACATCATTTACGAATACAACAACGAAAATGGGTTCCAAATCGAAGGTGGAGGAGGTGACCAAATACATATGGCTATCAGGGATAATTCTATCTGCAGCTTGCTTGATACTACAGCTGCTGTGCTTAACATCCCTGCCGAAGATAAGGAAGATAGATCTGAACGTTCTGACACAGCTGACAGTAGCAAAATCGACAAATACACTGCTTGCATTCTTATTGTATTAAAGATTGTTTGACGAGATCACACATAATGTATTATTGGTAATCTTTGGGCACTCAGACGCCGTGTCATTGTGTTGGATATCAGTCTACACGAAAATATTATACGAAAAAGTGGAAATGGTGTTTAAATTTAAGAGATGGAACTTATTAGTTCTTTCTGCGCTGATCTGGTTCCTGATGGTGCTAATTGGTGGAATGGTCGGTTTATTTGGGCAAGTATATTTTGTTGCATACATCATATACACATATGCGTGGTTAAAATTAATTATTTTGTTGGTGAACATGTGGATGTTCTGTAAAATATTCTGTAACATTAAAAACATAAAAAGTAACTGTTACTTCGCTCATTTGTTAATGACAAGTATTTTCACGTTTATTTTGTTGTGTGTAACATGTGTCGGTACGTTTCTTCAGTTAGTGCAAGGGGATATCGACTATGGATACGAGACTTTTTATATTTTAGATTCACTTGAATCGACAGCAACATCTGTAATATTCCTCGTGCGCGTTAGGAAGCTGATCAATATGCCTAGCAGAATTATTTCGATGAATATTGTCGTCACCATACCCTTAACGTAAGACACAAGTATTTTTAAGTACAGTCTTAATTCTTTATTGTACACAAAACAAAATTGCATATACAACATGAGTGATTATAATGTTGATCTACGAAGGCGAGCTTAACTCTAAGAAGAGTTTTCTACCAGCACACCTTAGAGTGATAGAGAGACTTTACAAAAGGAAGAAGAGAAGTAGTCCAGTGTAAAATTTTAGAATAATATAAAATAAATCATAAATATACATACATACAGTAGTAAAAAATATATATAATTATACCTATAGACTTAAACTAATATTATGTCCGAGAGAAAATTATCTTTGATTTTCCTCTTGAAGACATTCAGAGAAGGGCTTTCAAGAGGAAAATTAAAGAGCATTTCCTATCAACGCAATGTTAGTAGATATATATGTATATTTATTTATGTTTATTTTTATGATTATAATTATGTTATTTCAAAATTGTACACTGGATCCTACCCTCTTTTGTCATCATTCTCTGTCACTCTCTAGGGTTTGCTGTAAGAGAACTCAACATTGAGTTAAGCTCGCCTTTGTACATGTACTTTATTATCACATTGTATTGAATATTGTTTTTGGTGTACAATAAAGAATTAAGGATTAAGGGCTATCGCGTAGTGAATGTGGTAGAGAGTTCCAGAGACGCACTGCAGTAACAGAGAAGGAACCATCATAGCTGCTTGCAGTGTGACGTGGGGTACGAAGAAGAAGAGAAGTGGAAGTGCGACAGGATTTACCCCTCGGGACAAAGTATAGAGAAGAGATAGGATATGGGTATCTCGACGACGCCGAATCGGCAGCCACTTCAATTTAGTCCAAAACTCCGACACGAGATCGTATTTACGGAGGCCATAAATAAAGCGGCTGCACAAGTTCTGCAGTCGCTCGAGTTTATTTTGGAGTATCTCCGTTGCATCCAGAAAACAGACATCCGCATAGTCTATGAGTGGTAGAAGAAGAGATTGAGCAAGAGTGACCTTAGTGTGAAATGGTAAGAATTTTTGGAGACGTTTAAGAGACTGAAAAGAGTAGAAGATCCTCTTACTTACATCAGCAACATGAACCTCCCAAGAGAGGTTAGTATCCATATAGACGACGGTTTTTCACGCTTTTCGAATAACATATGGGCACTGAATCATAAACTACTGGTGGGAGGGCTTGGTGATTTAAAAAATGTTGAGCATGTATCTACCACCAACAATGAGCGCTTGAGATTTGGTTGGGTTCAGTAAGAGTCCAAAGGATTTAGCCCACTTGTTAATATTTTCAAGGTCAGTATTGATGGCAGACACAGCTCCAACCAGATCACCCACTTTAAAGTGTCGATATAGCTGCAAGTCGTCTGCATAGAGATGACAATTAGAAGTTAGGACCTTAGTGATAGCATTTATGAAAATCGAGAAGAGGAGAGGAGAGAGGACGCCACCCTGAGGAACGCCCTCAGTCAAGTCACACCAGTCAGAAGAGTCCTCATCGGATCGAACAGACTGCGAGCGGCCCTGAAGATAAGATTTGAACCACCCAATTACCGAAGCAGAGACATTAAGAGAGGAAAGGATTCCTAAGAGTATGTCAAAGTATTTTTTGAAACAAAATATGCTTGTCAATTTAATGCATTAAAATTTAAAAGAACAGTAATAAGGCTAGTATGAATGAAATTGTATGGTAACGCAAAAGTATGCACGTAATACTTATTTATTTAAATTTAAGAGTTTATATATTTATGTTTGTTTTTTTTTTTTTTTTTTTATGTTTGATGGGTTTGCTCTTGACTCTAGTTTAGGTCAGAGGTGACAGAGACAGAGTCTACGATGGAGTGAGCTTACCCAGAAGAAGCCTGTTCACTCTAACTTTGAAGAGATTCGGGTTCTGGTGAATATAACATTAAGTTTAATCTTAGCTTGGATGCCAGAGGTCGATGGTTCTCAATGAGGTTTTTTTTTTAAACTCGATATTTCCTCAAGTAGTGTTATTAAAATCATATTTAAAAAAAAGTTATTACATTATAGGTACTATTCATTGAGGTAATAATGTACTACGCACTAGAGAAGTCATCACACATCACTACTGCGTGCCGTCCAATTGCGCTTTTCTAGCCGCATTTCACTCATTTGCTTGCTAGATCTTGACAACTTAAGTCATTTTTTGTTTTTAAACGAAAAAAACGTTCAGACGCATTAAATATGCCGTGGTGTGTTTTAAGATATTGCACTAATAATTCAACTAATACGGCGAAGTGCAAAGGAATAACTTTTCATAGGTGAGTAACTAGCTACTCATTTTAAAATAAAATTTGAACAAAATATTTGGTGGACGTCATGTTGTGACATTTTTCATATAGACTAAAAATTAAGATGTGACAATTTGTGTAACAAGTGTAGGTAGACTTAGCTGACGTTTCTTTTTAAAGAGGAAAATAATAATCTAACATATATTAATCCATTCCATCCATTCATTCTAATTTTAATTATTGTTAATTTTTTTTTTCTGGACTCCTACCTCTGCTGTGTTCTTTTTAACCCAAAGGTTGACAGGTAGAGAATGCCTTGCTGCATTAAGTCCGCCTATGTATCACCATTGTACATGAAGTTTAAAAAAATATTTAGAAAAAGAACTGACTGTGGTTATTCAATGAAAAAAGATAAAAAATGAAAAAAAAATATTACATAATGTAAGACTTAATTTACATTTTGTTTATTTAAGGTTTATTATTATAATAAAAAGTACAGAAGATTCGTGTTTCAAGCAAATTGTGAAATTCACTAATCCGATTTGATATTTTTTAACTTATTGTAAGCGCATTTGACTTATACTTTAACAGTCGGTTATTTCAACTATTAATAAATTTTGAATTGGCGTGTGTGTATGACTAGATGTATGAATGTATGTGAAGCAAAAGAAGTATGTAAGGATCGTAGCAGGTGGCGTTCTGTAGTTTCTGCCTGCCCCATGGGAAAAAGGCGTGAGTTTATGTATGTATGTAATAAATTTTGAAAAAGTGAAAATTCTAATGAAGCTTGTTAGGTATAAAGCTATGTCGCTTCTGTAGTCAGTCAGCAAATTAGTCTATATGAATGACAAGATGTTGCAGAACGTTGTAAGAAACGCGTAAGCGCCACGAAAATCACGGCGCTTCCGTCTTTTTGGTCTCGAGAAAACTACACCTTAGAAGCGCTCTAGCGCTGCATGTTTATATTGTTTTGTTAGATGACTAATTATTGTTTCAGCGCTGCAGCGAATTTTTAGTTTAAACTCTTGTCAAAATTGACAAAATGGAGCATGTATTTTGCTTAGGATAGCTTCTCTAGTACTTAGTACATATTAGCTCAATGGTACTATTTAGAAAATATCGCTGTAATATTATTGTACATACCTAGTTAGTAGTATTTATATAAAGGAAAGATCTGTATTAATAAAATACCAAATTATGTTTTACCTGTTATTTTACCCATGAAAAAAACCCAATTTACAATAGCTTCTCTAATCGTTAAGTAAAATAAATGAATATTTCCAGGTCAGATTAAAGGATCTCCACTCAAAATAATCAATTTCATGATTTGAGGCGGAGTCGAGGTGGAAGGCATGATTGCGATTTGGTGATTTATCAATGCCGAGCTGTTATGATAGTATTGTTGATTTCAACTGGATGCAAGATATATCGGTTCTGATTAAAAAAAAAACACTTTTTGGAAATTTCATCATCCAAAAATATAGCTATCCAGAAAAGCCAGAGTCTAATAAAGAGTTCTGACCGTCCCCGAGGCTAACTTTCAATAAGCACCCGACAACCTATCCAGCCTGAATTTTTTTAGCACCCTGCCTCGGATAGGTAAGGTTTTCGTTTGACATACAAGAAGATGAGGCAGCAGGCTAGAAGAGCTTAGTATTGCTAGGCTGATAGAGCTGGATTGCGCCATACTTCGCTGTGGGATGCCATGGCTCTCTTGGCCTAAGGGTAAGTACGCTACTGCGTGCATATCTTATTTTTTATTGTCTATAGGCTCGCGTTTGACCACTATCTCACCTCATCGTAAGCGATGATGTGGTCGACGGTGAAGCACGCCTGCCAAGAATAAACCTATTCACTCTTGACTTAAAGACCCCTAGATTGTAGCTATCGGGAAACATACATTCCGGCAGTACTGTTACTGTTTAGTGCGTATGAGTGGGAAGTCATCCGTGTACCGATGGCATATCGCCGTACGTCTGGTAGTCCAATGATGAAACGGGCTAGGCGGAATTAGATAGATAGATTAGATTAGATCTTACAATTTCATCGCACACTCCTCGAAATGTAACCGATAAAATACTGGCAATTCGGCGAAGATGTTCAAGGCGTTGACTTGACCAGTGTCTGATCGCCGATGAGCCTCTTGGCCCGATTTTCGGTCGATTCTAGTACATCAAGCTGTATTTGGCGTATACGTGCCAGGGATGAGAACAGTACTCCATGCATGATCGAACTTGCGCTTAATACAAGTTGAACTGTATCAAGCGCAAGTTCTGGCGCTTTGGCGTGAATTACCTTTTCACCTTTGCAAGGATCCCTATCTTTTTCGCCACCTTCCGGATCCATCATGCGATCAGGTCCTTAGTAGATACCAAATTGTTCAATGTTTCCAAAGTTTCATATGTACGCCAAGTTCCAGCTTAATCGGATGCCAGAAACGGCTTGAAAATTGGATTACTATATGTCAGACACACATACGAAAACAAGGTAAATAAAAGGTTGTAATGAAAAGGTACAAACAAAACAATGTAAGTAGTAAAATATAATAAATAACTTGGTTACTGCAAGCGTTCCATTGCCTTTATTGTTGTTACCAGTAAAAATATAAAACATATAAAACCTAAAAAAAGTAAGATAGGGAGCAGTTGAAAATTTTGAAATTGGTAATATCCCCAAAAATTTCAGATCACTGCAAAATCTGCTTTCTAACGCATATGACGAATATCATCGTAATTACCATCGGTTGAAGTGAATTTAGTAGTGAGGAGTTTATATAAAATATCTCGTACACAGCCAGGTCTATAGATAACATTGAGATATCTATTAATATAACAATTACAAGAAAAACTCCGAAAGTAGTATTACAAAACAAAATAAATGCGATAATACATGTTATTATCATATCGGCAAAGTTAGTCTTACGTTTTGCGTTCGTGCTTATAATGACGTGAAACATCTTACAGAAAAAAAACAAGTTCACTGACAAAACAATGGTTTTTAACACCGTGTACGTCACAAGGTATTCATAAAAGTGGTCGATTGCAAAGAGCACTATACACATCAGTCCTATCGGTACTGTCAGGAGCCAAATCAGAATAGATAGAAGAATAAAGTTCCACTTTTTATACGTAATCACTAACACCAATTTATCGTACAATATGTTCGTGTAGACCGACATCCAGCATAGGCACACCGCGTCTGAATACCAAAGAAATGCTGTAATGATAAATAAATGAATTTTGTTCCTGTTATAAAACCCATAATAAATCAGGAATTCAAGTATCGTATTGATCAATCTTGCTGTTGTAAGATGTGTGAGTATCTTCTGGTCTATCGTTCTTATCTTCTGCAGGAACTTGAAGAGCAGCAGTTGTAGTATCAAGCAAGCTGCAGACAGAACTATCCCTGAGGTCCACACTTGTTTAACTCCTCTTGTTTCTATTTCACTTAAATCTATGGATAGGAATTTGTCCTCCATTCTTTAGAACAATATAGTTCGTTTAGTGATCACAACAAGACTGATCCGTGTAAAGGTGCTTACTGGCTTAATTTTTCCTGTAGTGCCGTATCGACTGTGGGAACTGAAATACTAAACAGAGAACTGATATGAGGAGGCTGATGTTTTACTGAACTTAAATAAACTAATATCAATACCAATTTAACTGCTGCTAATAACACTGAAACAAAGATAGCTTTATCTGTTTACAGAGCTCTATCGAGTAATAATGACCCATATATACCACCATCCCTTATTCTCAACGACATCTTGGTTTTAGCATAGCGTAGTAGGTACGTCTCTTGTTTTTCAGTCTAGTTTCCAAAAAAACAGGAAAATCTAGTAAAGTATTATATCGTTAACTCGATAATCGGACAAACAAATTCTAATTTTGCGAGCCTGAATGGTGTAGATAATTTTTTGTATTAAATGACTCAACATATGTACATGTTATAAAACGTGGCTACAAATTGCTGCGACACAGGCCTCCTCTCTGTGAGAGAGGGATTGGGCCTTAATCCACCACGCGGCCCCAGTGCGGATTGGTGGATCTCTCTCACATGTTTTAAAATTTTTGGTTACAGGACATGCCGGTTGTTGTTGATGTTTTCCTTCACCGTTTTTAGAGCAGTGGTGATGAAATAGTTTACAACAAAGTAAAGCGCCTGCCTGGGTTCGAACCCACGACCTCGACACGTAAGTCGGAGCCGTTACCACTGGGCCACCACTGCTCGACAAGACATTAGATTAATATTTTAGGCACACAATAAGTGTCTTGCCATTTAGTAGTTGAATAAGTCAATTTTCATGTACCAACTCTCTAGTACCTACGCAAGTTTAGTTCAAACTTTTAGTGGCTGAATTGCTTTTATATGACAAATTTATTTAAAACATCACAATTTATGACTGCTAAGAAACCCACACAAGGATAAATATTTTTTTATTTAATATCACAATCATACCACTTGTAGTTAGGGAATAAACGTAGGTAACTATTTGTTGTGCCATTGTAAACAGCTATACTCGGAATAACTACGTTAAATACGTAGGTATGCCTAGTATAGATAAGTTAAAAAATTGTATAGTAGTAAAATAGCAATGTAATTTCTGGTTTTTCGAATCGCCGTAATAAAAAGTTGATACCATCTTCCCGGTTGTTTTCAGTTTTAATGTCCGTAAGATTGAAACGTATACTTGAGTTAAAATTAAATAGACAAGGGTTATCTTGAAATCGCTTGTTCAGTCGCTTTCGTTGAAAAAGGCGTCTCTCCATTCCTTACACCTTTTGCGAGTAGTCCGACCAGTTTTGACGGAACCTGTCCGGTTCGTCCTGCATTGCGTCTCCTTCGCCTACCACAAACTCGCCTAACTGTCTCAAGAGACAAATCATGTGTGCAGTGCTTACTTTCTTTCTTTCTATTTGGGTTCATAGTTTCTTGGGCAACACAGACAGACAGACAGACTGCAGACATGTCGGCAGACATGTTTAGCCAGTCCCAGTCGAGTTAGGCAGCCTTTGAGCCATGTCTACTATATTTTGCTCGTCAAACACAAGTCTGTGCACTTTACGTTAAGACGGGAAAAAACACAATGGGATTGCACTTTGGTCGATGTTTTATGTCCGTCTTGCTGGTTCTGTGTCTTACCTCGCCTTTAAGCTTTGTGGAAACGTAGATTTATCAGTTTCGCCTCACCGAGGACAATTCTTCTTTCCGTCCAATTGGCTTGGTACTGGCTAACATTTTAGATGAAAGCGAGTCATCCTGTTTGACTCCTTACTCCATTATGAATTTGGGGTCTGTGGTTTTTATTGTGGATAAACTATTTTTGTACAATGTTGCGCAATTGATTTATGTAGGTGGGATAATTGTTCTGGTTACTAAAAGCGTCAACAATGGTTTAATCATTATTAAAATAATAATATCAATGGCTCCATTTATTGCTACCTCAGCAGCGTAACGTAGTGAAACGATGACACATAGTAAAATGTTCACGCGTTAGTATAGTAGGTATTCCAAATATATTCGACAATACAGGAAGAAATCAACGTAAAGGAAAATGAGTACGAACTACATTCGGTTAGTAACCATCACAAGTGGTACACCATAATTTAAACAATGCCGAACGCAACCCTGGAAAATAATATCATCGAAATCAAGAAATCTATAAAGGTGGTAAATTATGTATATCTCTCGGGGATAATTGTGTCTGCAGTTTGTTTGATGCTGCAACTGCTGCTCTTCAAGTTTCACCGCAAGATAAGGAAAATAGAACAGAAGATCCTCACACAGCTGACAGTGGCAAGATTGACGAGTGCAATAATTGAGTGGCTGTTTCATAATCGGCATTGCAACCTGAACACATGTGATTTGTATGTTAGCTTTTACGCGTATGTAGATGCCGTGTCAGTGTGCTGGATGTCTGTCTACACGAAAATCTTATACGACAAAGTGGTGTTAGTGTTTGCGTACAAAAAGTGGCACTTTATTGTTCTTTCTCTTTTTATTTGGTTCCTGACATTGCCATTAGGAGTGGCGTGCTTATCACTCCTTTTGACTAACAATTTGCATGATAACACTATATACACGTACGTATCGATCAAAATTATTATATTGTTGGTGAACATGTTGTTTTTCTGTAGAATATTCTACGTCGTTATTAACACAAACATAAAGTACAAGAGCCATTTTTCTGATTTGTTATTAGCATGTGTTATCTCGTTCATTTTGTTTTGTATAACAAGTTTCGGAGTTTTTCTTCAGACTACGATGAGACATATCCTAACGTACAATTGGACTGGATGGGACCCCACAGTGTATGCGATACTATATGTTTTTAATTCATTTCAAGCGACAGCAACCACTGTTATATTTCTTATACGCGTTAAAACTCTAATTTGGAAGTAATTAGAAGATAATATAATTATGTAGGTGATCTCTATAAAGGGGGTATCTACTAGTAAGATGAAAACAACTTAAATGTGGAAGGAGAATAAATGTTGCGCCAACCACAACAATATAAAAAAAATGGATTACAAACTGATTATTTTTGCACAATATGAAGTAAGATAAATTGTAGCCAAATATGTTTAATTTTAATAATTATAAAAGAAGCAGTGATTAATCCCTTTGTTTTATTTTTATGATCTAATGATTTGTACTGTGTCTTATAGGACCTTAATTAGGATTAAAGTAGTAACTAGGCGATTTAAACATTGATATAATCAAACGTAATAACAAGTCTTACCTACAAGACCGAGTGTTCCGTGTGTTGTGTGTGACCGTGTGTGTGTTGTGATCTGGGAACTACCTATCTTCACTTTACCCCATAAAAGCTGGAATACCCCAGGGTTCAGTATTGGTTCCTATCCTGTACACGATCTACACTGCTGACCTACCTACTTCAAAGCAGATTGTTACTGCAACCTATGCTGACGACACCGCAATACTTTCCTGTGATAAATATCCTATCAGAGCATCCACTAAACTCCAATAACACCTGGACGTTATTGGATCATGGATGAAAAAAGTGGAGAATCAGGGTTAGTGCTGCCAAGTCTGTTAACATTACTCTCGCTCTAAAAAGAGGGGACTGCCCAACTGTCAAACTTGATTGAAAAGCTCTTCCACAGAAATCTAAGGTCAAATACTTAGGTATGCAGATTGACAGAAGATTTACCTGGCGCGAGCACATTAAGGCAAAAAAAAACTGGGAGACATCTACTGGCTTTTGGGCAGACAATCATTACTTAGCTTGAAAAATAAACTATTGATCTACCAATGTATCCAACGACCAATAATGAAGTATGTCATGGAGCTCTGGGGATCGGGAAGCCACTCAAACATGGAGATACTACAACGCTGCCAAAACAAAGCATTAACAATCTTGAGCTGCGCTCCTTGGTTCACAAAGTACAACAACAACCTAGAAATCCCCACTATTAAAGGGGTTGTAGAAACGTCAAACAAATCTTTTAAGCGAAGACTTTAGCAACACAAGAATGAACTCGCTCTGACATTACTGGAGTCCTTGAACTCTACCTACAGACTTATTAGAAAACGAATAGCGTCAATCAATAATACATAACGAGATGACGCATCGCAGGATGTGAAGAATCTCCAACTATTAAATCTGATTAAAGCTCAGAGGCGGGTTCTCTCTATCTGGCAGAATCTTGATGCTCCGTAATTTATTTGGCATAACACATTTGGCATAAACTTCTTCAAACGAATATTTTTAAGGCATCGGGTTTATATAACATAATTATTGTTTGGCCGAAAGTTTATATGTCAGAATTTACAATGGCATACTTTTAAGATGGCAGAATTTTGTTTGGCATAATTTCACTTGGCATATTAGCTATATATAGCTGAAAATCATTTGGAATATTTTATGGGTCAATATTATTTGATCTTCTAAAATCTAATTGATCTATTGTAAAAGACCACTTTTAAAAATAAATGTATTTTTAATGTTTAATCTTTATATAAATAATAAATACATTAAAATTAGATGTCAAAGTCACAACGACACGTCAAAAATCTGTCTTATAACTAGTCAAATAACCCGCCCCTAACTGTTCCCGGGGCAAAGGTGCCCATAATTATTATTATTGTGTTTTATTGTGTTTTTTATTATTATTATTGTGTTTATAAGTTGATCTACAAATAAATTATAAAAGAACTGCATTCAAGGTGACATGATAAGTATGTTATAAATACTCAATTAATAATTGGTATACAAAAATAATATTTGATCCTCTTTTTTATTTATTACGTAACGGTTTGGCAATTTGATAATTATCGTCAATGAATCAGTCCAAGAGCGAGCAAAGCGACCTCTGGAGCATTGGGCAACCCGACACGGATAGTTTAGGTACGAAGGAGATGACGGGAGCTGAAGTGAGCGAGCGAACTCAGCTCCCGTCATCCCCTTGGTGTTAGGTTACTTTAGACCCTGCAGACAGAAATAGGAGCCCCGCGGAGCCCTGTGACGTTTGTTGCTAAAATACAAATAAAAGAAAGAAAGTAAGAAAAATATTTATTTGTGACCCGCACAGGAGACACGAGAAATAAGCATAAAATTAAACAATAATAAAATAAAAACACCGTGCGAGACCAAAAAGGCTCCTATCTCAGCATGTGCAGCGATAACCAAAAAAGGTAATAACGTAATCGTACTTACCTATTCTATACTAAAACCAAAGTCAACATTAAAATAATAAAAAAAACACATTTTTATTACCCGTCCCAATAAGTGATGGGCATTATTCAGAAAGACCTATCACTTTAATTATTTCAATAGATTTTATCATATTGCCTATTCATATTCAGGAAAGCACAAAATTATCAATCATAATATCAATAGACAAAAAAGTAATTTAGATAAATCGAATTATATAAAAAAAGTATCAAAATATTAGATATTTAATGCTCATTTCTCTTGCGCCGGAGCCGTGACAGAAACCATGTCTGCTGCATGCTGCATGCTTGCTGCATGCATGGTGTATGCTTGTTTGCATGCTTCATACAGCGAAATAAAAATATATTTTTTATGTTTGGTAATTTTTTTACATGACTCCGACAATCTCGTCCTTTGAATGGCGAGTGCGGGGCCGAAGCTAACCGCAGATGTGTTGTTAGGCATGTATCAGGAAATGTGACACCAACCGACGATTACCCCAGTCTGCACTACGCAAGTGCACCGAAGAGCAATCCCCGGTTGGTGCAGGACTATTGCAAAATATGGAGAAAAATGCCAAATTTATTATTATGACAAAAATACAAAATTATTCTACGAATTTTCGGTAATGTGATAGATGAATTTTTCAATTAATATGGTTATGAAATGTATGCCAAAAGACGGTTTTGACTGTGAAATTTCTGCCATATGATGGTTCTGCCTTTTAATGAATATCGTTATGAAATGTATGCCAAAAGACGGTTTTGACTGTGAAATTTCTGCCATATGATGGTTCTGCCTTTTAATGAATATCGTTATGAAATGTATGCCAAAAGACGGTTTTGACTGTGAAATTTCTGCCATATGATGGTTCTGCCTTTTAATGAATATCGTTATGAAATGTATGCCAAAAGACGGTTTTGACTGTGAAATTTCTGCCATATGATGGTTCTGCCTTTTAATGAATATCGTTATGAAATGTATGCCAAAAGACGGTTTTGACTGTGAAATTTCAGCCATATGATGGTTCTGCCTTTTAATGAATATCGTTATGAAATGTATGCCAAAAGACGGTTTTGACTGTGAAATTTCTGCCATATGATGGTTCTGCCTTTTAATGAATATCGTTATGAAATGTATGCCAAAACACGGTTTTGACTGTGAAATTTCAGCCATATGATGGTTCTGCCTTTTAATGAATATCGTTATGAAATGTATGCCAAAAGACGGTTTTGACTGTGAAATTTCTGCCATATGATGGTTCTGCCTTTTAATGAATATTGATATGAAATGTATGTCAAAAGACGGTTTTGACTGAGAAATTTCTGCCATATGATGGTTCTGCCTTTTAATGAATATCGTTATGAAATGTATGCCTAAAGATGATTCTGACTTACAAAATTGTGAGTTTTGAATGTATGATATATGAGTATATGGCAAACGATTTACTGCGAAATGAAGTTTGTGCTATCCGTTGTTATACATAATAATATTATGACATAACGAATTCTGCTATAAAAAGTAGACCCCTCAGAGGCTGATTGCAGATATAAAAACCGGCCAAGTGCTTGTCGGACTCACGCACGAAGGGTTCCGTACTTGGTAAATTGCGTTTTACGATTTTGGACGTATTAAAAAAAAACTACTGACTAGATCTCGTTCAAACCAATTTTCGGTGGCAGTTTACATGGTAATGTACATCATTTATTTTTTTTAGTTTTATCATTCTCTTAGTTTAGAAGTTACAGGGGGTGGGGACACACATTTTACCACTTTGGAAGTGTCTCTCGCGCAAACTATTCAGTTTAGAAAAAAAAAATATTAGAAACCTCAATATCATTTTTAGGGTTCCGTACCCAAAGGGTAAAAACGGGACCCTATTACTGAGACTCCGCGGTCCATCTGTCTGTCTGTCTGTCTGTCACCAGGCTGTATCTCATGAACCGTGATAGCTAGACAGTTGAAATTTTCACAAGTGATGTATATCTGTTGCCGCTACAACAACAAATACTAAAAACAAAATAAAATAAATATTTAAGGGGGGCTACCATACAACAAACGTTGATGGTACGGAACCCTTCGTGCGCGAGTCCGACTCGCACTTAGCCGGTTTTTTTTGAAGACCTATTCATAGATACCCCACATGGGTTTGATGAAAAAATATATTTTTAGTTTCAGTTTCAAGTATGGAAACCCCCAAAATTTATTGTTTTATTTTTATTTTTGTGTGAAAATCTTAATGCGGTTAACAGAATACATCTACTCACAAAGTTTCAACAGCATAGTTCTTATAGTTTCGGAAAAAAGTGCCTGTGACATTCGGACGGACAGACAGACAGACAGACAGACATGACGAATCTATAAGGGTTCCGTTTTTTGCCATTTGGCTACGGAACCCTAAAAAAGAAAAAGAAAATACTATCCAGCTCTAGCTAGCCAGTAGCCAGAGCTTTGTAGCTAGATCTATAACTCTTGTTATCCAGTACTACCTATTCAGCTCTAGCTTCATTGCTACGGCTATCCAGCGTTAGCTATGCATTCATCTTTACTTTGGCTTCTCTATCGATCCATTATTCATAATTATTTTAGTCACATGCGTTTCATCTCTCCTCTTCTCATATCCATACCAAGACGCCCCCCCCCCCCATTCTACTTTTAGTAGGTACGTTGGTATGTTATTATTATGTTTGTTTCCTTAGGAACTGTTAGATACAAACAATCTAAATGGACCAGCAATCATTGGGTGCAACTGCGAAGGTTTTGCCGAATATTTACCTACCTACTTATTATTGACTAAATTTTTCCCACGGCTTCAATTCCATGGCATATCACGCAGAAACCGAGCATTTTTAGTGTTCCGTATCTGAAGGCAAACGGAACCCTATTGCTGTCACTCATGTGTCCGTCTGTCTGTCCGTCGTCTGGTACAAAATTTTGTATCGAAGATTTTTTTTACTTCCCATTGACAAAAACTTGAAATTTGGTGTGAATATTCTATATTTGGTACTGACCCCTAAATTTACAAAGCCCGACACGCACTTGGCCGGTTTTTTTTTCTATAGAAGTAAATATAGCTTATGTATGTAGCGTTCTGTGAACGCTCACTCGCAGTGATTTATAATCTGTGGGTCACGCGGACACGACTAGTAAAACCGATAGATTTGGGTGCGCGCGGCCCCATCCCTGGGGGGAGGTAATCTATGGTCAAAAAAGACAGCCAATTTTGAATTATTAACAAACGGGAACTCGGGTCTGGTAAAAACAGCGCTCGCATTTCACAAATTCTTTGTGAAGCTACGTTTATACAACCGATCCCATCCAACTGATTTCTTGCCGTTCTTCCAACGACTAATCGTTTAACAATAAGAACTGTACAAAGTGTAAGATTGGAAACTCGACAATAAAAGTGTGCTTGTTGGAGAATCTACGGTGGTGTTTCATTTAATCCGTACCGTCATCCCAGCCCCGTGAAGTCGAGAAAGGGCCATCAGGAAATGCACAGATTCCTGATCCCAAAGTGGTGACCGTCGACGTGATTTACTTCAGAAGAAGATTCCAACAACAGCAACAATATTGTAATTGTTTATGACGACGGCCTGTCGACCAAACTTCAGCATCAGCCTGCAGAATAATTAGTGCAATAACACCGCAGACGCTACTACAAGAGAAGTGAAGTTTGTCACGCAAGTACCGTTAAAATATTTGTGCTCGTATTGGACTACTTTCTGTTAATCACCTGAACAGTATTGATATCAGTATTATCAGTGATTCCACTTCATATGGGTGCTACTACGAACTTTAGTAAAAACTTCAAGTTACATGTCGTACATTCATTCATTCGTTCAGTTATATAATTTCCATTTCATTTTATTTTCAAAGATATTTTTTTTTTGTTCTTCTATTGATACAACCATAGCTTTTCTGTGCCATAAAGAGGTTATGTACATACAGGTTTTACATGTATAAATACCAGTGTACATATTTTTAATGTTTAATTCATTCTATAGGTATTTTAAGTGGTTTACATTATTGTAATGTATTTGAATACATTGACGGAATAATTACGAGATATTTTGTAATGATCTAGCTGCGCACTGAACATTTAATTGATTGTTAAATTCACTAGTGTCGGTTGGGCTGCTAGTTGCAACTAAATTTAATCTCACCTTTCTTCTACTTTTCCCTTCCATTACCAGAGTTGCACACCATGGATCAAGATTTGATAAAAACACGTTTGGCCGCCCTGGAGGCAGAGAACGTAGCCTTACGAGCTCTCCAAGAGCAAAGCGTCACACACCCTAAATCGGAGCTAGTGGACGCACCTGCTGTATGTCGCGTGGCAGTCAAACTGCCTCCTTTGTGGCCGGACAGAGTTATGGTGTGGTTCGCACAAGCCGAAGCACAGTTTCATCTAGCGGGCATCAACACAGATGACACCAAGTACAGCTACGTCCAGCAGAAGGGAAGTACCAAAAATTGAAAGAGGCTCTAATTAAACGATTTTCACCATCAGAAGAACTACGAGTGAGACAACTCATTGGTGAAAACGAACTCGGAGACCGAAAGCCGTCTCAATTCTTGAGGCACCTCCGATCGCTGTCTGGAACCTCCCTTTCAGATGATAAAATTCTCCGCCAGCTATGGCTTTCGCGCCTCCCCCAACACGTGCAAGGTATTTTGGCAGCTCACGGTGACCTTCCGTTGGAAAAAGTGGCCGATTTGGCCGATAGAATCGTTGAGGCCCAACCGGGACCTGCAAACGTTTATGCTGCCTCAGTGTCTCCTCTGACCCCTATGATGGAGCGGATTGACGAACTCAGCAAGCAAATTGCTGTATTATCATCCGCTTCCAATCGGCCCCAGAAACGCTTGGCAGATGCAAACAAGTCCTCGTGTAAGAACAGTGTCGGCCGATCCAATTACCGCTGTTGGTACCACAGAACTTACGGCGTAAAAGCTCTCAAATGCATCCCGCCCTGCAACTTTAAGGCGGAAAACTGACTTCGCAATCAGTAGCGGCGGCAACTGATTGCAACTACAGCCAACCAACCAGCCGTCGTCTTTTCGTTACAGACCGAGCTACCAAACGACAATTCTTGGTTGACACTGGCTCGGATCTATGCTGCTACCCTCGCAGCTGGCTTTCTAATCGGAGAAAAAGTTCCGAATATGAGCTCAGCGCGGCAAACGGCAGCAGCATTAAGACATACGGCAACGTAAACATGACTCTTGATCTTGGTTTTCGGCGACAGTTCGTTTGGTCGTTTGTTGTGGCTGACGTCACAACTGCCATCATTGGCTCGGATTTTCTGTCCTTCTATCATCTCTTACCAGATTGCCGAGCTAAGAGATTGGTTGACAGCCTTACAAATTTATCATCATCCGCCGTATCTATGTTATCAAACCAACCAAGCGTCAAGGCCGTGGCTATGTCAAATTCTGCTTTTGCACATGTACTAGCAGAATTCCCAGAAATAACTCGTCCACCTGGCGTACCAAGGGTGATAAAGCACGATACCGCGCATTTTATAAAAACTACAGATGGGCCTCCAATTTCGTGCCGTCCTCGCCGACTGGCCCCTCAAAAGTTAGTAGCGGCCAAAAAGGAATTTGAAGACATGGTGAAACCCGGTACTGCACGCCCATCTAAAAGTGCCTGGTCATCTCCACTCCATATGGCCGTAAAAAAAGATGATACGTGGCGCCCATGTGGCGATTACCGTGCATTGAACGCAAGAACCGTACCAGATAGGTACCCAGTTCGGCACATCAACGATTTCGCACATAATCTCACGGGCTCGAAGATATTCAGCACTATAGACTTGGTTAAAGCCTACCATCAGATTCCCGTGGCCGAAGAGGATATTCCGAAGACTGCCATCATCACCCCGTTTGGCCTCTTCGAATTCCCTTTTATGACCTTCGGGCTACGAAACGCTGGTCAAACGTTCCAGCGGTTTATTGATGAGGTCACACGGGGTCTAGATTTTTGCTTTCCCTACGTGGATGATATCCTCGTTCACTCAGCTGATGAGGCTCTCCATCGGGAACACCTTCGGATCCTTTTTGGTCGTCTACGGGACTATGGGGTGGTAGTAAACCCAACCAAGTGTATTCTTGGCGTCCGTGAGACCACATTTCTGGGCCATTACATCAGCGCAGAAGGCACACGACCTCCAGCAGACCGCATCCAAGCCATATTGGATTTTCCACCCCCAAAAACAGTTCAAGGCATGCGCCGATTCCTCGGCATGTTAAATTACTATCGGCGTTTTATCCCACGGGCTGCGCAGTACCAAGCCCCTCTAATAGATGCATTGGCCGCAACTAACAGTAAGGGTGCTAAACCATTTCCATGGACACCGGATCTTCTCGAAAAATTTGAAACATGCAAACAAAGTCTATCCAGTGCAACGCTTCTACAGCATCCGGCCTCTAACGCCAGTTTAGCTCTATTTACTGATGCTTCAAACGTTCATATTGGGTCTTGCTTGCAACAACAGATAGGGAACGATTGGTACCCTCTAGTTTTTTTTAGCAGGAAATTGACAACCAAGCAGACACAGTGGCCAGCTTACTATCGAGAGCTCTTAGCGGTGTATGAAAGCGTGCAACACTTCCGGCATTTTTTTGAAGTAGAACACGTTACCATATATACGGACCACAAGCCGCTGTTGTACGCATTTGCGCAGCGCCGAGAAAGACTTCCACCGGCTCAATTGAATCAACTATCATTCATCAGTCAGTTTACCACCGATATCAAATATATAAAAGGGGAAGACAACATCGTAGCCGATGCAATGTCACGCGTAGAGGCCATTACTCTGGAAGAGGATTACGAGGCTCTCGCAAAATCTCAGCTAGTAGATCAGGAGCTATCTAATCTACGACAACACGGTACTGGCCTGCAATTGACAGACGTTATTATGCCAGGTACGAATACCTCTGTCACCTGTGATATTTCTACTGGGAGACCTCGCCCTTTCCTCACATCACCCTTTCGTCGAGCTGCCTTCGATCGATGTCACAACCTTAGCCACCCTGGTATACGGGCCACCGTTCGCCTGGTGACTGAGCGCTACGTATGGCCAAAAGTCAACACCGACTGCCGCCGATGGGCACGCACCTGTTTACATTGCCAACGTAATAAAGTGACCCGTCATAACACGGCACCTCTAGGTAACTTCGAAACGCCAACAGGTCGTTTCCGCCATGTCCACATCGACATCATAGGCCCCCTACCTCACTCTCATGGGTATAACTATTGTCTCACCGCAATTGACAGATTTACTCGGTGGCCAGAGGTATGGCCTATGACGACAATGACGGCGGAAGAAGTCGCAGACACCTTTGTAACCGGTTGGATCGCACGCTTTGGAGTGCCTAATATACTGACCACAGATCAAGGGCGCCAATTTGAGTCCGCGCTATTTCAACGGTTGATGAATTTTTGTGCCACCAAACGTGTGAGGACTACTCCGTATCATCCTAGTGCAAATGGCATGATCGAGCGCGTCCACCGTCAACTCAAGGCTGCTCTAATGTGTCACGGTGACTCCTGGGTCCGATCGCTCCCACTCGTCCTCTTAGGCATGCGCTCCGCTTTCAAGGAAGACATAAAAGCCACGAGCGCTGAGCTGGTGTACGGGGAGCCACTCAGGCTACCTGGGGAACTACTTGTACCCAACCTGGATCAGGATAGCACTAGTGATACTACCGATTTTGTAGCGCAACTGCGCCACAGAATGGCTAACATTCGTCCAACTCCTGCATCTCGTCACTGTCAGCCCGGTGTGTTTATTTACAAGGAAGTCTCTTCAGCTACACATGCTTTCCTTCGAGACGATACAGTCAGACGCCCACTGCAGTCACCATATACAGGACCTTATAGGATAATTAATCGTTCTAAC
Source organism: Orthosia gothica (assembly GCA_949775005.1). Classification (NCBI taxonomy): domain Eukaryota; kingdom Metazoa; phylum Arthropoda; class Insecta; order Lepidoptera; family Noctuidae; genus Orthosia; species Orthosia gothica. Next base: position 25,068,222 of record OX459041.1, read on the forward strand.
GATGACAAAACCATCACTTTGTTGGTCAAAGATCGAGAAGTGGTTGTAAGTGTTGACCGCATTAAACCAGCATTTGTGGAATTTAATACGAGTCGTCTTCCAGATGTGCAACCGAACATAACTCCACAACATGCTTCTTACCAACCTTCGACCTCTTTGATCCCTGTACCTACCGCTCCAAAACCACTACCCCAAGTTTCTTCCCCACCGTCTTCTATTCCTACTCCCCTTCTGCCAGTGCCAGCACCAACCGTCACTAGAACCGGTAGGCTGGTAAAAGCTAGGAATATTCTAGATTTATAACCTTGTTATAGTAGGTAAGTTACTTTTTTTTTTTTATGTGTTTTTGTAATTTTCTTTGAGATGTTTTTCCTTTCTCCGTAGGGGGGTGGTGTAGCGTTCTGTGAACGCTCACTCGCAGTGATTTATAATCTGTGGGTCACGCGGACACGACTAGTAAAACCGATAGATTTGGGTGCGCGCGGCCCCATCCCTGGGGGGAGGTAATCTATGGTCAAAATAGACAGCCAATTTTGAATTATTAACACACGGGAACTCGGGTCTGGTAAAAACAGCGCTCGCATTTCACAAATTCTTTGTGAAGCTACGTTTATACAACCGATCCCATCCAACTGTTTTCTTGCCGTTCTTCCAACGACTAATCGTTTAACAATAAGAACTGTACAAAGTGTAAGATTGGAAACTCGACAGTAAAAGTGTGCTTGTTGGAGAATCTACGGTGGTGTTTCATTTAATCCGTACCGTCATCCCAGCCCCGTGAAGTCGAGAAAGGGCCATCAGGAAATGCACAGATTCCTGATCCCAAATGTATGACACTCGGCGACAGCATAGCGTTATATCAGCAAAATTATTTCGTTATGGGATCAATACTTGCAATGATTACGCTTTACAATTTACCTCTATATTATACACCGTTAAGTTCTGGTGGCATAAGTCGATCTTCTCTCTAATTTAACTAATACACCGTTAAATTTAGGTCGTTTAAATCCCGTGGAGGGTCGATCCGGTACATAAAACATTATCGATTTGAAACTAGGATACAGGTTACCCTAGTTTAAAAGGCAGGGCTCACAACATCTGTATAGAGCTGTAGCGTAGTTAGAGTCTTGTTAATCATCATATCAGCTGAAAGACGTCCACTGCTGGACATAGGCCTCCCCCAAGCGGCGACCATTGACCGGTCCCGTGTGTCCCGCATCCAGCGGATCCCCGTAACCTTCACCAGGTCATCGGTCCACCTGGTCGGTTTTTATTGGGGTAGCCGGATCCACTCCGGGGATTCTTCGCACCCCTTGCCACGCTGTCGCCTTGACCGCTACCGTAGTCGGAATACGGGCTGCTGGGCACTCTGCATGAAAGAATTGTTAATTTGTTACCTATGTTAGTCTTAATATGATTTACTTAGATTTTAAAGAGAACGCGACTTTTGTCAGTCGTGTATTTGTGAAGGGTTGTCTCCGGGACCACTGCACCCTATTTGATAAAATGGACATAGATTATATATTTATGATAGGACATAATTTATTTTGTTCAACCTGGGCAAAGCCGGTGGGGACCGCTAAGTAGGTAATAATTGCGTTGTAATACTTTTTGTTGTTGGTGACTGATTGAAGTTCAGATTTATTTCATAAAGTATTCGAATATTTCATCTGCTCTGTCGTAGGGCCATACAAAGATATCATATGGTAAAAGGCATAATTTATTACGGAATTTAATTTTATTTTTCGAACACCCCCAACTAACAAATCAATGTTTTATAATAGTCAATTTAACGTTTTACACTTTGAAACTAGTTTTTAAGATTGGTCGCATAAACGTAAATATAAACGTATAAATAACGCGAATTAGGCCCAAATTACACGACAATATTGTCGTTTAGTAGTTAAGTAGAAGTCAGCCAATGACCGTTCAAACGTTGTATACAAGTTAAATAAAAGTACAGAGACCGACTTTACGGTCCAATACTGGTTATGATGAGTCTCTTATGTGACCGCTTATGTCACATAGCTGTTACAATGACGTTTTCAAAAGACTGCTCAACGGCAACCGTTTTGTTTCGTTTGTTAAATATTGTGCCGGTGTTTAAATAAAAAAAGGTAAGTAAATGTCTATTTCCTTAATTACAAAATATCGATTTACTATGCATTATTTAAATGAGTGTGAGATAATGATAGTTGTGTTAATCTTTCAGGGAACTTTAGTTTTATGACAATGTATATATGTGTTTTTGTGAAGTTTTTAACGCCCTCCTCTATTTCTTTGTATTTGAATCGTTTTAATTAATTATCCAAAATATGTTTTCATAATAAAGCATCAACCATCTTGTTTACGTTGTATAGCGACCTTTATATAACACTAATATAACAAAAAGGTCGTATACATTTTCTTGAGTCTATGACGCCGCGGCCATATTCAGTTTACTTTAGGGTTCCTTATGCATTACTTACAGATCTAATAAATATTGCATAACTTGAACAGAGAACTAACTCGGCGCTTTATGATTATAAATTCATCTTCTTTTCTTGTCAATGGCTATCTAATCAAATAGTACGTTTAGCCCAGATTAATTTATTTAAATGTTTTTTTTCAGGTCTAACATAGGATATGAATGAACTATGGTAGTGTTCTTGGACATCGATAAATTTTTGAACTGAAATTATTTAAAACGTCTTAAAAGAGAAAAATGGCCTTGGTGAAGCATTTATTTTACCCTTTCAAACAAATGTTATAACTGTCACAGTTCCATTGCTACTGTTAATTGTTTAATTTTATTGTTGTTTTTTACATTAAATGTTAATTTAAAAAAAAAAAATATACGGAATCTTTTTCGGCAACATTCATTCGTTCTATCCCTTTTTTAAAAGACAAAACAAAATAGAAATGGTTCAATTAAAGTGTGAATTTGACCTTTAAATGATTCAAAAGTCTACTTAAAGTAATGTAACCGTAGAAATTCAACATTTTAGTTGCATACAAGTCTTAGTAAGTCTTCCATACGATCAAAATAGTTTTGTTATAAAAAGGTCATACGCAAACGTTTAAGTGGCGTTTTAATTATATAAAAGTTATGTTAAGATTCACACACGACGATGGTTGTCTTATAAAAACCTTTTATTTAACCGAAACGTTGATATGACCAATACATTGTCCAATAAACGTCATGGCTGGCACCATTAGCCGAAGTCATATATGTTAGTCCTGAAAACTTTTACTCAACATATGCACTGGCACCACTATCCGACGTCATATAAGTTAGTTCTGAAAACGTCTACTCTACATATGCACTGACACCACTATCTGACGTCATATAAGATAGTCCTGAAAACATTTACTCAACATATGCACTGACACCATTCTACAACGTCGTATAAGTTAGTCCTGAAAACGTTTACCCAACATATGCACTGGCACCATTATCCGACGTCATATAAGTTAGTCCTGTAAACATTTACTCAACATATTTACTGACACCATTCTACAACGTTGTATAAGTTAGTCCTGAAAACATTTACTCAACATATGTACTGACACCATTCTACAACGTTGTATAAGTTAGTCCTGAAAACGTTTACTCAACTTTATATTAAGACATTACAGTCCCGCGACTGAACCGTCGTAAGATAAACGTCTATATATCAAAATAGTTAACTACATACCGCTAAATAACTGTTATATACCATGAAGTCTTATAAGACTAGAATTATACGACGTTTTTGCTAGTTGGGCCGCAAGTTATTGAACTGAGAGTTTATTTCATTAAGATACAATCGGACAAACTCACCACGTGCCGCTAACATCTCCTCCTCTCTCCATTCAACCATACCTACCATACTACTCTGACTAGAACAAACTAATATTAAACGACTTTCTTGAGCATAAATAAATTTATTTCGCTGATGACCTCTAATTACAGTTAATTACCTAGGCTATGCTACCGACAAAATAATTCGATGCACAATATAAAAGCCCCCGACGCAGATTGTATTTTCAAAAACATTGCGGTATAATTATCTGTTTAAAAACTGTTGAGTCAGGACAACACAAGAATATGAGATAGTGCCAAGTAATGATGATATTTACCTAAACACAATCACTACAACACAAGATTGATAACAACCGAATATATAAAAACAAGGGTCAAATGTTTATATTCATTAATTTGATTAAGAAGCCAAAACAGAGTGTTACTGTTTATTACAAAGTGTTTTGCGTCCGAAAAGTGAATATAATGTTTCTTCTACCATTAACTTTATTATTACTAGCCATAACATTAGGCTGGTACCTATTAGGAAGATACAATGAAAACTATTGGAAGGCACGTGGAGTGAAATTCTACAGCAAGAACAAAGTGTTGGGACCGTTTTGGGATTTCTTAATTTCGAAACGTGCACTGTTCGAGATCTTCGGGGACTTATACAAGAAACATAGAGATCAACCAGTTATTGGTGTCGGTCAACTTGCCACACCTACATTGTTTGTCATCGACCCGAAAAATGTGCAGCATGTGTTGTCAGGCGACTTCCAAGCTTTCCACCACCGAGGAGTAGAAAGTATCGAAAGTGACCAACTTTCTGATACTATTATCTTAATGAATGGCCCTAGATGGAAGCTGATGCGGAAAAATATGACCCCATTATTCACCGCAAACAAATTGAAGAACATGTATTAAATCATGGACAAAAGCGCCCAAGACTTCGTGACCTATTTGAAAAGCAACCCGAAGACGTGGGAAGGAGATTTCCACAGCACACTGATGATGTTCAACAACGCCGCTGTTTGTGGTGCAATCTTCGGAATTGGAACAGAATCAATTTTCGATTCACCGTTCCTTACTATGGCCAAGAATCTATCGCAATCGAATTGGAAGAACCAGCTGAAATTCCTAATGGTCAGTCTAAGCCCGAAGCTGACGGAGAAGTTGGGCATAAAATTATTCAAGGAACACGAGGAATTCTTCATCGGTTCAATTAATGCCGTTATTAAGAAAAGAGAGCAAGATAATGTGAAAAGGCACGACTTCGCAGATATGTGTACGGCTCTACAGAAGAACGGCACCATGAGAGACCAACAAACAGGCTACGAGATGGAACCCACCACAGGCTTGTTGTCCGCACAAGCTATGTTCTTCTTTACCGCTGGTGTAGAACCTTGCGCCAACGCCATCTTTTCAACGTTAGTTCTACTCTGTCGCCACCCAGAAATCTTAGAGAAAGTTCATCAAGAAATCGACGAACATTTTGAGAAACACAAGAACGTTATAACATATGACGTCATTTGTGAAATGGAGTATGTAGATAAGGTGCTGAGTGAGGGTATGAGACGATTCCCTCCTATTGGACTCTTGACTAGACAATGCTGTCAAGACACTGTGCTGCCTGTTGGCAATGTGAGAGTGGCGAAAGGAACAAAAATATTCACTCCGATTTATGAAATACATAACGATCCTCAAATCTACCCGAACCCAGAAGTGTTCGACCCGGAGCGGTTCTCAAAGGAGAGGAGACCCAACGATGACGTCTACTTGCCATTTGGGATGGGCAACAGGACGTGTATCGGCGCTAGGTATGCCAAGCTGCAGGTAGTCGCCGGTATGGTGCACGTTCTTCGAAACTTTACTGTTCAATCTAAAGAAGGAAATGTTAATATAAAATTTGCACATGACCCCCTTAATGTTAAACTGGGTAATGTTGACGTCCAGCTTATTCCTAGAAACATTAAATAGAATTTTGATGATATATTTAGTGAATCTTTTGTTCTTACATAAGTTGTTATTGTATACATTTAAGTGATATGCGTTGTTTCTATTGGTTTTTTACTACTTAGTTTTTATAAACATGGGCTGAAGTTAGTTATTTAATCTTAATACAATTTGATGTTTTAATTTAATTATTTTATTTTAATTACTAATGTATTTTCTGTTTCTGATATAGGTATAACTGAGTAGCCAAATGCCTATTTATAGACGAGTATCTTTGATCAAAATCTATATAATTGTTTTGTCTTTACAGTACCTACTTTAATAACAAGTAAAATTTTTAATTTAAAAAACCCCCGCCACATTTATCTTGCGTAAACACCCCAAACAGTTAAACGCGCATAACTTTTGAACGGCTAAACCGATTTAATTCAAACATAGCTAAGAACACTCTCGACAAAATCACCTTTCAAACAAAAAAAAACTAAATTAAAATCGGTTCATCCGTTGAGGCGCTATGGTGCCACAGACAGACACACAGATACACAGATACACAGCTACACACGTCAAACTTATAACACATCTTTTTTTCCGGCGGGGGTTAAAAAAGAACATACATGGTACATACATCTAAAGCTCTTTTGACTCTACTTAAGTTTTATTAGGAGAGCAGCGTGCTCTCTATACCCTTTGGCCTATAAATCAAACAACAAAAAGCCTTTCAGACAGAAAACTTTAAATTGAAATACACATAGTGCCAAAAATTTTTTCATGTGCTAGATGTAACAATACATTTGCTGAAATCAAATTTTGAAAGAACTCGTCTAAAAATTATCTTTATGGAATGAAATCTTTTTAAACCTGTTATAAAGAAGAAAATATTATTTGGTTTGTACAACCTTCATATTACGATAAGAAATGGTCATAATTTTATTCATACAATATTTCATTCTTGGATGTTTTATCAAATTTTTGAAGTCGTTTTTATGCCCAAATGTGGCGGAGCACAAACATAGGGTAATGTGTTTTTAATAAAGCCTGTCTATGATTTGCAGAATCTTTTACAAATTTTTTTATTGTTTTTATTATCGATAGGCTCGCATTTGTCCACTACCTCGCCTGATGGTAAGCGATAGTATTTATGTCAAATGCCTTTTTTCCTATACTTGAATCCACGGATAGTCGATACTTAGAAGCACAAAAAATACAGTAATGTATACAGTGAAAACATAACAAAAAAAATTCGCCAACCACCGTTCAACCTTTTAAAGGTATTTATCTAATAAAAAACACCTATTTACTCGGCAGTGCTTCTGGTTAACTATGCAAACAATGCTAGCGCGCAGCTATTTACACGTTCAACCCAAAACAAGGACGCAAGTAGCCAACATAAATACTCCGTAATTCCCTAAAAACTGTTAAGTGTAACTATAGTTATAGGAAACTACAAAAATGTTTGAAATTTTCAGCCACAGCTGAACGTGAAAAGTTTTTGTGAAATCACTGAACAATTTCATTATTCCAGCGTTGGAATTTTCTTCTAAAGACGTAGAGGAATAAACACTTTGGATTTATAAAACATAACGTAATATTAAAACTACATTTATTGAAGGATTAGGCAGAGTTGTTTCAATAACACGTCCACATTTCGTCAGGTTTGTAATAAAGAATTATTTTGTCAATCTTGGGACACGGGATAGCGATTTTTGCGTTTTTTTGAGTTTTAGAGTTTTTGGCGTTTTGTTTAGAAATAAAGATATTTGACAGATAGCGAGCGATTAGCAAACGATTGTGTAGGACCTACCATACCTACACTGTAGGTAATTCCGACTTTTATGACATAAACCGTTTGGTCGCGCGATGATTGCTGATAGCTATTTCATAAGTAATACGCCTGCCGATCCTTTGAAAGGAGTGCGAGGGGCCGAAGCCAACTCGCAGAGGCCTTGTTAGGCATGTATCAGGAAATGTGACACCAACCGACGATTATTCCTATGCAAGTGCACCCAAGGGCATATCCCCGTTTGTTGCAGGACTATTGCAAAATATGGAGAAAAATATATTGGGCTATGGGTTTGGTAGGTTGCCTAAAACTATAGGAGGACTTCTAGCCCCTGCCTGACCACTGTGGAACTATACGGCTAGTCGGCTATTTATTATTATAAGTCCTATGTAATAGAGGGCGACCTTTTTGCTATCGACCTGGCACAAATCTAGACTCCGGGCTACTACTAGATATTCCAGGTGAAAAAAAATACACTGTTTGACCTGCGAATCAATATCAAACCTCATGCTGAGACATAGCACTTGCTAGTGGTCGCACTCTATGTGGTACACTTCGGGTAATCGAGATAGACCAAACATGTGAAACGACTCCCCGTTTCGCAGGAATGTACCAGCAGTTATGTTTAGGTCCAATGTAATTGAGGGCCAAGTCTATTGCAAATCCAGCTTCCAGGCTGCTACTAAAACATTCCAGATTCCAGATGAAAGAACCGAATGACACTCCCAAAGCACAGAACCCAGGTGATACTGAGCACTATTTTAAAGTTAGATACATTACACAACGCTATCATTTCTTTGGTATCTAATAAACGTCATTATCGGGCAGTTACCTACAATAACAACAAGGCAAAATCTAATGACATTCAAAATACTATGCAGATAACAGCTGCCTGTCGATAAAATCAAAACTTGCTAAAAATAAACAGCGCATGACTGAAGTCAACATTGCTTTACGTCTATTTTATTTAAATAATTTATCAACTTTATGATTACACGCGAAAATATTATGAAGTAGTTACATCCTTATGTATGCAAGATAAGATAATTATTACGAATTTATCCATACTTATAAATGCAAAAGTAACTCTGTCCGTTTGTTTGTTACATTTTGAAGTAACAATGACTTAAGACGCAGATACCCCTCAGTAGCTGATTTAAAATGAGAATCACCGCTAAACAGCTAGTCGTAATTTATTAGCAAAAATATATGTTACGTTAGACTATTTTCCTGATAATTTGGTCCAAGATTTTTTTAATTTGTATTCGTATAACATTGCGTAATTAATTTGTAAAGTTAAAGGTGCTCCCACACTGCTGTTAAAAATGTTTACAAACATTAGTAAACTTTTTCTAAATAAACTTTTGACCACAATGTTAAGAAAGTAATCACAAAATTGTTAGTATATTGTAACAAGTGCTTGAATCTAGTTAGAGCCCTTTTTCTTTTATAAACATTTTCCACTAGTGTAGGAGCACTCAAAACATCTAACAATTCCTAACAGAATTTGACAATTAATAACATTTGTTAGTACATGTTAGTGTTAGAAAATGTTTGTAAACATTTTTAACAGCAGTGTGGGAGCCCAAATAGTCTACGACTAACAAAAAAACGACAATCGCACCAAAACAAGACGGTACCCTGACCAAAAAATCGGCATGAGATATGAGCATTCCTATTGGTCTAGCGGCACTGGTGGCGCATGAATTACAGTAGTGAATACGCCCAGATTTTAGAATAAAATCTTTATAAAATCGAATATTGGTCTTTTGAAAAAAAAGATCTATAAAAATGTTAGTTATTAAATTGTCTATCCATTAGTGTTAGAACAAAAAATAATTAATGAACACTTTACGAGGAGATGCATAATATCAATAATTATTTCTAATTTTATGTTTTTTTGGAAGGAGATTAGTGAAATATATACAACATTTAAAAAAAAACTAATTCTACCATTTTAGAATCAATATTATGTAGAAATTTAATGTATTTTTATTAATTGATATTTATTTTGTTTGTTAAATAACGAGTAGATAGCTCCTAAAAACAGCACAAAAAACGGCATGCGCGGCGTTTTGCTCGGTGTACCGCCTTATCAAAGACAATTTGATTCACGATACAGGAAGAAATTCGTAGAGTGGGACAAAGAATAAAAAAAATATATATTATCGTGTACATTTAGGGTCAGTCCAAACATGAAGCTAGTTGCACAATAGCAAGCGTAAATAGAAGATGAAGATAGTATGAAGAAAAAGTACATAGTAAGTAAAAAATTCAAGAAACTACACGGACACTGTATTAATTATTTACTTAGTAGCTTCTGCCAGCGGCTTCGCCCGATCGAAAGTCGAATGTTTACCCGAGGGATCATATTCCGGGGTTAAAAAATATCCTATGTGCTATTCCTGACTATAATCTATATCTGTGCCAAATTTCATCCAGATCCATTCAGTAGGTTTTGAGTAACAAACATACAAACACACACAAACTCACAAACTTTCGCCTTTATAATATTAGTAGGTAGTAGGATATTATTATAGTGTGACAAGCTTCTGCCAGCGGCTTCGACCGCGTAAAAGTCGGAAATTATCCCGAGGGAACATATTCCCGATAAAAAGTACCCGATGTGCTATTCCTGACTATAATCTATCTCTGTGCCAAATTTCAACCAGATCCATCCAGCCGTTTGAGTATGAAGAAGTAACAAACACACACACACAAACTTTCACTGAAGCTAGTAAATTATAAACCTTTTTTTATAAATTTCTTACAAAGACTGCTTATCTCTTTTCTTTCTTCCTTTTGCAATTCATCTTGTAAACAAAGTCTGTCCGTGAAATTGGTGCAGCCATACAAACGCCGACAACTTATTGTTCCTGCCAGGACATGAATTTAATATCGCCGCACCATTAATATGGCATCGCTGCAATTAGGGATGTAGCGGTAGCGGAGGTGGAGGCGGAGACGGAGGTGCATAGTGTGACCTATACTATGTGTGTGTGACAATGGGGAGGTGTCCGCAACTCCACGTTCAAGTGCGTATAGTTGTCGGCACGTAACTTGACAAGAGTCGCTAGATTCGCACAAGTCATTTTGTAGGTCTCTTTGGTTACCAAGCGGGACGCGGGGGACGTTTAGCACCGTCGTTCCGAACGCGCGATTGGTTGGTCAGTTGACGCAAGGATCGACTGACCAATCGCATCACGTCCACGTTCCGTTTGCTATATATGATGGTTGGTCAGTTCGAGCAGTATGCGCGAACTTATCCCCAAAATACGCAAAAACCATGCCAAGTTAGGTGCCGACAACTATATAATGCATATAGTTCGTATAAGTAGGAACAGTCGAACCCAGCCCTACAAGGAAGGCCAGCAGTGCCCTTGTGTTACAGACTATCTCAGAGAGGATAGCTGGATTTCCGAAGTATTTTGTCCCGTATCCAGCGATCACTGGGCAGCTTAGAAGCAGATGAGCTGCTGTCTCGCCCTGCTCCATGCAAGTTCTGCAGAGTAGAGTGTTTTTAACTTCCATAACAAAGAATTGATTATTAAGATGCGGAGGTAAACGAAGAGGTTAAAGTAAAAAAAACTTTTTTGCAAAAAAATACTACCGACTTCCAAATGAAAAACTACAAAGTGAAAAATAACTTAACTTTTGGAAGTAGGTGTCTTTCGTAGGTACCATTTTTTTGCGATATGGACACCGACTTCCAAAAGTTAAGTTATTTTTCACTTTGTAGTTTTTCATTTGGAAGTCGGTAGTATTTTTTTGCAAAAAAGTTTTTTTATTTTTCCCTTTTTAGTTTTACCTACCTAATAGCAAGTTGTTTATTAAGGTCCCTATAACTCCAGAATAGATTAACCGAATAATATGAAACTTGAACATAACCGGTGAAATGAGAGATCTGTGTACCCCTTTAGAGCGTACTGGCGTGATGTTATGTTATGAAATGGTATAAACAACAAACAGACATGCGATTGCAGCAAGCCCGAGAGTTTTGCCGTTATTTATTGAAGAGTTCTGTTGTGTATCTCCGAAGTTCTTCATCAGACCTTCACCAAATTAAAATGGGACCAATTTCGTAACATACTCTTTCAAACAAAAAAAGAATTTTCAAAATCGGTCCACAATTGACAGAGATATCGGTGAACATACACAAAAAAAAAAAAAAAAAAACAAACATAAAGTCGAACATAGAACCTCCTCCTTTTTTTGTAAGTCGGTTAAAAAAACCGGCCAAGTGCGTGACGAACTTTGCAAATTTAGTGTTACGTACCAAATGTGGAAGCAAAGCAAGAAGAAAAGCAAAGCAAGAAGCAAGGAGCCGTTCGAACGACAGAATTATTTATAAGCAGTAGGTGAGTGATCTTATTATTAACACCTCCCTTCTGTGCTACGCTTTTGACGGCAAAATCAAGTTGGTGTTAATAGGTAAAATAAGAGAATTTCAAAGAAAAATCAGATTTAACAATATATTGGTAGTTGTTAGTTAAATATACGTAATAATACACATTATCAACACACTTCTTCAAGTTCATAGGTCAATGGCAAGTTAAAAATTCTTCGACACAAAATTTAAAAAAAGCTGACTTTGGTAGCTTCTCATTTCTTATTTGCCAATATTTTAAAAACAAAACGGAGTATGTATTTACTCACCGACTTCTAAACAACGATACCCCACTCAAAGGGGTAGATGATTTTCGCGCGGCCCTTTAGCTGTATGGGAGCCCCCATAAAACAGTTAATTATATTTTCTGACAATTTGTATGGCTTTGAGTCAACAAGATGCTTATGAAAATTTGAAGAATGTATCTCCAACTTAAAAAACTTACTGGCTTGGCTGTAAAACTTTTGTGACAGACGACGGAGAGACGGACACGATTTAATAATTTGTGTTACAGGTTCATCTATAATTAAGATAACTAAAACTACTCGCCTCCGCAAGGCGAATACGCATTGGAAATACTTTAATTGTGCGTACAGCTGAGTGGAATTTTGTGCCAGAGTTTCCGTTTCCTGATAGCTACAACCTGGGATTCTTTATGTCAAGAGTGTATAGGTTACTTCTAGGCAAGTGTGCTCCATGGTTGTCCACATCATCGCTTAACATCAGGTGAGATAGTGGTCCAACGCAAACCTATCAACAATAATAAAAAAATAAAGATGGCGAGGTCTTGCGGAGGTTCCGCACTTGCGGAAGCGGAGGCGAGGTTCTGTTCAGGCAGCAATAGCTGAAGCGCTGTGTTTCACTGTAATTACTACAAAGTGATGAGGAGCTAGCTACAACTACGGTCTAAGGCGTAGGCCCGTAACTCGATTGTCGTAGCAATATCTACGACAATCGAGTCAAACAATCAACAATCGAAATCATCGCGTTAAATTACCCGTGATAATAATATTGTTTTCAATTATGAAACGCGAAAGTTTTAAAGTTAATATCTACGATAATCCTGATTTTCTGAACGGACCATTTTATGTACTTTGGTGTTGCTGACAGGGTGTAATTTTATTAATATGCAGTTACATTTTATGCTTGTATCTTAAAAACTTATGCTGAATAATAGTTGTAACTAGAATCAATAATTTTATATATTTTGACATTCATAAGTGCTGTTTAATGGCCTCACTGAAATAAGTAATTTGAATTTGAACTAAAACAATTACTACACGGTCAAATTATCTGTGTATTTGGAGCTGTCAATGACATTCTGACGTTCGACTCTCGCTATTGCGGCACGAAGCAAACGCGTGGCGCCGCGCGGGTAGTTGTGAGTGGAGTCAGTTGACGTACGAAGTGCACAGTTATATTGACCGTGTAGTACCTACACGATTGGTCATAAAGACGAAATGTAGATAGCTAACTTATCTTCTTATTATATGTGCGCCAATCGCCTATCAATAATTATCTTTAAGTGGTTGCGTCAACACTAGCTCCCAATATTTTTTAATTAAAGAAACAAATGATTTCCACACACATATTTTCGCACATTTTCGGACCATGATAAGGAAAACTCATGAAAACAGTGTGATATTTCCCCTCCAGCCCGATTTAAGTTTGGTAAGCCCCTTTCAAGTCGGTGGCATAGCTATGAGTGATGTATTGTCATGCCGGGACTTAACGACTTCCAAGGAAGAACACACAATAATTCCTGTGCCAAATCGTGAGTGTACTTTTGGCCTAGTTCGTTGAAAACATTACTTTTACCAACATTGATAAAATGTTTCATATACCTACCGAGAATTTAATTTTACGAATGTTCTAGATAACGTTATACAGGATGAAGTTTAAGTAATAGCTATTTTATTGCCTGCGTTATTATTTAGCAGGATGGTGTTAGGTTGAGGCCTCATTAGTGCGTTGCGTCGTCGCGACGGATCAACGCGACGCAGAGTCTCAATGTGGATTTCAAAGCCGTACAAAGCCGCCTTACACGTTGTCCAAACGTGGTTTCCATTTACTTAACAGGTTAACTGCCAGATGCCCGACAAACAATACATTTTCTATTGTGTCTCGTTCTCTGGCAGCCAAACTGTTAAGGATGTGTGTTTCGGCTTTCAGATTAGACAATGAATCGGCACAAACACTGGCCTGCGTCGCACCGGAGCTCAAACAGTGCTGCGCATCATCCATCCCCGGTTCGTCTTTCGTCCGTCGATCAGTTGAAATTGGATAATGTGGCCTGTCACTAAAAAATATATGTTAAACGATGAGGCCACACGCTTAGCGTCACAATTTGTTAAACGAATCTAAATTAACACTTTTACATACATATTTTTTTTTATTTTTTTTTTATTTCAATAAAAATATTGACAGCATAGTTACATACAAAGTTACAACATACAGAATTAGTATCTTAGGAATAGGTCCCCTGGCTCCCAAACTAGGTATACCTGTGACTTGGGAGTCAGTGTTCCTCCATTATAAAAGTCAATATGTATATTGCTGGTTATTAAAAAGTTGGTTGTGATAATAAAAAAAACAAAAGGCACATTTTTAATTTGTAGTACAATAATAACAATTACCAATCGTGAGAATGTGTGTGATGGTGTGTTGTGTGTGTGTCCGGGGGTGTGTGTGTATATGTGAATGAGTGTCTGTGTATATGTGTTTGTGAAATGTCAAGTGTAAGTATGAAGATGAGATGTTTGTGTTAGACTATTGATTAGAAGAGGATAAAAGGTTTTCTATTTCGTCATAGTTTTTATCCATCAACCACGCTTTCACAGCGATTTTACATTTGTGTAAATTAAGTTTATGTATTGCAAGCGGTTTATTGACCCTGTTATACAGTTTTTGACTGAGATAAGAGAACTGGCGTTCAGCAAAGGTGGTATTATGGCTTACAGGTGAAAATACAATATCAGCTCGACGTTTATTGGTTATTATCATAGGAACGCGATGTTTTCTCAGGATACACTGAAGCACATAGAGTTTTCTTACTGAAAGTACTTTGCAGTCCTTGTAAAGATCTTCTGTGGGATATCTGTAGGGCCTACAATACATTACCCTGAGGACTGCCCTCTGTGCTCTCTCTAATTTGAGAAAGAAGGTCTTACAGACTCCACCCCATGCTGGCAGGCAGTATGCAAGAAGTGATTGGCAAAGTTGTTTTTGCTACCAATTTGAATATGACTGTAGGGTCTGTTTAGTTAGGACATGCCGGTTTCCTCACGATGTTTTCCTTCGACGTTTTGAGAGCAGTGGTGATGAAATAATTTACACAAAGTAAAGCGCCTGCCTGGGCTCGAATACAACTAGTAAGTCGCAGCCGATACCACTAGGCCACCACTGCTCTCCCGATACCACCAGCCAGTTTACACAAACAAACAAACAAATGTTAATTCTAATGATTGTGACCATGTCAGCTTAAAAACTAACAGGCATCCGTCCATCGCATGTAATAGGGGGCGAACCTATTGACAGACTCTGGGCTGCTATTGAGAAGTTCCAGATGGAAAAACCCAATAACACTAGACAGGCAGTCCCACACACACAGACTTATGTCGCGGTAGCCCAGTGGCCAAGACCTCGCCTCTCGTGCTTAAGGTCGTGGGGTCAAATCCAGGCAAGTACCAATGTGACTTTGTCAAATTCATATGTACTTTCTAAGTTTATCTTGGACATCACAGCCAACGGTGAAGGAAAACATCGTGAGGAAACTTGGACTTATATAGTAAGTCTGAAATAGCCAAGTCTGAGGCCTGTGGGGTTCCCAGAGGCAGCTTCAGTAAATCTAAAACCAGAGGTGGCTCCATCGTCAAACGAAAAGAAGAAGAAGCAGACTTATTTTTAGCAACCGGGTAAAAAAAAAACAAATTGTGTATCGCTCAAGACCGATAACTTAATAAAAACAGCACAAAATCTCTCGCGTGTATTTTTAGTGCGAGAACACCGATTTTATCAAGGTATTGTTGGTATTGTGTTAAAATTGAAAGGCGTCATGAATATCATTCATTATAATAGGGAGAAGTTCCCAAAACTTTGTACCGAAACTTCTTTGTTAAACTTACAAGTGGGGGGTGGTGGGGGGGCTAAACAATCTCTTAGGATCGCTTTGTTCTAGATTTCGCCGGTCTTCTTGAATCTCACGTAGAAACTGTAATTCTAATATCGATGCTTGTAACACTCGTGAAGTTTCCTTAGACGTCATGTATTCACGTTTGGTTCATTTATTAAATTTATTAACCCCCGCCGGAAAAAGAAGGGGTGTTTAACCCCCGCCGGAAAAAGAAGGGGTGTTATAAGTTTCACGTGTGTTGCTGTGTATCTGTGTGTCTGTCTGTGGCATCATAGCGCCTAAACGGATGAACCGATTTCGATTTAGTTTTTTTTGTTTGAAAGCTAATTTTGTCGAGAGTGTTCTTAGCTATGTTTGAATAAAATCGGTTCAGCCGTTCAAAAGTTATGGGTATTTTACTGTTTGAATCGGGGTGTTTTCGCAAGATAAATGCGTCGGGGGTTTTTTAAATTGTGAAATTTTACTTGTTGTTATAAGGAATCTGAAAGTAGTTGCCTTTGTTATTAAAATACATCAAAATCATTGTTCAAGTGAATACAAAAATAACATTCCTGAATACAGACACAGACAGACAATATTAATTGCAATAAACGATTAAAAAGAACATTGCTATTATTTTTCTTCAGAAAAGCTTTATTAATCTCTTTCCAGCGACTGGGTACGTGATATTTTAATAAAAATAGACCAGTCCACTTCTTAAGTAGACTCTCAGGTCCAGTGGCGGTCTTGGGGGGAGGCGAGCAGGTCGATCGCCCGGGACCTTGCGGGCCAAACCAAAATGCTTATCTACAACTAAAACTTTTAAAAGAAATATTGGTACAGTATTAATAATATTAAGTGCGAAGTTTATCATTTCTCGTCTCTCATCATAGCAATACATACATTGTAAAAAGGAAAAGGGGGTCGAAAATATCGGCCGCGTGCCCGGAGCCTCGCAGCGGTTATGGCCGCCCCTGTTTAGACCAAAACAGTTCTGACTTTCAGTTTAAAAACGATAGGTAAAAGCTAACTTCTAGCTCACCCTGCTCTGCTAACCCTTTTCAAAATATGTTAAGATCACTTGTCTGGTTGTCAGACTTGAAGATTCTGACTTTCCATCTGTCAAATGGTATATTTGTAAGTGTCCTCTAATTACAATTACAATTACGGTTGAGTGCAAGTAATGACTAATGAGACAAGTAAAGTTTTCGTCGCCTGAGTGCCAACACCAAGCCTCTAGTTAGCTCGTTTGTTCTATAAACTTTCTACCAACTGCATTATGTTCACAGTTTCATAGGGACGTTCACAGCATTTGTTGCTCCTTATGTTTTTTTTTTTTTTTGTTAATACTAATCCCCGCCACATAATGGCGCCTATTCTGCTCAAACTGGTGCATACAAATTCCTTCTTTCGTGCCTCTCGTAAGTTTATTCTTCATACTGTATCTTTCTCACATTCATCTCCATACATACTGTGGGTGGGTATCCCACTTTATTTATCTAATTATGTGTCATTTTATTTATTCAGTTCGGGTTAAAAATACAAAAATAAATATACAAAAAAGTGCTGATCATCTTATACAGTATACAAAAGGAGCTATATATCACAGAGTAATTAAAAAATACAATAACAATATACAAAGTGCTTATCATTATGCAGAATAAAATATAAAAGATGCGGTTTATCACAGATTTCAAAACATTGCTATTATCACAGATATTATTAATACAATTTTTTGGGAGATAAACACAAAATACAGTTTGTCACAACACAAAATCCAAAATCTTATACAGTCTACAAATTTAGGTACTATATTAGCATACTAGTCACCGCAGTTTTGTGCGTCGACTACTATGCTTCTAAGCAGATATTATCATAATACAAGTGAAGCATAGCGACGCTTCAACTTTGGTTTCGTGCGATGACTTTTGTGGCCACATGTACACAGTATGCCAAGAACTTTTCCCTATTTTTCTTTGTCATGAACCCACAGATACTCTCGTTCGTCAGTCTCATGTCCAGCTCACATTCAAGTTGGTAGCGCTCCCTGATAAATAGCGGGCATTCTACAATAATGTGCTGGACACTTTCTGCCCCGCCTGGATCGCAGACGCACGATGGACTCTCCTTACACTTGAAGCGATTCAAGTATTCAGAGAACCCACCGTGCCCCGTCAAAACCTGCGTGAGAACACCTGAGGGCCGCACCTGTTTTACAATACGGAAAGCCGCTATGGCATCCGGAAGAAACATTTTCGTCACAGAGGCAGTCTCGCCCGACACATATCTTCGATTCCATTCATCAAGCGATTCCAAACGGATCTGTCGCTTGATAAATGAAACCGGACACTGGTCGTAGTCCGGCTTCCTCCGTAACGACAACGCTGCCTCCTTTGCCAACTCGTCCGCCCGCTCATTCCCTGGCAGGCCCGCGTGTGCCTTGACCCAGAACAAAGACACAGCTTTGTTCTGGCCCAAGGCCTTAGCCAAATTGGCGCGCGCACGAACTGCCAGGGGATGGAGAGAGCCATGGCTTGCAAGCGTCTGCAATGCTGACATTGAGTCACTGTACAAACCGTAGCTCGTCTCTTGCCGCGCGAGGATTACGTCTGTCGCCTTGCAAATAGCCAGGAGTTCCGCCTGGTAGACTGTGCAGTACGCGGCAAGGCTAAGCTTGAGTTTCCGGACTTCGCCCTCATTATCCCAAATGGATAATGCGGCTCCGACCTTCCCCTCAATCTTGCTGCCGTCGGTGAATATTCGCACCGTCTGCACGTTGTTGCTATCTAGCGACTGTTGGTCTGCCAGGCCCATGAACTCCAGGGGTATTTGTTTAGCTGGATGAGGGGCTTCTGCAAATCTCACCATACTCTCGATATCCCTATCTCCTGGCACAAACCGGGATGACCCTCTCCTTGCTTCATACAGGGCGGCTGCCTCTTGTATGCGCAGATCTAGAGGTAGTATCCCGGATAGTACCAGTGCCGAGTTCAAAGAGACAGTACGGTAAGACTTGCAGAGCTTCTGAACGAATCCTCGTTGGACAGAGCCTAGCTTCTTCCGTATGCCCAGCTTTTTCGTAGCGGGAGCCCAGGCTGCGGCCGCGTATGTAACTATGGGTTCAATTGTTGCCGTATAGATAGTGTGTATGATCTCAGTGTTCAGTCCCCAACTCACTTTGGCAGCGCGGGACAGCTGTTTGTAGATGCCAGCTGCCCTCTTGCAGACGTTCGCGGTGTGCTCACTGAAAGTGAGCTTCTCGTCTATGGTTAGACCCAGCAACTTCATTTTCTTGACCATACCGATGTCGACCCCGGCCATGCTCAGTATTGGAGTGTCGTACTTAAGCTTATTGGTTATGGTCATCGCACAGGTTTTGTGCGGTGCAAACCTCAGCTTATTTCGGACGCCCCAATCCTGAACATGGGCGAGGGCTGCATTGGCAGATCTCGAGACTTCAGTCGCCGTGTCCCCATCCACGACCAGGACGATGTCATCCGCGAACGCCTGCACGAAGACCCCACGCCGCTCCAGTTCCTGCAACAGTGGGTCGAGAAGGAGATTCCACAGGATTGGACCGCCGATTGACCCTTGAACACAGCCCTTGTCAGTCTCTCTCGTACATTCCTCCCCGGCGTAACGAACCTTAACCTTCCTACTGTCGAGATAGCTGTCTATCAGCCGCCTGATGTTCACCGGGCACTTTTCCTCAGCCAGCCTGACTTTTATAGCTGGCCACCAAGCGCTATCGAAGGCCCCCTCTATATCCAATGACACCAGGACAATTAGCTTCTTCAGCCTCAACTTGTCCTGTACGTGCTCCATTAGTGTATATAGGGCGTCCTCGGTGCTCCTCTGGGGCATAAAGCCAAACTGGCGGGTACTAAACCGCGGAACAAGCTGCCACTTTAGACGTGCTACGACCATCCTCTCCAGGACCTTCCCTAGAACAGGCAGCAGACCGATTGGTCGGTATGCCTTGGGGGTCAGATAGTTGTCCTTGCCCGGCTTCCTAAGGACCACGACCGTAGCTTCTTTCCAGATCTCCGGAAAGTGTGCTAGTTCGAGGCACTTGTTGTAGAGGGCAAGGAACAATTCTGGGTCCTGGTGGATCGCTCGACTGCAGATGTCAGACGTCAGTCCGTCCCCTCCTGGTGCCTTTTTGGGATTGAAACCTGCCACGGCGGTCTTCAGCTCCAGCGTCGTAAATGAGGGGTCACGATGTTCATCATGGACCCATTCATTAACTCGACTGGCCGCTTCTCTAATTCGCCTGTGGTCAGCGTTGTCCTGGTCTACTCTGTCTTTGGGGTAGAACGTATCTGCGAGTAGGGAGGCCGATTCACTTGGATTAAGGAATGTACCATCGCAGCATAGGGTCAGTTCTTCCTGCCGTCTGGCGGTCCTACCGATGATCCTGTAGATTCCCTCCCAGACGCCTTCCCGATCCTGCTTCCGGCAAAACTCCTTCCAACTGGCGACTTGGGCATTCTTCGCTTGCATCTCATATTCTTCCTTGGCTTTCAGGTACTCGTCGACGACCATCGCTCTCCGGACCGGCGCGGCGTTGCGGATGTGGTTCTTCTTCCTAGTAACCTCTTTCTTCTTCACAGCGAGTTCCTCGGACCACCACGGACAGGTAAGTTTTACTTTATTTGTAACCCCCGGAATAGCGTATTTACAGGTTTCCTCTATTATGTTACTATATTTAATTACCATTTCTTCTAAATTTTTCTTATTATTTATACCCTTTATACTATCTAAATTTATCTGATTTACAGTTTTTAGTTCCTCCAATTTTTCATTAAATTTTTCCCAATTCGCTTTCCTTGTGTTGTACTTTCTAGTGGTTCGTTGAATGTGAACCCCTACTTCTTTTTTTACATTTATATTAAAGAAAATCGTGTTGTGGTCCGAGGAGGTTACTCCTGCGTCGACTCGCCAGCCATCCACCAGGTCAAAAAGGCCGAGCGAGCATGCCGTGACGTCCACATGGCTTTTGTACGCTCTACCACCTCTGACCGTGTCAAATGTGGGAGCGTCACCAGTGTTTAGCACCTGAAGCTCCAACTCTTCCAGGGTGGCGGACATGTCCTCCCCCCTGGGGTCTTCTTTGATGCTGCCCCACCAAACGCTTTTCGCGTTGGCGTCGCCACCTATTAACAATCTACCGGTGGCCACTTCCGATTGGATCCGGGTCAACTGGTCCAGGTATGGCCCTATGGGTTGGTCTGGCTCGAAGTAGTAGGAGACTACTGCGATTTCCCAGGCTTTGGTCCGGATCCCCACCACAACGATATTGTTTGTGGTGAGTTTCGGGTAGGGTATGACGTCCAAGTCATGATCAAAGACGGCGATCGCCGCCTTTACCCGCCCACTTCCATCAACCTCGCACTGGTAGATTCTCGCCCCTCGGTAGCTCTTCATACTTCGTGCTCCACCCACATACGGCTCCTGGATCAGTGCCCACGAGATCTTCCGATCACTGGCCTCTAAAAAGAGTTCGGTGGTAGCCAGTTGCTTTCGTTGTAAATTCGCTTGGGCCACGCGGTATGGTCTTGTTGGTTGTTGGACAGAAGTCGCCGGGGCGCCCTTAGCAGTATGCTATGGTGGATCGGGCTATTGCGTCCCATCTTCTTCTTACCATGCACTCAGAGCTGAAGGCATGGTGTTCTACTTGCCCTATTTTTGCACGTGTGCAATTGCAGCAGGTCGGTGGAAGACCTGCGCTCCAGTCCGCGCACTCCGTCCTCATGTGAGGCCCGCCGCAGTGGCCGCACTTCGCCACGGTCTCCGTACAGAGGCGTCGGCTATGCCCGTACCCAAGGCAGAGCGAGCATTGAACGAGCGGGGACTGATCTTCAACCCTTACACGTTGAAGGTCCAAATGCACCGCTCCGACCTCGAGCATACGCCTCCAGACCACTGCGGTGACCCTCAACACTACATGACATATGTGCGGGTTCCTGGCGCGTTTTCTGTAGAGGACTTCCACCTTGCTGTGCTCGTCCTTTAGGTTCTCAAATATATTTCCATTTTGTTTTTGTAAGGCCTTTAATATCTCCTCATTAGACAGGTACTGCATCACGTCTTTTACTATGACCTGTGGATTTTTATTTTGGATGTATTGTGCTTCCAGCTCTGGTGCTTGGCCTATCTTTTCCTTCAGTTTTCTCCTTTCTTCTTCTGTGCGACAGCCCACTATTACTTTTCTGTCTTTTGCTTTTCTGATTTTGTCTACTATTATTCCCCCTTCCTTGGCGTTAACAACTTGCCTGATTTTGTCCAGGACTTGCTCCCCCGTCTTCTTTTCATCCCTGGCCGTCACTACGATGGAATGCAATGTATTTGAAACTGGGTTTTGGATGGCAGGCCGACTTGCCGCTACGCTTGCATAGGAGAACTTCTCCATATGCTGCTGACTAGCTAGTAGGGCCTCTTTCAGTCTGTCCATCCTTTTTGTTTTTTTTTGTTTTTATTATTAAAATTTGTTTTTATTATTAGAATACAAGCCGTGTGTCCGACTGCAGTTTCCATCGGTGAAAATGTACTACCATAAGAACTTTTGTTCCCAATTTAACCTCTGTAGTAGTTGAATTTTCAAGAATCCTTCCTTTTAATACATGAGGAACTTTGGTGCTTTAGACATAACAGTTTAGGCTGTGCATGTTTGTCAGCGTTTGAGATTATTTAATACTACTTTCTGCCAATAGCTTTGCTCCCGTAGGTAGACTATCTTGACCAGCAGTTGGATATCTCGAGCCAGTTTTGTTAACAAGGCCTTCTAGCCTCCGTTCTTATATTGAACTCTATAGGAATATTCTACAATCTTCAATACTAGCCTTTGCCCGCGGTTTCGTTCCCGTTGACTATCCTACAGGAACAATGTTTTTTCACGCAGTAGATTAGACAGAACTCACAGTCCGAACTCCGGACTGGTCGCAACTGGTCGCAACTGCTGACATTGGTATTCACACGACAGAAAAAAGCTTAACTTGCTCGCAAGCACAGATTAAAATTCAAATTTTAGTCATGCTGCCTGAATCATTAATGTGCTTTAGTACCTATTTCATAAATACCAATACATAAATGTTTTTGTTAGTGGGGTATGTAACTATAATGTGACCGAAGAAGGGCAAGACGATTCATCAGCGGACCCGGTGTATATTTTGTCACCTGGCACCTTCTGCCAAAACTACAAAACTGATTGTGAATTTAGCAATGACAGAAACAAAAGTCGAATTTTGAAGCCATAAGTATTTGAAATACTAACTACAAAATACCTCAGCGTAATTTGCAATTGGAATTTCAAATACCTGATATTAGAAATTCCAATTACAAATTAATTTTTTAAGAAGTAATTGAATTACGAAGACCGAATATATACATGTTTGTATTTCAATTACTTGTTTTACATACATACATACATAAACTCACGCCTTTTTCCCATGGGGGTAGGCAAAAACTACAGAACGCCACCTGCTACGATCCTTACATACTTCTTTTGCTTCACACACATGCATACATCTAGTCATACACACACGCCGGTTATGGGTACTGCGCACTTGGCTTTTCTGAAGAACATCACCTATAAGGTCTATGTATGTCTTTCTAGGGCGTCCCCTCCCGGCGTTTCCATTCACGTCTGCCTTGCCTTGCTTGTGCCTTGTGTACTTGTTTTATTACATGTAATTCAAATACTTTCCAACCATCTATGTTTATTATTACATACTTAATCATTCGTACTTTCCTCAGTCATATTCAGCATAAATCTCTTGTTATTAGAGGCAATATAACATGAGCAGGTAACGTGAGCCACCGCGAGCTGCCAGTGAAACGTTGTCTGCGGTCATAACGCATTAACGTCGATAGCAATAATACATTTTACAATATTACAGTATTTAAATATTCATGCCTTTGTACTTGGGTAATAAATGAACACGCTTTTACTTTGTTAGGTTGTACGGTTTCTAGAGGCAGTGGTTTATTCTCTTACCATGGTGGTATCATAGTTAAATTTCTAACCAAAATTTGTTACCTTTCACCCATGCATTCCTATTCACCTCGTGTCTAATAGTGTGTCCTGTATAGTGTGTAGTGAGATATAACGATGCTGACACTGTATATTTTAGAAAATGCCTTGAACTCTTCCAAATTTATTGGTTCATTCGTTCATAATGTGTACAATCTAATTCATCATTCACATCACAGACTTCACTCCACTGTTAATCATTGATGTTTAATTGCTCTCCAGAGACTGTGTGTAGTCTATTAGCAACGCGTTTGTACCTAATTGGATATATTACCTTATATCTTCAAAAGCTCTTTGGTGGGCAGGTGCATTGTTAGACAGATTCCCCTTCAAAGGCACCTTCTCTCTTTGAACCGACAAACAAATCTCTGGCGTAGCACACATCGGTAGAATCGATTGCCGAATGCAAGCGTTCGTTCCCTAATCACTTTGAATACAGCTTTGGCTCTTGAATTGGTGAATGTGCATTATCATGCTGTTAGATGTGAAATTGATACACGTGCAGCTGATTGCACAAAATTGACGCGAAAAAAACTTTTAACAAAAAAATACAACCGACTTCCAAAAAAAAAAACACTGGAAAGTGAAAAATAACTTCAATTTTTGACACCGACTTCTGAAATTAAAGTTATTTTCACTTTGCAGCGTTTTTTTTGGAAGTCGGTTGTAATTTTTGTGTAAAAAAGTTTATTATTTTCACTTTTTAGTTGTGGTACCTAATGAGCAAGTTCTATTGTAAGGTAAGTACCTATAATGCACAAAGTTATGCCAGAATAGATTACCCGTATAACATAAAACTGGAACATACCGGTGAAATAAGAGTATACCAGGGTAAACTGTACACATCTGCGTATCCCTTTAGAGTGTACTGGTGTGATGTTATGTTATGAAATGGCGTAAACAATAAACAGACATGTGATTGCAGCAATCCCGAGAGATTTGCCGTTGTTTATTGAATAGTTCTGTTGTATATCTGCGAAGTTCTTCATTTGATCTTCACCTTAATTTAAATGGAACCACGTGACAAGCACCAGCTTTTAAATAAAAAGAGAATCATCAAAATCGGTTAACCTAGTAAACAGTTTTGAGGAAACAAACATAAAAAATAAAACAGTCGAATTGGTAAACTCTTCCTTTTTGAAGTCGGTTGAACAGCAAGACGTTTGCTAATTGCAAACGTTTGATCCCGGAAAAATGTTTTTTCTGGAATAGGCTCTTTATAATATTA
The DNA here is from genome assembly GCA_949775005.1 of Orthosia gothica. NCBI lineage: Eukaryota > Metazoa > Arthropoda > Insecta > Lepidoptera > Noctuidae > Orthosia > Orthosia gothica. The sequence goes on from OX459041.1 coordinate 25,093,479, forward strand.
GTTGCGAAAAAGTTTTTATTTGGGGTGGTAAATCATCGGGAAACGGGAGGGCGTGTCAGACTTTAACTGACTGAAACTCACCCATGTTCCTTTAGTTGATTGTGCCAGGGCCGTGGTAACACTCTTTAAAATTTATCCGCTACCCAGACAAGCATCGGCCCTAGCGGGAAACCTACCTAAATAAATGTACAAAAATATCGTATCTTGGTTAGCGGGAGGTAATGCCTCGTTAGACAAGGTACGCTCACTGCTTCCTGTATTAAAATCTCTTCTGTTATTCCCTTGTGTATCCCTTTTAGCGCCACAAAGTGGGAAAGCATAATTACTTGATTCAATTTATGTCTAAAGTAGATAATCGTCTCTAAATTGCGTAAAATAAAAAAATATGGACTAAATAAGTTTATTATATTAAAGGGCCGGTTTTTCAATAGTCTGACAACTTTTAAAATGAGGAATAAAAATGGCCGTTTGACAGCTTTTGTATAGAAAATATGTGAAACGGCAATTTTTATTCCTCCGTTAAAAGTTATCAGACTATTCAAAAATCGGCACTAAAAAGAGTTACCTGAGACTATAGACAAAGAGTGATTCTACCATTGATGGCGATAGTCGAAATTACGTTCGATAGCGCTTGGTATAGGACACGGGCACACAACGCGAAGAAAGAAAATTTGGTTCAAATAAACTGTACTAGATGGCGTGGTAAGCTTCGATTTGTTATTGAGTATTGTGAAATATTAAGATTTACTAGAGACAATCATAAACAAAATATGTTCTTGTTTAATTGACTCTCTTAAGCACAAAATTAAGAAATATTGGGCTCATTATTAACATTTCAAAGACTATTTTAATGAAACATTTAAAATTGATTCCAATAGATGGCGCGGTTTTAAATTTTTGAGGCATCCACAAGAATTTTTAAATAATTTTTTGTAACATACTTTGGTACAATTAAACTAAAAACGTGCAAAAATACTACAAAACAAATCGTCGCTGTATTTAATGTAAAAGTATTCAGTATGCACATTGTGTCGTCATGGGTGATTTTAACACAGACCTTAGTCATCCATCCCCTCGTTCCCATAAACTCCTTCACATCATTGAGTCCGTCAGTCTCCATGTTCTTCCACTGCAGCCCACTCATCTCAATGCCTCAGGCGATGACACGTGGCTCGACTTAATCCTTACATCCACTCCTTCCCTTGTTTCCTCTCATGGTCAGTGTCCTGAACCTGGCTTTTCCCACCATGACCTCATTTTCCTCTCATATGTCCTAAAACCACCTAAACCTCTCCCTAAAGTTCTGCACATACGTTGTTTTGCACGTTTGGATGTTGAGAAGCTGCGTCGGGATGCTTCGGAACTTGATTGGGGTCATCTTGCAGCGGCAATAGGGGTTGACGACAAACTGCGTATTTTCAATCGGACGATCCTTGCCCTCTACGACAGACATGCTCCTGTAAAGAGAGTAAAGCTTAGGCGTCCACCTGCTCCATGGTTGACGACGGAGGTACGTATGGCGATGGGACGCAGGGATCGGGCCTTTCGTAAATTTAAAAAGAATCGCTGTGAAGAAAATAAGTGCCTCTTCAGAGCTGCAAGAAATCGGTGTAATCAGATGATACGTAACGCCAAACGCCGCCATATTCTCGAAAACATTTCTGCCTCTTCTCCTGCCGATATCTGGCAATTCTTCGGAACTCTCGGTATCGGTAGGAATCGTCATGTGGATTTCCTCAAGACGATTGGTCTGGATGAAATCAACCGTCATTTCACAACCACTTACCATTTGGATCCTCTTATCCTGTCTCAGACGGTTGATACCATTACTAGCCTACCCGGTCCTATCATAGAACCATTTCGCTTTTCTCCAGCCGCCGAGGATGAAATTAAAAAGATTATCCTGTCCATAAAATCTAAGGCTGTGGGCCATGATGACATTAGTCGTTACATGGTCACCTTGCTCCTCGACCTTCTTCTCCCACCTAATACCCATATTATCAAATTTTCTCTCGATTCCGGTCAATTCCCATCCATGTGGCGTATGGCCTACGTACGTCCACTTCCTAAAATTTCAAATCCCTCCCTACCTAGTCATTTTCGTCCAATCTCCATTCTCCCGTTCCTATCCAAAGTGCTCGAAGCTTGCGTTCACAAGCAGTTTTCGGCATTTATTCACCGAAACAATCTTATAAGTTCACTCCAGTCTGGATTCAGACCTGGCCACAGTACTACCACCGCACTCCTTAAAGTGACCGGTGACGTTAGAGAAGCAATGGAGGATACTAAGGTCACTGTGCTAGTATTAATTGATTTCTCCAATGCCTTTAACGCTGTCAGTCATGATATACTCCTATCGATCCTCTCCCATCTTATGGTTTCTTCCGAGGCGCTGGAATGGTTCTCCTCTTATCTTCGGGGACGTCAGCAGTCGGTTCGTGTCGATGAGACTTCGTCGAATTGGCGTGACCTGGATGCTGGTGTTCCACAGGGCGGTATTCTATCTCCATTATTATTTTCCATCTTCATTAATTTTATAACTCACTGTCTTCGGTGTTCGTATCATCTTTATGCCGACGATCTCCAACTATATACAGCGGCGCGGATCGAAGATTTATCTGACGCCATAGAAGATGTAAACCGGGACTTGAATGCTATTAGGGATTGGTCTGACAGATTTGGGGTGTCCGTAAACCCGACAAAATGTCAGGCCATTATTATTGGAAGCCCGCGCATGATGGGTAGAGTGGCGGTTGGCTCTATTCCCCCGATTATTTTCAATGGTTCCGTCATTCCCATTAGCTCTAGTGTGAAAGATCTCGGTTTGCATCTTGACTCGACACTTAGCTGGCAAAGTCAGGTGTCCAGTGTCAGTCAGAGAGCCAGCGGTACTTTGCGATCCTTGTATCGTTTGAGGAGGTTTTTGCCAGCCAAAACGAAAACTATGCAGACTTTAATTTTCCCAGTGGTTGACTATGGTGACGTGTGCTGCTTTGACTTGAACGCGGTCTTACTTGATAAGCTAGATAGGGTCTTGAACAACTGTATTAGATTCATATTTAACCTCAGAAAGTATGACCATGTGTCGAACTACAGGTCTGAGCTAAAATGGTTGCCGATTCGCCAGAGGAGAAGTTTACGCGCTTTGACCACGCTTTTCACCCTACTCAATTCTCTCACCCCTCCTTCCTATCTTTTATCTAAATTCCAATATCTATGTTCTTCACATGCTCGGCATCTGCGTTCTTCCAATAATCTCCTCTTGCTTTGTCCTTCTCATACTACTGATTTTGTTCACTCTTCCTTCAATATTCAGTCCATTCTTCTCTGGAACGCGCTTCCTATAGAGATCAGGACGGCTACAAGTCGGTTTGCATTCAAGCGGAAATTGCGGATTTATTTTCAGCACAACTAAGAAAAGTCGTCTCACTTTCTTCTTTCCTGTTACTTCATAAATATATATTTTATATAAGTATATATTATATTCAATATATATGTACGTGTATTTTATCTATTTTAGTATGTTAATAACAACTTTTTCTTTTTAAATTGATTAAACAATGCACCTGCCTTATTATCTCTTCACCACCCTTGGTTGACTGGTAGAGAATGCCTAAGGCATTAAGTCCGCCTTTGTACCTTTTTGTGCATGAAGTCTAAATAAATAAATGATAACTATGAAGTGAACAAGTAAAAATTAAAATATTCCAAAACTCCGACATCTATTTTTTTTTCATACTTTTTAGTCTACTTAATTTATCTAGTAGTGGACACGCTTCGATCAACAATCTATTGAACACGTAATAAATTATGACACGATATCTTGCAAAAATACCCCGATTCAAACAGTAAAACACCCATAAATTTTGAACGGCTGAATTGTTCTTTAAACATAGCTAAGAACACTCTCGATAAAGTCACCTTTCAAACAAATAAAATAAATTAAAATCGGTTTATCCCCTTAGGAGCTATGATGCCACAGACAGCTACATACAAGTTAACACACAGGCACACACGTCAAACTTATAACACGACTCTTTTGCCGTCGGGGGTTAAAAGGAGGAAATCGTGCGAACGAACTTCTTACGTCAGACTTTACACTTTTTTAATTATTTTATTGTATTTTATCTGATATATATTATTATAATTCTTTTCTTTCAGTCGGAGGATACACCGACTGCACAGCATGATTCCCTTCTTGTTTACGTCTTTTTAGTTTTTATTATCAATTTTTGCTTACTTAATATGTAATTTTGCATTAAATTCCTAATTATTTATTTTACACTTTAGACAAAGCAGGCAAAGTAGCTATTTGTTTACATTAAAACAGGATCATCATTACAACCAGTCCAAATATTTGCTGTCTCATTATAACGTGAGAGCTATTGTCTCTATTATAATAATTAGACATCTGACTGACGCATGGCGCGTTTGCGAACAAAACAGTACGGAGCGCGTACATTAGTTATTTAGCGCAACAAATAAACCATTTTGTAACAATGAAAATGTCCAGTAGAGGGCATAGACCTGAGACTGTTTTTTTCTGTTCCGTGGCATAGACAAAGCTATATTCTATCATAACGATTGTTGAAAAGTCTAAAATGTGTAGGATTGACAGGCTACAGAACTGTCACGCGATCAATCCCTAATGTATTGGACCGACTTCAAACAACAGAGAAGGTTCTATATTCGACTGCACGTATTTTTTGTACATATTCATCGATTTCGCCGCCAATTTTGAATTTTAATTTTGAAAATTATTTTTTTAGCGTTCCATACCCAACTGTTTTACACAGTACCCTATTACTAAGAATCCACGGTCCGTCTGTCTGTCTGTCTGTCTGTCTGTCACCAGGTTGTATCTCATAAACTGTGATAGCTCGACCGTTGAAATTTTCACAGATGATGTATTTCTGTAGCCGCTATGACAAAAAATACTTAAAACAGAATAAAATAAATATTTAAGTGGGGCTCTCATACAAAAAACGTGATATTTTAGCCGTTTTTTAAGATAATGGTACGGAACCCTTCGCGCGCGAGTCTGACTTGCACTTGGCCGGTTTTTTTATGAGTACCGTAACGGTAGTGGTTGTGTAGTGGCACTACAGCGGTTGTGCTAATAGAACTTCACTCTCCCTCTTTTGGGTATATATGTTCTGTGGTCAATCTATCTAGAGCCCAAATACTGAATGCTAGTATTTTTTGGAACGTACACATTCGTATAGCAGTTGTAATCTGTTAAGAAGATCTCTAATTACCCTACATTTTCACCCGACTTAAAAAGGAGGTTCTCAATTCGACTGTATGTTTTTGAATGTTTTTTACGCGATGACTCCGCTAATCTATATTATATACTTAATAAATATAATGAAAATGATATAATAATAATAATATGCCCGACCCAGTTCTCGAAAATGACCATGTCACGTTGTACTGGGATCGGTCTATCATCACTGATAGGACTATTGTTGCCAATAAGCCGGATATAGTGGTGATAGACCGATTAGCGCGCCGCACAATGATAATCGATGTCACAATCCCGCATGACGAGAACCTCGTGAAAGCTGAGAAAGAGAAACAAATCAAGTATCTCGACTTAGCACACGAGGTTGTCGACATGTGGAATGTGGACTCGGCGATCATTGTGCCGATTGTGCTGATCGCCAAGAGCCTCGACGACCATCTGTCGAGGCTGTCATTGGGCGGTTGGATCAAGGGTCTGGTACAGAAGGCAGTACTCCTCAATACGGCTCGCATTGTGAGGAGGTTCCTGTCTCTGGAGCCCTAACCACCGGTAGCTTGAACCCTGTTCCCGATACCGGTTAGCCTCTATTTTTAATATCTTTAAATGTTTCTAAGTTTTCTTTTTTAAATATTTAAAAATGTAAAATAATAAGAAAAAAATAAATAAACGAAATAATAATATAATGATATTATAAAGAGGAAAGATTTTTTTGTTTGTTTGTTTGTACCGAATAAGCTCAATAAGTCTCAATTATTTGAAGCTACATTATTCCGGAGAAACATAGGCTACTTTTTATCCCTGGAAAAAGTATCGAGTCCAGCGGGGTGGGCCACGGGAGCGAAGCCGCGAGTAAAAAGCTAGTTTAACATAATCATAAAAATTCTGGCTTTCAGGAGTTGCAGTGGTTTGGGAATAGTGCGGTGGGATTGTCCCAATAAAAAAAAAACATAAAAAGGCACACACATATTAGTACATTAAACCAAATAAAAGCAGATAGATAGGAAATGGATAAATAAAATTTTAATTACCTAATAATAAAATATAAAGCGGTATTCCTCTCTCCTAGACACTGACTGTATCTAGAATTTTGCTGTGCCCGACAGGGTCCATAATTATTCTGTAACTTATATTTACAACCTGTATTTAAATAAAGGATGCAATAAATTTAATTTGAATTATGAACCTATTTTGATGATTCTTTTTTTATTTGAAAGCATTTTACATGAGAAGCACCAGTCTCATGTGCTCCAATTTAAATTTGATCAAGATCTGACGAGTAATTTAAGTAAGCTATCCTCAAAAATGCGTATTTTCATGGTAATATAAGGTACCCAAAACTAAAAAGAGAAAAATAAAAACATTTTAACTAAATAATTAAACCGACTTCCAAAACAAAACACAAAAATAACTTTCTTTTCGGCAGTCGGTGCCAATAACGAATAATAACAGGTACTTAAAGCCACTGACTTCCGAAAAGAAAGTAATTTTTTGCTTTGTAGTGTTTTGTTTTAGAAGTCGGTTGATTTTTTTTGTTACAAAATGTTTTTGACATTGATTGTTGCTGAGCGATATTAGGTAGGTACGAATTACAATTAACATTTTTTAAGTACAAGAATTTTTCTTCAGTACTTATTTTGTTTGCACACATAACGATCACATATAGAAAGATATCTGCAATATATGCGTTGAATGCACAGGCTCGATTGGCTCCATAATCCTTCAGCGGTCAAAGTGAATCTGCAGAGCATGAATGGAACGCCTCAAAGACCATGCAAAGCTAGATAAGTTACAACAACCAATAGAAAAGATAATAATATTGCGGGTAAGAGGTGCGCCATGTTCCTCGATAAAAATTTTGAAGGGGTATTTCAGGCATCAAGCTTGCTTTATTGTAGCTGAAAAATAAATCAAATTCTGTGCTCATGGAAAAAACAATGTACTTAGGTACTTAACCTATCTAAATAAATACACGATTTAATTCAAGTTTCTTTATTACTAGGGTATTACACCGGTGTATAGTAAAAAGTCTCCGCACTATACAGTAGTACCAAACTAATTATTGTTCTAATACAATTTGGGTGTAAAATTTTCCTGTATCCAATTTGTATTAAGTTTTCAGTAAGTAATTGTTATTGCAACCAATACAGCTATTTCTCATGCTTAATCTGGCATTTCAGATCTATATTAGTAATAATATAATGTCCAGAAACTAGGAATATATACAATGCTTTTTACAGACTGTATTTACAAGCTACACACTTTGTATGTGTTTTATTTAACGACAGGCTCGTTTTTTTTTATTAACTGAAAGATCCCAAGGTTTTAGCTATCAGGAAACAAAGACCCGGAGTCTTTGTTTTAGGAAATTCCACTCCTTAGCTGGGCTGACAATTAGAGTATTTGCAAAACGCTCTGTAACGCATTGCCGTACGTCTTGTTGTCCGATGATGGAAAGGGCTAGGTGAAATCAAATTGTGCAATTCTATCGCACACTCCCCGAAACTTAACCGATAAAAAACCAACAGGCTGACAACTCGGCGTCGATTTTCAAGGCTCTGGAGCTTTGAGGCGACCAGTGTATCGTTGCAGTTATTATTTAGGACAATAATACACAACAGCAAGGATTATTTCCTTAATTTAGGACAATATTATTTATTATTTCCTTTATTTAACTTATTTCTTAATTAATACATTTTAAATATTTTTATAAAACATACAAAAAAAGCATTTAAATTAACATATAAAAATAGAAAATGAGGCCTACCGGTATCGGGAACAGGGTCCAAGCTACCGGCGTTCAGGGCTCCAGAGAGAGGAACCTCCTAACAATACGAGCCGTGTCCAGCAGTACTGCTTATTAATATTATTTAAAGTGAGTGAAGCAAAAAAAGCTTGAAAGCTTGGGGTCTTTAAGTCAAGAGTGAATAGGTTACTTCTAGGCAAGCGTGCTTCATCGTAGGCCGCATCATCGCTTACCATCAGGCGAGGTAGTGGTCAAACGCGAGCCTATCGATAATAAAAAAAAATAAGTATGTGAAGATCGTAGCAGGTGGTGTTCTGTAGTTTCTGATTACCCCATGGAAAAAAGGCGTAAGTTTATGTATGTATGTAATAATATTATTGTATTTTATAGTATAACAAACTTTATTTTCTTCAAACGCTTGCTCTACCTGCAATTTATTAAAAAGTTAAATTTTTGTGTATGAGCTTGTACCACTGCCCTTAATACGAGTTATTTTATAACTTAGCAAGGGTGCTGGTCGCAACGCCTATTTATTTATTTATTTATTTAATACTTCATGCACACAAACGTACAGAGGCGGACTTAATGCCTTAGGCATTAAGCCTATTGCATTAAGCCTATCTGTTTTGTTAAATAATTGTAACCCTCAAATGATACAATTGATTTACGTTAACATGCTTTTATTAATTTGAATAAATTTATTATTATTATTATAATCATACTTGCAGGATGCATCAAGATACATGGGTCAGAATCCATACACAGGGTGCCTAAGAACGTCATAAGGCAGGCAGGCTGTTTATATAGCATTAAGTAATTCAGGCTGTGACATTAAATTTAAGATAAATTTTGTTTTTATATTATAACGTTAACATTTACCAAATAACCAGTATAGTTTTATGTTAACTGCTTAATTTTCAATTGAAGCTCGATTAATTAAAATTACCATAATTATTTAAGTAACCTAGCTCCTTATCTCACCAAGAAACGCCTACTTGGTACAGTTACGGGAGGCTTCCTATAATTATCGCAAATTGGCAAGTTTCGAGGAACATCACAAGTACTCCTAATAGCTATCAAGTGGCCGTGTCTAATCGTCTCTCCAAGTGACTAAGTTAAAATTACTTTTGAATGAGTTTAAGTATATTTACAATCATAGAATTTTGATAATTATTAGTTTGGTAAGGCGGATATAGAATGTCCAATCAAGCCAAAACAAAAACTAATTTGTATATCTGTTACAAGAAATGTATGAAATAAGGAATTCTATACAATTCCTAGGAAATCTATAGAATGCTGAAAAAGGAGCGGAAATTGTATTTTACACATTTCTTAGGAATTTCATAAAAAATTTAAGCGGCAATAGGAAATTCTGTAAAACTTACAAAAAAAACCGCGAGTCGGACTCACGCACAAAGGGTTCCGTACTTGGTAAATTGCGGTTTACAATTTATGACGTATTAGAATAAAACTACTTACTAGATATCGTTCAAACCAATTTTCGGTGGTATATTTTTTTTAGTTTTATCATTCTCTTATTTTAGAAGTTACAGGGGGGGACACACATTTTACCACTTTGGAAGTGTCTCTCGCGCAATCTATTCAGTTTAGAAAAAAATGATGTTAGAAACCTCAATATCATTTTTGAAGACCTAACCATAGATAGATACACGTATGGGTTTGATGGAAAAAAAAAAAAAATAGTTTCAGTTTCAAGTATGGGGACCCCCAAAATTTATTGTTTTTTTTCTATTTTTGAGTTACAATCTTAATGCGGTCACATAATACATCTACTTACCAAGTTTCAACAGCATATTTCTTATAGTTTCGGAAAAAAGTGGCTGTGACATACGGACGGACAGACAGACAGACAGACAGACATGACGAATCTATAAGGGTTCCGGTTTAGCCATTTGGCTACGGAACCCTAAAAAGGACAGGAAAAACTGGACGGGCCGACCCGTTACATGGAAAACAAGGATTTAGTTACAAGCGCATTCATTACGTAAGCACGTGGTCGTTCTTTATGGCGTCCGAGTCTCGGTTACCGAGTTCTGAAAAAACACTTATTTTGAATTTTGTAACTTTGTTGATGATTGTTCTGGTGGAGGACCTCATGGCTAAATTATAAAAGACGGACGAGTCTATCTTTACGATTAAGCTACGCTTGCCGAGGTTGGTCCGTGGATGTGGCCATCTTTACACAGCGAGATTCCTCCGTGGAAACCACGTTTAGTCGTTGGTTCCGGCTGTCAGCTAAGAAATCTGCCACCAGTCTTTCCAAGGGATATCGTGTTACCCATTTACTGGGTTGTGGAGGTCAGATAGGCAATCGATCCATGTAAAATACTGTTACTCAGCTTCAACCAATAAGACTGGAAGCCGACCCCAACGTGATTGGGAGAAGGCTAGGCAGAGTGAGTTGATTGTTTGAGTGATAGTATTTATTTTTACATAAGTAAATTATTATTATTTACAAACTAATATCTAAAATAAGATAAATAAATGTACAATTACGGGGCGTCAAAATATTAGTGCACATCGCTGTCAACAGGAAATGTGCCCTGAAGGCTGGCAGCATTGCCACGTTGGATGGCAATGCTGATTCTTTGGCCAAAAAAAGGCCAGCCCTGTCTCGTGAAGAGAGTGATTATTTTGAATTGTTACTAAGTCTATAACGATGTGGACATTACTGGAGGTAGATCAATGTGTTGGCCAATTTCTCATAGGACATAGTAACTTTGAAAGCAAATTATTATCCTTTAAGCTCGTTGCCTCACCGAATATGTACAATCTGCACATCATATCTTATGGCAGTGTATTCTTTGGCAGAATGAACGCAATATAATGTTGGATAATATACAGGCTGCATTTATTATATGGACCTTCTGGAAACTAGAAAAAAAAATCCGTGCGTTCAAGCGTTTTTGCCATAACTATTATTGGAATCAAATATAAAAGCTCACCTTGTTACGACCCATTAATAAAAATGTTAACTTTTATCCGTGGTGCTATGCAACTGGGCTTATCCCAGTTGTAAACGACACTTTGCGCCTATTGATAAATTATAATTTCGTTGCGGGATCCAAGACAGTTAAATTCATTCTCCGGTATTTCGTCGAGCTTCATTGCCTCGGCGCTTTTCTGGTGGTAGCCACTGTTGATTCTGGCTTTCAGGTATTGCAGCGGCTTAGGCATTCTATTCGTTGTTATTAAAAATCAAGTATTGCATATTGCTATGTTAAATTGGATTTATTTATTCATTATTTCTTTAATTAAACACATTTCCTTGTACCATTTCGGATTTGTATACAAATCCTTAGATATGTATGCATTTCCTAAATAAGCCCGGAATCCTATAGTACTAATACAATTCCTAGTTTTCACAGAGTTCCTATATGCACAGAACGGTATAGGTAAAAATACAATATAAAGGACAATATAATAAAGAGATAAACTTCAAATTGTTGTGTAATAATAAATTGTCCTTTGACTTATAATTATGCTTGACTGACGTACTCACAACAGTCGTTACAAAACAAAACGTAATTATTAAACACATCTTCAACTGGTTATTGTGAACTGTAAAACATTTTTTTTGGCATATATTTGTTTGCCTTTTGAAATGATTATGTTACCGCGATTCATGCTATCCAATCATCTATAACAATGTATGAAGGTACCTAAATAATGTTATTTTGCGTTGATTGGGAAAAAATATAAGTATGTAATTTTGTGCTTGTTTTAATTGTTATAGTAAAATGTTTAAATAAATACGCAATTGGTTTAGCTGTCCAAACTAGAACCTAGCTTACGAGTGTTTTCCTTTATATTATTATTTTATCTTTAAAACAAAGAAATCAGCGTCATAAATCTATCCGAAAGTTCATTTAAAATCCTTTCCACAAAACCTAGTTCGATTGAACCCAGGTCTTAAAGCAGAACACGGTAAGCATTTCTCATAAACTATGTCCACATTAGTTTAGTCGGCGGAATCAATTTGACATCAGAAACCACTCATTGATTTTCAGCTGCGCGTTTCCGTAAAATGGAACGTTCTGAATGTACGTACTAGGGATGTTATGGAGGTTCGACTCCGATTCCGAAAAGTCAGTGCTTTCGATTGATATTACAACTCCGACTCCGACTTCGGTTCCGACACTATTAAAGTCCGATTTTTCAATAGTCTGATAACTTTTAACTGAGGTATAACAAGTAAAATTTCAAAATTTAAAAAACCCCCGACTCATTTATCTTGCTAAAACACCCGGATTCAAACAGTGAAACGCCCATTACTTTTGAACGCCTGAACCGATTTTATTCAAACATAGCTAAGAACACTCTCGACTAAATCACCTTTCAAACAAAAATACTAAATTAAAATCGGTTCATCCGTTTAGGCGCTATGATGCCACAGACAGACACACAGATACACAGCAACACACGAGAATATTATAACACCGCTCTTTTTCCGGTGGGGGTTAAAAATGGCGGTTTGACAGCTATGTCAAGCAGCCATTTTTATTCCTCAGTTAAAAGTTATCAGCCTATTGAAAAATCGGCCCTAATTCGAATGTTATATTTGAAGGTTTAATTAACAACTACATATTATTATTTATTTATACATAATTTGGTTATATTTATTTTCAACACCTAAGGAAGATGTAGGTAATATTCTTTTAACTGAAATTAAGGTGGTTGATCATATTTGTTTTTTTTTATATTATTATACCAAATTAGACCTGCTTTTTACAATCTAAACACATATCTCTACTGCCTACGCCTTTGCTTCCGGTTCCTACTTCGGTGCCTATTCCGATATCGACTCCGACAAACCTAATTTATTAACTCCTATTGCGACTTCGGTTCCAATAAAACCGAGGGGGCATAACATCTCTAGTAGGTTCCCTACGGGACAGATTTGGTCTTTGTTAGAAATAAGTGCTGCCATATTTCTCACAGGGGTTTTAAATTTAGACTTCCTATTTGACGGAAAAAGAACTGGTGGGACTGATAGGATGTTTTCTGTAATCACCAAAGTAGAGAGGAGATTAGTTATTCGTGCTGTTATATCCCAAGTAAATAACGGAAAAAAAAAACCTAGTTAAGTTCTTTCACTGGAATTATGTTCATTATTTAAATAGGAGTATTGGTCCCTGAAAAGTCCATAGAAACCCAATGAGACCAAAAAAAAAAGCTGTCAAAGGCTCCAAAAATTAGTTTGCTTAATTCTTGTGACCTTCGTAGTCGTAGAGGTTTGGATATAATGCGGTGGGTTTGTCCATTGGACTCAAAAAATATTGACGTAATGTGGGTGTCTCTCTGCCTAACCCTTTAGGAAAGACTAGCGTGATGTTATGTATGTAAATTTAATGTTTGTATTATTAGATATGTTTAATCAATCAAATAGTGAAAGGCTTTGAAGAGATTTACAACGACCTGCCCCCGTACCCTGACGTGTCAAAATTATCATCTTTCGGTAGTAAAAACCGGCCAAGTGCAAGTCGGACTCACGCATGAAAATTTCCATATCATTATAGTAAAAACGGCAAAAAAATCACGTTTGTTCTATGGGAGCCCCACTCAAATATTTATTTTATGCTGTTTTTAGTATTTATTGTTATAGCGGCAACAGAAATACTTTATCTCTGCCTAGCTATCACGGTTCATGAGATACAACCTGGTGACAGACAGACAGTCAGACAGACAGACCGTGAAGTCTTCGTAATAGGGAGGCCTTTTTATTTCTTTTTTGGTTGTGTTGTCATCCAATGACTTCTCCCGCTCTGGGTGAAGCGGGAGGGTGTGCCAGACTTTTACTGACTAAAACCTACCCGTTTTCCCTTCAGTTGCTTGAGCCAGGGCCGCGGTAACTCTTTTTCAAATTTATCCGCGACCCAGATAGGCATCGGCCCTAGCGGACCCCGTCAGTTATTGCTGACATCTCTTTGAGGCAAGGCAAAGGATATTTATTTTACGTTTCTAGTATTTTGTGGTATGATTGACATTCAAGCGGGCAAAAACTAGTTCATGAAGTTTATTACCTGTTTAAGTCACCAAATTTTGGGGGCTAAATTACAACAGCCGCCTCGATAATCAAGGTTAAGCTACGCATGCCGAGGTCGATCGGTGGATGGGTGATCATCTATTAAACACCGAGAATCCTATGTGTTTTGGAAAGCCGATACATCCGTTAACACTGGAAGCTGACCCCAATATAGTTAGGCAGAGTGATTGATTCACAAAAAAAAATGTCGTGACAATCTAAGAAGTCGGATTTGACAACTATAAAAATACTTAATAATAATTAACTTGTCGCAAAAGCATGAGACTCGTTTTTATAGTGTATGGGTAACATAGTAATTAATTAGGATTATGAATTTGATTTTTCAATTTCTAACGTACTAAGTTATCGAGGCATGTAAAATGAGAAACGTCATCGGACTTCTTAGATATATATTTAAAATGTCAATGATTGTCACGATTACAGTGTGCAAGTAGGTACTTACAGATCATTACACAGCAAATACACATAAACGCCTGATCTGATCGAAAAAAAAAAAAAAAAACTCGAAAATTCTTACTATTTGCCATCTGTTTGAATTGCTCTCACAGCGAGAGGTCTCGAGATGTCGAGGGTGCAAAGCCGAGAGCGAAGATCGGAGAACAGCCACCGTTCACGACTGTACCAGACATTTTACTGAATTTATAGCTCTCATACTTTTAAGAAGTAACTTGCTGCAAACGATCAAGATGAAATAAAAGACGATCTTAAAAAATAGATGTTTTTCCAAAGTTTTTGCACTGGAAATATATACTGGACACTGGATAAATAGCACTCGGGACAGAGAAACGGCATGATAGGAATTTCAGGTCATAAGTAGGTCACATACAAAGTAACGATTACAGTAGGAAAAGCGTTATACAATTTTAAAACACTTTTCCTACGCTGTTTGCTTTTAATTATTTTGCTTTTTCTGTGCGAAGTTCTACTACTATAACTAAATTGATGAGCAAATTCTACTGCCATTTAATGAATGGTCCTGAACGGAAATTAAAGCACAAATTGAAAGCAAATTACGTTAATTAATCAAAACAAATAATTGAATTTCAATCTGTTTAACTATGATTTTGTGAAGCTCTGTCGGATGCTAAAATAAGCTGGTGAGCGTAAAAATGGAAAGCGAAATTAATTTGTTAGCGTTGTCCCCGCATATCTAAGTACTAATGCTGTAACATGGAAATATTATAAAACAAAACCATTTTTTAAAAGAGTAACCATGGAGTTTCTTGCCGGTTCTTCTCCATAGGAAACGACCAACCCGAGCCGTGCACCTTTTGTCGACTTTTTATAAGTGTCCATGTAGGCCTATATGAAATAAAACCATTTGATTTTGATTTTGAATTCTACAAGCATGAAATTGCATTAACTTCTGCGCAAGATTTCTCTCTCATGAAAAGTGTTTTATTCCTATTATAACATACCTACTATCGGGGTATGTATCCTGTAAGGATATGTCCTGATCCAGGTCATGTGCCAAGTTTCATCTAAATTCGTTTAGCTGTTCAGGCGTGATTTATTTACAAACATCCACACATATAATATAATACAGTTAAACGAGCAATTCTTGTATCATCATCATCATCATATCAGCCGAAAGACGTCCACTGCTGGACATAGGCCTCTCCCAAGAATCGCCACATTGACCGGGTCCCGTGCGTCTTGCAACCAGCGGACACTCGCAACCTTCACCAGGTCAAATTCTTGTATATATGTATATATATAATCTGAATTTCGGCAACGGCTCCAACGATTTTCATCAAATTTAGTATGCAGGGGGTTTCGGGGCCGATAAATCGATCTACCTAGGTTTCATTTTTAGAAAACGTCTTTTCTCTATTTTCACCCCAGTAGAGCTCGGTTGCCCAGGTAATTATGTATGCAAAAATAAAAAGCGACTGTTTCTAAAGCGTTGATAGACATTGTATTGTGTTATGAACATTGTAAGTATTTTCAAAACTATTTGCTTTTGAAATTTGCTTAAGTGTAATGTGCAGATGACTGCTGATGATACAGGTGGCTGTATAAATCTTAGCTCACCATCAAGTACTGAGGACACGCAATTTTCCGACAGTGTGTTAGAATTGTCTGAAATTAACGAAAGCTAGTGGCATGCATTTGATTGTCTTTGCAAGTGATAGCAATTAAAGTACACGAGCGTTAATATATCAGGTCATTTTAGAAATTGACTGCCACTGGTAAATCGGACTGATCGAGATACCACTCTATTCTGTGACAAAATCTATTATAAAACTTCACGATATTAGGTAATAATCCTGTAGATACTGTACGTATTTAATTTTTATTTGTTCATTTCGATCAACAAAGAATCCATCTTCAAAGAATCCTACTACTGTTATAAACGTGAAAGTTTGTGAGGATATATGGATGGATGTTTGATACTCTTTCACGCAAAAACTACTGAAAGGATTTTGATGAAACTTTACAGAGATATAGCTTAAACATCAGAATAACAACTAGGCTATAATTTATAAAGATATAAGGTGAAGTACTAATACCACGTGGGAGGCAGCTACTACAAAATAAGCAAAATAACGCATTAGCATTAACACAACTTAGAGTTTAAAAACTATTAAGCAAGATATAAACTTCCTAACGCTTGGTGGGTCAACTCTGGGTGTTTTGTGAATGTGCGTTTAAATGTTTGTTAACGCACCCACGACACAGTAAAAAAAAACAAACAGTATGGAAACTACCTACAAACACTCGAAACGTTTAAACGTTTGTATGTAGTTTCCATACTGTTTGTATACTTTTACTGTGCCCACGATACAGAAAGAAATTTCTAGTGGAGAGCAAATATTAAAAAAAAAAAATATTGACCATTCTGTTAACAAAATGATGACGCTTGATGATAATGCTGTTTTGAGGGTGACATTATTACTGCAGGTTCTTTGATCCCAACTCATATTACCATACTAGTTAAAATAACACCGCGCACATGTATTAACTTGTTTAAGTCATTTAAACCGTGTAAGTAACCTGAATATGTTGAAAAGAGTCTCGTGTCTACTTCCCAGAAAGCGATACACCTTTTTGGTAAAAAATTGCCCAAGTAGATAAAATGTGCTTAATTTAGACGTGTTAACGATGAAACTCGGATTTAAAATTAACATCCAATATAATAAAAAAAAAACTCAACTATAACAAATAATGAACTTGTTTGTTATATTATATTTGGAGACATGAAGATATCGTAAAGACTTTCTTTTTATTCAGTATTTTAAATGAAATAAGCAATAACATTTAGACAACTTGCTACGATGACTCGTAGCTTGCTACGAATATTTATGATCAGATTTAAATAAAGTGCTTGTAAAACGTGAAAGGCGACGGTGCTCTAACGTGTACGGTTGGTTACCTTTAGGATTAATAAATACGGACTAAATACAAAGAAAACGTGCGCAAGTCCTCTGGCTACGAAACCTGCTACGAAAAGTCGTAGACACGTAGCGTGCTACGAACTTCGCCTTTAAAACTACCCGGTTACTGTTTCACTCCAGTGCAAAGGCCTCTTCACATATAGCACATATCACAAGCTTTTATTAGCGATTTCAAACTTAAATTAACTGTAAGTCCAAATTTCCTCACGATGTTTTCTTTCACTGATGTCAGTGCTGTACAAGATAAACTTATAAAATACATGTGAATTTAAATAGTCACATTGGAACTTGCCCAGATTTGAACCTACGGCCTCAAGCACGAGAGGTAAGCTCTAAAACTATATGACTTTTTTATTTAATTAAATTATAAACCTCTAGGTTTTGACTTGACTTAAAGGCCCCTTTTAGAAAACAAAGACCCCGGCAGGGTACTCCACTCCTTAGCTGTGCGCACAATGAAAGTATTCGCAAAACGCTTTGTGCGTATGGGTGCCTGGGTAGGATGTCCACCATATACCGATGGCACATAGCCGTACGTCTGGTAGTCTGATAATGGAAAGGGTTTGCAGTTCCATCGCACACTACTCGACATGCTGGCAACTCGGCGTCGATGCTCGAGGCTCTGGAGCTTTGACGAGACCAGTGCATCGTTGTCAATAAGCCTATTGGCCCGTCTGTTAATCGACTCAAGTGCTTCAAGCTAGTGATTTGCCAGAGGTGTGAGCAGTAGTAGGTATGCTTGCATGACCGAACTTGCGTTTTTTTTTGCGTTGAGCAGTTGTTTAGGCGTGAAGTAGCGTCTCATCTTTGCAAGGATCTCCATTTTTTACAGTCAACTGAGCCTTCGCATCAATGAATGGACAGAAATTGAGGGTCGATGTCAACGTAACACCAAGAAGTTCAAGATGGTCTATTAAAAGCACGGCTACACCACGGAAAGATGGAGCCGGGTGGAATTGGCACTTTTTAACCGAAAAACGACACGCCTGGGTCTTAGCAGCATTGAAACTGACCAAATTGGCATCGCCCCTTTTCGGAGACAGTTTTCAAGAAAACCTGTCCTTCAGCGTTGAGCGCGTGAACCACGACTTTATCTTATCAAAATGATTTGAGACTTCAGTAAATTCTAATTTAGGTATCAAAATACGGATTAGTGTGGGAAACTTGGTTCTACCTCGAAACGATTTGAAATTAAACCCCAAGAGTACTGAGTACTATCGTATTTGACTGGCGACTGGCGAGGCGTGTTTCTAATCTTTAGTACTGTCTGACTAGTGACGTCACTGTGCACTGTGCTGTAGAAATCGACTAATGTTTGTAGCTTATGCTGCTACTTCTAATGCACCTACTTGGGAGCTCTGTCGCTCTTGTAGTAAAGTTATTTAAACCTCGAAAATTGTATGATAAATCTGGGTATTATACTAGTACTGTAGTATTAGAGTAGTACTTTGTGTCGTATATAGGTGTAAGTTTATTAGAAACTTGTGAAACCTACCTGAAATATTTTGTACGTTTGAGTTTTTGGTACCTTTGAGTTCCCAAACATATTCAGTTGAATCCGGTTAGACTGAAAATCTACTCTAACATATTTGCGAAAATATTAAGTAGCTTTTGAGTTACTTTTCATTTGAATATTCAAAATTTATGGTCTACTTCGTCGGCCTACTGGCCGACAGTGTTTGATCAGCACGGGGTGCTAGGTTTGATCTGCAGGGCACTGTGTTATTGGGATTTCATTAGGAAGTATTTATTTATTTATTTAAACTTCATGTACAATAGTGGTACATAGGCGGACTTAATGCCACAAGGCATTCTCTACCAGTCAACCTTTGGGTTATAAAGGACAACGATGTGAATGGGTTCAAAATAATATTTGAAAAAACAACTTGTATACGAAAATGTATATACTTACATATAATAATACACATATACAAATAAAATAGACTAATATATACCAATAAAAATAAAAAAAACGAGAAACCTATTAATAATTAATATAACTAGACTTCTACCTCTAGATGAGAGCTATTTAGTCTGACTCAAATAGTGGTCAGAACATGTTAACGCGTGATTTTTCCAACAAATTTACATTATACATAATGGTATATAATATAAGAACTGAAAAATATTTATTACCTTTTATAAGTGGTAATAATAACGGCACTGTGGGTGACCATCATAAGAAGCGGTCACCACGGATTGTGAACCCTTTACAATTAGTTATTGTGAATACTGTAACCACAATTTCTATGAAATTATACCGCAGTGGTGTCGTGTTAATTGCTATCAACTGATAGATGATAGCAATTAACTGATAGTTTTGTATTGAGCTAAAGCAGCGGCCAAACTAGTGCGTTCAACATGCAGCTGCGGTGACTTGTAATATAGCATAAGTATAGCTTAATTAGCCTATACTTTTCCTACTCCTGGAACCCAGGTCTTCTATCTGTGAGAGCAAGTGGACCGTAATCCACTACACGGGCCCAGCGGAGGTTGTCACTTGTCTTCAAATATTTGCCGGTTTAGGGATGAATTATGCTAGACCGTGTCGGGCGCGAGCCAAACCCCGTGGGAAGCACGGACGAGGCACGGATTCATAACTTCACGAACATTTTATATAATGCTGTTTATGCTACCGTGCGGCATCCAAGGCGTCCGAGCATGTCCTTATCTCACCCAGTTTTAATTTTATCGTTTTGAGAGCAGTGGTTATGAAATAATTTGAACAAAGTAAATTGCCCGTCTACAACACATAAGTCGGTACCGATAATATCATTGGCCCATTGGCCCAATGGCCACTACTGCATAAAAAGATTTAAAATAGCATTCTACAAGTATCGTTAGCATCGCGGCGATTACAATACACGTTGTTTACCTACAAGTTCATAGTAAACAACTGAGGAAGTCTTTGAACACGTCAATGCGGACTCATTGACGTGTGACGCAACTATACGACAACTTATTATTAAACAATTGTTAAAAAAATCTCTACAGATAGAAAAATTTCTGTGAAAACGCCTAGTCACACTATCACGTCCTTTCACGTCAAAACAGTCTCTTGGGGGATTATGTGGGAGCCTTAACGCGTTGGTAAGGCCGTAGGTACCGTTAAGCTGTCGGCACTAGCGAATTGTGGACGCAGTGTACCTTCCTACTGTATCTTTGTAGATCGCATATTAAGCGAGTTGATGACATAATTGGTCATTGGCCTCACCGTTCGGTGATCGCCGTTTGAACAGTGAGTGTTGAACTGTTAAATACGAAAAATAAAAATCGTCGGTAAATGTTGAGGCGCAACGTTCAGTACCTACTATGATTGGGCTATACTATTCGAGTGGATACGCTGACAGCTAGCCAAATTATGACCTGCGTTAAATGTCCTGAAAGCTTCATTTATAACACAAGCAATTTTATATTTTAAAAGTATTAGGGTTTAATTAAAACAAATTGTGTCATGGCTGCACAGTTCGCCGTTGTTTTTAATTCAAAATTTCAGATACGTAACAAACAATTCTTGTTATTATTTTTCATCAAATGCAAAAGAATATTACTCGTAAGTAGAGTACCTACCCTATAATGCTAATGGCTACCGTGAAACTTAGTAGGTCAGGCAGTGGCTCCATGTAAAACATAGGTATTCAGCGCATCCAGTCTGTCTTGAATCCAACCCCAACATACATACCAGGCCCCTCAGAAAGTATTGCGAAAAAAAGTTTTTATATATGGGAGACTGGCCAGTTATAATGTTTTTCGAAAATATGATTATTTATAAGTAAAAATAAGTAAGTTCCAATTTCAAAATTTCCCTCCACATTTTTTGCGAGTTAATTCAAAGTATTGTGTCTCACTGAAATATGGATCTGCGCCGGGAAGCGTATTACCATTGTGTATATCAGTACAGACACCCATAGTCTGTACTAGATCACTTTGTGCTCTTAAAAATAACAAATACTCTAAAGCAAACTACGTATGACTACAGACCTGTCTGTATAAGTATACGGTTTGTTCGCATATGTCTAAAGCAAAATGTGACCGTGTTATGGTCAACGAATCAGCACAAGAGCGAGCGAAGCGAGCTCGGGAACCTAGGGCACCCCGACACGGACAGGTTAGGTTCGAACGAGATGACGGGAGCTGAAGTGAGCGAGCAAAGCGAGCGAACGCAGCTCCCGTCATCTCGTTCGTGTTAGGTTACTTTTGACCCTGCAGACAGAAATAGGAGCCCCGCGCAGCGGGGCTACGTCGACTTTGTTGCTTTAACTCTAATCGTACTTGCACCTATTCTATGTTAAAACCAATGTCAACATTAAAATTGTGTATATCAGTACAGACACACATACTACGGCAGCCAAATTGTCTGTACTCGTATGTGTTTTGCTCTCACGAATTAGAGCAAAGTGTATTTTATTTCAGTCTGTCTCTGTACTGATATGCAGTATGCTCTCTAGCTACAAGAGCATATTGCGTGCGATTACAGAGCAACCCCTGTCTGTGCTAGTATACATTATGGCAATACGCCGCCGGGAACATTTTAGAGCTATGATTTTATACGATTTCAAGTGTCGCCTGAAACCGGATGAATCGTACGATAGACTTCAAATGGCATTCATGGATGAAGGCCCTTCCAAGGCAACCGTGTATCGTTGGTATAACGAATTCAAGCGCGGTCGACCAACTTTGGGGGATGACGAAAGAAGCGGTCGCCCTTTGACGGCTGTTACCGAAGAAAACGTGCTAGCAGTGAAAAATTTAATCCAAGACAATAGGCGAATTACATATCAGGAGATTCAACACATATTGAAGATTGGATCGGGAAGCGTTCACGAGATTCTACACAGCCATCTTCGCGTGATGAGGATAGTATCACGCTGGGTGCCGCACAACCTCACCGATGCTCAGAAGCAGGCCCGGGTGGAATGGTGCCGTGATATGCTTAACAAATTTGAAGCAGGCTCGTCTCGGCGTGTTTACGACATCGTTACAGGTGATGAGTCCTGGATTTATCAATACGACCCAGAAACCAAGCGCCAGTCGACTGTTTGGGTGTTTCAAAATGAGCCAACGCCTACCAAAGTGAAGCGATCTAGAAGCGGGGGTAAGATTTTGATCGCTAGCTTTTTTAATTTGACTGGCCACTTGGTATCAATTCCCTTACGGGATCAAAGAAGCATTAATGCCGAATGGTATACTACCAAATGTTTGCCAGAAGTTTTCTCTGTTATAAGCAACAAGCGACCAAACACAGGGCTCCGCGGGCTACTGCTCCACCACGACAATGCACCTGCGCACACCGCACTCAAAACGAGGGACTTCCTGGACAGCACGCCAGTCAAACTCCTGGGTCACCCTCCTTACAGCCCTGATCTAGCACCGTGTGACTTCTTTTTATTCCCAAAAATAAAAAATCAGCTCAAAGGGATACAATTTTCGTCGCCGGAAGATGCGCTGGCTGCGTTCGAGCAGGCTGTAAACGAGGTGTCTGCGGCGGACTGGAAAAAGTGTTTTGAAAACTGGTTTAGGCGCATGAATCTTTGTATAGAGGCTGGTGGAAAGTACTTTGAAAAGATTTAATAAAAATATATGTACGTATAGAACAATTTTTTTTAGTTTCGCAAAACTTTCTGAGTGTCCCACGTACATAGTAGTTAGTAAAAGGGAAACTTTATTCGATTCAGTTTTTATCATTTGAGCAACTTATTCACCAAGCCGTGGATTTGTGTTTTTTTAACAGACTTCAAAAAAGGGGGCAAGCAGAACTTGCTCACTTCTTAGTGATGGTGCACAAAAGCTTAACACATTGAATGCCGACTACGGATATATCCGTATGGTTTCCATGTAGGACTCTCTTTTTTTATAGAACTTTAGAACCTTATATAATACGCATTTTTTTGTCGCAAACCAAGAAAAAAAACTCACACTCGTATTATCCGAACAAAACAAAACCAGTCTTAAATTTTTAGTAACTAAGAAACAATATTTTTCATCGTAAACGTAAAAGCTAATCAGCCTTTTGTTGTACTCGTAAGTACGTATATTTTGAGACTTTCATGCCTAAAAAATCTAAAAAAACAAGCTATGGAAATTATTATCTGTGTGATTTATTTTGAAGCATTCGAGGATGCACGAGGCCGGCATTTCTGGGCACACAGGGCAAAAGTAACAGCTTTTCTTGCCTTTTTTTTTGTTTTATGCAAACTCTACTTGGTTTTCCAGAGGACTTAATTTTTTTGGTTGAAGGTATCTTTTCCAAGTAGTGGCAATTAGCTGAAAAAGCCCGAGACGTTGGCTTTGCTGATTGATTGTGCTGACATAGATGTTCGTGATGTAGAATTTTCTGTATCAATATTTGACATTTCAAGCAGATGTGTGACAAATTCTAAAAGCTATGATGTACTACAATGTATGTTGGCAATCGACTTTGGCCGTGTAGCCAATGTCGGCATTCAATGGGTTAAAATCGAAAAAAAATTAAAACATCGGAAGTCGGTGTCGCAAAACGACGAAAACAAGAGGTACCAAAGACACTGAAACGAAAGTTATATTTGGACTTTTAAACAGGTTTACTGTCCCCATAGCAAAAATATAGTTACATAGAACAATCTCAAATGCCGTATTTTTTCGTCATGGGACTGTGAACCTCTTTTGGAATCAAAAAATCCTGCTTTGGAAGTTGCTAATTTTTTTTGTGAATTAATTCTTTTTTTGCTCACATTCGCTCATCAGACCATAATAAACATCCAAAACCCAACATTTCATAACAATACCACACAAAAAATTACCCACAGCTAATCGCCATGCTCCAGCAAATACAAAGATGAGACATTATACGAAATGACTAGTTATGTTTCACCGCTACCGCACTTGTACTGATATGTTGGGCAAACGGAGCGTGAAATCACATCCCTGTTGACTGCGGGGCTCGACAAAAGGAAATTGTTCTTGTCGTCAAGGTGATTGCATCGAGACAAGCTATTATAATATTGACTTGGAAACTTGTGCTTTAGTCAAACGTTTCCTGTAAAGTGTCGCGAACAAGAGTTCTGGAGTTATTTGTTTGAAAATAGTGGAAGGGTTGCATTGAGTCAAAACCCGTCCATTGAAAATATTATGAAAACGTGAATGGAAATACCGGGACCTCACTAGAAAGACATACATAGACATTATTGGTGATGTTCTTCAGAAAAGCCAGGTGCGCAGTACTCATAACCGGCATGTGTGTATGACTAGATGTATGAATGTGAGTGAAGCAAAAGAAGTATGTAAGGATCGTACCAGGTGGCGTCCTGTAGTTTCTGCCTACCCGCATGGGAAAAACGCGTAAGTTTATGTATGTATGAAAATATTATCGTTTGTTTTGTCATAGACTAACGACTTATGTATGTTGAGGTTGGTATACAGTCGGTTGCATCCGGACAGCCCGAATTGCATAATATTACATTATGGAAGTATGTGGAATAGGGTGGAAAAACACGCAAACCTTCATTGAAAAAGGAGGATCTGCCGACCAGACGGGTGTGATGTGTCTGGTCCAGACAACTGCCCGACGATGGTTTTTGTCGGACTATTTATTGTATATCGTCAAATCGCGCCAACAACTCTGCTTGCGCGATGCAGGCTTTTTGTGTGATGTCAAATTAGTAGTTTGTAAGTAGCGGCATAGATGTCGCTACAATAGAATAGAATAGAATACTCTTTATTATGTACACCATATATTATATATTACATGGAGCTACTGCCTACATGTCCTCCACAACTTTACTCAGTTATTGATATGAAACGGCAAGACTGGGTGTTAGACTGGACATCCGACTACCTGTAGGTAAAGATTCTCAAAGTTCTCCACTTATCAGCAGGGACCAACTGCTTAACAATTCTTTCTGACCTAAGCAAGCTCAACCTTAAAGATAGACCCGTGAGGCTTAAGTATATTTTATCCGATTACGGCGAAGCAAAAAGGAGGGTTATGTTTTTGACCGGTATGTGTCTATGTATGTCATCTGTTCCCTCATAACTTCTAAACTACTTATCATAATTTGACAAATGAGGTGTCGTTTGAAGCGTCTTGTTTGTCCGCTGATTAAAGGCTATGTGATGTCACATTAAATTGAATATGGTGCCCTCTAGGGTGCACGAAGTCTTAAGACTTACCGTAGTCGTATGCTACTTTGCAGAATGTATTGTGTTCTTATGGTAGGTGGCATACGACCTCGGTTATCCTCTGAACACTACAATGAATATTTGTATGAAATAAAATAAAATATTTATTACATGTAAGTTGTTTATTTAATACCCGATACATATCGAATAGTTTGTACAAACAGCTGCTGCACACCTCCACGCACGGCTGCGCTCGCGCATATCACATTTCCTTTCTTTACTTTTAACCGACCGTTGTAAAATCATCCTCTTCTTCTTCAATATACTTCATCATATTTTTATACAGTCCACTCTCTTTTATTTCCTTCACCACGACCTATCTTCGCGAGCATTGGTACAATTTCAAGTGAGAATATTTTCTTGTTTCATACTTTTTAGAACATGATTTTTCGTTTTTTTAACCTTTTCTTATTAATAGACTCGCGTTAGACCACCTTCTCGCTTGATGGCATGCGATGATGTGATCGACGTTGAAACACGCTTGCCTAGAAGTAACCTACTCTTGACTTAGAGATCCCCAGATTGTAACTATCAGGAAACACAGACACCGGCAGAGAATTCCACTAGTACGCACAATGGAAGTATTTCCAAAACGATTAGTGTACTTAATGCACCTAATATTAGAAAGATACATGTACAAACGCCTGCTTAAATCGTGTTCCTCTGACACACAAACTCCTAAGATAAACCAATTACGGTAGGCGTCAACAAAACATTTCATTTATCACAGGCACTGTCTCATTTCCGCATAAAATTAACAATAACCTTCATGCATACTCCCATACATTTTTTTAAAACTCAGCAGGTTTTAAAACATCCCTGTTTTGTTATCGTGAATGTTCGCAGCTCACACATGACCGGGCTGGTGCTGTATCAGCGATCAGCGATGTGTCTGCCGATGACGCATTTTATTTCGAACGGCCGACGACACAGGGTGCTATCTACATGATACATGTCAACCATCAATATTTTAAAGCATCCTGTAGATCGATCACGGGTTTGGGCGTTGTGGATTTTTTTCAACGGGTATGTCTATTGTGATTCATGTGATTGTGTTTTCGGGAATGTTCCCAGAAACCCACTTTTAGAAATCTTGCTAGCCTGTAGCGACCTTGTTATGATTTCTTGATAAGACCGCTCACTTATTTGTTGCTCCAATAATGTTATCAAAGTCGGAAGTCAGTAGTATTTCTTTGTAAAATAGTTTTTTATTACACTTTTTTGTTGTACGTAATAGACAAATTCTTGCCTTTAGTAAGGTACCTTTTATGCCAGAATAGATTACCCGAATAATAATTTGAACCTAACCCAAATAAATTGAACATAACCGGTGAAATGAGAGTGTACCAAGATGAACCATAACCGACCCGGTGATACCCTTTAGAGCGTACTGGCGTGATGTTATGTTCTAAAATGGTATAATCAATACATATAAATGCGATCTTCACCCAAATAAAATGGGACCAATTTTGGACCATATTCTTTTAAACAAAAAAAAAGTATTTTCAAAATCGATCTACAATTGACGGAGATATCGGTGAACACAAACAAAAAAAAAAAAAAAACATTTATAAAGACGAACATAGAACCTCCTCCTTTTTGGTAAGTCAGTTAAAAATTACGCCAGATTTTGAAATCGGGAAAAACATCCTATATCCTTACCCAGACTATGGAGTATCTGTGTCTCAAATTTCATCCAAATCCATTCAGCCGTTGAAGTGTGATTGATTAACAAACACCCAGACAGTGAGATGATAATGTTTACAAAGTGATTATGTAAATAAAACCGACGGTGGGTAATAATAACGGCAGCGAAACCAAATTTGCTTTATTTTAACGGATTTGAGATTCCCGATTTCAATATTTGCTGAAACAAACCGAGTTAAGGTAGCTAATTGGCTAGATGTAAATACATATATGTACAATGTAGTGAGCATAGCAAGATTTATTAAATAGATGTAGTATTCTATCTTTGAAATATTTTATGAAAATTCAACGATTTTTTTAAATTATTTCGGCGTGTATTCGATGACTTACAAGATGACCATATAAGGAACCTTGACCTAAGGAAGTAGAATTATAGCCAGTGTTTCACTATGATACGTATAAAGGTTTAGGGTTAGAAATTATCAAACAAAAGAAAAACAAGGTAAGTAGGAGAAATTAATGAGCAATCATTAATTATTGCTAATTTATCGAGTTTTTCAAGAAATTAGCACAAAGCTCGTCGACTCTTTACGTGATCAGAGGGCTGGGTTTTTCTTCGGCCAGAAAACCAGCATCGCCATCCAACGTGGCAATGCTGCCAGCGTTCTGGGCATGTTTCCCTTTGACATCGATGTGGACGAATTTTTTAATGCACAATGAGCTCTTTTCCGTCTCCCTTTTGTATTTGTATATTGTGTATTTGTTTTTTTTTTTTTTTTAGAATATTTAATTGTATATCTATATATATAAAAATCAATTGCTGTTCGTTAGTCTCGCTAAAACTCGAGAACGGCTGGACCGATTTGAATAATTCTTTTTTTGTTATGTTCGACAGAATACAGGGAAGTTTTAAAAGCAAAAAAAAAAAAAAAAGTTTGGTTGGATAGGGTAGGTAGGTAGAGTAGTGTAGTGTAGGTAGGTAGGTAGGTAGGGTAGGGTAGGGACGGGTAGGGTAGGGTAGCGTAGGGTAGGGTAGGGTAGGGTAGGGTAGTGTAGGGTAGGGTAGTGTAGGGTAGTGTTGGGTAGAGTAGTGTAGGATAGGGTAGTGTAGCGTAGGGTAGGGTAGTGTAGGGTCGGGTAGGGTAGGGTAGGGTAGGTAGGTAGGGTAGGTAGGTAGATAGGGTAGGTAGGTAGAGTAGTGTAGTGTAGGTAGGTAGGTAGGGTAGGGTAGGGTAGGGTAGGGTAGGGTAGGTAGGTAGGGTAGGTAGGTAGAGTAGTGTAGTGTAGGTAGGTAGGTAGGGTAGGGTAGGATAGGGTAGGGTAGGGTAGAGTAGGGTAGGGTAGGGTAGGTAGGTAGAGTAGTGTAGTGTAGGTAGGTAGGTAGGGTAGGGTAG
Organism: Orthosia gothica; assembly: GCA_949775005.1. Taxonomy (NCBI): domain Eukaryota; kingdom Metazoa; phylum Arthropoda; class Insecta; order Lepidoptera; family Noctuidae; genus Orthosia; species Orthosia gothica. The sequence continues at coordinate 25,122,130 of OX459041.1, forward strand.
CGAAGGGTAGGGTAGGGTAGGGTAGGGTAGTGTAGGGTAGGGTAGTGTAGGGTAGTGTTGGGTAGAGTAGTGTAGGATAGGGTAGTGTAGGGTAGTGTAGGGTAGTGTAGGGTAGAGTAGGGTAGTGTAGGGTAGGGTAGGGTAGTGTAGGGTCGGGTAGGGTAGGGTAGGGTAGGTGGGGTAGATAAATGTGTGGTGTTTTTATGGCAAAACAAAGTTTGCTGGGTCAACTAGTATGTTAATAAACTTTGCAGGTAAGTACTATTACGAAATTCAATAAAAAAGTTCTATCCTGAATCGGTCCATCCTTTAAACACCCAGTAATCAGTAAACTTTATTAATGGCAGTTACAGGAAAATAACAAAAAGTCACGTTCTACAAAAACTCAGTAGAAAAATATCTGTCTATTGATCCGGATGAAGTATTGTTTCATCTTATTAAAACTTTATCCAATAAAAAACTTACAAGCAATTTAACTTGTTTCCGACGTAATATATTTAGAGAGCGGAGAGAAAACATTAACGACGAATAAAGCTTAATGTTTTGTGTGAAACTAACTTGTTTGTTTTATTTTAACTGAATTGGACTCAATTTATTTTATTTTTCACAATGATTTTATTCATTCTCTTTGACTTTCTTTTAATTAACAATACATTTTGCAAAGTAGCATACGACCACGATTATACTCTGAGCACAACTATGAATATATATGAAATACAATAAATTATTTATTACATGTCAGTTGTTTATTTAATACCCGATACATATCGAATAGTGTGTACTTAACAATTTCAGTTGAGAATATTTTCTTTTTTCATACTTTTTAGAGCGTGTTTTTTCAGTAGTCAAGTTTATGTTTCTTTTTTTTAACTTATTCGAATTGATAACCTCCTCCTTTTTGGGAATTCGGTTAAAATACAACTGAATTTCAAATAAAAACACTACAAAGTGAAAAATTACTTCAATTTCGGCTGTCCAAGTCGAAAACGAAGAAACGAAAACAGGAACACCGACTTCCGAAATTGAAGTTATTTTTCAATTTGTAGTGTTTTTATTTGGAAGTTGGTTGCATTTTATAATTCCTGTTCAACGATACCACACATGATGGGGTGGGGCAAAATAATATATTTGTAAAAAGGTTTTTTCGAAAATCGAACTGGCTACCACCAGCAGAACTAAAAAAAAACATACAGATGGAAGGACATGCGATTTCTAGTTAGATATAATTCTGTGTATTCTAGTACTTGCACTCACATTTCGACGATTATTTGTATGGCTCATAATGGGACGAGCCAATTACTATGATGGAGTATTGAGAAAAAGTTTTGCTTTGAAGATGCATTCAAACTGCTGTGGCTTTCATCAATAAATCTACACAAATCCAGAGATTCGAAACCAAAAGGTTTTGGCTTAGTGTTATTTTCATCTTGAAACCACAAATGAAAGCAGTTGCTCTCTCAAAAGATATATAGATGACCGCAGCTTTAGACTTATGGACTGAACATTCACGGCTCAATGAGTGAACATGGTTTTGCTTTATGAGTCACACCAGACGTGACTTTTCAAATAGTTTATTTTATATATATTGCTACTGTGTATATATCAGTCTATAAAAGTGAAGAAATTATTGAGTTGTGAGCCGGTCAGTTGGAAATACATAATGGCATCTCTAAACTGCAAAAATAATAATTGGAACTTGCGAACTTGCACGAAGACTGCCGCCATAATAATCCTTTAGCTATCGGAATTAAGCTAGAAAAGCCCTTTTTGAACCACGATGATATAGAAAAATCTGTAAACCCCAGTCCTTTAAAAATAACCTTAAATATTCTCAAGCGAATCGCAATTATAAATACGCATCCATTTTTCACCGGATTCAACTCCGAGTAAACATAGTTGATAAATGAATTTCATGAAACGAGGGCTGTTAAACTCAAAATAAACACCAGTCTTCAATGGGCAACAAATTGCGAGCAATAAAAATAAGACTTTTGGTAAACAAACTCACAAGTTGGTCAATGTTCAAAGTAAGTTCGGACTTCAGTTTTGAAACCGTAGACCTTTTGGAGTACTGTGGACGAAATATATTTATTTCAATTGTTTTTTAGTGTATGGTTCTGTTCTATAATTTGTTCCTACTGTTAGGTTAGGTAGCTATACCCCCTTTTTCCGCACTAAGTCTTCCATTTGGTCCGTTGTTCGAGAAGGCCTCTCTGTGAGAAGGAATGGGCCGTAACGCGAGCCCAGTGCGGGTTGGTGGATGTCACAAGTCTTCGAATTTTTGGTTTAAAGACATGCAGATTTCTTTAAGAAGTTTTAATTCACCGCTTTGAGAGCAGAGGTGATGAAATAATTTACACAAAGTAACGCTCCAGCCTGGGTTCGAACCCATGACCTACATGTAAGTCGCGGTCGTTACCACTAGGCCACCACTGCTCTACTGCCTACTGTTCTTAAATGCATCGTTTCAGATTATGGAAAAGTAAATTTAATATAGAGGGACGGAAAAAAAAAAGAAATAAACAGAGCTTACGAAGCACACATCGATAGAGCAAGCAGTAAAGAACATACGCGGTCACGCAATTGCCGGAGTGTGTCACCATTGGTCCGTCGGCCTAGGTAGGGTCTACACTGCACTGTTGGGATTAGTTTTTCAATCATTAATACTACTCGTAATATCAACAAGCTCATAATTTATTAAGGTACCTACATATTGTGTTGAATTTAAATGTATCTGGAGTAATTTAAACCAGTGGTATGTAATAATCTACAACCAGCAATATATTAACCGGACATCGATTGATAGTTGTAAAAATCTATCCATACAAAATAATCAGCAGTTTACTCGATTTTCTACCCATTTGATCTAAAAGAGTTCGGCTCAGCTCAACACCCGTCTGAAAATGTCATCGACGAACAAACCCGGGCTTATCGTGTATCGAATATGTCGGTTTTAGACACCGGGTGTAGGGAATGTGTCCGAGATCGGATAAAGGATGTCCGATAAATGACACATGACAGCTGCTCAACGACTGAGTCCGGAGACAGAGTACGACCAGAGAGAAAGCTTTTATAGAGCGGCGAACGTCCAAAATGTATACCCCTTTTGGTAAGGCTTGCACAGGAGGACACAATTAAATGGATAAAAAGTAAATTAGCTTTTTATTAAGGGACTATGATGTTCTATTTTAGTTACAAATTATTTACAATACTTTTAAATAATTAGCTATGATATAATATAATAATTAGTTAAGAATTACTAATTTTTTTTTTATAATTTTCGTTTTACAATAATATTTTGTGCCTTTTATTAAATGGTAAAATAATCTATTGGAAAGCACTCAAAATTCACATACCAAATTTACAATCTTGCACACGGTTTTGTAAATCATTACCAATTTAAACAATAATTTTAGGAAACAAATATAATAACACCACCGACGACCACCGCCGACCTCATCTTGTTTTAAAAAATATGATCGACATGTGTGAGCAAAAGCAAAAGTGTTTGCACAAACCAACTTACAGAAATAAAATAATGTATCATTTAACACTTTTATATATTAAAACACTATCATGTTTTACTCATGTCAAAACGTAAACGAACACGACGCTAGATGCGTACCTGCGTTTAGTCCTGAGTGATTCAACTGATTAGAACCTTTGAACTCGCATCTTGTTCGTCTCAGCCTTATGGCACGAACCACGAGACCAGATCTACATGAATATTAATCAAAATAAGCTATTCTAGGAATAACACTAATTATATTACAATACTCTGATAAACTTTTAGTCTTACAACAAAAAAATCAGAATCGCATATCAAATAGTTATAAATATCCTAACGCTAACGTTTTAAAGATCAAATTTGCGTATCCGTAATATTATTGTATTAGTTCATCGCGTATAGTTCTCGCCAAACTTCTTGGCCGCCCTGAAGTGAGCTACAATGGCTGCGTTGTAGTAAATCTCATACAAAAACAGTAACGTTTCGTGCCTCGTTCATCCGGTAAACCAACTTCAGGGCGGCCAAGAAGTTTGGTAAGGACTATAGCGCGTCTGATAAAATCATACAAATGAAATAATCCTTAATATTACAGGTAGAGGGTTCAAAGTGTAACGTAATAGCTATTACAGTGGGTCAGGTAACAGCTATTACCGACGGTAAGTATCGTAGTGCGGTTGTATAAAGCTTCTACTCTGATCGTACTCTGTGGTACAGACACGGACAGAAACGCACGATGAGCGCGGTACGGTCTCCTATGGACATATTTCTGATGAAAAAGTGTTTTTTAAACGGGGTATTTGAATATGCAAATCGACCTTCGTTTCAACACTGTGCGGTGTGATGTTCGAACAATAAAATTAAATTCCGGGAAAATACCTGAAAAAATAAGATAGCTTTGTGCGAACCTACACGGCGTGGATAAAATTTTTTGGTTGAAGTTTTTTGTGTATTATTTCATCAGGATTTTATTAATCACTAGTCTGACTAATATTATAGAGAGTCTGAATTTTGTGAGTTTGTTCAGACGTGTAGGGTAATCTCTGAAACCAATACACCTATTTGAGAAAATCTTTCTCCAATTGAAAGGTTCATTATTCCAGATGGTTATAGGCTATAAATTTTTATGACCCAGGCAAAGCCGGGGCGGACTACTAGTTCATCAATAAAACAAAGCATTTAAATATTATTTGTTTATTACCTAATTGGTTTTCCAAATACTAACTGGGCGTTCAAGCGAAATTATGAAATAATATAATTATTTCGCAATCGTAATGAATGCAGACTTATCAATTCGTTATTATTTTAATGGTTACAATTGGTGCTTTCAATTAGTTACGGAAAATCACCGTACAAGTTTTTCCAGGAAAATAGGATAGTGGAATGTTAATTGTGTTTTCATCAAGTCGTATCTATAAACGGAATGTTTTATTCACAATACTTACATACTAAGGGAATTGGAAATTTGTATTTTTCCTACAGCTCCGTTATTCTTTTCTGATTAATGTCAGCGCGGGATCCAAGACAGTTAAATCCATTCGCCGGGACTTCGTCGAGCTTCATTGCCTCGGCGCTTTTCTGGTGGTCGCCACTGTTGATTCTAGCTTTCAGGAGTTGCAGTGGTTTGGGAATAGTGCAGTGGGCTTGTCCCAAAAAATATCTTTACATACTTAACTTATTACACTAACCAAAACAATACTAACTTATACTTAACCTACTTAATTTAGAATCTGCTAACCAGTATTTAACCAAATCATAAGGAGTTTAAAAAAATAAGGCTGATTGTCACAAAAAAGAAAATAAGGCAGATTTAGATAAGACTTTTAAGAAGCTTACTGTCGTCACAAATGTTTACGATAAGCAGGGTCTTAACTTAACTGCAGCCGTAAAAGCTTCTCTGTAAAAAGATTTAAGTTAAAGTGTAACTTTCAAACAATGTCTCAGCCAACTGCATTCTTAGCAAAAGAAAATGAGGCTCTCTTCAGTTTTTGCAAAAGTGTGTGATTAATTGTACGAGTCCTTGCCGCTGACTTATAGTGAGTTTTTTCAAAATGCATTTTGTATGTTTAAGTTCAGTGTTAGGCATTCGTGCTTTGCCGCACCTATAAAGTTTGTCTTACCAAATTTATTAAAAAATAGGTCAAAGGTTGACTGGTAGAAAATGCCTGAGGCATTAAGTCCGCCTCGGTACATTTGTGTGCTTAAAGTATTAAATAAATATTAATTGATATTAGACTACTGGACAGTATTAGCAAATTTAGTGTACGTTCATTGACTTCGGTGGCAAGGAGTAATCATTAACTGTCTATGACAACCGTTATGCAATTTTTTTGGGACAAGTTTGCCGTATTCTGCCCAACAATTGAAACATCTGAAATTCAGAATAGACCGTGGCGACCACCACCAAAAGCCTCGAGCCAATGAATTTCGACGAATCCCGCCGAAACGATTCGCCTGTCTTGGATCTCGCAGTAAATAAATCGGAAAATAACAGCGGTGGCATAAGATATAATATTAATTGCCACTTTCCGTCGAATCAAATAGGACACAGATCCAGACTAGGCTAGACCAATACGGATGGGATAAGGGACGTTTAGAACTGGGGTAAGCCCAGATACTTTTTGTTTTTGTTTCCGTAAGTTACTCAATAGTTTTCGATATCTCATTAACCCCTGCTACATCCTCCAGATCTTCTGTATAAGAAAAAAAGTGTTAAAATTACAATGCAACTTTTATTATGGTATGATATATAGCCATAATGCATTATTATGAAGGTGTTTAACTTATTATAAAATGATTGTAAATATTAATAGAGAAATAGTTTTTGCATCAATAGTAATTACGAATTAAAACAAAGTATCAAATTATCAGTGTCATATAACTTAAGTAAGAAAGCAAACACCACACGTGAACAACCTTGTTTTTGTTTGAATTCGGCGTCTTGCTCTTATTGTTTTTCTTTATATTCAGACATCATGCGAAACAACATCTCCCGCAATCCACTTTTAATTGTTTTATTCATTTTTCACTGAATAAATGCTTTTATCAAGACCACAACAAACCAAAACAACACGCCATCGCCATCTTGTTTTGGAAAACTGAGGTTGACATTAGTATAGCATTGCAATATAAAAAGTTTGCAAATATGTAATTCGAGTGTCTACTTTCGTTTGCCAGACTCTAGGAGCCTATGACTTGCAGTGGACTTCTTGAGGTTTATAACAACAACTTTAGTATTTTAAGAAAAAAAAGAAAGAAAGGTTTTATAAGCACAGAGATCATGAAAAATAACGGACAAGACATTATGAATGCTCGTGTAGATAGAACACAATAGCATTTTTAAGAATGCTTTGTTGAATAGGGCAGTTTTATACTTTCTTTCACCGAAAACAAATAGGTATGTTTTGTGGCAATTCCTAAGTTATGTCTGCAATAACAAAGTGATTGTTCTGGCAAAGAGATTTTTGCAAAGTATTTGCAATTTCTCTTATTGTTAGACTTGCTTTTGCCAGTGGCTTCGCCTTCTTGAAAGTCGAAAGTTATCCCCCACATTAACGTAGAGTCATGATCAAAGTACCTAGGTATGGGGCTAGGTTGGGGGGAAGTGAGGTGTTAGATTCCCCCCGCGACCTCTAAGAGGGGCGCGCGTGGAACACTACGCGCCGCCACCTCGGGTCCTGATGTGTGGGGGGACGACGGACGTCCCCGAGTCCGTCACCTATGGACATATTTAGGCTAGGCTGGAAGAGGGCGTTATTCGCCCTCCGCCGACGCCCGGCGCGTCTGCTGCGGATCGGGTGAGTAAATGAAATCTCCCTCGCCCTCTCCGCAGCCTCCTTCTGGGAGACGAATATTTCGCAGAAGGATACCACCGCGTCCCAGGACCATAGACTCGACTATGGCCGGCAGCGACAGGTCACTTCCTACTTCTGAGATGAGGGCACGGCGTGGCTCCTCCCAAGCGGCACACTCTGCCAGCGTATGCCGCGCCGTGTCCTCCCGGCAGTCGACGCAGTGGTGACACCGGGCGTCCGGCTCCCTGTTTATGCGACACAGGTACTTCCCAAAGCAACCATGCCCCGGGAGCACCTGCGTCACCCGAAACAACAGGGAGCCGTGCCTCCTCCCAAGCCAGCGCTCGAGCACTGGCCGGACAGCCTCAATGGTGACGAGGCCGACGACTTACATACCTACCTAACCTAACCTAAACATGTGCCACCTAGTGTTGAGGGTCGCCACAGAGGTCTGGCGGCGCATGCTCGAGGTCGGATCGGTGCACGTGGAACTTCAGCGGCTAATGGTCATAAATGCGAAAGTTTAGATGTATGTTTGTTACTCAATCACGCCACAACGGCTGAACGGATCTGGATGTTGGAGATCAACCACTTTCAAAATCGTTACATACACACAGACTTTCTCATTAAAAATATTAGTAGGAAACAAATTCGAGAAGTTGTCTTGTCGCAAGTGAAGTGACAAATTAGATACAAATTCTTTGCTCGTTGAACTTTGAGCGGGAGTTAATTTGTTTTCTGTTTAAATACCTAAGTAGGGACCTCTTTCTTTTGTTGGTCGCCATTGTTTTAACATCTTCTGGTTTTAGGTGCACTGAAAGAAGATATATTAATTTTTTCAACTTTAAGAACATATATTTAAGTAAGTTTAGGTATATTTGGGTAGTCTGGTGTAAGCTTCGATCGTAATATATATCGTACATATATAGAATGTACAGTCTTTTTGCCATGAAGTAGGTACATGAATCAGTGCAGGAATGTGCAGGATTACGAAATTATACCATAGTAGGTAAGTGAATCGAAAGTTTTTCTATACTTATAATATTATAATATAAAGAGGAGCATGTGAGTTTGTGAGGTTGTAGGGTGTAATCTCTGGATTTACTGAACCGATTTAAATGAAATTTGGCATGGAGATAGTTTCTGGGAAGGACATAGGATAGTTTGTATTCCCTTGGGAAGATAAAAATCTTTTTACGCGGGCGATGCTGCGGGCAGAAGCTAGTACTTTATAAATCTAGTGAGTGATTTTGTGATTTTACAGAAACAACTATTATTATATTCCAAGTTGTGGTTGAATAAATTAATCATAGTGATTTAATTAGTATAATTAGATTTCCTCTAGTGCATTAACCGAGTAAATTAATCTAAACAGATTGATTAGCTGGTAATTAGTAAGTAAATTAATATAACTAGTTAACTTTATAGATAATTGTTGTTGAATAACTACATATGGCTTCTTATTTTTCGTGCGAGGATGTGGCCACTTCTATAGCTGCCTTTGGGAACACCACAGGCCTCTAACTTGACTATTTCAGACTTTCATTTACTATATAAGTCCAGGTTTCCTCACGATGTTTTCTTTCACCGTTGGTGTGATGTCCAAGATAAACTAAGAAAGTACATATGAATTTGAAAATGTCACATTGAAACCTGCCCGCATTTGAACCCACGACTTCAAGCACGAGAGGGGAGGTCTTAGCCGCTGGTGCCCCACGACATTACTTATGGTTAACTCGTGGCTATATAGGTAACTAGCTATTTTTTAAATTATAGCCTATGTTACTCGGGCATAATGTAGCATTCCATAGGTGAAAAAATGATTAAAATCGGTCCAGTAGTTTCGGAGCCTATTCGGTTCAAACAAACAAACATCAAAACAAACAAAAAATCTTTCCTCTTTATAATATTGGTATAGATAAGATAGGCACGGATCGCTAGTCGAAATCAGTCCACGAATGTCTGATCATTAATTAAGTTCACCACGTTGCCTCAGAAGGGACGTCAAGCAGTTGGTCCTGCGACTGATGACTCCCCGCTCGCGTCTGATTTTTCCGGTCAACTATGAGAGTAAAGGAACAGCACCTGCAACCTGAGCCAAGTTACAAACGTTTCGTATCGAATCTCTTTCTACTAGCGTTATCGATTGTAGACCAGTTGATGTAGCCAAGTTGACAACCTACACTCGATAACGCTAATAGAAAACGAATCATTGTATGGGAATGACACATCTGAACGTTAAGTCACGTGGTCAGACCAAACAAATAGAAGGCTTTAACTTCGATACGAAACGTTTGGAACTTGGGTAGGGGGGCAGTGAGTGACAAATGTAAGGGATTGATCACGTGACTTTTCGATAGCACTTGAAAAATCCATAAATTTTTACTTTTTAGCCCCCGGCGGCCAAAGAAGGCCCGGGTGTTATAAGTTTTGACGTGTATGCCTGTGTGTTTGTGTATTGGTATATCTGTGTGTGGCATCATAGCTCCAAAACGGACGAACTGATTTTGATTGCGTTTTTTTTTTGTTTGAAGGTGACTTATCGAGAATTTTCTTGTTTGTCGATATCTATACTCCAATATTATAAAGAGGAAAGATTTTTTGTTTTTACCGAATAGGCTCCGAAACTTATTTTATAAAATTCTTTTACCAATATAAAGCTACATTATTCCTGAGTGACTAGTGGCTATTTTTAATCCCGAAAACGGGTCCTGTGGGGTGGCCCACGGGAGCGAAGCCGCGGAGAACAGCTAGTGTTTGATAAATCGGTTCAGCCGTTTTAAAGTTATGGGCGTTTTACTGATTGAATCGGGTGTTTTCGCAATATATCGTATCTTTAATTACGTGTTCAATAGATTGTTGATCGATGCGTGTCTACTACTAGATAAATTATGTACCATGGAAAAAAAGCGCCAGGGGTTTTTTAAATTTTACTTTTTTTCAATAGCGATTGACAAGCGCTATCCAAATGTATATATTGGCATTTTGACAATCGCTAACACCAATCATACCAAAGACAAAAACTTAAACTAGAGTTTTTTTAACTTCAAGAAATTATTGTTTATCCATTATAAAACGTCTAAAACACGGAGCTAAAGTCAACTCCGCTATAGATGATTTGCGTGCCGTCGCGCGTCGTCGGGTAAACAGGAGCTGTGTTAGCATTTTATTTTCTTCGGTAATTGAATCCTACGAGACCGCGGGGCCTCCCGAGTTCACAGCACTCTTTCCCTCTACTCAAGAACATAAAAGAATAAATGCACTATACAAATAAGTGTTGTATAGTGAGACTGTTTCTAAATTGAGTATTTGTACAACCGTGAAGAACGTTTCAAACTCTAATTTCATATGTAGGACCTATTATAATATTTCTTCTAGGTATAATAATTTATTATATTTGTATTATTTGCAATACAACAAATGTGTACTTGCGTGGCATTGAGTACGTAAACATTATTTTCTATTTATTATTTTCTTCGGTAATTTAATTCCTTCAGTACCGCGGGGTGTTGACAGTACTCTCTCTCTCTATACACGAACATAAAAGAATAGTCACACGTAAGTAGGTTTAATGTGTAGTGTACAGGTATGATATTGTATCATACCTGTACACATGTTTTAATTTTTTGTCAAAGCAAAAAAGTTAATCCAAAATATCAAAAATCCCGCCTGCTAAAGAAGGTAACTAAAAAGACTTAAACAAGAAGAAAATCATGCTGTGCAGTCGGAGGTTACATCTGATTTTGGTCAGCCAGCTCGCGAATTTGTATATTCCAACTGCACAGCATGATTTTCTTCTGTTTTACGTCATTTTAGTTCACTTCTTTAGCAGTCGGGTTTTTTTGATGCGGTAAAATGAGCGTGCCGTTGTTTATTGAAGAGTTCTGTTGAATATATCTGAATTTCTTCATCAGATATTCTCCAAATTTAAATGGGACATCAGGAGCACCAGCTTTGAAACAAAAAATCATCCAGATCGGTTAACCTGGTAAAAAGTTCTGAAGTAACTTTTTGAAGTCGGTTAAAAACACAGTTTACTACGGCGCAACGCCTAGCCGAAAGCGTGGCATTGCCTATCCATAGCCTAGCCGATGGGCCAGAGGTGTTGATCCGCTCTGGTAGCGTGCTTGTGTTAGACTGACGCCTGATTGACGACGGCGTGGTTATAGGCAAGACAATGACGGTCCGTTTCCGAGTTGATAAGTGTGCGACAACCTAAGGGTGGTTACGCACTACACCCGATCCGTTTTCGTGAAATTTTCGGGTTAAGAAGTACTACTACGGCTAGTACCTACTTATTGTAGGGAAGCTTGCGCACTACATCTGAACTCTATCCGTCATAATTTGTCATAATTCAGATTTGTTTTAACTCGGCAATCAAATCATGGACACGGACATGTAGTGCGTAACCGCCCTTACTGTATGTAATGTTTTAGAGAATAAGATAATTATTTAGTCATGTGAATATTTTGTAATTATTGAAGAAAAATATTAAAATAAAGATTAGATGGAAATCCAATTCGTTTTATTACCTTTATCAATTAATTAATGTAGCTGAAAAGTGTGACATGATGTGTGATTGATTATGTCAATTAAGAACATAACCCTAAGATTTACATAAAGAATGAGGTCGTTATCAGAGAATATATCATTAAATATTATTTTCAGGCGTAATGATAGGTACCTAAACTTCAACAAAATACAATAATCTGGATCAATTAACAAAATGATAAATATGTATTGTTGATAAGTGACAAAGCAATACCTAAAGAAACAGGAGATTATTAATTTAGCTTACATCACCGTGGAGGTCGAAGGCCTTTTAATGAAACTTCCTTCGACTCCGTAGACATGACAAATGAAAAGATCCCCTTGATTAATGTCAAGCTCATCATCATCTTCCTGCCCTTATCCCATGTTACTTGGGGTTGATGCAACACGTTTTTCTACTTTCATACTGTCCTATCCCCCGTCACGCTATCACTGACCCCCTTTTCTTTCATATCACTCCTCATACAGTCCATCCATCTTTTCTTTGGCCATCCCCTCTCTCCATCCAGCCACATTTATATTCATAACTCTTTTAGTAACATAACATGCGTTCCATCTTTCCTCATCACAAGACCATATATATAACAAGCAATATTAAAACCATGAATTTTATTGAGTCAAGTGAATAATGACTCAAAATAAAAAATATTTTGTACTTTTAAATTGTCAAACAAAAGATGAATCAAGTTGCATATTCGCAGGCGCTGTAGGCAATGTCTCTATGGAGGTGAATGTGCAAAAAACTCAACGGCTACTCTTTTCCATCAGTTTCAATGTAAAAATACGTGCACGTAAAAGCGTGTAGAGTAAATAAGTAAGTTGAAAATTACCATAACGAATTAAAAACAAGCCAAGGCAGCTAAGTTATGACCAATCCCAACTGATGGCGCCCGTTCAGGAACAAGACGCATTGGCACCACTCAGCTCAACCATCGGGAACCGAATGATCCAACACATGTGCCACCATCAGAGAGACATTAGAGAGAGTATGATATACTCTCTAATGCCAGGGCACACACAAGTCAACGAACGACTAGGTACAGTACATGACCTAGACTTAAAATATAAGGGTATATTGTGGTGAGTTCTAAGTTATGTCTGGGATAGCAAAACGATTGTTCTGGAAAAGATATTTTGCAAAGTATTTGCAAAGTTCCTTGTTGTTAGACTAGCTTTTACTAGTGGCTTCACCCATATACATACTGTCGAGACAAAAAATATAGGTATTATATTTTGCCATAATTCAGGCAATGGTCTACCAGTGATTGAAAAACCAAACCAAAAAATCGATACATACGTTTATAATAATACTAGCTTCTGCAAGCGGTTTCGCCCGCGTAAAAACTATGCGAAGTAAACATACTACCGTGATCAAAGTATCCTATGTCAGACTTAATGTTTTCTCTCCAGAAATACTGAAACCATTAACGAAAAGATGCAGTCTGTATTTGTAGGAGGTAAGAACAATTCACGTTTAGTTAGCGAAGCAAACTCACCTGTAGATAATTGTTTTGACCTCAGTCCGAACTGAGTCCAAACTGAAGTCGGGCAAACTCGGAGTTTCTAATTGCCCGGCAGTTCAGAGTTGAACTGGATGTTTGGCAAACAGCGGTCTTTACACTTTCGTACGATTCAATAAGCGCCACTCGACATGAGTTAGTTTAGTACTTCTCGAGTGCCTTTTGTTTGAGAATAAGCTCCTCCGGCTTATTTGCGGATGTGTGAGTTCGGGACAATGGAGTGTATTGAGATTAGAATTTACAAAATACGGTACCCAAACAATGTGTATTTTAAGGCTAGGCCTGAGGGAAAATTTCTAAATGTAGAATGTTATCAGAAAATGCCCGTTTTCACACACATTTGGGGACAAATAAATAAAAAAACGCACTGTTACTAAAATGTAACCATCGGTCCAACACCGAGTATTCAAAGTCAAAAATGTCTTATATTTATCCACTCATTTATGTGTTCCCTAGTTAAAAGCCCTCTTCCTCTCTCCTACTTTCTCAGTGCCCGAAAGGGTCCAGAATGGTCTAAATTTGTAACTTACCATCTAAGTTCACATTTGGAAGCAATAAATGTATTGAGTTAAGAGGTTGGCGCAGTGGTTGAGCGATTGACTGCTGTGCTGCGTGTCGCGGGTTCGATTCCCGCACGGAACAAATATTTGTATGACCTACAGGTAGTTGTTCCGGCTCTGGGTGTTGTGTATGTGAGTTTATATGTTTGTAAACGCACCCACGATACAGGAAGAAATTCCTAGTGTGGGGCAACGTTTATTTAAAAAAAAAAAAAGGTAATTGACATTAATTAACCATGATGCATTTAATATATGTTCACCGATTACTCAAAGTAGCCTGGATCGATTTTTATATTTCCCCATGGAGGTAGGTGGTCCCATGGTCATCAAGACAGGATTTGATCATAGAATCCTAGAGAAATCGAGGGATCTCATCAAATTTTATAGGCACACAGATAGCGATTTCGGTATTTTCATCAACATTAAGGCATTTGCATTCAGAAAGTATCAGTTGGTGAAATGAATTAAATCTCAGATGGCCACTGGAACTTTTCAATGATAAATATGTTTCGGGTATAATATATCTCGAATAGTTAAATGACTGTCATGGAGCATATATAAATAAATGTTCAAATGAAAATGGTACCATCGAACTGATCTGGTGATGAACCCGAAAGGTAGGCTATAAGACCGCCCATTGTGCCCTTGTTTTTGTATATAATAATAATAATAATATAATAGGAAAACCATTTTTTTTATATTTTTAAATGTTTTTTTTTTATGATTTGTTTTTATAAAGAAATATTTAAAAATGTAAATATGAAATGTGCACAAAATTAAATAAACGAAATAATAATATTATTATTCCGAAACAAATATACAATAGTTTTAATGTTCTCAATCTATCAAAATACACATACCTAACACTACAAAAAGCTGCAATATTAAACACTTGCCGAATAGTAAGAAAATTTTTACAGTTAGATTTAGATTACAATTTGAGTGCAGTACAAAATAATTTACCAGGTCAAATAGAAAATTAGGATTTCACCTTGGTTCACACCCGTGAGATTCTATAAAAACACCAGGTTCTTACCTGAGAAACTGAAGTTTAAAAACCATAATAATAATAATAACGTAATATGGTAACGTATATCATATGTTTGTCCTGTATGATTTTGTGGTGTACAATAAAGTATATAATAATAATAAGGTACCAAAACTAAAAAGAGAAAAATCAAAAACTTTTTAACAAAGAGACATTTTAATTTTTTTGTTTAAAAGGATAAGTAGACAGGTAATGAAGAAAAAAAAAAGGGTAATGAAAACATAATGTTTGTTTTGTGATGTGCACAGGACAAACAACAAAATATAATAGGGTATAGGTAGGCACTGGAACTTCGTAATAAAACAATGTATCCCAGTCTTGTTGGAGTTATAATGAGAAGCAACCAATGATTTCATGCTAATATGAGGTACCTCATATACTACTCTATATGAGGTACTGATCACATTAATATCTTCCGCTTTCCTCCAGTGGTATATTCCACATGAACTCCGTTTTCCGGAGTATCGGTCTATTCATTGCACCGTTGCTGCGTGGTAGCAATGAAATAAAGACAAACAAACAACACACACTTTTGCATTTATAATAGATAGGTATTAGCAGTATCATGAATGTTTTCTTATTTGTAATTTAAAGCTTTTTCTCATGTAATTTAAAATGTGTTTGTTTCTGATAATGGAATCTGAACCGTGTAGGTATGTGACACAAAATACTCTAACATATTTTATTACAGTTTTGGATGTTGTCATTAACATTTATAATCACTTTTGATAATAACTGTATTAAACCTTCAAGTGTCAATAAGCAGACACAATAGAAATTACCATTGTTTTAATCCGATTCGGATGAATGGACAGTTAAGAGGCAAAATTATTATATTAGCTACAAAATTATTTGACAGTTTTCTTTTGAATTTAAACATCAAATTAATTTTGTGAGTTCGTTTCATGCCATGAATAAAAAAAGACAATAATTTATGAAAATAGGTATGCCACAGTAGATTGGCGTCAATTAAAATATATCACATCACATCATCAGCCTATCAATGTTCCCACTGCTGGGACACAGGCCTCCTCTCTGTGAGAGGGAATGGGCCGTAATCCACCACGCGGGCCCAGTGCGGGTTGGTGGATGTCACACGTCTTCGTATTTTTGGTTCTAGGACATGCCGGTTTCCTCACGATGTTTTCCTTCACCGTTTTGAGAGCAGTGGTGAAGAAATAATTTACACAAAGTAAAGAGCCTGCCTGGGCTCGAACCCACGACCTACAACTTGTAAGTCGTGGCCGATACCACTGGGCCACCTGGTTTTACAAATA
This sequence comes from Orthosia gothica, assembly GCA_949775005.1. Classification (NCBI taxonomy): domain Eukaryota; kingdom Metazoa; phylum Arthropoda; class Insecta; order Lepidoptera; family Noctuidae; genus Orthosia; species Orthosia gothica. The sequence continues at coordinate 25,138,385 of OX459041.1, forward strand.
TTATATATATATTACATTTTAATTTTAAATTTAATTTAATATTTGGTCCGCTTTAACTACTCATTTGCCACCACATATTAGATGTATTATGCACCTAATGTCCTGAAAACAAGTAATCGAAATTAATATTAATAATAATATATACTACAGGGATAATTGTCCATTGGTGCTCCATTTAATTAAAAGTGTCTAACTCACCTCTACGAGTGTATGCTTCGGTTACACGAGTTAATATCTTCATGGTACCTATGTCAGAAGTGAGGTGCCAACTGAAAATCAGCGCTGGGTGTCTTATGCCTAGCATGCTGGGTTGGTAACCCTTTCGGTATAGGCACGCCCTGCGCAATTCGTGAGCCTTGATTTTACTTTTTTAATATTTTTCTCTGTTGCTTGTGATTGTTGCTGTAATAATGTGTATGTGTTGAATATTTTTTCTATTATATTCCTTTTACCAACTATGTTGATATAGGCTGCCAGTCTACTACTACAAGAAATATCAGTAATCATAAAGAGTAAGTTTTTACTACAAGCAATTTATCATCATCAATTTAACCGCAAAACGTTCACTGTTGGAATCAGGCCTCTCTCACGCGTCGCTACATTGACCGATCCCAACAAGCAATTAGATATGAAATAAATGTATTAACAACGTAAATGAATGATTCGCGAAAGTGAGTGTTTCTTCGAGTGACGCTAGTAATTAATTAATAATTCACAGTCATGTGAGAAACGACTCAAAATCAGACGATGATTTGTCAAAAAATAAGTTGAAAGTCATTTATTAGTCTCCAAGGACGATTAAGATAGGTAAATATTAGCATAATTAAGTACCTATATCTAATCAATCTACAACTGGACGCAGAGCTCCCAAATACCGATAAAGTTATTGATGATAGTGATAATGCTGTCAAATACCTACGTCCTAAAACTGTTGTGTTCATTAATTGCATACCATGCAACATACAAAACAATGCTGGAATTACCGAAGGTAATCTGGATTATCGTATTCGTGGCAAATCAGGGTTAACAAACACAAAAAATAACTAAAACCTGACAGCGTTTTTAGTAGTACTTACTCGTACGTTTTAGTCAAGAGTTTACTTCTCTATGCTCGACCATATCTTCGCTTACCGTCAGTTGAGATATTGATCAGACGCAAGCATATCAATAATATCTTTTCGCATCTACAAAAAATATATAACAATATGACTCAGGTAGGGCAACTACTACCGCGGGTAATGTAGATCACTTAAGATATTCATTATCCAACACAACAACCGTGAGAAAAATAATACATACCTACCGTATGAGTACATATGAAAATACAATACACGTTCTAAAACTGATGTGTTCATTAAATGCGTACACAATAACTAATTACAAACAAACAAAACACTGCTGGAATTACCGAATGTGACAACAAAGCCGCGTAATTGTGAATAGAGCCCATATTATCGTATTATTTCGGCATCCAGATCATTTGTACCAGGCCGAAATGAGGTTTTGCCGTATGTGCCATTAGGATGAATGCAGCGAGTCGTCGATCGATTTAGAAACAAAGCCCCTAATGCCAGCTGTGCCGGCAAGTCTGCCCACCAGATATCTAATGGAATTCTAGCCATGATCGCGCTAGTAGAGCTTTCTTTCCGTTCCGAAATGGCTGTAAGTAGCGTTATAAATGTGAAGGGTTGAAAATGCCTTGTAGGATTTCAGTGTATGTGTTCGATTCTTGCGTTTGGCGTTTTAGTAGAAGTACAGTTAGTATTGTCGTTTAATGTCTAAATGTTTTTCATGCGATTCTTGCAAATGCACCCAGTCTTCGGTATACAAGTATTAGTAAATTATATTTAGTTTGGTTTGCACTTAGTTCTGTTTTTACCTGACGTTTTCGTTCTGTTTGTGCGACGCAAAGGAGGGTAATGTCTTTATCAGTCTATTTATGTATTTTTGCTCCTATGTGGCGTTCTAGAGACCATGTCATTAGATATTGAAAAATGGTCGAGACTATTATCATTCTTCTTCATATTTTTAGCGGTCTAGATATGACGTGCACTATGATTTTTCCGATGTACTTTGACAGTGTCACATAATTATCGAATTATTACATGTGCCTAATTATCGGAACACGGAAATCGCATAAAACTCTGAACTATTTGATAAGTTATGGATAAATAGATAAGTAGGTGTAATAGTAGAACAGTACTTAATGTACATGTTTTGGATAGGCACTTAGCAAAAGTAATTACCTACCGTTTTTTTTTTCGTTTTTTAGTTATGTTGGTTAAGTTTCTGGTAACGGAATGTTACAAGAAAATAAACTGTGTTTATAAATAAACTAGCTGTTGCCCGCGACTTCGTACGCGTACTAACTCGAAAAAAACGGTTAAAAAAATAACCTATCTCTCAAGTTGGGCCAAACCGCACACAGTGTGCAAAATTTCTTTAAAATCGGTTCATTCGTTTAGGATTTCATCGCGGGTAAACAAAGTTACACGATTTTTCTTTACCAATATTATAAAGAGGAAAGATTTTTTTGTTTGTTTGTACCTAATAGGCTCCGAAACTACTGGACCGATTTTAGAAATTCTTTCACCTATTGAAAGCTACATTATTCCCGAGTAACATAGGCTATAATTCTGACGGGAGCGAAGCCGGGGGGTCAGCCAGTTTGTATATAAAGATCTTTAATTACTCGTAATTGTGTAGAAACTAAAAAAATAAAGCACTAAACCTAATAAAATTTCTGTATCTACCTAGATCTATATATACATCACGGCATGATGGAATAGATAACTAAAATGTTTAAGCGTAAAATCCGGAACTATTACTTGTCCTCTCTTACATAGCTCGGTCTTCGTTATATATATTATATTTAAATTTCTGTTTCGTTTAGAATATAGTATTTATTATAATATGTATTAGTCTATTGTTTTAGAAATTATTTATGTATTTTATTAGTTAGATAGTTAAATAACCAATTTTAATTATTGTTCATTTTTATTTTGGACTCCTACCACTGTTGTGTTCTTTTTAACCCAAAGGTTGACTGGTAGAGAATGCCTTGCTGCATTAAGTCCGCCTATGTATAACCATTGTACATGAAGTGGATCGTAGCAGGTGGCGTTCTGTAGTTTCTGCCTACCCCCATGGGAAAAAGGCGTGAGTTTATGTATGTATGTAAATGTTAATATGGAAAATATTTAGCTAACTATTCCTCTCTCCTAGAGTCTCCAAGTAAAATACAAAAAAAAGTTTAAAAAACACGCTTTAATAGAAAACCAGACTAAAAAGTATAAAATAAATTTAAATTAAGAATAGTGTGATTAACCAAAAAATGTATTTTATCATAAAAAAGCGTGAAGCGTGTTTTTTAGTTTATTTAACAATTTTTTTTACCTTTGTTATTCTCTTTAGACATGTTTTATTCTAGGTAACATACAAATTTAGTTGAAAATACTCACCCTCTTACTAATAAACACGGAATAACGTTATACCAGGTATAGCAAAGGAATAACCATACATTTTCATAGGTTTATACCTGGTATAACTTTATTTTGCGTTTATTAGTAAGAGGGTAAAAAACTAATCCAAATAGAAACAGTAACGTAAGACATATATATCTATCTAATTGTAATTAATTTCCAGGAAATTTACAATTAGTTACAGTCCTGTACTTGAAATTATTCCTCGTACCTACGCACTGAAAGCGACTACATCAAAGTATCTATATTAAAATATCCAGGTACAATCACGAACAGCGGTGTTTGAAACACCATTATTCTACGTGTTTGTAACACAAGATGTTGGACGACATACCTTTACAGTAAAAAATATGTAGGTAACATATTTTTTTTCAAGCTATTTTGTATAGCATATTATTTTTACTGGTAACTATATTTATTCTTTGTTGACATATTTTATTTCAGGTAACATACAGATTGAGTTTAAATGACTCAAAATCGAGTTCAAATTAAAACAGTAAGCTAAGACAAGACATATCTACCTAATCGTAATTTATTGCCTAGAAACCTACAATTAGTAACAGCTGTAAACTTGAAATAATTTCTCTAACCTACACACTGAAAACTAACTTAAGCAACTACATCAAAGTATATTAAAATATACAGGTACAATCACGAACAGCAGTGTTTGAAACATTACGTGCTTGTAACACAAGACGTTGGCCGACACACACAGTACATTTCAGTTGCGACTGGCGCGTGACGAGGGTTGAGATGTACACGATATCACCCTCAAAACTTTCATAAGGACGAGAATGCTCCCATGTTATAGCAAGAGTGCCGCTATCTAACAATTGGCCGATTTTTTTATTATTATTCGTCACATACTTTATTGTACACCAAAAAAAACTTACAGGACAAACGTTCACAAACAAAAGTGTACAATGGGCTGTTTTTATTATTAGTAGGCTCGTGTTTGGCCACTATCTCACCCGATGGTAAGCGATGGCGTAGTCGACAGTGAAGCACACTTGTTTAGAAGCAATCAACAATAAATTATCTTTATATCGGTCTAAGGTCTCTTTTAATTTAGACGTTTGGTGTCGGTCAGCTGCGGTTCGGGTGTCTTACTGCACTCGACCAGTTGATTTTTCCATATAATTTATTCACACACATACACGTCCTGCTGGCGTGCGTGCGTGGCACCGGCGTCACACCGCGCTCTTGGTGTTTAAATTATATGGAAAAAATCAACTGGTCGTGCGCACTTACAGCGCACCACTGCGGTGACGCAGCAGTCCGACACCAATCAATCTGCCTAGCCTTTTCCCAACTATGTTAGGGTACCAGTCTAATCGGAATCAGCTGAGAACCAGTGTTTTACATGGAGTGACTGCAGTCCAACACTAAACCTCTAAATTGAAAGAGCCCCTAAGCCTTAGAACTCTGCTTAGGTTCTTAGCAGTATTTTCTACTACCAATAGATTCCGGATAGAAAAATAATAACGTCCCAAATTGATATGTTTAGCATGTACAAATTCTTTTTTTGATAAGGTTAAGTCTAACATGTTTTGATAACGCAAACTTTTCGCATATTATTTAAAGTTAATAAAAAGCATCGATATGTTTTATTTCGCGAATTTTTGTTTTTCGTGTATATTTCAAAATATGATTTTGTCAGATAGCGGCACTTTAGCTATAGGACGACAGAATGCAACATAATACGTGTCGTTCTATAAATGGCCGCGACTGTACTATGTCGTATGTAATGCTACGCAAATTTAGCCCCGGGGGCGGTAAATTGTTTTTATTGTCGTTTCAGTGTGTTCAATGTTTAAGAAATAGAACTTAATGTTCATTGTTCTAATTTTTGGGGTGTAAATTAAACATAATTCTCTCTTAAAAGGAAAAGATGTTTTGAGTGTTATTTTTATTGATTAAATTAAGACCAGTCGTGAACGTGAAAATGGGAAATGTGTAGGTACACTTTGTGAGCAACAATAACAAAGTTATTATTATGACAATAAAATTATAGGGTTATGAAGGTTAAGAATTTATGATATTTACAATTTACGATCCATTGCTGTTTAAAAATGTTGTCTGCTCAACAACGTATTATAAATATTCTTGATTTGTCAAGATTAAAGAGGATGTGAACGGAAGTTTATTACATAATCATAATAATTCTTTATTTGCTCAAACATGAGTACAGTACACACAACAAATTGTCATTAAGTAAGAGATGTTAGAAAAAAAATACAGAGCGTCATGTTTGTCTTAGATAATGGCTTGCAAATATTAAAAATAGAATACAAATCAAAAAAATACAATTTAAATAAAAATAATAAAATTCAAATGGTAATAATAAGATACAAATCAAAATAATAATACGAAAATTTCATGTCATATTAAGTTAATGTACAAATGCTAATATTATCATTCTAGAATGTCAGTAAAATTATAAAAAAATATCAAAATATTAAATCAAATTACAGTAATTGTTCTAGTTTGTCACGTTTAGTCAAAGTAATTTAAAATGTCATATAAATAATATAAATAATGCATTTCAAAATTATCGTTCTAGAAAGTCAGAAAAAAATGAGAAAAAAACAAATCAAAATTATCAATATACCTGTAAATTATTAATAATGTCAAGAATAATAAAATAATAAAAACAAATAGATTAAAAAAATTCATTTAAAAACTCATTCAGGTTATAATAAGCTTTATCTGCTAGGAAATTCTTAACTTTCTTTTTGAATGCTAAATAATTTTACTGCTTCCACATTTTTTGAAATTGGTTGTACATTTCTGGAGCCATGCAAAATACACTTTTACGCTTAAGTGCCGTTTTGTGCTGATGTTGACAAATTTGAGTATTGTCCCGTCTGTTACGAGGAAATCAATCTGTCATGCGAGAAAATAAATGTGGATAGTTCTTAAGAACATGGCATTTTCTAATATGGCAAGTCAATGACAAATGTTTTGTTTTATAAAATAAAGTTTGCAGCTCGTAGTGGTTCCAAGTTTAAATATCGACCGAATGCACCTCTTTTGAGTTTTGAAAACTAGTTCCCTATTAGTCGAGTTAACTCAAAAGATGATGCCGTACCATAAGATTTAATCCACTAGGCCGTAGTATGCGGTGAACAAAGCATCAACACTAACTGCAATGAGTATATACAGAGCATATGCTCTGGTACTTATTTTCCTACTGACAGTCTTGACATGTGTCTTCCAATTTAACTTTTTGTCAATGTTAAGTCCTAAAAATTTTATTGTATAAACTTCGTCAGTTATATTTTTATTGTAATTCATGTCAAGTTTATTTAAAAATTTCAACGAACGTTGACTAAAGTGTATGATTTTAGTCTTAGTCAAATTTATTTGTATGTTGTTATTATTTAGTCATTCTATTATTGCAGTCAGTTAATTAATTATTAATGTCATATTTATATGTTATTCTATTTTAACACTCAAGTGTCACTTCACTATCATCGGCAAAGAGGCTCATCGGCTGCATTGTGGACTTCGGCATGTCATTAATATATAATGTAAATAGGGGAGGTCCAAAACACTTCCCTGAGAGACACCATACATAACTTCACGCTCTTGCAACCGATGTGACTCCTCCGATTTAGTACTTATGTTTACCCTATTGACTTCCGTTAGTTGCTGCCTGTGCTGAAGATATGACTCAAAAAGGTTTTAGTACATTACCTCTAATGCCATATGCTTCGAGTTTTTTACTTAATTAGGGTACTATTATTTATTTAATTACCGAACGTTATGATTATCTTATATTTTTATAGAATGCTTCGTTGATTTAGTGTTCATAAGCGCTAGTACTGAGCATGTGGCCCTATGGGTTCGATTCCCAGATTGGTCAGTTTTATGGATTTTTCCATTTGGAATTTCTCAGTACGAGTAGTAGCCAGGAGTTCGTGCCCAGTTGATGGCAACCGGCTTGCCCCTTATGACATAATTTGCGATATATTGGTGTTCTATAGGTTCACTTCGCCCTGATCTATCATGTCATGCGTGATGTTATATTATGTTTTTTACCCGCTTGCCGAAGGAGGCTAATGTATTTATCTGTCTATGTATGTTTGTTCCTATGTGGCGTACTAGAGACCAAATACAAAAAAAATACAAAATACAAAATCTTTATTTCTGAACCAAAAAGTTTTACATTCGTTGGTGATTGGAGCCTCCTTTTAAGCAAGTAATGCCTGTGTTAGGAGACTCCGCTCTTCCACAGCAATATACAATTCATTCAGTACCTTAGATATAACCAGTATGTTTGCGTGCGTGTGTGTGTGTGTATGTATGTGGGTGTTTGTGTGTGTGTGTGTGTGTGTGTGTGTGTGTGCGTGCGCGTGCATGTGTGTTTTTCATTTTGTATGTTGCAATAGTGCCTCAGTGTCTGCGTAATTTAGTGTCTTTATCCAATTTGTTAGAATTTTTTTACATTCGTGTAATTGTTTGTTGTGTATATATATCTTTTTATTTATCCTATTATATAGTTGACATGATAGTTTGTTGTATTGAATGTCAGCAAATTTTGTTTTAGTTTGTGGAACCTGTGCTATGAGATCTTTCCGTCTTCTTGTTATTGTATTTTGATCGTATGGTAGATTTTTATGTTTTTTTAGAACGGTATAAACGATGTATAACTTTCTAACAGAAAGCAGTCCACTATCCTGATAGAGACTTTCAGTAGGGTATCTTATCCTTTTGAAATACATTATTTTTATTACGGCGCGTTGTCCTCGTTCAACATGTATAAACTTTGATTTTGCTGCGCCACCCCATATTGTGATACAGTAGGCTATAATAGATTGTGCTAGAGAGATATATATTTCATTTAATAAGTTTCTGTTAGAGCCTGATTTCTTTTTTATATTTATAGGTGCAATATATCTTAATGTTTTAAAAATCCACCCCAATTTCCTAATCCTTCCAGTAACATGTTCAACATGAGAGTACCATGACAATCTGTGGTCAATAATTACACCTAAATATTTTGTTTCCAAAACTTTATTAATTAAGGGACAAGCGCAATTATTGTTTTCAGCTTTATCGCAAGAGTGTACTCTAATGTTGAACACATCATCTGGTTGCGAACTTTTATAGATGGAGAAGCACATGTAATTAGTTTTCGCTGTATTTAATGTGAGAAGGTTATTATCTAGCCAATTCGCGATTTGGTACATACCTGCCTCTGTCTTAATTTTAACATCGGACCAGCTGTGCCCGTGGAAGACAACGGCAGTGTCGTCGGCATAGGAAAATACATGTGCGTTCTCAACTTTTAATTCACAAAGATCGTTAATGTAGGCTAGAAAAAGTGTGGGTCCCAGAACACTACCCTGGGGTACACCGAACGACACATCAGCATCATCACTAATAAACCCTCCAATCTTTACCCTTTGTTTCCTGTTTGTGAGATAGTCTATAAAAAAATTTAGAGGGGTTCCCCTTATTCCAAGTTTTTCTAATTTGGTCACCAGGGTGGGAACGGAGACGGTGTCAAAAGCTTTCTTTAAGTCTAGAAATACCGTCAGACACTTTTTCCCGCTATCCACATGCTTAGTTACTAGCGTGGTGAGGGCACTAACTGCATCCTCGGTGGAAACTCCCTTCCTAAAGCCAAATTGTGTTGAAGATATAATTTTAAACTTATTTAAATAATTAATTAATCTAGAGTTGGTTAATTTTTCTATTACTTTAGACAGGGCTGGCAATACCGAGATAGGTCTATAATTATTGACATCGCTTCCGTTCCCTCCCTTGTGGACTGGAGTAATAACGGATTGTTTCAGGGGAGCTGGGAATACTCCGTTTCTGAAACAGAGGTTAGCTAGATGAGCAATAACAGGGGCGAGTTCTTTACTACAGTATTTTAGGAATTTTGTTGAAATACCATCCCAGCCAGGGGCACTATCCGATTTCAAGTTCCTTATGATTCCTTCTACTTCCTCTGTGTCAGTATCTAAGAGCACGAATGAATTTATTTGTGTATGTAATTCTTTTCGTTGGTGATCAGGACTGTTGTTATTTCTAGGTTGTATTTGTTGAGCTAGTTCTTTACCTATATTCGCGAAATAATTGTTTACGTAGTTTACTGACTCAGTCGGAGTAGACTTGATATTTAGTAATTCTGCACTTTGATTTTTTGTTTTATTTGTATAAGTAATTGATTTTATGTTTTTCCATAATAATTTCGTGTTGGAGACTGAGTTAGCTAGTAATTCTTTTTCATATTTTCTTTTAATTTTTTTAATGAGGTTATTACAGTAGTTTCTGTATCGGCTATATGTGATTTTAAAAATTTCATTATGTGGGTCAGCCCGTGAGTTTTTTTGTAGTTTATTTCTATTATTTATACAACGGAGTATCCCCGGGGTTATCCATGGTTTGATGATACGTTTGTTGTTAGGAATAATTCTTATTGTAGTATTATTCTTGATAGTTTCTGTAAGTTTTTCTATAAGTACATCAGTTATTGCATCAGGATCATTACAGAACATCAATTCGTATATATTTTCTTCTTTTAAGTTATTTAAAGCTTGTTCAAAGTTCAAGGTGGTAACGCTTTTATGTATAGTTTCATTGTTTTTTGTTTTCGATAGTGATAAAAATGTCGTGAAGTGATCAGTAATCGAAGTCTGTAAAATAGCTATTGATGCACATATATTTTTCCTGTTGATTCGCAACATGAAATGGTCTAGGCAGTTTTGTTCTCTGGTAGGTAATGTATGACCTGGTAATATGCCATATGTTGACAGAGTGTTGAGGTAATGGAGCCGGTTATTTTGCTCACTAGGCGCCCCAGTCTCTTTGGGTCTAATATTAATATTAATGTCCCCAGCTATTACTAAGTTTTTTTGTGAGTCTATATAATCTAAGTGTGAACTAAGTGAGTCTAAGAAATTGTTAATATTTGTGTTTGCCGGCGATCGATATATGCATAGCACCGTGGTATTTAGAATATCTACTTGAAGACACGAGGCCTGGGCTAAGATTATTTCTTGAATTGTTGGTTTTAATGTATTTTTTACGTATACAACTACCCCATCATTTTGATTATATTGGCGAGTTGTGACATAAGACTGATAATTGGACAGTTGTGGTATAGATTTATTAATACTTAATCTACATTCCGTTAAGATTATCAAATCTGTATCGAATTTAAGTGAAGATAAGGTAATAACAAAATCATCAAAATTGCAATATATACTCCTTATGTTCTGTGATACTATAGTTAGATCATTTTCCCTGACACAAATATGATTAGAAAGATTTAAAGGTTGGCATTCAATTGAACTTGAAATTTCAATTTTATCTAGTTCATTAACTGTTTGTACCGTGTTACTCATACTGATTACTTTTAAGTAGAAATAAAGTCGCAGCCTGCACGTGGTAAACATCCCTGATAGATAGGCGAGTACAGTCTATTTTCATTGTACCAGAGAGTAATTGTTTGTGTAATAATAGTATAATTGTTGCCTGTAATATTAATTCGTTAAATATATAAAATAATAATATGTTACGATATATTTTGTTATGAAATTTTTGAGGCGTGTGTTTGTATGTGGTGACCTGTGTTTGAGTTTTATATGATGAAATTATGTATGTGTTACTATTAAATAGGGTGAGGAATTTATGAGAGTGGGTGTCTGTGTGAGTACTTAAACTTATATAAAATGCAAAAAAATAACTTAAAACTACTACATTAATATTACATAGTGTGAAATGATAATAAGTGATCGATGGGAATATAATCAAGGAGACACTTAAGCAAATAGGAATCGATAAAAAAATTGTGTTAACTAATATTTCAAAGCAAAAATAAACATCAAATAGTCATACTTTCTGCATTAGCTGCTGTATTTGTGCTTCACTTCTAATAATTAAGGGCGGAGCCTGGTCGTCCTGCTTTACTAGTACTTTGCCATATGCCGTCCAGCAGTATTTATAAGCGCCGGATTTTTTCAAATCGCGAGCAAGAAAATATAAGCGAGAGCCTTTGGCGGTCAAATGCTCAGACAGGTATACCGGTGTGTCTTCTTGAATCTTGAAGCCCAAATGCTTACAGCATAGTTTGGTCTTGTATTTTAGGTTGAAGTTCTTAGCCATTTTCAGAATATCATTCTTGAGGAGTGTCGATCCTGTTTCTACAACTATGGGCGTATTATAGTTCTGTTCCAAATACGTTGGCTGATTTGAATGCTTACGTCAATCGATTCGTCGTAACTATTATAGGTCAATCGGAATCTCATGGCATTTCTTTTTATTTTTAAATTTGTGTTTTTCATATGGCAATGTCAATTGTCACCTGTCAAATCAAATTACGAGATTTGTCAACCGCTGCATGACCGCTGCTGAGATTTTGTGTTACCTTCTTGAAAATTTGTTGTTTTTGTGAAAATGTAGAAAAAGCCACTTCGATCTCAAGCGAGACATATTGTTTTCTATGTGTATCGCAAAATAAGTAAACTCAATCTTTGATTTTAAAGCGCGTCGCAGAGTGGACCGGTAAGTTGGACTGACTTGTTTTGATACTTTATGTGTGAGTCACTGGCGTGTTGCCACTTAAAAAAAAAAAAACCCTCATATTATTAAAATGGGGTAAAATATTAATTTCATAATTATAGGCAAGTACTTTATATTCAAATGTGAACGGAAATCTGTCTTTTTGTTTGATTGTTTTTTTATAAACGCGTGCAGTCGCCCCTGTCGTTGACATGTCGCTCGTGTGTAAGAACACCGACCAGCTCAGAACAAGTTTTTTTACTTAAAAATCAACTAAGGTTATTTGCAAACAAAAAAAAAAAAAATACAAAAAACAACCATTCCACGGAATTAAAAATATACTTTTTCAGATGAAATGAAAAGTATAAGTATTTAAGTAAGTACAAAATAGAGCATTAACTATTAGTCAGTCTGCTCAAAAAAAAAAAAACAACACTAGACGACGATGGCTGTCATTGTGGTTCATTTCGGCGAATTTATCCATACGTTTCTTATTAAAGTTTTCGGTGGAAGCTAAAACTAAAAATATTTGATGGCAAAATAGAAGGTACGCATGAATTTAAACAAAAATAATTAATTAAGAACTAAATATTTACCTTGACTTAGGTGTATGTAACATACATAAAATCGTGTGATTTAAATAGAAAATAAACATTAATAAGGTCAACTCTCTACTTAATTATTTTTCTTTGACTTTGCCTACAATTCACTCACAATATGTCACTCTCCCAATATGTCAATTTCGGGAAAATAACATTATCTGTTCCGAATAACCTCAAAATTATGTTAGCAAACAAGAAAACAAACAGTTTTGTGTGTAATAACGTGTGAAACTTTACTCCTTAAGACTTTTTGTTCACTATAGTGTTGTTTTTGCACCACTTGACAACACAGGATGCCATTTTTTAGGCAAAGTTATTGCACGACGCTCCGTGAGATACTAACAAAAATCAGCGTAGTTTTATTGCTTGTGTGTGCGTGAGCGCGTGTGTTTACTTGAATCGGCTGAGTTTTGTGGCTTCACCTAAACTATAGGCCGTGCGCTATCTACCTTTTTTTATTTCATCTGAGACAGTGGTTCCCACTATTATACGGTTAATCGTAGGTGAGGGCACATCGAATGATGGCCGGAAGGAAATGCCAACAGTAATGAAACTGTTACTAATTCTTCGACAAGATATTGATTTTAACGGAGGTTCGGCGGATCTTTGACGTAAAAAAAATATTAAGTAATAATCTGAGACCTGCAATGGGACGTATATAGACTGATGATGATGAATGACTAAGTAACATTATATTTTTATTATTTTTTACAGACACATAAAGATATTGGTTTTGAATATGTTAAATGCCAATCAAAAAGAACCATTTTATTGAGAGAGATGGCCAGTGGAGTTCTTGGAATCATTTTCTAGTTCTGAATGAGATGTTAAGTTATTAGTATGATTTAAATGATATATATAATAAAATAATACGTAAATTAATATACAATTTATTTATTTTTCATGACATATTTACCTATATTAAGAACTCGATGTATAAGAAAATTCTTCATACACATACCTATAATACTCACAGCGGATCTGAATTGGTTGCAAGACCCTGCGCTGTAGCTATTTTAGTGTCAATATTGAAGGTGAAGATAGCATTGTATAACTGTCTCTTTCACTCGCTTATGTATTTCGTATCGTCCTATCTCGCTTACTCTATGCAGTATACTCTTTGCCAAACTGTTTCTTACGCAATGGTTGGCAGGGCCAACTTCAGGTATATAGTTACCTCATGTTCATTAATACTAAAAACATAAATAAAAATTAAACAGTATCGAGATCGTTTAATCCAATTTCCCCAGTATTGCACACAACAAATTTTTATTTCCACATTTGCCATAAGATTCCGGTAGACCTATAACGTCTTAAATTCTTGCGAGTTTCACTGGCTACATTAATATTGGAAAATAGAAACACGGCGGTTTCTGGGCGCCATATTGTGGGGAGCTCATTTTTATTTTATTTCCTACCAATCGTGTGGGTATCAAAATGAACGGTTTTAAGAGGTGATTTCAAAAATAAATTACACATATATGTTTAAATGTACCTAATTAGAAAAATAAATGTTAACTAAAATATTATAAATAAAAAAAGTTAATTAAAAAAATCAAAAAACCCGACTGCAAACAATATTCGCGAGCTGGCTGACCAAAACCAGATGTATCCTCTGACTGCACAGCATGATTTTCTACTTGTTTACGTATTTTTAGTTAGCTTAGGAAGCATTCGGGTTTCTTGTTTTTTTTTTACTTTTTTTATGCAAGTCTAACTTCGGAAGGAGGAGGTCAATGTCTTCACCAAATAGCCTACTGCTTATATAGGCTATTAAAATTATTCATGCAATCCCACAATTCGAAACTGATTAGTTCCCTTGTTATTAATAGATTATTTATTCAAGTACTTACGGCTAAAATTTATAGCGTTAAACACGCCATAGCGCGATAATGCTTATTATTTTGTTATGACGTAATTAGGTATTACGATTAGAGAGTCGACGAATCGATGTCTAGTAAATAAAGGCTTTTGCAAACAGGTGCGTCGTGAAATTGCGACAACTTTTTTCTATGGAAATAAAATTATTCCACAGATTAATTATTTATCCGAAGAGCAATTTATATAGAAAAGAGTTTTCGCATTGCATTGTCGCGTCACGACTATCTGCGGAAGCCTTAAAGTGCTATAACTAAGAATGTCAAATAATCAAGGCGTATATAACCCCAATGTTAACGCGGTACTGGTCGTGCGCCTGCTCGGTGCTGGAATTACAATATTAAACCTCCTTTTGGAAAGTTTTGTTTTCAAAATATTTTATATTTTTACATATCCTGGTAGGTTAAGAAGAAATTCTAAGCATACAATTTTTGTGCCAAAATATGTTTAAGTATCCAAGTCGTTTTGGAGGCGTGTGCCAAAGAAGCGAAATAATATCGTGTTGTTAGTTATTTCTTTAAAGCAAAAGTTCGAAAAATCCTTGTTTTACAAATAATGTACATGGATCAATATTTGTTTCAAACCTTTTAAACCCAGCCGTTACTAGAGTGTATGCTTTAGAAAGTAACCGTTTTACGGCACTAAAGTGGAGTAAGGGCCTTAAGATTGTGAGGAACTACTAATGTGGCTTGGAGAAGGAAATTAAAACTTATAAGGGTTTAGAATCGCCAATACGTACTCAGTAAACGTGGTTATGGAGACAGTAATAATAGGCTACAAAAGTTTAATTTTAAGTTTAAAATAGACAGTCTACTAAATATATATGCATCTTACCAAATGCCTTTTACGAGCCTTTCTCTTAATACTTCCGCCGGCTAACCCGTTAGAAAAGTGTTACCCTTTAGTAAATTATAATAATAGTCATATAACACTAAACCAACAGTTATATCAACTTACTAGGTTATATAAATTTAGCTAAACCAACAAACAAAGCTATTTCCAATAAATAATAACCGTAGTTTCTTCTCAGTTGAACTTTATTTGTCATAAAGTTTTGCCACGGCGCGGCGCACATTGTGGGAATTTCGCAATCTAGGGGGATTTAATTCCAAATTTAATTAAATAAAAGATACAAGTAAAAAAATAATATTAATTGGTATTCAAATAAGTTAAAATACTTAAATAGTGATAGAAAATATAGTTGTATTAAAAAAATGCGATATGAATAAATTTTGTTATTTTTGTTACTAATTCCACTTTCGGCCTCATTAGGGTGGGTTGGGTACAGAGTGCAATTTTAGGACATCAGGAAATAGTGGACTCCGTTTTTAGGGTTCCGTACCCAAAGGGTAAAAACGGAACCCTATTACTGAGACTCCGCGGTCCGTCTGTCTGTCTGTCTGTCTGTCTGTCAGTCTGTCTGTCTGTCTGTCTGTCACCAGGCTGTATCTCGTGAACCGTGATAGCTAGACAGTTGAAATTTTCACAGAAGATGTATTTTTGTTGCCGCTATAACAACAAATACTAAAAACCGAATAAAATAAATATTTAAGGGGGCTCGCATACAAAAAACGTGTTTTTTTTGCCGTTTTTAGCGATAATGGTACGGAACCCTTCGTGCGCGAGTGCGACTCGCACTTGGCCGGTTTTTTTATTTATTTTTCATTTTATATATTTATCCTTTGCCATATTATCTCATATGGCATCAACGTATGATCTCTTTGCTATTACGGAGTCTGGTCTCAATAAAGGGATTCATGACGGAGAACTAATTCCAGCTGAATTCAAGTTATTACGATGTGATCGTGCAGACGGGCGAAAACAAGGAGTATTTTTGGCGGCTTCTCCGCGTTTTGGGTTAAATCGCGTTTTTGTTGGCAATGTGGACAGTGCCTTATTTGAGATAGTGAGCGCGACGGTACACAAACAAAATCATTTTTTGTTTTTTTGTTGTGTTGTTTACATTCCGCCGAAATGTGATGTCAATGAATATATGCATTTATTTCGTATAATAGAAAATGAGTGTGTTAAACATGACAAAGTTTTAGTGATGGGGGATTTCAATATGCCTTCTGCGACAGTAGAAATTCAAAATCATTTGGAATATCTCATTGCCTACTGTGGATTTCGACAGGTAAATGATATTCTTAATATTAATAATCGTGCCCTAGATTTGGTATTGTCTTGTACAACTCTCTGAGGAGCCGGTGGTTAATGTTGATACACAGCATCCGCCGTTGGTGATTGGCGCGAGGCTTTTTCATCGAGAGTTAGAGGGTAGACGGGATCTTTCTCAAAATGAAAGTGTTTCGTCGCCCAAGAGACACAGTTGGATTTAAATAAAGCTGATTTTCACAGTTTATATAGTTCTCTGGGGTTAATCAATTGGGAGTGTTTGCTTAGTATTCATGACTCTGAGGCTGCTTTAAACTACTTTTATAGAACAGTATATGAGGTCCTTGACAGTCATGTTCCTAAGAAAACTGTTAAAGTAAATAAGCAGGGGTCTAGGTTTAGTTATCCAGAATGGTACACTTCTGAGTTAATTAAAGACATTAAAGATAAGTGGCGTTATCATAAATTGTATAAAACGACTGGCTCCCAGAGTGACTATGAAATGTTTTCTAGTTTACGAACTCGGGTTAAAATAAAGATAGCTTCAACCTATGAAGTCTATCAAAACCGGCTTCAGAAGAACCTGCAAATAGATCCAAAATCATTCTGGAACTTTGTTAGGTCTAAACAATCTCGACGCAATAAACCTAAGGTCACAAAGAACGGTTTATTGTTAAAACAGGAGGAATGTGCGGACTGTTTTGCCTCGTACTTCCACTCGGTGTACAGCGAGAAGCGGCCGGCGCTAGACCCAGTAGCCGCAGAGCGCGCGGGTGGCGGGGCGGCAGGGGCGGCGCGCGTCCATGTTGACCGCCTCAGCGCGCGAGACCTGAGCGCGGCGCTCCTGCGTCTCAAGCCCAAACGATCAGTGGGTCCGGACGGCATACCACCGTACATTGTCAGGGATTGTCGTACGGTTTTTGAAGAGCCCTTGTTGCACATTTTTAACTTGTGTTTGCGGGAGGGTCGCTACCCGGACGAATGGAAGATCACCAGAGTTATCCCAGTTCCTAAAAAGGGTGCAGACACCGACGTGAGCGGATACCGACCGGTGGCGGTACTGTCGGCGTTTGCTAAGGTATTTGAATCTGTGTTACATACAAATATTTATACACAAGTGAGCTCACAACTGTCTGACTCACAACACGGCTTTCGGCCGGGTCGCAGTACGGGTGGTAACCTACTGTCATTGGTGAACTACATGTCGCCAGTCATTGACGCTGGGGGCCAGGTAGATGTGGCCTATTTTGACTTCCGGAAAGCTTTCGATACCGTGGATAATGATGTTCTTTTGTACAAACTCTCGGCTATGGGATTTACACCGCACTTACTTAAACTCTTTGCCAGCTATCTTAGCGAGCGCCGACAGTACGTCGAGTATGCGGGACGTGAATCGCGTCCTTATTACACGTTCTCTGGGGTGAGTCAAGGCTGCAATATTGGACCCTTGGAATTTATTTTAATGGTCAATGATCTGCCTACAGTCGTAAAAGAGGCGAAGTGTCTGCTGTTTGCAGATGACTTAAAATTGTATTTGAAGGTTAAAGATACTGCTGACTGTAATAGACTCCAGTCTGATATTGATAATGTAGTCGAATGGAGTAAGTCCAACAACCTACATTTCAATGTGTCTAAATGCTGTGTTATGAGCTACAGTCGCGCGCGTGCTCCATTGCAGCATCAGTACAACATGGACGGGGTAGTTATTCCGCGTGTCTCACATGTACGAGACCTGGGCGTTCAGATGGTGTCAGAGCTGACTTTCCGGAAGCACATAGTTGAGGTGTGCGGCAGAGCTTTCAGAAATCTTGGATTCATCTAAGACAGTGTAAGGACTTTACTGACACTGCTGTTGTAAAAGTTCTTTATAATGCAATTGTAAGGAGTCATCTGGAAACAAGTGCATTAATTTGGAATCCACACGAAGAGAAATACAGTCTAATGTTAGAAAAAATTCAAAATAAATTTTCTAGATTCCTTTATTGCAAACTGTACGGAGTTTATCCCTTTTATCCCCTGATGTACCCGAGTTTGTTCGTCCTTGGCATGGTCGGGTACACCAGGCTAGCAGTAAGAAGGGACGTCGCGCTGGTTAAATATGTGGCGAGCATCCTACTAGGGTTGCTGCATCACCCAGAGGTGCTAGAAGCACTGCGGCTGCGCGCGCCGGACGGGTGCGTGGGCGCGCGCCGCCGCCTCGCTCTCTTAGACGTGCCAGCGGCTAGGACTAACCTCCTCAAGTTTGCCCCTATCTCACGAGCCGCGCGTATTGTTAATGTTATTACTATGTCGGAGGACATATTCGGGCAAAACCTGTCGAGATTTCTTCAAAGGGCTCAATTAATTATTGAGAGAGGCTTGGAGCTATAGATTTTGGCATGTTTAATTTATTTTATTGATGTATATTGTATGTAATTTTATTGCTAGGTTATTTTAGTATTAAGTAATTTTGTGTGTTTAAATTGTGACTTGTAGCATCATATTGGATCAAACTGTAAAGATGTTATAATTGGTGATAAATAAATAAATAAATAAATAAATATTGCTGTGTTGATAAATCAGCATCTACTATCATACTTAATGCTTCATCAGCCGATACAGTCACTTGAACGCTTTCGGTAATCATTATTTTATGTACGCTTTTCATTACGGAACCTCTCTTAGGTAAACTCATAGGGAGTTATTTTATGAAAGCTGCACAGTCCCTTTTACCTGCTATTCGAAGGTTATATTCATGTGCAATCGTTATTTCTTCAGGGCTAGTAGACGATGTTAGATTCTGAACTTTAAGTTTTTTGGTTTTATTGCAACATTCTACAAAACTTTAGTGTTGACTTCCTGGTGAATGGCCAGATGTAGATCGTATTTCATTAAAAATATATCTGGTAATTTAATGCATTCATCTAATCAAGTAATATTCTAGTTTTAAAAGCGTTCACGATGGCTACCGCTTGCTGTCCGTTTTTCGTTAAATTTGTTACATATCCTCCTTAAAAATAACTTCATTTCATTTACAGCTCCTTCCAAAAATTGTACTTGAGGGTAATTACCTATTATAGAAGCAAAAATAGCATCAATTCGTTCCTTTTTCACATTTGAGGTCCAACTAACAAAAATTTCGGCGGTCATACTGAAAACCGAAAAAAATTGTATGACGGTCGCACAAAATCGCAAGTTTTATGAATTGTTCTCAAAAGTTAAGACTCTAAACTATAAATTAGAACAATAAAAACGCCAGGATATACAGGTAATTTTTTATACAGCTTTTGTTTTGAAAATCGTCTCTAAAAAATTCTTAATTTAACTGTGCTTTCAAAAGGTGTTATTAGATTAATGTTTAACTATTACTTAAGACGACGACTAACGCCAACGACGTTTCACACCCGCGCGTCCCAAAATTTAGTAGTTTTTTGTACTTTCCTTATTATTCTATGACTTTAAAAAAAAATCTTCAGATCAAAATGTAGAAAATTGTTTTTTTTTTTGAGATGGTGTCAATTTCATTAAAATATGTCCAGCGGTTTTGGTGCGATTGTCGTGTTTTTGTCCGTTTTAGACATAACTTTACAAATTAATTACACTATGTTATGCGAATAAAACTCAAATTCTGCTTAGATGAAATTATTAAGAAAATGAAACAATGCACCTGCCTTGTTATCTCTTCACCACCCTTGGTTGACTGGTAGAGAATGCCTAAGGCATTAAGTCCGCCTTTGTACCTTTTTGTGCATGAAGTCTAAATAAATAAATAAATAAATGGTCTAATATAACATATAATATTCAGAAAAATTACGACTAGCCGTTTAGACGTGATTCTCATTTTAACCGCTCGTATTCGCATTCGAGACACAATGAAAATGCCATTGTGTCTCGCTTAGATCTGCGTTCCGGCATACAAGAGGTTAAAATCGGCTACTCAAGGAAATCGGCGCCTTAAATAAAATACACTCTAACTTACATTGAAAGATATACACAATACAATAATAATAATAATAAAAAATAATAAAAATATATTTATTTCTCACCACAATATTACACAAAACATCATTTGTCTTAACAAGCTTATTACTATTGTGGGAGACTGGTGCCTAAACTAGGCTGCAAGCCTGTATTTCAGGACACCAGGACTCCGCCCTTAACACAATCATTATCTCGTTGCATTTTTTTTTTTTTTTAGGTAGGTATTGAATCGGTGAACACGAACACAGTATTAGTAAGTGTGTATGTTTTGTTTGAGAGTGTGTGGTGGTGAGTGTGTGTGATGGTGCGTGTGTGTGTGTATCTTTTTTTAATTAGTGGTATTACGCTAAAGTAGCAAGTAGTTTTTCGGTGTCTTCATAATTAAATTCTTGTAGGAAGGAAGTTATTTTCTTTTTACACATGTTCTTAGTAAGATTAACTATCGGTAGCATACTATTAATTTTATTGTAAAGAAAACCTCCCAGATGGCAGAAGAAACGCTTAGAGAATTGGGTTAAAAGTCGAATGTCTGGGCGATCTACGGGGTTGTAGCGTCTCTTACCTTGTGAAGTCGAAGGGTGGTATTTTAGCATAGAGTGTTGTTTTAAAATTATGCTTTTAATGAAAAGTTGACGAACTGTCATAACTTTGGCTTCTTTATATAAGAGCTCTGTGGGGTAACGGTAAGGTAGAAACGAAGACACTTTCAGTATGGCTCTTTGCGTTCTCTCCAAGACAAGGAGTGTAGACTTCGGAGCTCCACCCCAAACATTGATACAGTAGGTTAACAATGATTGAACGAGGGCAAAGTACACTGATTTTTTTAGCTTCGCATCTGCCACCCCCCTCAGAGTTTTAAAGATGTATATCATTTTACGTAACCTTGTGTTAAGTGCATCAATGTGATCCCGAAATCTAAGGGTGTTATCTATTAATATTCCCAGGTATTTAACAAGTTGAGTGTTTCGAAGGTGCGGACAGTTACATGCACTTTTTTCATGTGGTGTTGTGCAAGTGTGTGCTAAGATGGCATAAGGTGTTACTGATGAGGGAGCGTTTTTATCATTTTTTAGAGTGAATGTTATATAATTAGTTTTGTCAGCATTTAGTGTTAGTTTGTTGTTTCGTAACCACTCCGTCACAGTATTGAAGCCCAACTGAGCGTGTGAAAAGACCTCATCCCACGTGTCAGCATTGAAGAGTAGGGCGGTGTCGTCAGCAAATGTTATAATCCTCCCTTTGGGGAGAGCGAGCATACCCAGGTCGTTGATGTATATGAGGAAGAGAGTAGGGCCAAGTACGCTGCCCTGGGGCACACCGTATGAGACTGTTCGTTCCTCGCTAATGATCTCATTTATCGCAACGCACTGAGTACGCTCACTCAAGTAATCCTTAAACAAATCCAGCTGGGCCCCTCTGATGCCCATATTCTCCATTTTTCGAATAAGGATGGGCACAGAAACCGTGTCAAATGCCTTAGCTAGGTCCAGGAATATGCCTAATACCCTCTTCCTACTGTCCAAATTAGTGACGACATAGTTGGTAAGATCGTGTACTGCATCAGACGTGGATTTACCAGACCTAAAGCCATACTGTGTAGGAGAAAGTAGATTCTGTTTCTCAAGATAGTCTTTTAGTCTGTTATTCATCACCCGCTCGAGTACCTTAGACAAAGCTGGCAGCAATGCAATAGGCCTATAATTATTGACACGGCTTCTGTCCCCACTCTTAAAGATCGGGCGTATGATAGATCGTTTAAAAACTTTGGGGAACTTGCCTGATGAGAGAGCTAGGTTACAAATGTAAGTCAGAGGTGGAACGATTAACCTTTTATGCTTCTTAAGAAGGCCACTGGAGATTTTATCCCACCCCACCGCACAGTCATTGCGAAGAGACGTCAATAACCTTTCAACTTCATCTTCATTTGTTGGTAATAGAACCATCGATTGCGAGCTATTATTTGCAAAAAGAAATGGAAGAATATAT
Source organism: Orthosia gothica (assembly GCA_949775005.1). Lineage (NCBI taxonomy): Eukaryota > Metazoa > Arthropoda > Insecta > Lepidoptera > Noctuidae > Orthosia > Orthosia gothica. The sequence continues at coordinate 25,160,925 of OX459041.1, forward strand.
TGGATCCGCAATTTTTTCCGCAAGGTTTTTACCAATATCAGCAAAAAAGTTATTAACTGCGTTTACCGATAGTTCAGGAGTCGTTGAAAACCTTAGCAAGTCAGACGGTGTTTCTTTCTTGTTGGTTCTATGCGTAAAGTTATTTATTGCTGTCCAGAGCAGCTTAGAATTGGTTCCTGCCTTGGCTATTTCATTTTTTTCATAATCAGTTTTGATTTTCTTTAGCAATTTGTTACAAAAGTTCCTATATCTATTATAGGTAGTTTTAAGGTCATGATTTTCTGGTGTCTTTTTTAATTTTTTATGTAAGTTGTCTCTGTGTCGGACACAACGAAGAAGGCCTGGCGTTATCCATGCCTTAACGATTTTTTTACGATTTGGGACTTTGACAGTTTGTGAGTTAGTGTCTATAATATTTTTTAGTTTATTTACCATCACCTCAGCTGCAACATTTGGATCTTGTGTGTTATATATATCGCTGAAGTTTAGTTGGTTGATGTCAGCATCTAACTGCTCGTGATTGATCCGGATCTTAGTTTTTTTTACAACCGTTTTAAAATTTTTATTTGCTAGGAACAATATTACCGTTTCATGATCAGTTAGTGCCGAATGAGCTATAAGTGTTGAAGCGGGCCGTTGAGTTTTCAAGGCAATGTGGTCAAGACAAGCATGTTGGCGTGTAGGCAATGTGTGAGTAGGCAGCAGACCGTGTGAGGCCAATAAGTTTAAATAAATATGTTTGTTTGAATCTAGGCTTTGATCGTGGATATTAATGTTAATATCGCCACTAATTATTATATTTTTGTACCGTGAGATATTTGTTAGCGTAAGGTTTAATGAGTTTAGAAAATTTGTGATGTCTTTGTAGCCTGGTGGTCGGTAAATTGCTAGTAGAATAGTGTTTTGATCAATTGTCAGCTGTAAACAGTTTGCATTTAGGAATGATGGTCTTCAACGGTAACCTTAAGTTCTTTCCTAACGTAGACTGTTACACCCTCATTTTGGGTGAAATTGTTAACAGTGCTAAAACAATCGTAACCATCCATGGTAGGCAAATAATGAGTGTTAGGAAGCCAGCATTCGGTTAGTGTTATTACATCCCAATCAATTTTTGTTCTAGCTAATAATGTGTGGAAGCCTGCAATATTTTAAACCAATAAACAAGACTATATACGTTCATTTGGTCAGTAATCTCATGTGAAGATGACACTTTAATTTTGTTGTTCGTATTGTAAGGGTACAACCATTATTATCTACCCACTTCAACATTTTTTTTTTTTTTAGCCTATCTACATTGATGTATTAAAAAGAGGAAGATACGGGACTGCTCGCAGCGCTTGGTCCTACTAATCTAAGTGCATGCCCGTAGCGGGTACTCAGTCGCGCACACGGCACATTGTTGATCACACAGGTAATTAATTTCAGTGTTTTTATGTTTTTTTTGCAATAAATACGCACCAAAATGACTTCTTGTGTAGCTAACCAGTGTTTTAATAATACCAGGAAGAAAAATAAGTCACACGGGATCACTTAACACTCGTAAGTACAGTCAAAAATGTTAATTTGTTGAAAATTACAATAATATTTAATGTTTGCTTCGTCATATTTGTGAGAGTGATATAGATATCACATGAAACTCAGTAAATATTAGAGTAGCTATAATATTTTTTGGAATCTAATACCTTTAAACTGGCAATTCTCGTATATACGTTTATAATCTTAAACTCAGATCGGCTCCAACGATTTTCATGAAATTTAGTACGCAGGGGGTTTCGGGGGCGATAAATCGATCTAGCTAGGTTTCATTTTTAGAAAACGTCATTTTCTCTATTCTCACCCGAGCAGAGCTCGGTCGCCCAGGCAGCTATTCCTTATAGATATTTTTTTTAAACTTAGTTTCCTAACGGCAAAGGTCTCCCACAAAGCCCTACATCCACTTTTTCCGATGAGTTTCTTTCTACAGCCTGTCTCCTACAAACTATTTTACCTTGTTATTGTATTAGTTTTGAATACTACATATGTACTTAAGAACAGAGGACACTTGTATTTATTTGTTTATTAAAACTTCAAGCAACATTTATCTATTTATTTAAGGATCACCAACGAGTTACACAACATTAACTTATACAGACAATATAACGATTTGATACTCTTATCTTGTTATGCACATTCAATTATAGGTAACCACAGCTTACACATGTTCGAGTTTACATGCTGTATATAAATATAATTAATAACATTATAATAAAATTGGAAAAACAGAAAAAAAACTGATTTAATACATATAATTATAAAAATTAAATTAAAATCAACATTAAAATACACGGTCAATTAAATTAAAATACAGATTATGTCAGTTTAAGTTAAAGTAAAGAAAACATTCTGCCATATATGTAAAACAAACTAATCATGATTATTAATATAAAAAAAAAACAATTAAAAATTTCAAATCAAAATACAGGTTATATCAATTAAAATTAAAATATAGCAAATTTCAAATCAATTCAAAACACAGGTTATGTCAATTAAATTAAAATACCATTAATTTTTTTCATTTAAAATAGAGATAATGTCAATACAATTCAGATTAAATTAAAATCAAAATTAACAATAAAATGTAGATTCAATTAAACATTAAACATCAAAGTGATATTATTATTTTATTTATTTATTATTGGAGTGAAAAACCGAAAAGTCAAAAATGTCCTCCGCCTGAAAGTGCCTATATAATTTCCATATGAAAGTGTTAATGTTAAAATGGGTTCAATATATAGCTAAAATAAACATAATAAAATATTTACTATATTAATAAGAAATAAATATGTATATATATATATATATATAAAGTAATAGAAAGGCGTTTATTGTGACGACTCTGGTAATCGTGTAGAAAATAATGCCGCAACTTCCGCTTAAATGCATACTTACTGGTGGCCGTCCTGACATCGAGAGGAAGCGCATTCCAGAGAAAAATGGACTAAATATGAAAGGAAAAATGAATAAAATCAGAAGGATGAGAAGGACAGAGCTAGAGACGATTGTTAGACGAACGCGTGAAGTACATAGACATTGACAGTGAGGTATGAGATAAAAAGGAGATACCCACTTAAACATAACATCACGCCGGTAATCCCCGAAGGGTTAGGCCGTGGTGCACCTAGCACACTACATTTCATCAGTTCTTCATCATCATATCAGCCGAAAGACGTCCATTACTGGACATAGGCCTCCTCCAAGCGTCGCCACATTGATCGGTCCCGGGCGTCATCGTGTTTCATCAGTTATGTTTCATTAATTAATTAATAATTTGCAAGGTACTCGAGCCACGACAAAATGTTAACACAGATGCGACAAAGTACTTCGTCTGCATTTAATGCAATTTTGAGACGCTCAAACCAAAGGAATGCAATTAATTTACGGAAAGTTTTCACCGTCAACAAAATTAAAATATGACGAAGTTGAGCGAACCTCTTTACGTTTATTTAATATTGCATACCAGTGCATTCACAAATGATTTGTCTTCATATATTTTTCGGAACTGTGCCCAAAAGCATCGTATGGACTGCGTATAAAGTTTTTTTCTAGTTGAATGATAATTGTTTAGAACTGTATTTTAGTTTGTAACCGACTTCCCAAAAAGGCCGATGTTCTATGTTCGGCTGTTTGATGACTCCGTCAATAATTGACCCAATTTGAAAATTATTTTTTTGTTTGTAATGTTATACTTTCGAGGTGGTCCCATTGTCACCAAGTCACGATCTGATGAGGAGATATCATGTAAATCGAGGGATCTCCACAAATTTTATAGGCATACATGTAGTGATTTTGTTATTTTAATCAACATGGTAAGCATTTGCATTCAGAATGTATCATTTGGTGAAGTGGAACTGATGACGAAGACCACAGCTTCTTAATATTAGGTATGTTTTGGGTATGAGATATCTTGAATAGTTAAATTACTGGGATGAAGCAAATTTTAGTAAATGGTTCTAATGAAAATGAACTGGTCTGGTGCTTACCGCACCGGAATTCCGCAATAAATCAATGTATTCCAGTCGTATTTAGGCTTTTTGGAATTGTAATGAGAAGCTCTCTGGCTGTAAATGACTTTCATGGTAATAATAAACAGGTACTTAAACTAAAAAGAGAAATATAAAAACGTATTAACAAAAAAATTAAACCGACTTTCAAAACAAAACACTACAAAGCGATATATAATTTTATTTTCGGAAGTCGGTGTCAAAAACTAAAAAAAATGTGTACCAAAGACACCAACCGCCAAAAAGAAAGTTATTTTTCGCTTTGTAGTGTTTTGTTTTGGAAATCGGATTAGTTATTTAGTTTAAAAGTTTTTTTTATGATCTTAAAGATTTGTAAATAAAATCAAGAAATAGTTACATTTACTTTCTTGAATGAACACTTTAGAAGGTAAAGTAGACCGGTAATAAAGACAGAAAAAAAATAATGAAAACATAATGTTTGTTTTTTGATTCGCACAGGACAAACAACAAAATAAAATAAAACATACATTTTTATGTTTTCTTCAACTTAACCGTATGATGGTAAATGAGTTTTCCCCTGTGATTAATTATAAGGAAAACTCATTTCATCTCATTAGATATCATACTAACCGATGGTAAGTATTTGTTGTACAGTCGACTGAACGCCTGTGTGTATACCTTGAGCTGGCCCAGCGTAGTAAGAAATTCCAATAGAATACGGGTCCAGCTTATACTTGGTTACTGGTTTTGTTACCACTGACATGCAGCCTACTGTATCGGGAAGGAAAAGATTTTGAATCATTTGTCGTATTTTAATCACGTTATTGTCCTTGCAATGCCTAAATTAAAAGTAATTATATACTTCCTACCGAAACCAAAATAGAGGTTCTAGTAGACAAAGTATATATCAGCTTGCCACCCTTGACTCGGTGGAACGCAGAACTAATAGACTAATTGGCGACGTCAAACTGGTGGATGCCAAGTTTCACAGCTTGGCTCATCGCCGTAAGGTTGCCTGCTTGTCGGTCTTTTACAGACTGCACTTTGGCGAGTGTACTCATGAACTCCACGACCTCATCTCACTGGCCCCCGTCTACCATCGGACATCTAGTCGCACTGCAAGTTACCATCCTCACCATTCCACCAATTCGCACCAAGCGCTTCCAAACATCCTTCATAATGCGCTCAGCAAAAGAGTGGAACTCACTGTATGCGTCTGTGTTTCCGAAAGCATACAACCCGAATCTCTTCAAAGTAAGAGTGAACAGGCTTCTTCTGGGTAAGCTCTCTATCTCTATCGTCGACTTTGTCTCTGTCACCTCTGACTTAGACTAGAGTCAAGAGCAAACCCATCATAAATAAAATAAAAAATGTATCATTCGATGTCAGCAATGTCGACGATCGAATTGTGAAAACTACGGTATTGATCATGTGCTATTTTAATAACGCTTGAAAATATTAACTAATAGTATAAATGCTAAAGTAGCTACTAGTCTCTGGCAGACTTTTTTGTAGTTAATAATGAGTACATTAAACATGTAGTACATAATTTTTATGTATCATCAATAGTTTTCTCGGCACACGCCAAATAATGAATTTTATAGGCAAAATTACACTTACTTACTACTTTGGATTACATTATTGCAATATTCATAACGATCTCTAATTTTATTGAAAATAAAATATAGCCCATGTTACTCGGGAATAATGTAGCTTGCGATACTTGAAAGAATTTTTAAAATCGGTTCAGTTGTTTCGGAGCCTATTCGGTAAAAACAAACAAACAAACAAAAAAATCTTTCCTCTTTATAATATTGGTATTGGTATAGATACGCTATTCGAAGTACTAATGCTACGCAGACGAAGTCGCGGGCAACTGCTAGCCTCATATAATTTTTTCATTTTTTGAATTGCTTTCGTGACGCTTTGGTTTATAGAATGTCTCTTGTCTGCAACTTTTGATTCTTTGGACATATTTAAGGGGTGCAAGTAGCAACTCATGAACATGAAAGATTTTAGCCATGGGCTGTTCTGTTCAATATTTTTATGGTCAATTTCTATCGTTGTGAACCTCTGACGGGATGAAGGTATGACTGTGTGCTCGCAAAACCTAATTTGACTTGTACTCTGTGAATCCGCAAGATAAGATCAGTCATTAAGAGTCATGTTTCCACTATACACTTAAGGCCGGTATTCCAGATGCTCATGCTCAACACAACTTCAACTGGAAATGGACAGTTGTGATTGGTTGGCTTGTTTTTATTGACATTAACGTGCTCAAGTCCAAGATCCTAGACGCCCCAAACGTTACCGAACTCTTCTCTTCTCACTTAACACAAAATCAGTGGCATTGAGTAATGTACGAACGAACGTACTCGTATTGGACTTTCATTTTCATTCAATACCTACCACACATTTTGTTTAGAAAGAATTCGGTAACGTCTGGGGCGTCTGGGCTCTTAGTCTATTGATTACACAAATGAATCGCTGAAGAATCATATGCCAAACTCGAGAGTTGTGATTGGTTGGCAGTTATTGCTAAGTGTGGCCAATTTTGAGTTTGAGTCGAGTATGAGCATCTGGTTCAGCAACATTGCTCCCAGAACGGAGCGCCGATGGGGCAGAAAAGTTCTGGAGTGGCGACTGCGAATCGGAAGATGTGGCGTTGGAAGGCCACCCACCAGGTGGACCGATGACTCGGTGAAAGTTGCGGGGATCCGCTGAATGCGGGTCGCACGGGACCGGTCAATGAGGCGACGCTTGGGGTAGGCCTATGTTCAACAGTGGACGTATTTCGGCTGATATGATGATGACGATGAGCATCTGTGAAACGGGCCTAAGACTAACAAACTCATCAGCCACGAATGGGAACATAAACTATAAAACTATGTCGTAGGTCGCGTGGTCGTCGGCGTTTCTGGTAAGCGTTGGGTCCTAGGTTTGGCACCCAGGTCTGGCATAGTGTTATGGGTTAATCTATTAGAAATTTCTCAGTAGCAGCGCGGCGTTGCAAAATTAATGTTGAGACACCTTGGAAACCACGTAAAGCCGTTAGTCCTACGCCAGGTCTTCTCGGTCATCTCGGATGACGCCCCATCGGATTATGACAGTTAAGGATCAGAGATTGCATCAATGTTTGCGAACACACTGGTGCACTATATTATCTCCTCTTGCGTAGGTGTATGCCTAATCTCCGTTTAGATTGATCCCTGTAACTGGAATTCGAAATTCGGTTGGTAAGATTATTATTATTACACACTGGTTAAACGTCCGGTGTTCTCGACTGCGTAGCAGCTGCAGTCAGATGGTCAGCTTATCTGCACTTAATCTTATAAACTAATATACACTGGTAAAATATGTAGTTGATCTATTCGCTTATATGTTTGTAAAAACTAGGTAATCTCTGAAAGGTCTGAACCGACAACAAAAAAATATGCATGTGGTTTTCTATCACTGAATGTCACAGTCTACATTTTCTGGTCAGGTTCCCTTAGCCTTCCTTTATAAACACAATACCGAAATTTAAAAATAGAATCTTAATAAAACACTTTTTCTCTAACAAAATAACGCTATAATACATTATTTTTTTCTATTACGATACAAGGCAAATCCAATAAGTTAATATCACTAGGGAGTTTCCATATTTGTTTAATGGTTGAGTATGCGGGGCGCGCCATTTTTATAGTACCTATTTTATAAAGTTTTGATTTCAGTTTTTAATTGTCTGTGGCAACACCCGCCTTAGCGCATGCGCGGTTAATGTGGTCATGTGTTGGGATTTGGCGCCATTCATACGTGTTGATGTACTGTATTTAATGAGTTTTGTAAATCTTGTTTAATTGAATGTTTGATATCAGTGAATGTAAAGAAAATTTGACTCCACCCGATATTTTAGATGCGGTGACGGAAATTACTCATAATCTATTTTACCAGCAAAGTCGAGAAAATTATATGATAAATGCTATGACAACTTTATGGCATGAACAATGCAAAAAAAGGTATTTAGTAGTTTCAATCCCAAAGTATGAGAGTAGATAAAGTAGTGTATGAAACTGCACATAACTATGTATTAAAACATTCGTGTGATATTATTTAAACACACACTCATGTTTTAATAACCTTATTATGCAACATTTTCATAAACTACTATTATTGTACTTTACATATTATACATTACTTAAATAACAATAACCGTAAATATATACTTCAATCAAAAACTACGAACGCCTATAAAAAGGCAGGCTCATTGGGTGTAAAAAAAATTATCCACATCGCTATCAACTTGAGAAGTGCTCAGAACGCTGGTAGCATTGCCACGTTGGATGACAATGCTGATTCCCTGGCCGAGGAAAAGCCCAGCCCTCTGGTCACGCGAAGAGTCGACTAACTGTTTGCTTACATCTCGAAAACTCGATGAGCATTCGGACCCCATGGACCTAATGTTTCAAACCCAAACGGCTCAAATATATAGCTTCCAACAAGTTTGTTTTATTTGCGCCGTTTGTTTTCTGCACCAGGAGCAGCCGCCCCAGCACATCCCGCCTTGCTAATGAGATGGGGTGGCGCAAGGGTGTCGATGTTGCATCCCACACTAAAGGCCTACCCACCTTCCAAGGCTTATGGTCATCCCGTCTGGTCTCTTCCCATCATTGCGTGCCAATTTAAGCCATTGGGTTCTAAAACAGCTGGCACCCTGGCGGTGGCAAGAGCCCGACGTATTATGTCATTAATGCTGGCGTGCTGTGCTATCCGGCCAGCGTTCCTACTTTATTGTACCCCATAAAATTTACACATTCTTGTGATGTGTGACAAGAGCCACGCCGTCAGAAAAGCTAGTCATATCATATATAAACTTTAGGAAATCAGCTAATAGGTAGCTGATTTCCTACGCTTCTCTTTTGAATTTCATTGCAATTGTTGTTTTTTGAGAAAAAGACAAAGATATTTATGATTTTTTTTATATAGGAACAATCTACGAAAAATTCCAACACTAGGGTGTCCAGAATCATATACTGACCCCATGGTTTTTTTAGCGTCGGTTTCAGACATACCCCGTACAGTATCAGACCTTGACTTTCAAAATGAGTACTAAATAAAATAAGACATAAGAATTACTATCTTGTTGGCATACCTACTGAATTGAATTCTGAATGTCATGGGCGTATTATTAAATTAATATATTAATAGCATTTCTGTTCAGTTTCATTATTTAAAGTTGCGAATCTCCTTTATTGTAGGTATTTACATGTTATCGATTAGTACTTAAGTATCACGTGAGTATTTATTGGCTAGCTAAAAATTGCGAATTCCAAGAATAATAGGTAGATGTGCCCGCGTATTCAGTCGTATACTACCTTTACTAGTTTTTCCGATTGAAGACTCCTACGAAAAAACTTGATACGAAAATGTAACAACCTTTTAAAAGCAATAACTCTAATTCATAACATAATCTAGAAATAATGTCCATGGTCTATCTTGTTAAGTACGTCCTTCTCCATAGAGATCTATGCTTTAAAATGTGCAATTACTTTCATTTTTCTGAATGTCCCACTTCCTGAAATTTCAAAGTGCCTATAAACGGGTAGGTAAGGCGTAGGTTGTGTAAGTAGGGTAGGTAGGTAGGGTAGGTAGGGTAGGTAGGCGTAGGTTGGGTAAGTAGGGTAGGTAGGTAGGGTAGGTAGGCGTAGGTTGGGTAAGTAGGGTAGGTAGGTAGGTAGGGTAGGTGAGGCGTAGGTAGGGTAAGTAATTCGTAGGTAAGGTAAGTATGGCGCAGGTAAGGTACGTAAGGCGTATTAGGGTAGGTAAGGCGTAGGTAGTACGTAGGTAGTACGTAGTAGGTAGGTTTAATATATAAATCCTTCGAGTTGAGTTGACTACGGATATAGTATCCGCAGATTTTTTCCAAGCAAACGCGTTTGCGTATCATTGTTGTATTGTGTCATCGTCCCTGTCTGCAGAAACCTTAAAAACAAAGTTATGGACCGAATGTTTCTTGTGCCATAAACATACAGACCAACAGAGAGACGTCGCGTTTTAATATGTAGGTCATTATATATTACGTAAGCATAAGCCTACCGGTAAATTGTTTATAAATCTTTTATTTATCAAATATCTCCAATGATTTAGGCTAGATTAAAAATATTGATATATTCATACATTTTACTACTGTCACGTAGCTGTTATCACAAAACAAAGGATTTAGGTTATCTACCTATACCTACTATAAATCGGGGAAAAATTCGGTATCATACCTTTTAATTGAGGTACTTGTTTCTCATGGAGCTGCTATCACAAAACAAAAGATTTAGATTATTTACCTACTTAATAATCGGGGAATTTTTTTGTGTTATATTAATTGAGGTAGGTACTACTTAGCATAAAGTTTAATTACGGCTTTTCTTGGGCAGTTTAAATGGAAAAGGTTTTGGGGTTAATTTTTAGATTTTCAATGATAAAGATTTACTTTTCTTTTCGACCGCGTACTGGAAGACGTGCCGTTGATAGGCGCGTAAATTAAATATCATTTACTTAGGAAAAAACATTGATCTCGCATTTCCAAATATACCAAAAGGCGTAGCAGTTTGTCGGCAGGAGAATGTATGCATTGGTGAAGGCCGTGGAAACTGAATGTGACTGCAGGTCCTTGCAGCGACGTTTGGGGGAGATCTATGTCCAGTAATGAACGTCTTTCGGCTGAATTGACGTGACGACTCGATAGTTTACTATATATTTGATTTTATATAACTGCCTCCATTAAATACGAAATCGATAGCGGTCAGACAAGACTCCAAAATACAAATCAACAAAAAACCTTTATAAAAGAATCCAATTTGCCATCAAACAGAAGTAAATTTGAAGGAGGGAACACGATACGTCAGAGCGATCGACCGTCAACACAACACGATTTGCGAAATTGAACGGAAGGGCTCCACACAGACCGACCCGACTATTTTGTCGGGTAATCTGTAAAATGCCAACGAAGGGAGGCGATTTATATTGTACGTCCAATAAAATACTCACTCTGAAACTTTTTCGTTTCGAATTGAATGTGTCACTGAACAACAATCGAGAAGACATCTTATGACTGCCGGAGTCTTTGTTTCCTGATAGCTTAAGACTGTACCCTGACCAAAAAATCGGCATGAGATATGAGCATTCCTATTGGTCTAGCAGCACTGGTGGCGCATGAATTACAGTAGTGAATACGCCCAGATTTTAGAATAAAATCTTTATAAAATCGAATTTTAATCTTATGAAAAGAAAAATACTACAAAAATGTTCATAATTAAATTGTCTATACATTAGTGTTAATACAAAAAATAATTAATGAACTCTTTACGAGGAGATGCATGCTATCAATAATTATATCTCATTTTTATGTTTTTTTTGGAAGGCGATTAGTGAAATATATACAACATTAAAAAAAACCGAAATCTACCATTTTAGAATCAATGTTATGTAGAAATTTAACGTGTTTTTATTAATTGATATTTCTTTTTAAATAACGAGTAGATAGCTCCTAAAAACAGCACGAAAAACGGCTTGCGCGGCGTTTTGCTCGGGGTACCGCCTTATACTTAGGGGTATTTAAGTCAAGAGTGAATAGGTTACTTCTAGGCAAGCGTGCTACACCGTCGACGTCATCATCGCTTACCATCAGGCGAGATAGTGGCCAAACGCGAGCCTATACAAACAAAAAGATATTATCTACCGTCGAAAAAAAATAAACCGCGTTACCCAGTTACTGGGTTGTAGAGGCTAGATATGTACCAGGGACCGCGTGAATTTACTTGTTTCCTGGGCCCTCGACTCATGGTAGCGGTGGGAACTTTACGGTTTTAATCGGTAGAAGTCATATATATGTATATCTCTCCGGTCTCCCCAGGCGGTGGGTACCCATTAGTATTTTTATTGATATAAGCCTCTTTAATTCCTTAGTTATAATAATACAGTGTTTTCATTATTTTAACTAAAGGTTTCCCGACGATTATAGGCATCCTCCATCTCACTCCACTTTTTCCTATCTTGGGCTGTTCTCATCCAGTCTTTGTTTGCGAATTTTATAAGTTCGTCTTCCCATCTTTCCAGGGGGCGAGCTCTATTCCCCCAATAAGCGTACAACAATACCCATTAGTATATGTCCACAAAAAAGGTCAAATAGGTTCGTAGGCAGTCGCTCCATGTAAAATACTGATTTTCAGGGTCTGTCCCAATAGTCCCATTTGCCCAGTCCCATGATGGGACTAGTGGGATGATTTATCCCACTAGTCCCATGGGACTACTGATACTAACATAATTTTAAAATTATGTCCCAATAGTCCCATGGGACAACTGATACTAATATATTTTTTAAATTATGTCCCATTAGTTCCATAGGACCGCAAGTACTGATTAAACGAGTATTATTGCGACGTCGTCAATCGTCGTCATCGTCTACTAATACTTCATGGCAATATTAAATAAAAAAACTTCTGCCTAAGTGCATGCGGTTAAACTGATAACAGATTTCAACAGGTGGAAACGGACTGTGAACGGACTACTGTTGAAAAAAACCGGCCAAGTGCGAGTCGGAATCGCGCACGAAGGGTTCCGTACTTGGTAAATTGCGGTTTACGATTTATGACATATTAAAAAAAAACTACTTACTAGATCTCGTTCAAACCAATTTTCGGTGGAAGTTTACATGGTAATGTACATCATATATTTTTTTTAGTTTTATCATCCTCTTATTTTAGAAGTTACGGGGGGGGGGGTGTCACACACATTTTACCACTTTGGAAGTGTCTCTCACGCAAACTATTCAGTTTAGAAAAAATGATATTAGAAACCTCAATATCATTTTTGAAGACCTATCCATAAATATCCCACACGTATGGGTTTGATGGAAAAAAAATTTTTAGTTTCAGTTTCAAGTATGGGAATCCCCAAAATGTATTGTATTTTTTATAGTTTTGTGTGAAAATCTTAATGCGGTTCACAGAATACATCTACTTACCAAGTTTCAACAGCATAGTTATTACAGTTTCGGAAAAAAGTGGCTGTGACATACGGACGGACAGACAGACAGACAGACATGACGAATCTATAAGGGTTCCGTTTTTTGCCATTTGGCTACGGAACCCTAAAAAGGCTAAACGGATTGTTTTGAATAGCTACAAGATAGCGAATGAGATATTTTATGACGTAAACTGAATACAATAATACTATATATGCATCGAAAAATCGATAAGAATAATTGAGATGTACATGTACAATCCGTTTCAAGATAAATTAGGCGACAGCTTAGGTAACACCAACAAAGATGTAGTTGTCAATCACTGAAATATTCTGGTAATCTTTATGAAGCCAACGAAAGCAGGCGATTTATATTGAACGTCCAATGAAATACTCACTTTGAAACTTTTTCGTTTCGTATCGAATATATCTGTCTTGTGAAAATTTTGGGTGCCCCTCCGGGATTAATTACATATTGGGATCCAGTAGAAAAAACGCCTTTTAGTTCACGCACTCACTCATTTAATTCATTTCTACAATAACTTTGATATAAAGATTACATCTTTCTAAAATCATATTGACTCCAAAATTACAACACGCTCTGAACAATTCTCAAAACCAATGCCTAGAATTTTCTTTTTATAGAAATGTCAAAACACAAATTAATCCAAATTTGAAATCGACTTGCTTTTAAAGCCTAAACAAGAAGTATAGACAATTAAAAATCACCCAATAACATCCCCTCTGAATTTTATATTGTCTCAAATAAAATTAAAATCCACCTGTATTTAGCTTTGAAATATTTTCCTAGAACACCCCTTATACAATTTCAACACTTCGCTATAAGTTAAAAATGACGTTTCTAAATCATAATCTTTCAACCTTATCGGTAATCTTCTTTCTCTTTTGGCAAAATCCTTTTACCACTAATTTCTTCAACGGACTCCTCCGCATCCACAAACAACTCATTTCCATCCACCGTCAATCTACTATTATCTTCAATTTCATTCCATTATTCACTTCTTAACTACTATCTTCCAAATTAACTTCTCTTCTACAATTATTAACCAATAATTCTTCAACAATACTATCTTCAAAAACATTTCTCTCAACTTCTGACACCATTTCGTTCTTCTTCTAAAATAGAAAACTCCTCCTCCTCCGTTGCTTCAACATCTCTCTTCTTCTTCTGATTTTCTCTATAAAAACTTCCCCTCTCAACTTGACAACCACTATCAGCTGTTTTGACATTTCTATTTTCATTTTGTTCTTCCAACTCGTCTTCTTCTTTAAATAATTTAGATAAATCTTCAAACCCACCGGATCCCAAATCTTATATCCATTGTTCCCATTTTTCATGCGCAGTGGAAGCGTGCTGGGCCCATAACCTCTTATGAAAATTTTGGGTGCCCCTACGGGATTAGTTACATATTGGGATCCAGTAAAAAAACGCCTTTTAGTTCACGCACTCACTCATTTAATTAATTTCTACAATAACTTTGATATAAAGATTACATCTTTCTAAAATAATATTGACTCCAAAATTACAACACGCTCTGAACAATTCTCAAAAACCAATGCCTAGAATTTTCTTTTCATAGAAATGTAAAAACACAAATTAATCAAAATTTGAATTCGACTTGCTTTTAAAGCATAAACAATAAGTATAGACAATTAAAAATCACCCAATAACACTCTGAACAACAATCGAGAATACATATTGTGGCTTAAAGATAATGTTGTATGAATAAATATATAGTGTTACCCAGATACTGGTATCTGGACGTCAGATATGTACCAGAGGGGTTTACTGCTCGATTTCGAATGTCATATACTCGATTAGTACGCGTAAATTTTATTGTTTTTGGGCCCACGACTTTAGTTATGAACTGTGCGGTTTTTGAGGTTAGAAGTCAAAAATACCTCTGTTCTCCCCAGGTGGAGGGTATCAGTGAGGATATCCTCACGAAAAAGGTACGTACAGACCGTTCACTCATAACTTGTCCCTTGCCGTCATGTTGGCACCATAGCTTGCCAAGCTTACGCAGAGTACAGCAGGTGCTTTTGCAGTTGCCTCTGCCGACAGTTGAAGTTCACTCTGTCGTCAGCAAAGTGCTGCTCGCCTTTGCCTTTGTTAATAGTAACAGTGCTACCAATCTCGTCACGGGACAAGTTATAATGGACGCACTGTAGGCAGTCGCTCCATATCAAATATTGATTTGGAGCGACTGCTGCTGGATTGATTCAGGTGCATCCGATAAAACTGGAAGCCAAACTCAACTTAGTTCGGAAAACGCTACACAGATTGTTTTGACAGCTATAAGATAGTGAATAAGATACGTATGCATTGATAAAATAATACCATTGAGACCAACAATCAGTTTCCAGTTCCAAGATAAAATAATCATCTTGTCGTCATCTTAAATCTTGACGTCAATAATTTCCTAAGAATCTACTAGAGATTACTATTCCTAGACATACAATCACTTTGCCTAGGCTTTTCCTTTGTTGGGATAGGCTTCCAGTATAACAAGATGCAGCTGAGTACAAGTTTACAAGAAGTGACTGGCTTATCTGACCTTTACAACTTAGTAACTGGGTAATACGATATCCCTTGGCGAGACCGGTGGCTGATTCTTTGGCTTCTCACTACCCGTAATGACTGTCAAAGATCTTCAAATGACAGCCGGGACCAACACTTTAACGTGCTTTCGGTGCAGTGGACGGCATTTAAAATACTGACAAGATAGTGAATAAGATATTTCAGTAAACAATAAACTCGATATAGATCCATTGATAAAACGATCAGAACCATTGAGATCAGCAAACAGTTTACAGTTTCAAGATAAAATTATGATCTTGGCGTCATCTTAGGTAACATCGAAAATGTCCCAGTTATCAATCCAAACAATGAGCAGAATAGAGCTCAGTACCAATATTTTGAAATATACAACTATATATTCTACAACCTAAGTAGGGATGTTTCCTGGATAGATAATAATAACATAGTAAATATAAGGATATCTTACAAAGCCTCTGTGAGTTTTCTCTCCGCTTTTCAAAAGTCTCGAAATGGCCATAAACATGTAAAAATGCAATAATAATCACTACTTACATATTATAAAATAAAGTCTTTCGCCGTATCAGTTCACGATCAATTCAAAAACTACTGAATCGCGAATTTTCATGCGGTTTTCAACCATAGAAAGAGTCAGAAACGAGGTAGGTTTTTGTGTACAATTTGTTACGGGCGAAGCCGGGGCGGGTCGCTAGTAATAATTAATATATAATAGCAAAGTCCCCCGCCGCGTCTGTCGGTCTGTCTGATCGCTATAAACGCAAAAACTACTGAACGGATTTTCATGCACTTTTCAGCATTATAGAGATTGATTCACGGGGAAGGTTTTAATGTATTATTGGTTAAGGTTTTGTGTAAATTGGTTGAAATATGATGATAATTGTTGAAAATATCGGAAAAAGCCAAGCCGCCTGGGAAGTTTTTAATGAAAACGCTGCTTAATCCCTTTGAGATATAACAAAACAATGTATGGTTGGATAGCCCTCTTTTATAGGTCTGCATAAAATACCGCAATGTCATATATCTATATTTTAAGGATAGCTTACTATACCCATTCTAACTTCTAAACAATTGGTCATGTACAGTCAAGGGTCAAAAGTGCAGTCATAGTCTCCCAAAACTCAAATGGCAAGTTTTTGTAGAAGAAGTTAAATTATCCACAACTAATTGATTATTTTGTATAGAAATTAAAGTATAGATTATTCCTACTAACCGCGAAAAGATGAAATTCTGCTGCCTAAAAAATATGCCTTTTCTGTTTTGGTAGCGTGTGACTGCACTTTTGACCCTTGTAGTACTATGCGGTAATTGCAAAGCTATTTAGACGGATACAGTATTAATCCTTATCTACTTAAATACGTTATTTACCTTAAGCATTGCATGCACATTATGGAAATTATTTACTCGATGTAATTTAATCCATGTGGTACTATGAACATAAAAATAGTTTGAAATTAAATTTAAACAATTAAATTTAAATGAATATCTAAGGCGATATCGCAAAATAAAAACTAACGCGCGCGAAAATAAATTCAAGCGCAGGTCTCACACCGATAACGGGATAGATAGGTACTTCTCTTAAGAAAAAATATTTATGCATAAATATGCTCTACTACCCGTGCGAAACCGGGCGGGCCGCTAGTAATACAGATAATATATAAAATCCATTGAGATCAACAATCAGTTTCAAGATTAAATAATCATCTTTGAATCATCTTATGTAACACCGACCGACAAAGCATCAGATATCAATCATATGCTAATCACTCTGCTAGAGATTGCCACTCCTAGACTAACAATAGCCTGATAACATCTAACAGATGTAATCATAGAAATTCTTATTACAAATGTCTTATCACTAATAGGTTATTTGTATTGTTTGCGCGGTAGTTTAAATTCTGGTAATGGGTTAACACAAGAAATACATTAAGAGAGAAAGCAGTGCAGATCTAGCTAAATTTTGAATTAATGCTGTAATAGGTTAGATAATGGTTTATGTGTAAATTTAAGAATAAAGGTTGAAAACTGATCGTGTTCTTTGTTTTATCTTATAGTTATCTTAATCTTAACAATTATAACGAGTTAAAGTTTTTGCTTGTAAGAGGCCATCTCTGAAATTATTGATCGGATTATAATTCTTTGACTTACCGGCAGGCATATTATAAGTTGGGGAATTACATCACTGATAAAAGTGCTTGGCTCATTGCTAGTCCTACTCCACAACCACTAGAGCGCAAAAAAAAGTGATATGCAGAACATTATTGTTTTGAAGTATTGTTGGACCTGCTGAAGACTATAAGCATATATTTGTATTGTACAAACTCAATTTATTTTAGTATTAAATAAATGCACGTATATGAGTACCCAATTGACTTGTGTGTGCCTTGGCAGTTGAGAGTGTGTCATGCTCTCTCAAATGTCTCTCTGATGGTGGCACGTGTGTTGTATCATTCGGTTCCCTTCATGATGGTTGAGCTGGGTGGTGCCGTTTCATGCGCCATGTTCGTGAACAGGCGCCGTCAGTTGGGTTTGGTCATAACTTAATTGCTTCGGATGTTAATGTTTTTCTAGTACCTATTATATAACTGCACAGTACATGTGTAATACTTACTTGTTGCAATACTTTATACCTGTACGTAGTAAAGTGTGTAGTGCTATTCTGGGTGCATCGTCCTCACCTATATGAATTTATTAATGTATGTAGGTACTTATGTAAATATTGTAAAACACTTATTTTTTTAAAAGAGTAAGTATGGAGTTTCTTGTTCGTTCTTCTCCATAACAAGCTACTTTTCCGAATGGACGGCAGAATAAATTTATATTACTTGTACCTAAATTTTAATAGTTGACGTTCAAAAGTGCCGCGTAATGGCCTAGTTAAAATAAATATATTTGCCTTGCCTTTTTGACTGATTTATAAATAGGCTATTTTTATTCCGTAAAATAAACGGTTCGTGTGGCATTTACGAGTATTTATGCGGGCGAAGATAGGGACAAAAACCAGAATTTTATAAAATTTTGAGAAATAGAAAGCTAACAAGTAAATATGTGTTTGCTTATTACGAAAAAGTATGTGCTTCTTCGTTTGTTATGTTTAAAAAGATTTAAAAAACTCAACAGTGCCCAAAAAACTCGCGTTCAGAGTCGGTCTGTGAAAACTGAAGATAAATGAATCACATACATACTACATAAGGTAGAGCGTAACAATAGCAACAAAATACATGCACAAATGAACATGCAGCCTTTAAATAAAAACTTCCAGTGTTAACGACTCTGCAGCAAGATTTTTTGGTCCCATTTTCAATAGTGTCATTATGTTACACGTCAGGTATAATTTAGGAATTTCTTTTTAAGTAGCACAGAGTTTGGTTTACACAAAGCATTGGTCCTGATCATTCCCCGTTGTGTCGGACTGCCGTACCATCGGGTTATGAACGTGAAGAAATAGAAGGTGCACTTGTGTATTTACAACCATTTGTGCATTATAATATCTCCTGCGTACGGCTGATCTCCGACCCAAATCCGGTCAGAATGATTATTATGATCTAAAAGAGTTCACGATACAATGAAGCTGAGTTTTGTTACCTATATATTTATCTAATAGGCTTGCTAAGACACACCCATTGACTGTTTGTCGCAACTCTAATTATGAAAGGTATCAGGTTAGTACTACGTGTTGCGCCTAAGCTTCGGTGATTTCGAAAGACAGTGTACGCAACCGGAGTCATTTGCCGTAGACCGTTGCTCACAACATTTCGAAAGCGAATTATCTATATCCCATACAAATTACACTGTTTGAGTGGTAAAATTACCATCGACCCTATTTGACCCTATTTTTAGGGCCGAAGGGTCCAAACGAAACCCTATTGCTGTCACTCACGTGTCCGTCTGTCTGTTCGTCTGTCCGTCGTCTGTCACACGGGTTTTACAGCCAAACAGTTGGAGCTACATACAGTCTTCAAATTTTCGCTGTATAAGCATCTTGTTGACCCAAAGCCATACAAATTAGCAAAAAATATTTCTGTTGCCGCTATAACAACAAATACTAACAACAGAATAAAATAAATATTTAAGTGGGGCACCCATACAACAAAGCTGATTTTTTTTTGCCGTTTTTTGTGATAATAGCACGGAACCCTTCGTGCGCGAGTCCAACTTGCACTTGGCCGGTTTATTTATATTACAACCAATGGTGGTGCGATTTGGTGAACCCAAAATGTGCGAAGTCCGACACGCAATTGGCCGGTTTTTTATCTCCAAACAGTGTTATTGTTGGTATAAGGGGTGCGAGTGCAGCCAAAAACACCTCTGCACAACCACCGATGACGCCATCGAAGTAGCGATCCTTTGGGCCAACAAAATTTCATAAACTATCATGTCAGCGACACGAAGAAGAAGTTTGGAGAGTAGACTGTGTAAAGACAAGCACATGAGACTATATCTTCTTCTCTATCTGCATGGCAAAATACCTGCGATGCCTCTGGTATTGCAGATCTTCGCGGTAGACGGGTACTTACCAGCAGATGCTTCAATCTTTCTTTATTGTCACCAAAAAACATAAATGCTACTAAAGTGGTGTCTATGAAAATGCTTAATCCAGTCGCCTGTCCGTCTCTTTGTGAAAGAATCCTACTTGCAAGAGTACAATTTGGAGAGTCACTCTTTACTGCTGTTGCAGAGTTTTTTTAACTTTAGGCTGTAGCTCGAGTGTCATCAGTGCTTGCTGCCCCGTCAAGTTGAAAAAGTCATCAGCGAATATGCATAAAGTTTTAGACATTTTTTTACTTACAAGATGTGATTCATACACAGGCCTGCAACGTTGGCTTATTACTGTTGAGATTGGTCGACGTAGCTGTAATCGGTCAGCAGGACTATTAACTCTAGATTATTTTAATAAGCAGGTAAAGATTACAAGACGCATCAAAAAACAAGAACAATGGGGATTTGCCAGTAATTAACCCCTAAAAACAATTCAAGGTCCCAAAATATTGATAAAATCGGTCGCATGTTATTGTTTGTTTTTGATGAAGTTTAAATAAAACTGGTTTTACCGATTTAAAATACCATTGTTGTCTCAGAACACAACAGACTTCTTTATTTTTAATCAGATTAATGATACATTCAAAGTGTTATTGAAATACCTTCTATTTGTAATAAAGTTATTGACGTAATAATATTAGGCCCGCTTTTAATTACTTGTTTCTTCATAAGGGCATTCCGTCCGGTTATATTGGCATGAGAAAAAATACCTGTTTGACTCCACCGGCATGCAAACAGAAAAATTTGGGTCATGTTTACTAGTGAATAACAAATACATTCAAACATAAGGGTTCCTTATGTTCTTTACGATTACAATAGATTTCTAAAGGTGAGTATAGGCCTGAGCAATTACTTGTAACATCGAGTATTCGCTGTTTTTATCCTACTGCCGAAGGAGCGTAATGTGTTTATCAGTCTATGTATGTATGTATTTTTGTTTCTATGTGGCGTTCTAGAGACTAAACGTGTTGGCCGATTTTGATAATTCTTACGTTAATCTATTCTTCTTAACCTTGCGAGTGTCACTCGCTACATTCAAGTTGGAAAATAGAAAAATGGCGGATTTTGGGCAACCTATTTTTTTCTTCCAAACCCTTAAAATAAAAGGTTTTAAGAAGATAACTTCTTAAAACGCTTATAAGTGTTATATATTTTTTAAATAATTAAAAAATATATAACACTTATATGTTTAAATGTACCTAATTCGCAAAACAATGTTAGCTATTAAGTTATAAATAAAAAACTTAATTGAAAAAATCAAAAAACCTGGCTGCATAATAAGTGAACTAAAAAGACGTAAACAAGAAGAAAATCATGCTGTGCAGTCGGAGGATTCATATTCGCGTGCTGGCTGACCAAACCCAGATCCTATATATATCCTCCGACTGCACAGCATGATTTTGTTCTTGTATGAATCGTCAAAATGGCCCTACTCGTTTGGTTTCTAGAACGCCACATAAAAATAAACATACTTACAAACATACATACATAGACTTTTAAAGACATTACACTCCTTTGCGTCACGTAATCGTGTAAAAACGTACCTACTTTCGTGAAAATACGTTCTCTAATCTCCATTCGCATAGGTGGAATGTATCTCGCCACGCCTATACATATTTTGATAGCGTTAGTAAATAAAATGTAGCCATTCAGCCTTTTGTAAAAATAAAATAAAAATATGTTTCAATGTACAATACAACCAATAAAAAATAACTGATGGAAAAATACGACAAGAAGACCAATATATTACCTCTTTTTTTATTTATTTAATTTTTTATTTGCGCAGGCGACACCAATTAGAAAGTTTATTGAAGTGCCAATGTTTTAATTAACAACGAATAACAGCAATATTTCCTCGTCAATTTTTTTTTTTATTGACATTCTACGGGTTTACACCTGTGGCTGAAATTCGAGGTAGATAGATGGCGAACTGCTAAAATCTGTGATGATGGAACTTCGTCGTCAACTATACGTTCCTACCAGTTCTAGAATTAAGGAAACAATAAGAAGTAGGTAAATGCGTCGAGCTAAATTTAAGAAATAAATTTGAATTCACTTGTTTGACTTATAAATACATATTATTTCTGTGGAAGCTTGATCGAAGGCGGTAATCCTGGCGACAAACTGGATCGCAATTTGGAGGATTTGTAATTTTAAGAACAAAAAATGTATTTTTCAAAATAAACGTTTTTTTATATGATGTATAATCATCATTTGCCATTATGTTTTGTAGATTCAAAACAGCTTCTCGATCTACAAAACATGACGTTACGTACGACACTACAATGTCTAAAAGGAGAGCAAAAAAAGTGCAGCTATTTTTCTGAGTTGCCAGCCTTGACCTTTAGATCCAAATACATCTACGTTTGTGTTTGACACTATCACATTATTATATAAATTACAAGATTGTACAATGTTAAAAAGTTGGGTTTTTCTACCGCTGCGCATTTATGCGTCAGCTATTTGATAGGCAGGTTATGGATAGGTGGCCTACAAAATAATAAAAAAAACATGACGTTACCTTGACCAGTACTGTATTTGCAATTGAATATCCATACTTTGATGTTTACATTACTTAACATAATTCTTAGTTCAACAGTTGCGTTGAAGGGCGACAACTTACAACTATAGCTTAGAACTAATTATGCAGATCAATTAAGTTTAATGACTGCTATTTCTGACAGGACTAGTGATACAAATGCAAATTTCGAGCAGTATTTGGTATTTGCTCCTAAAACTGTGGATTGCTTAGGAATTATAGTAGACAGGGCTTTAATTAAAAGGTACTGATGTAATTGTTGATTGCTACTTAAACAGATTTACAATGAATTAATTCTGTTAAGGCTTCTTAATTATCAAGATTAAGCTAAGAGAAACCCTGATTTGATCGTAAGAGAAAATACAAATATATTCGCAAAAACCCTTTGTGACATAACTAAAAATGTTTATATTATTATTGATCCCCTTAAACATTATTGCACTTTTTTATCAACCTATATCGTCCCACTGCTGGAGAAAGGTTTCCCCAAAACCTTCAATTGCACTACATAATAGAAAAAAATCCAGCCAAGTGCGAGTCGGACTAGTGCTCGAAGGGTTCCGTACCATTATCGCAAAAAACGGCAAAAAAAAAACACGTTTTTTGTATGGAAGCCCCACTAAAATATTTATTTTATTCTTTTTTTAATATTTGTTATTATAGCGGCAACAGAAATACATCATCTGTGAAAATTTCAACTATCTAACTGTCACGGTTCATGACATACAGCCTGGAGGCAGACAGATGGACCACGGAGTCTTAGTAATAGGGTCCCGTTTTTACCCTTTCGGTACGGAACCCTAAAAAAGAAATAATTAGGAACCTATATCCGCATCTGCTTGGTTACGCGAATATCCTACTTAATAGCTTTTATTGGATTGCACTTCTGCAATAAAAGGTAGAAAGGTGAGCTCAATAGACAGTTTAAAAATACCCTGACACGCCCTATCTCTTATACCAAAATAAGTACCCTTGTAGGTGTCACTGACTTCACGTACCTACTTAAGTACTCATAACAAGACCGGACTCTTAAAACTGGTCTTAAACTGTTACAACGAGACTAGCTGGTAATACTTACGAGTTCAGCATGCTTGCTTTTTCCTTATTTTGGAGGTCATTGGCGCACCAATACAACTTCTGTTTTGTAATGTAGACGGAGCCCGTAATTTTGTGTGGCAGTCAAATTAATACTTTGAACATTTATTTAAAGTATCATTTCTGTGTCTTATTAATAGTGCCCTTAACAGAATGAAGCTTTTAGATTACCTCTGTCCTCAATTTTATTTTTTTACATCAATAAAGTAAGGTAACGTTTTTAATAAATATTAATTAATTTAAATTATTATTATCCCTACATGATATTGTGTCAGAGTTCAGTCAATGGTTTCTAAGTGTAATTTCTATTGGAATTCCTACAACATGGGAATTCCAATTAATTACCTGTTTTCGAAGTAGTTGTTATTGCTAATAACAATTTTGAATGTAACTGCTTGAATACGGTATTTTTTCTTGTTAGTTTAATAATAATTAAACAAGTAACAACATTTTGGTAAGTATAACAACACAATCATAATGGATTATTTTTAATCCAGCCGTTACATCATTATAGTTATCAGCAACATATATTTTAGAGTATTATTTAAGTGACTACAATAAGTACAAATTATCTAATCTTTTTAATCCTAATGAAAAATTGTGTAAAACATAAGTGTTTTAATACTACATTCAATGCTTTGTCAAAATATATTTAAGCACCATTTTTGCTGTATAAATTAAGATTTAAAAAGAGAAAATAATAAGTCCTAAGATAGTACTTTACATACCCAAACATTAATTTAAAATTCAAAACACTTCACTAGGCTTTAGTTTAGTTTAATCAACCGCACGTTTCTTCAAGAAAACGTACTTGTAAAAGACAACTGCTACAATACTGCCCACAAATGGGCCTGCCCAGTATACCCACTGGTGGGTCCAGTAGCCGGTCCAGACCGCGGGGGCGAGAGACCTAACGGGATTCATACTTGCACCAGTCAGCGGCCCCCCTACTAGGGACAATCCCACGATTGTCAAACCGAACTTTATAGGCATGCTGTCTTGTTTACTTGCGTTCACTGGGTCCCATATCCCACAGTTGATGAAGGTGAGAGCTGCTGTCAATGCTGCCTCAACACCCACTGATTGAAGGTCATTCATACCCACAAGTGGCGACGTCACACACACTGCCTCCGTCACCACGTCCACCGGAGATAATGTTGACAATATCCCATAACCCACTATAGCTCCGGCGCATTCCATCAGCACGTAAGCGATCCCAACAGGGATAGAAAGACTCCCCCAAATAACAGCTGCTACTGTCACCGCCGGGTTCATGTACGCGCCAGAAATGTGTCCAAAAATTTGGATATTGAACATAACTACGAAACCGAATCCGAACGGCGCATAGATGGTCATGTTATATCCTTCTATCGGTATGCATGCCATGCAACCGAATAAAACGAGCATGGCGGTGGATAGAAATTCGGAGACGCAACCCCGCCAGGAGTTTCTACACCACGAACGTAGGGTGCTTTTAGCGATCTCATCATCTCCCGTTATCTTGAGTTCTGTGGTCAATTGAGTTATTGGTGGCACTGTCATTTTGAGCTGCTCACTGTTTCACAGTTTCACAAAACAAGTTTATTATTTTTCTCAACCGCACTTCATTCGAATATTGTCGACGTTCTTAACTGTGATCACTCATTGTTTTTGCACGCAGATCAATAATTTCGCTGTGACTTGGTGTGTGCCCTCCGGTGGACGCGACTGTTTTGCGCCAGGCTCGAGGTAAAAATATATAGATATCTCCGGCGTACAGTCACACGGATAAAATGATATTAATGCAGATAGAGCTGCCGTTATCTATTGTTTTCAGCCCTACAATAAAACATCCGATTATTGTTTATTATCGCGTTTTGTGAATAATGGCTGTGGATTCTCGAATCCGGATTAATTAAAGTGGACATCGCTATCGAAATGTACTTGTTTTGTTTGTTCAGTTTCGGTTTTTTTATATAATTATTATAATTTCGCACTAAATGCCATGACGTGCAATGTTTTTATAGTGCAATTAAAAGTTATTTTAGTTTTGAGATAGGTACTTATTATTAAAGTAAGAAGATCCAAAAACAAAATAAAACAGAAGTCGGTTATTAAGTAGGTGTTATAAATTTAATTAATAATAGATTTATAAAATCAACTTCAATGCAAAATATACAAAAAAGCATTGTAGATTGTAGCGAAATTTAATACAATAAAATCTAGTCTTTTCCCATCAAGTCACGAGTTATTACAAAACTGCAACACTTTTTACGGTTGTTATACCTTAACGGATTACTGTTGTTTATATAAATCGTCGAAAACAATTATATGTGTTTATCTAAACGTTAGCATCCGCAAGAACTTAATAGGTATTTGGTTTTTCACATTTTATACATTTATAATAATAAAGTTACCTAAGCCTTACATAAATAACGCCAATTCAACATAATTTTGAATTCACAGTCGTACATTTAAACAGAATTATTTTGGAATTCATAATAAGAATTTCTATGAATTAGGTACCTATGTACATGGTACGTATGACGCACTAAAAAGGATTTATCAGTACCTCAACATTTTTTTTTGGTTTGAGAAGTAGTTAATTTTGGCTAGCGACCTATCAACATTTATTCATATTTCCAAAAGAATGCACATACATATTTTAATAGGCAACTATAGGCCAGACTAACTCTAGGGAGAACAGTGGTGGTAACAGCCGCGACTTACAAGTTGTGGGTCATGTGTTCGAACACAGGCAGGTGCTTTACTTTGTGTAAATTATTTCATCGCCGCTGCTCCCAAAACGGTGAAGGAAAACATCGAGATCTATGTAATCTTCTCTTGAGATGACTGACTGACCAGTTGCCGAAACCCCGGAGGAAAGTTTTTTGATTCATTCACAGCGCACACAGCGTAAATATATTTATTAATTTTATAAGCGACTGTAATTAAACAAAGATCTATATTTACTAACAGTAACTTTAGGTAATTCGAAAACAAATCCTTAAAAAATCTGTTAATTTTAATTTTGGCAAAACGTTTACAGAAAAATATACCTAATTAAAATTAAAGTAATATAATTATTATTAAAAAAATTATAGTTATTAATATTAAAATTATTAATGCCCATAAACATTTACTCTGGAATGTTTTTATTATTTATAGTTTTGCTTTGTTGAACTATTTTGCCATTAGTCTTAATATAAAATATATGCTTGTATAACATGGTTGCCAGCCCACTGCCTACCAAAGGTCCTACCCAGTAAGCCCAATGATGGGTCCAGTCACCAGTCCAAACAGCTGGTCCTAGGGTCCGAGCTGGGTTCATGCTCGCTCCAGATAGCGGTCCAGCCACGAGGCTAAGTCCAAGAATTGCGATGCCAAACTTTAGTGATGTGCTGTCCTGCTTGTGTTCGTTAACTGGATCCCATACACTCACACATAGGAATGAAAGCGCAGCCGTGATAGATATTTCAATACCCAAAGTTTGTTACACAGTCAATCCTGGAAATGGCTTCGTCACACAAACACCTGATGTCGATAAGTCTATTGGCGATAATGCAACTAAGATCCCATAACCGAGAACAGCTCCAGCACATTCAACAATCACGTAAACGATTCCCAAACTGATGGGTGTAGTCCCCCAGACGACAGACGTTAGTGTGACCGCGGGGTTCATGAATGCTCCAGATATGTAACCAAATATCTGAACGTTGAGCATGACCACACAGCCAATAGCAAAAGGCTCGTAAATACTTGTGTCGATTCCTGGAATGGGTACACATGCCATGCAGCCGAGTAATATAAGCATCAGGGTGGATAGGAACTCTGAAAGGATCCCTCGCCAGTTGGATTTGCACCAAGTAGAGAGACTGGAATCGGATTTTTTTGGAGGGTCTTGCATGATCTTGAGTCCCATTATTTTAGTAAATAATTTAGGGGTTGGTGAAATTTTCATATCAAAATTGATCAATACCTATAGTTTCTCTTTCTCCATGTAAAATAAAGCCGTTGAACTAATACGTTATTACAATTATATGGCAAATTTCCTTATTATTATTATAGATTGCATATTTATAAGCTGAACCTCTTCTCCCTTCCTTTTCCTTTCTTCTTTCTTGTTCTTTGTAATCTTTGCTTTGCCAAATAAAATGGGAATCACCGTCTGTCCTGAGCTCCTTCTTTGCCACCTGAAGGAAATAAATGAGTAAATTAAATCTTGACAAATTACCTCTTTTTCTGTGAAAAGGACAAGCTAAAGGTCTGTATTTATTTATTTATTATTTTATGTATTATTACAATAACTCTCTGCACTTACAGTGTTACCCAAAACGTACAGAGAGTTAATAATTACATTATTTAGACATCACATACACATATAAAAATAATAACAAACAATTCCCTAAATAAAAACAATATAAAAATAAAAAGTAATAATATTTTTTTTGCCTAAATTGAAATCGAACTTATATTATTTTGACTTCACCAGCAATTTTTTTCATCAATATTGCATGCATAGAGCATAATCGATATATTTTTAAACACTGACAACCCAAAATGTTACACAATGTGATATGAAATAACATTAATTCTTGCAGGTGTTAGAATTTGAAGTATGTGTGACGTCATTAAATCATGAATTTTAATTTTTCAAGTCACAATGGTTTGCTACATAATACATACCTGTCATATTTTTAAGCAACTACCTACAAATGTCTAAGTACCTTTTTTTATAGTTTTTTTTTTCGGGGGAAACCTTCGAAAGGCGCCTGGACTTTTGGGGAAAAGACCAGGGAGTGTGGGATTTCTACCTCACTAAAACCACCCCGGTGATCACTAACATCACCTGAAGAGGGCCCCGTCACCACTTAAAAGACCACCCCGGAACCCCCTCTGTGCAACGCCTGTTAGGGCACATCCCTGGGGACGCTGAAAGAAGTGCCTCCCCTGAGCCTCACTGTGCGCGGCAGTACGCGATCACTGTGCTGCCGTCTTTCCCGAAGTCACTTGGTGGGCGGACAGAGACCCCAATCTGATCACCCGCGTCCCCAGAGTCCCGCTTGCTTATTACGCAGGCGGGGTTTCGGCGTTTAAGGCATCGAGGCGCTTGCCTCCCCGACGCCTTTTTCTTCGAGCGGAATCGGCCCTCTCACGATCCCGCTCGGCAAATGTCTAAGTACCTACCTAAATTATTATTGTGTTGCTAACTACCTACAAATGTAAAAGAGTATCCACCTAAGTAAATATTGTTGAGTGTACAGGAAATAACTCTAAACTAATACGAGTATTAAGCCACATTGATGATATCCCTATAAATTATCACGTAATTTGTAATGATTATTGTGATGTATCCTGGATTTAATAATGCTATGTTAGTATTATAAGTCCTTTGAAACAATAAGTACAATACTGTCTGTTAGTCTCAATATTCTTTCGAATATTGATTAAGAATAACTAAAGTTAACGTTAGTTCGACTACACAAGACTAACGTAAGTTATTTGATATTATAACTTTATTATTGCTAATGATTGGGTTGAAACTATATCTATATGATATTTTGGCCTTTATTCCTAATATGTTAAATTGATTTAAGGGCTAGTCTTTGTTCTTTGCCTTACCCTTGTTATTTTGTTTCTATAATAGTTTTAATACTTGTATGTAATTATAAAAGATATCATTAAATACTTTAAAAGAGCTTCCGTGGAGTTTGTTGACCTTCTTCTCCACGAGAATTAGTCTAGGAAACGGGTGGAAAGCTCACTGAGCCATCACAATATGAATTAGTTGACATCATTATTTAAATAAATATCTAATCTTGTCTTTATGTGCTTTTATTCATGAAACCCTGCCCTTACACACCACTTAGGTAGATTGGAACTCTGATACACAGTAAATAACCAACAATCATCTTGACATTCAAAGCTTGCTATCTTAGTAGATAACAATTCTTTTATACAGAGTTCCATTCATGATTCTAACACAGGCATGCCAGTAGAAACATAGAAAAAGACCGCCCATTATAACTGTTCTTTTGTATGTTTGCCCTGTGTTATATTATGTGGTGTACAGTCCATACTGATCTGTAACCTTTTCAAGCTTAAACCTATGAACCGATTTAGATGAAATTTTGATAAGGAGATAGTCTGGGACCTTGGAAAGGACATAAAATAGTTTTTATCCCGGAAATTTTCCTTAAGAGATGGAAGTTTGTATGCTGAATAATTTCTCAAGTAAGGCGACCCACACACCTAACTACGATATTATTGCGCAATATAAAAAAATTGCTATTCGAATCACTAATGCTACGCAGACGAAGTTGTGGGCAACAGCTACTAAAGGGTGTAATAAATGATCAGCCTAAAACGTTCTGAGTACAGAGATATAAACTTCCTCTCTGACCAAGGCACCATGAAAAATCCTCCACTCGAGCCCAGTGCGTGTTGGTGGATTTCACACGTCTTAAATTTTGGCTTGACTAAAATACCGTAAGCCTAGTAAGTAATACGTACATCTTTTTTGAAAAATAAAGTTATCTCTTAAATAAAACAATGACGAAGAACTCCGTAAGACCCACTTCAGATTTTATCTTAAGTGATGCACATACAAATAAGGGAGAAAAACAGAATACTTAACTTTTGTTTTATACATTCGTTATTTGCCATTATGCCGTTTGGAATATATTTATGTGTATGACTTTGCCCCGAGTGATATTTGAAGTTATGAAAACAAGGAATTCAAAAAGGCAAAAAAGGGGTTCCATCAAAAAGGCAAAAGAGTTTTGGGCTTTGAGATTGCAAATAGTCCAATCGTGCTCTTAGCACTTGTAAAATAATGCGTGAAACATGATATTTTTATGACGAACTTGACTTGGTTGACGAGAATCTTTGTTCAGATCTGTAGAATAAGAGCCTCAGATAGTCTAAAAAGATGTATAGTCTATAACTAACCTTAGTACTACCAGACAGGCATCTCTATTCCAAATTATTATTGACCACGTACTTAACAGGATTAACAAGAAATGAAAATAATATCACAATGGGCGAACTGTCTTAAAGATACTTGCCTACTATTTTACAATAGGTTTTCCATGGCAACCCGTTCTTATCCCACAATGATTGTATTAGTTCGATCTTCAACAGGTGCCCAAGTTATCGATTCTTAGGAATTAGATTATCTTCTTGGAAGAAAGGCCACGTTTCATCAATTTTTCAGACAGATTAATTTTATTAAAGAAATTCTTAGGACAATATAATTTCTCTTCAAATTAATATTTTGGATAGGATCACGGCCACCTTGTTTATTTATATCTCAATGATAGCTGTCTCATTGACAGTTAAACATTTATTTTTATCCGACTGCCGAAGGAGGGTTCTTTTATCTATATCTATACATATTATAAATAGTTGTAACTCGACGATGTCTATTTTAAAGATATTTTTAGAAAATTTTATACGGGAAGTCTTTATATCAGCAATAAATAATATTTTTTGAATTTTTGTTGGTCTGACTCAGAATATGTTTTTACGCGCTTGACGCAAAAACAAATTCACGAAATTGGATGTGGATTTCATAATTGTATTATTGCTGGTCTAAATTAAAATATGGTACATGTTTTATCTTGATACTCCGCCTAGAGCAATTATCTATAAAATAGCGTTTTCCTTGATCTGTTAAGTACGGGGAATTCAGAATCCTTAAATACACCACGAAACTGTCTGAGGAATCTTAGGTGCTTTGTTGTGAGAAATAAATTCTATGGTAAAAAAAATTGTCAAGCGTGAGTTGTCCATGAAAATTGCAATTTTCTTACAGTTAACTACAAATTGTTTAAATTGCGTGGTATTGATTCAATAAGCCAGAAAACTTACAAAATTTCAAATAAATATACTGGTTTACCACATAAATTATAATGTTCGAGGAGCTAAACAGTCAATCATCATTATATCTATTTTATTTACACACATTGTTAACGGAATCCGTAGACTGGCGTAGTATAGGCCTGTATAGGTAAGGCTTCCAAACCGTAAGTTGTAGGTGCAATCCCCAGTTTTCGCAAATATTTTTTTAAGTATATTTAACAAATTTTTATGTATTTTTGAAACACCTATCTAATATTTCCAGATAATAATAATTTTTTCATACTTTTTATGTTTATGTTTATGGCAATTTGAATTTAATTATTCCTATGGAAAATAATGCAGTAAGGGTTATAATATTTAGTCTGATAAGTTAAAAATAAGAAATCAAAATCATTTAATTTTTATTTTTAAAGAAAATTTTAAGGGTGACCGTTCATTATGTCATGACAGCTGGACGGCCGGTCACCGAGTCGTAGAGTCCCTGATAAATCATCAATCAGCCATCATCATCATCATATCAGCCGAAAGACGGCCACTGCTGGGCATAGGCCTCCCTCAAGTGTCGCCACATTGACCGGTCCCGTTTGTCCCGCATCCAGCGAATCCCCGCAACCTTCACCAGGTCATCGATCCACCTGGTGGGAGGCCTTCCAACGCATGGTCTTCCGGTTCGCGGTCGCCACTCAAGAACTTTTCTGCCCCATCGGCCATCCGTTCTGCAAGCAATGTGCCCTGCCCACTGCCACTTAAGTTTGGCAATTCTTCGGGCTATGTCGGTAACCCTGGTTCTCTTGCGGATCTCTACATTTCTGATTCGATCACGCAAGGATACTCCGAGCATAGCCCTCTCCATTGCCCTGTGGGTGACTGTAAGCTTTCTGATGAGGCCTATTGTGAGCGACCACGTCTCACAGCCATAGGTCATCACTGGCAACACACACTGGTCATAGACCTTCGTCTTGAGACACTGTGGTAAGTTGGACGAGAAGACACCGCGAAATTT
Organism: Orthosia gothica; assembly: GCA_949775005.1. Lineage (NCBI taxonomy): Eukaryota > Metazoa > Arthropoda > Insecta > Lepidoptera > Noctuidae > Orthosia > Orthosia gothica. The sequence goes on from OX459041.1 coordinate 25,193,516, forward strand.
TCCGAACGCTGCCCAGCCGAATCAGATTCGACAGTTAACCTCTTTCTCGAAGCTGGACCTACCCAACTGGATCGTTTGTCCCAGGTAGACATAATCTTCCACAACTTCGAGTGTAGAGTCTCCAACCTTGATAGGAGTGGGTGTTACATGGGCATTCAACAATACTTTGGTTTTGTCCATGTTCATTTTAAGACCCACTCTTTCGGAAGCTCTACTGAGGTCATCGAGCATTATACTGAGGTCCTCCATGGTCTCAGCCATAACAACTATATCACTATACCCTGATAAATAGAATTATTTAAATTCACGGTGGCCGTTAATTACTTCCCGTTTGCTTCTCTCAATGTTTTACAACGATAATACTGTAACTATCACGGTAATAAAGATATCAACAAAAGTGTTGATAATCAATATTTTTAGTGACTGACAAAAAATAAAGCAAAACTCTAATTTAACATTGCAGTTATGCTTGAGTAGGCGATCAATCTATCGTATCGTACCGGTGGCCTACAGCTAAGTATTATATTGTTAAACAGAAGTGCATATCGTATTTAATGACAAAGAATTATACAAATTTAATAAACACCTTTAAGGTTGAACTAGTCGACGGCGCGAACTATTTTGTGCGCGGGGTTAAAATGCATGCTATCTTATCCAACAACACGTGCGAAAGAAATAGAAATAGAAAAAGAAAAAAAAAAGAAACAAATTTTATCGAAATGGATGATGATTTAGGACGAAAACGAGCGCGAAATTTTATAAACAGACCTTTGGGAGTCTAGATATCATGAAAAAACGACTAAATATATATTTTCAAATAACATTATTTGCATTGTTGAATTACCAGTCTATCCCTGTATGGAGGCCGTTTTGCAAATTTCCTTCTTCTAATGGTATTTATTTTCGCCCAAATGCGTTAAAAATAGTGTTGAAATATAGAACTTTCGGCGCTCATAACTTTCAATTTTTATTTTTTACATTTCTGTTTCCATACAGGACTAGATAAATTGATATAATTTTTTATTATGAACGTACATCCTCAAACAGTTGAGTAATCTCTAGACTACGTTTGTATGGAAGGATTTTTGACTAGTGCAACCTTAACGATAACATTTCAATTCTTAACTTCATAAGGAGTGTTCTTATAGGTGCTAGCCACTGTAACTTATTCATTCATTAATAACCGAGGGTAGATATGTTCTTGCTACAAGCATTTTTCAAGTTATAACTTTGTCGTTATTAATCTATGTTATATCATTGGAAGTAACTGTTTATTACTGGCGAATTGCTAGTTGAATATTATAAATATAAACAAATATAGTTTTTTCTTCATCATGAAAAGGGGAAGAAAATAATTATGTTGTGCCCTTGGAGGAACAAAAAACCGGTCTGCGACTAGCCTGTCGACTGGTCTGACGACTGGTCTGTTGACTGGAATGTCGACTGGCCTGTCGACTTGTATGTCAACTAGTCTGTCTACTAGTCTTTGGACTGGTACGTCAACTGGTCCTTCGACTGGTATTCTGACTGTTTTGTGGACTGGTATGTCGGCAGTTCTGTTGACTAGTCTGTCGACTGGTATACCGACTTGTCTACCGACTTGTCTACCTACTTGTCCCCGATCAGTCGGGAGACCAGACAACAGAACATTCGACAGACCAGTCGACAGAGCAGTCGTAAAACAAATCGGTAGACGAGCTGGTAGACTAGCCGGTAAACAAGTCGATAGACATGTCGGACCGATATAACATTCGATAGACCAGTCGACAAACTAGTCAAAAGACCAGTCGGCATACCTGCCCATAAACTAGACGCAAGACCATGCGACCGACCAGTAGACGGACCAGTACTTAGAAAAATCGCTAGTCAAGAGGGTAGACAAATCGGTTGACAAGTCGGTAGACAAGTCGGTACACAAATCGGTAGACAGATCGACAGACCAGTCGACAGACCAGTCGACAGACCACTTGAAACAAGTCGGCATACAAATCCGTAGACAAGTCAGGCGACTGATTGAAAGAACAGTCGATAGGCCTGTCGAGAATAAATTCAAAGTATATTTTCCCCGTTTTACTACAACTTTTATAATCATACGTAATTGAGTTTCAGCTTTCACAAAAAAAGGGAAGGGGTATACGAGTATATTTTGATAAAATTTGGTAACTCCCAAAACTTTTATAAAAACGACATAATGGGATAGCTCACAAAAGAGAACCATTTTCAGCGCAAATCTCTAACACAATATTGTCAAAGAAATATCAAAGTTATGAAGGTAAGAAAAAAACTCTCATATAACTTGTATTTACGTATTTTTTTATTTTTTTTTATGTCTCCCCACAGACCTCTGAATTTTGTCACGTTGCCAAAATTAATTTGATACAAAAACTCCCTTTACCTACTCAAGCGTAACTGCAATGTTATTTAACATTGCAGTTAACTCTAATTTTAGAGTTTTGCTTTATTTTTTTGTCAGGCACTAAAAATATTGATAATCAAGACTTTTGTAAATATCTTTACTACCATGATAGTTACAGTATTATCGTTGCAAAATATTGAGAGAAGCAAACGGGCAGTAATTAACGGCCACGGTGAATTTCAATATTTATATTTATCAGGGATTCTACGACTCGGTGACCGGCCGTCCTGACATCAGAATGAACGGTCAGCCTTAAATAGTTATTTGTTATACATGAGTGCAAAGTTGCTTTTTAACCGCGTGTTCAATTTTGATGACCGAGCAAGCGAAGGATTCTAAAATTGAATCCTGAGCGTTAGCGAGGGAATCAAAAGAGCACGAGGTGAAAAATCTTTGCACTCGAGTGCAACACGTAACTTTTCATTCAACCTCAGCGAGGAAATGACTAAATGCAAAAAAAAAACGTTTACAATCACAAGATAGGTACACTTTTATTTCAGTTTAGGTATTAATTACTACATTATGACAGGTAAGTATTACAGAATAATCTTTAAATTATAACAAAATAATACTAAGGTATAATTAAGAAAATTTTAAAGTAACGTTGCTACAGTTATTGTTGAGGGAGAAAGCTCATTTGCGCATTATTAACAGTTTCAGTCAATTCTGTTGGCGTCAAACAAACTTCCTCGTCGCTAGAATCACTCATTTTAGTTTTTTCACTTGTTTTCAAGTTTCTTGTTTTTAATATAAGTTTTAACAATGACGTGAAAAAATGCCGCGTAAAGAACCGCGTACAAAGCAAATTGAAAAAAGAACACCAAGAAGGTTCCGAGTCTGAGTTTTTAACAAATTAAAAAAAAGTTGTATGATATATTCGGCACCATAGAGGTAGCAGTAAATAGGTTTAATGTTTTTTTTAATTCACAAACTTAGTGCACACGATGTTCTAAATTCAATTTACTTTATCCTCTAGTGAATAAAAACGGCTTTTTCACTCAGATATTGAAGATTAAAAATACTCTTTCCGAGATGGTGGGATGAAAATATTATTTATACCATTCCCCCTCCAAAAAGCTTATTTTATTCACTGAAAACAGTGAATAAAAAGCACTTTTAATCACTGTTTTGGTGTTTGAATTTGGAACACACCAATGTATTAGACGTCCATCTCAATGCTATGTAACCTCCTTGCGCCTCCTTGCGCAAAAAATACTCGATACACGAACTCCTTCTTCGATTTTGTTATTTAGTATTTTAATCATGATTTTGATTTTAGTCTAAGATATTTATTGAATACTTGTTTGGATTTTAATTCTAATATTAATTGCAATGGTATTTAATTAATTATAATTATGTAACATAACGGAGGTGGTCACTGGCCCCTGAAACAAAGGTGCTGTTACCTAGCTCAGGGGTCAGGGTTTCACATTTTATATAAATTTTGAAGGTAATAAACCATTTATTTATTACTCGTAATATTCCTTTTGCTTAAATTTTTCTTTTTCTCGAAGTCATGGTATAAAATATAGTATGCAACTCTTGAATAAAATGGATTGATATCGAGGGCCATGAATCACTCGCGTCGCTCAGGATTCTAACACTTGAATCACTCGCTATGCTCGTGATTCAATCATCATGAATCACTCCCTACGGTCGTGATTCAGTCGTTAGAATCCTTCACTTGCTCGTGATTCATCTATGGCCCTCGCTTTAAATCCGTCTTTTATTTACTAGTTGCATAATATACTATTTTCTTCTGGAATACGATGTAAGCAATTGTTTGAGAATAGGAAGCAAATAGAAGCATTAAGGAAGCAACTCTTGGGCAAAAATTCAACGTTAAATACGCCTGTTGACCGTTCATCCTGACGGACACGTTTTACTAATTAGCCAGTATGTATAATAACACGAATTGATTGTAATACCAACAAACGGATTCTATAATAATTATTGAAAAACTGATAACGAATTTAATGCCCACTGCAGGGCAAAGTTTTATTTTACTTCTTTACCACTGTCTAAATTTAATCTGGTTATTAATAAAGGATTGACTTTTGATAGAAGCTTATAAGCTCGTCCTGCCCGCTCAGAGAAGTTCAGTGTGTAAACTCAGCGGATATTTAAATGATATGTCTGGTTTAGTTCAATTTAAGATTTACAGCAAAACGTAACCCAGGATTACTTCAGATATAAAAAAATACAAAATAAGTCAGTAAAATAAATATGAATAATTTGAAAAATAAATGGTATTTAAAGTGTTACTTAATAAATAAATGTTAATTTATAAAACAATACCCCTACCAATTATAACACACATTATATACAAAAAATAAGTGAGAATTTAATTGTTTTTACCCGACTGCCGAAGGAGGGTAATGTGTTTATCAGTCTATGTATGTATGTATGTTCCTATAAGGCGTTCCAGAGACCAAACGCGTTGGCCGATTTTGATGATTCATACGTCAATCGATGCGTCTTAACCCTGCGAGTGTCATAGGCTACATTAAAATTGGATAATAGAAAAATGGCGGATTTTGGGTGCCATATTGTGGGGGTCCAAATTTTTTTTTTCATCCATACCCATCGTGTGGGGTATCAAAATAAAGGGTTTAAGAGGTAATTTTAAAAATATATAACACTTATATGTTTAAATGTATCTAATTCGAAAAAAACTAACTAAAAAGTTATAAATAAAAAAACTTAATTCAAAAAATCAAAAAACCCGACTGCTTCAAAAGCGAACTAAAAAGTCGTAAACAAGGAAAAAATCATGCTGTGCAGGCGGAGGATACACCAGATTTTGGTCAGCCAGCCCGCGAATATGTATCCTCCGACTGCGCAGTATGATTTTTTCCTTGTTTACGACTTTTTAGTTCGCTTTTGAAGCAGTCGGGTTTTTTGATTTTTTGAATTAAGTTTTTTTTTTTGTATGAAATCTTTCGCCTCTTACGAGTAGTAACTTACTTTACGTTGGTAAATATTGAAATGAAAACCTCGAACCTCTACGGTACCAAAGTAATGCGAACAAAAACATTTACCCAGTTTCAATTTCTTCTGCAACGTACTTAAAAATATTACGACCAAGTCCTTAGGTTAAATAATTCCTGTAAAGGGCAGTGTCCCTCGTGTAGTCTTCTTCAAACACGACCGCAATACATATTTATTAGAAGACAGGGCAGCAAAGCTGGTGGAAACCGTAAAAATATAAATAGTAATACTCACGGTCTACCAATCACGTAGGGACAAGCATGTTTATATATTTATGAACATTCGTTATATTATCGCCTTGAGTAGTTTTTGGGGAGAGATGAAACAAGTGTGTCAAATTAATAGTAAGTAGGAGATGCTTTAATCATCAGGCTTGGTAGACAAATTACTGGAAGCAGTATTTTATCATCCACGATTAAAAGTAGTGGATGATATGATTGATGATGTTGATATTGTCGATTATATCAATCCAAGCTTCTTCCAGCGGCTTCACCCATGTGAATATCAAGCTGTTGTTGTATTCCCGGTTTTAAATTTATGTGCCAAAATATAATCTCTGTGCCAAAAATCATCCAGATCCGTCCAGCCGTTTGAGCGAGCAGAAGTAACAAACATACAAACACACACACACCCACTCCTAAACCTTCGCCTTTAAAATATTAGTGTGATTTCTAACGGCCTTTCTAAGTATTAAAAACAACATTATTACAATATTAGTCCACTTATTTGAGAAAGTGTCTCTGTGAAGTGGTGATTCAAAATTCAAGATCAAAAGTCATTTCATACTGGGCTGAAGTGCCACCACTTTTTAGGGTTCCGTACCCAAAGGGTAAAAACGGGATCCTATTACTAAGACTCCGCTGTCTGTCTGTCTGCCACCAGGCTGTATCTCATAAACCGTGATATATGAACCGATGTATTTCTGTTGCTGCTATAACAACAAATACAACACAACAGAATAAAATAAATATTTAAGTAGGGCTCCCATACAAAAAACGTGTTTATTTGCCGATTTTTGCAATAACGGAACCCTTTGGGCGCGAGTCCGACTCGCATTTGGCCGGTTTTTTTTTAAGTTCAATACATAAACACAGTCTTTTAGAAGACTCGCTCGTCATCACTTTATAGTCTTTTAGCTGGGCAGAAGAGATAGCGTAACAAACTCCCTAGAAATACATCCTGTCGTCTGTTAAGTGTGGGACCTTCCAGACTAATGGACAGGATGTCCGAGTGTAAGGCAAGGGTGGCACTTTCATCCTTTATGCGTATACCTATCTCTCAGTGAACCTGTCCAAAAGACTAGAATTTAAAAAGCAAATTAAATATTCCTGCATATCATTATTCATATTTTCCAGCACGTTACGCTCACGGTACTCAGCTTCCCATTCAACCATTGTGCTATATTTCCTGTAAATTCACCCAGTCGTTACGCAGATCAAAACACGAGTCGCAAGTCGCAAACATCCAAACCTTCGCATCTTCCACATAAATATCTCGTCTGCTATCTGTAGGTACATTAAGTATCTGATTGCGTAGAGATTAACTTGTCAGCTTGTATCCCCGAGAGGTCTGCGATAAATCGTGTGTTAAAAACCTAGGAGTAAAAACGCGAGCGACTCTAATCCGTGCTATTAACTATAATCCTGGCTGCGGAAAGTGGCTGGCTGATTAATTGCAGCCAACCAGCCAGCCACCAGGCGCCGTGCCGCCACGCGAGGCTTACTACACGTCTATTAAGCACTCCTACAAATTGAACCGCTAATTTTGGAGATGAAATCGTAAAAAATGAGGATTATGTTGGCGGTGCTTTTATTTCAGGGACATTGGCAGCCTTAAAGCTGTAATGAGGATTTTAAAATCTTATGCGTGAGCTGCGTGGTAATTTTCCAGAATCCTATTTCATTGACTACGCATTATGCCGCAGCGCCGCACCAAATAAGTAAGACATTAGTTAAATTTACAATATAGATAGCATAAGAATAAGATATAGCATAAAATATAGAACAATGAAATTCCCATGTATATCGTGTCAGCATACACTGAGAAACACGCTAAAATTCACGCAGTTCACGTTTCGGCAGAGGTTGAGGCTTAATGCCGACATAATAGGCACAAAACAAAGGCCCGAGCTGAAACTACAAGGAATTCCTTCCACGTTCGCGACATACGATGAAATCCGCGACTAGACGGATTTAAGCGGGCATATTCCGCTCGGTTGAGCCGAACTCAAAACCTTATCATGGCCTTAAAAGCTGATCCTTTGTTTGTTCATCCTCAACTACCATGATTATTTTATTCAGTTTCGAGGCGCCATTTTTACCCTTTCGTTTTTTGGTCGTGCTTACATAATGTTGCCCTTGACAAATATGCGTTACCTGAAACGTAATTAAAACTAGTTTTTTTATTTATTTCATGATGGGCCTGAGCTTTTGAGCAGGATCTTGCTTGATGGAAAGCGTCGGATGAGTTCTCCGATGGAACTAGCGAGCCCAGTAGAATAAATGCTCATAACTTTGCCCATACCACACAACTTACGACCACGCGTCATCAGGCACGCTGCATTTAGCGCATAAGATACACACACTAAACAAGAACTACGAAGCTTCGCCTAGAGATGACTATGTAAAAATTGTAAAAATTCAGCGACAAGAAGCCCAAGTTTATGCGGAACGAGCAGGCTATACGATATTCTGTGAAAACTCGTTATTCTGAAATTAGATTACAGTAGCGGGAGACTGTTGCGACGAAAATATAGTGACCTCACTTGAGAGGGAGCTATTTATAACCCTGAACCGCAAAAATGGTTGAAAAACGTCCGTATTAAGATGACCGTGACCGTGTCCGTTCTTTTATGGTGTACAATAAAGTATATTCTATTCTATTCTATTCTATTGAGGACAATATGGGAATCTAAAGTAGACAGTTTGTGGTCACTTATTACGTACGCAAGGAATATTTTTGTTTCTTTCTTTCAGTTGTTGTCATAAGAAGTATTTAAGTCAAGCCGGCTTTTTGAATTAAGAATTTGAAGTTGAGTATTTGTCAAACTCTAATAAAGCCTGAAATCCTTGACAGGTTTAGGTATCTTTGGCATTTAAGTACCCCATTGTAACGTTCTGAACTCCAAATTATCAAATCAGAAACTTGCCTAATCAGCAGTATCTGCATGTAGGTTTATCTTTCAGGTTTTTTTAATTTATATAGGCTCGCACTTGACCACTATCTCACCTGATGGTAATCGATGATGTGGTCGACAGTGAAACACGCTTGCCCAGAAATAACTTATTCACTCTTGACTTAAAGACCCCCAGGTTGTAGCTGTGGAGGGCGCTGTCGGTCAGAGCGAATATGTTTGCCCACAGGTTTTCAGGTTTTTCTGTTTAGGGCCTTCTGTACCTCGTTTTATGCCTGTAGCCTGTTGGTTCATTTCACGCAAAAATCGTAGAGTGCCCTTCGCGTTAAGTATAACAATGCCTTCATGGTGCTGATGGGGCTGCCTCGCTTCTGTAGCGCATCAGGGATGTTTGCGGAAATGCGCGTGGATTGCTTTTATGCACTAATGCGTAAAAGATGTGCATCCTTGGTGCGCAGGGTGCGGGCCAGCTCCAACGGCATCCTGGCCATGATTGCTGACAGGCTGGACTGTGTTCATATGAATCATTGCTCCAGTATTTCAGCTGGAATGCTGAAGCAATGATCATTGAATCTAAGTAAGTTTTAAATTTTGTTGAAATTGTATCTTTTGTTATTGTACTAGATACTAACATAGGTATATTGTTACTAGCACCGTTATTATTATGTATGTTAAGGTTTAAGTTATTTTATTTGGGCCCTGTCGCCTGAAATAAATGAATTAATAATAATTAATAATAATAGACTCCGGCAGGGAATTCCACTCCTTAGCTGTACGCCTAATTAAAGTGTTCCCAAAACGTTTTGTGCGTATGGGTGGGATGTCCACCATGTATCGATGGCGCATCGCCGTACATCTGGTAGTCCGATGATGAAACGGGCTAGGTGGAATTAGGTTAATTAATAACTTATGAATAAAATATAAATGCCAATTGACAAAACTTTTTCTGCGACCACAATGTATAGCTTTCTTCGGTTTTAAAACTTAAGTATGGGAGTTTCGTCTCTTGGCTGGCAAAGCACATTGGTATTGCAGAATCTATGGCCAACTACTTCTTATATAAACTGCTTTCTTGCAACTCACGGCACAGGAGCACCGTAGAGTTTTAGTGGGTTAGAGTCTCACAGAACTGCACTATCTCTCCATGGTGGTGCAGTATGCATGGGCATTTCTCCAGGCAAAAAAGGGAGTGAATTATACACAAAACGTTCAAGTTATATAAAAAATGTTTGTAGCATTTTACCAATATATAAAATAAAGTAAAACTATGCTTTGTTTGAAACCAATAAAATGGTATCACAATTAAAATCCTAATCAAAGTTTTGTTCCCATTCACCCCTGCATTCCTATTCACTCCGTGTAATGCTTGTTTGTTGCAGCAGATAAATTAATGCCTGACTATTTGTTATTGACTTTCTAAATTAAATAGTCAACACAATGAACGCTTTGTATGCACTTTATTATTGACACTATCGAAAAGTAAATAATTAGTTGTCAGATAATTAAACGTTTAATACTAATAATAATTTGTATTAGTGTTTGTTTTAGCTACCGTGTTTGTTTAGTAACTTTAAGGTAATATTTACCTACTTATTGTTCTTTGATAAAACTACAGTTAGGTATAACAATTGTATTATGTTTATCTGCCAGCAGGAGTCTGTGTTTCCTAATAGCTACAACCTGAGGGTCTTCTGCATAGGTTACTTCTAGGTATACGTGCGTAATCGTCAACCAAATCATCACATACCATCAGGTGAGATAGTTGTCAAACACGAGACTCTCAATAGTTATAGAAAATGATCTGTATAGCCAACTTTAAGGCGCTTTATATGCCCCAATGTTAACGCAGTACTGGCCGTGCACTATTGAACCTCATTTTGAAGAGTTTTGTTTTTTATAATATTATTTGATTTACTTATGCTATGTTAGTTATGAAGAAATTCCAGCCATAAATTTTTCTGTGTAAAATATTTTAAAAACATGCAAGTCGTTTTGGAGGAGTTTCCAAAAGTTGCGAAAAAAATATAATGTAGTTAATTATTGTTTTAAAGCAAAACTATTAGTGACACGAAAAAAACTTGTGTTCAAAATTATTTACATGAATCAATTCTTTTTTTTTTTCTTCTATCTAGCCGTTCATAATGCTTTAGAAAGTTAACGTTTTACGGCATTAAAGGGTATGTAGGCCCTTAACAGAGTAAAAAATACTGGCTCAAATCTCACACCTTGCTCTCTATTGTTTTCCCCAAAACTACAAGCGCTTTTTGAAGGTCTCACGCAAAAAAAAGACTCGATACTCGAATCTCCAACTGATTTCAATAATAAATAAGTAATAAAATACCTATTTAAAACTAACGAAGCGTGCAAGCTAGCCAGTAGTCTCGGCAACTCACATAGAAAGTTCTGTAATACTCCACAATCTGATACAGAACACTCGCTGTAAACTTTATAAAGTAAACCTCAGATACCACAATTCGTAAGTTTGTTACAAAAGATACGATAAAAGAGGTTCTAGTGTGTGTTGTTCACATCATTGTAGTCGACTTAAACTTTGAAAACTTATTACTATGTTTAGAAATTGAGAAAAAATTTGAAGCTCCTTCCGAAAAGATTCGCTCCTTTGAGGAAAGAAAGAAACGAGTCTAAACCTTATACACGAAAATTATTCTATGAGAGATTTAAAAATAACTTGTTTTGCACTGAAACATTTTGCTTACAGAAGTTCACAAACAGACATAAACCTTTTAAATCTTACGGCATAAATATTGACCTTCGGCAATTTGCATCTAGCTGCTCAGACTGCGAGGATCGTCGGCCCACGTAGCTGGAACTTTTCTTTTGTTATCCAAAATTATAAATTAGTTCATCATCAATAATAAAGGCACTCGAATAGATGAAATTAGATTTTTGATGAAGGTAACGTAACAGCACATAATGAATAGTACAAAAAAATGGCCAAGTGCTAGTCTGACTCGAGCACAGAGCGTTCCGTATAAATAGCAACATTCACCAAAATAAATACTTAAAATTACTAACGTTCATATTATAAACAATGAAAGCACCGAACATTGCTGTAACGAAGGGGCAAAATTAACTTTGCCGTTCGAAAACTGTTGTCCCCATACATCAATATACACAATTTTTCTTTTCCAAGTATATTTTATAAGTTTTTTTGTAATCTTTGGGTCACACTTGGAATTTCTTCCTTTATCGCGGGTGCGTTTACAAACATATAAACTCAAACAACACCCAGAGCCGGCACAACTATGTGTAGGTCATTAAATATTTGTTCAGTGCGTGAATCGAACCCGCGACACAAAGCGGATCAGTCAATCGCTCAACCACTGCGCCAACCGTCGGTCCACCGGTCGACTATTACCTGTAAACTTGTAAAGCCTACTTAGCTGTGATAGTTTTTCTTTTAATTTCGTTATAGATATTACTGTCGTGTATTTATTCACATATCCAAAAGCAACCATTTAAAAAGCAAAGCTACTTAGATAGGTAGGCAAAATTTAATATTTAGTACGAGGAGTTACTTTGCAGTACTTTGTAAATGGAATAAGCTTGATAAAAATATGCTCATCATTCCAGCTGAAAGATGTCCATTGTTGGACTTAGGCCTCTCGCAAATGTAGTCACATCGACCGGTCCTGTGCGTCTCGCATCCAGCATCTTCCCGCAGCCTTCACCAGGTTTATTTCTTGGTTAACCATGTGGCCATCCTACGGTTCATCTTCTTGTAAAAGGTCGTAACTCCAGAACCTTTCGGTCTCATCGGCCTTCCGTTCTGCGAGCAATGTCTACTGCAACTTACATTTGGGAATTCTGCCGAACTTGTCGGTAACCTTGGTTCTCCTGTGGATATCTTCAATTTTCATTCGATCACGCAAATAAGTTCTGAAATCTACTAATATCTAAAATAAAAATAGAAAATTAACGCGACTTCATAAACAAACTAATTAATTTATCTTCCAAAATGTAAAATGCCAGCTATAAAATAAAACTACAAAGCACTTATTTTTCCTTTTCTCCACAGAAAGTATTCTGGAGAAATGAAAATTTGCCCGTGACGTTTGATAATTGAAAAGAGCAACTTACTCGGCTAGATTAGCGGATAGCTTAGATAGAGATAGGGCAGGGTGGCTTCCAGACGCCTCTAGACGTTATCTTAATGTTTATATTTATACAAGTAGAAGCCAATGGTTTAGCTCGCGTGAAAGTCGGCATTATCCCATTTATTGCCGGGATAAAAGCATCCTATGTCCTTCTCCAAGGCCCTATGTATATCTAAAATTCTAACAAACAGACAAACACAATTACTTTAGGATTAATTATGTATATTTAACTTATCCATATTATTATATATATATATATCATATATATATTATTTAACTTATAATATATATATGAACCGGAAGACGTTGCGTTGGAAGGCCTCCCACCAGGTGGACCGATGACCTTGTGAAGGTTGCGGGGATCCGCTGGTGGCGAGACGCACGGGACCGGTCAATGTGGCGACGCTTGGGGGAGGCCTATGTCCAGCAGTGGACGTCTTTCGGCTGATATGATGATTTAACTTATCCAATCACATTAATAATATTATTTATTTTAAAGACGAAAGTTCGTGAGTGTGTGTGTGTGTATGTTTGTTACTGCTTCACGCTCCAATGCATAGACATATGTTCCATCGGGATAATTTTCGATTTCAAAGCGGGCGAAGCGGCTGGCAGAAGCTAGTATAGTATAAAAGACAGTCCATAACATAATGTTTGATTGTTTATATGTTTGTACGATTACCCTTTATCGCTGATTCCATCACAAAAAATATTTCACTTAAAAAAAATATACTATTCTTGACACTGATTTTTATCCGGTAAAAACGCACGTATCTGCGAGATAGGCAATGAGAGTGAAGCCGGGGAAAAAGCAAGCTACCTCGTTTTTTAAGTTTCGAAAGAAATGCTTAAGAGCAGAATTTTAAGAAGCGGTTTCAGTGTATACTCTCCTATGATTCATGAATCAGATACCATAAAACCGAGTCACTTTTTAAAAATCATCAGCAATTCAGTTAGTACCTATAAGTCTTTTTATATACAACTGATAGATACTTGAAACTCGTGACTAAGGGTTGCTTTCTAAATTCAGAATTTGAAGCTACCTTAATGCCAAAGTTTGATCGGTTATCAAGCTATGGTTGGGTTTGACAAATACTCAACAAATGTTTTGAACAAAATTAAAAAAAACCGGCCAAGTGCGTGTCGGACTTCACACATTTAGGGTTCCGAACCAAAAAAAATCTGATTCATCAATAAATTTGTGTCTGTTTGTAAAATATACATAATTATAAACGTTATCACTAAATTTTAAGTTCATAGGGAAGTAAAAAAAATCATCGGCACAAAATGACACGACGGACAGACGGACACGTGAGTGACAGCAATAGGGTTCCGTTTAGACCCTTCGGGTATGGCACCCTAAATATATACCCACGTATTTAATAATTATCGAAAGAGATGTCCTTTAATGTTAAAAAATAAATAGATAACCAAAAATAAAACATATTTTCTACCACAGACAAATACATATTTTGAAGAAATAAGGATTAACATTAGAGTGGGTAGCCATCCATTTAGAATTTTCGTTTTTATCTAATATTGCCAGGTTACGTGTTGGTACTGAAATAAATTAATCATTATCTATTTATTTGATATTTGATATAATAAAAAAAATAAAAATATCTTTAATTTCTATCACAGATTGTATTTCAGAGAATTTAGGATAGCAAATATATTGGACTGCCATCAATTTAGAACATACCGATACCGATGATATAAAAATACTTGCAAAATAAATTCATAAGTACGAGTATACTAATTATTATTTATTCAATAGTGTTGGAATTAAATACCTTTGGTGGAAGTTAAGAATAAAATAGTTAATGCAGGCAGGCTCTATGAGATAAAGCGACAAAAGGGTACATTGTATTCGATATGTAGACACATTATCCGCAGAATTCTATGAAATATAGTCGTCGAATTTTCGAGCCTATCTGTGGAAATTGTAACAAAGGTAGCATAATATACCACAATATAATCACGTCTTCATGCAACTACTCAACTACTTCTTTTCTTACTATCTCTAGAATATATTATAGGCAACTTAAAAGTACTTCAGGCCCCATCAAACCCCAACTGTGTGTTTTGTGAGTCGATATATTTGTCTAGGCTTAACTAGATGTCCTTCACAAGCCTTTTGAAATGCTAACCGTTTTTTATTGTTGATATGTTTGTCTACCCCTAAAGAACTAGCTCCTATAGGTACATTGTAAGCCTATTATAATTTGTTGTTAATATTGTAATCTAAACTTGTGTTGAATTCAATTTCAAATATCTTATTTAATTATATAGAATAAAATAATATACATAATAATTTTACTATTGCATGTGATTAATGTAATTTTTATATATTATTAAATAAGTTAAATAAGCATATTATGATATTTTTAAATTAAGTTGAATTTAAATGATTATTTTACACAATTATGCGTGCAATTGGTGAGAAATAAAAGGTTTATTATTATTATACTTGTGTTTACCGAATAGAAGATCCGAATAAGTTTTAAGGACTCTTCCAAACGACCTCAGAAATTTACTCAGATGTCAACTAAGAGAGAGAGAAGAATGGCAGAAGAAGATAAACATGCTGCTCCGGACCCAGATAACATGAGATAAGAGAGAATTATATGACACAGCTTCGTCTTAACAGCACTAATAAAAACTGGTCGATAAATTATTTATCTACCTACCTAGTAAATACATGTTGATATTTCGGAGAGTAAATTATCGCGATTAAACATATGTAAACAGGCATTTGACAAGCGTCTATAATGTTGTTAAATTCAATACACGTATGTAGGTATGTTTTCAGTTGGAGGACAAAATCACAAACTTTGACCTTTGAACCCGCGCAGGTTACTGTAATGTCATTGAAATGACAGGAAACGTAAGTATATTCTTATGTTTTTATAACAAACTTGTCGTTCACAATTACACGAATAAGTATCTATATAAAAAGTAATCAGTTCGCAGATGTCACGTAAAGACAATAGGTAGTGGACAATTAGGTACTTGGTAATCACTGTGAATACAATTTTGAATTAAATACATAATAACGAATAAGTATTGATGTTATGTTTCTTTAAGTATAGATACATCCTGTACCTAATTTGTTCAAAAAGAAAGCGGCAATGGACGTCAGATTCCAAGTAGGTCAGATTCCATGTACGTCATTTTCCAGTTAGGACATTTTCCAACTAGGTCAGATTTTGAGTTAGTAATGGTTTGGTACACTTACTCACATTATATTCATCCAACACCATATTATTTAATTATCTCTTAAAATTATTATTTATTCCCAATAAAAGTAACTACGTCCATTTAGTGTCATCATTTCTAGACTATAGGGTCCGGTGCCACCAAAGAAGTCTAGCAGACGTGGTGCGATGAATATATTGTGAGTAAGTGTACCAAAAACTCGAAATCTGACCTAGTTGGAAAATGTCCTAGCTCGAAAATGACGTACATGGAATCTGACCTACTTGGAATCTGACGTCTATTGCCGCTTTCGTTCAAAAACACGACATAAATATACCTACGTAGCCTGTTCTATTTCAGGGAACAAGGAAATTGAGGATAACAGATGTCATTTATCCAATTTGATAAACGTTGGTCTAGTGCTCGCAAGCGTTATTGCTGAGCATAAGGATTCCATTGACGGATCTTGCCAAGAGTTACAGATTTTTCTAACTAGAATTTCTCAGTAGTAGCCCGGTTGATGGCTATAGGTTAACCCCGTATTACCTACATGGGACCAAAGGGACTTCCACCGCTTTAGTGCCATAAAACGGTTACTTTCTAAGGCATATACCAATAGTATCGGCTAGGTTAAAAGGTTTGAACAAAATATTCCTACATTTATTAATGATTAATTATTTTTAAATTATGTTTTTTGTTGTAACTAATAGTTTTGTTTAAAAAAAAAATAACAACACGATATTTTTTTGCTACTTTTGGTTACACCTTCAAAACGATTTGGATGATAAAAACAATTTTTACACAGAAAAATTGATGGCTGGAATTACTTTTTAACTGAAAAAGCATATGTAAATCAAAGAATATTTTGCAAACAAAACTGTCCACAAGGAGTTTTAACATTGATATTCTGGCTCTGAGCGGGCGCACGGCCAGTACTGCGTTAACATTGGGGAATATATACGCCTTAAACATAACTGGTGAAATATGGGTGTTCCTACTAAAATTATACCACAGACCCTTAGGAGATTATAGACAAGTCGTAATGTTTTGTTGATCATTATCAGTGGATATACAAGCTTCAGCACCTTCGCTAGTGAAGGAACCTGGCAATAATGAATACAGCTGCACAATAGAAATAGCAAGCCATACATACCGTTTCATTTAAAGACATTTAAAACACGGCATTGCACGAGTCGGCTAAAGGGTTTCGTACTAGTAGTAATATAAAACAGTGAAATACATTGCTGAGCATGCTATTTCAGGCTTAGGATCCGTATATAATTCATCCAGTAGGTACCTAGATGTTCTAGGACATGTCGGTTTCCTCTCAAGTTTTCCTTCCCCGTCTTAAAAGTAGTGGTTATGAAACAATTTACACAAAGTAAAGTCCCTGCTTGGGTTCGAAGGATATTACTAATGGACTACCACTGCTCTTGAAGACATTTGTGAGATCTACCAACCCACACTGGGCCCGCCTGGTGGATTAACCTATGAAACGCCGAGGGTACACCATCCTAATCCTACTAATCGCTCTAACAGAGAGGAGGCCTGAGTCCTAGCAGTGGATACGTTAAAAAGGCTAATTATTCTTAAGGTAACTAAGCTTAGAAATACATGGCATTGCGATTCAATGTTTATAAACTAGTACCTGGGTGACCGAGCTCTGCTTAGGTGAGAATAGAGAAAAAATTATATTCTTAGATTGAGACCGAGCTAGAACGATTTTTTGCCCTCGAAAACATTTTGCAAATTTTATCGAAATCGTTAGAGCAGTTTTCGGGAACGTGATTATGTATACATATATATAAAAATATTGCTTAGTATATACTATAGGATATAGCTTGTTGAGAATATCTAATTGCACTTATGGCCATAAGGAAGTAATGACTAATCCTACTAATATTATAAATATGAAAGTTTGGATGAGTAGTCGGATGTATGTATGTTATTCAATCACGCCAGAACGGCTAAACGGATCTGGATGAAATGTATTAATTAATAGTCTGGAATAGCACATAGACTTCGTTTTATCCCATATGTTTTCTAAACATACTTAATATGAATACTTATTATTGGAGGAACTGACTCCCAAGTCACAGACAATAAGCCTAGTTTGGGAGCCAGGGAACTTATTATAGTGTATAATGTAATGTATGTTATGAATAAAGTTATTATTATAAAGTTATTATTATTATCCCAGTATAATGTTAATTTCGGATGACAAATCCCTTTTTCAACCGCTGGCAGAAGTTAGTTTCTACATATTCCACAGAATCAGGAGGAAAGTTAAAAGTGTTGTTCTCTTTTATTTCACCAATTTTCTTTACTGTCTACTTGATTTTCCGAGTGAGTCCACGTATTCCTTTCAACTGTCAATTTTTATTAATACGAGTGATACTCTAATTTTGGCTGACTCTTTCGCATCAATCAATCAATCAACTCTGCCTATCACAGTTCACTGCTTGAGATAGGCCTTTACCAAGTTAAGCCACTCCCCCGGTCCTTCACCTTCCACATCCAGATAGTCCCAGCTACCCTTCATCATCATCATTATTAACCTATTGCAGTTCTCTGCTGGAAATAGGCCTCTCCAATCGCACTCCATTTGTACCAACCTAAAGGGAGATCTATTTGCGTTGAAATATGCTCATGCATACTGTGTTACCACGGGGAGATAGCGCAGTTATATGGGACCCCAACCCACTAAAACGCCACGGTGTCCTCCTGTGCCACTTATGGCCGGAACATGGGTACGAGTTACCACTCGTCCGTGAACTCGCCGTGGCTGTCCGTCACCGGACCCTCCTCTGGGGAGTACCTCCCATCACCCAGACCAACCACCCTTTCCAATACAAAATACAAAATCAATTCAGTCTTCACAAAACCCCTTTCCATAATCATATTCTAAGCAACCTTCATATTTCCAGTACGCTTTTACGGTCATCTCAAAACCAACACAGGAAATTAAAGTTGAACCGTTTCAAATCAGACGATACGATTTTCGTTTGATAGTTACTGCTTGTTTGTTTAATGTTATAGGTACTTTTATCATGTTTTAAAAACGATTAGAGGGGTATTTTCTGTCATAATATGTAGTTTGTGTATTTTAAAGTGGCCTATCAAGTGGATATGTGAATAGCCCCACTACAGGCGAAAATATATATCTTCCCCTAAAGATGTTTAGGGTACTATGATGTTCATCATCATCATTTCAGCTGAAAGACGTCCACTGCTGGACATAGGTCGCCACACTGATCGGTCCTATGCGTCTCGCATCCACCGGATTCCCACATGATGATATTATGATACTCATTGCGGGAGACAATCTATAAACTTACTAGTTATAAAATACCCTACAAGGTTTTCTTGCAATCTTTTCCTTCAATATTGGTAAATGGTTATTATACTTACGGGCTTGAAAAGTATTGTAGAATTCAAATTTATCTCTAAAGGCAGCTTGAACAGAACTAGGTAGTTTCTTCTCTAAAACTCAACCAACTTTGCCAAGTTTTTAAAGCATACCTTTTCATTGAAGACTATGGTAATGTGGCAAAGTTGAGGATTCGTAAAAGCAACAATTACAAATAGAAAAGTAACAAATCTCAAACGAATATTTAAAAATATCAACAAAAATAAGTTAAAACCTATCATAACCAGCAATTAAGTTAATTGCTTACACTGTAATAAGCATAGGGTTTCACCATTTGTTTGTTCTTTCAATTGAAACCTTCCCTAACGATATTGCTCCAAAGAACTTTTCAACAAGTTTCTGATCAAATTTAGCAGTTGTAACAGATACAAGTGCTTGTAGAAACTTTATCGAGTGTATTTTCTCCATTACAGTGTACCAGTAGACCCGCTTCCACGCACGTATTTGTATCTTACTATTCACTCCTTTGTTTCTTGTTTTAGTTTCGTTACTAAAAACGCCATTGAAACGTGAAATCGTGATTAAAATTCTGTTTGTGAATTTTGCTTGTAGTTTACAGTCAGTGTTAAGAAAAAATCATCGATAAATAAGACACTGCAGGAAACTCTTAAGACTTTAATAATGCACTTTATGATTGTGAGATATGCACTTAAAATAGTATTTATCTATTGCGCTTAAGTTACTTTGTGACATGCTTTACAAGTAGGGTCTAAGTCACAGCGGCACACTTGAAACGGAAAGGATCCATCAAAGTATTTACTAAAGTCCCACAGTACCGACACACTGCCACTTGTGCGAGGTTCATGGGAGTCGTTAGTAAGCATCACAGATTCACAATATACTTGGTCACCCAGCAACACCGCCACCACTGTCATTAGCGTACCGTTATAATCTATTTTACATTTCCACGGAGTAAAGGCCATATACAAGTGTATCTGTGTAATTTTCACCACAATAATTTGCTGCGCTCCACTCTTCAGAGTCAATATTTCTTCCGGTTCCACAACCCTGGGGCAGAAAGTCGGCCCCGCCATTATGGCGGAGTACTCTTTAGGGAAAATTATGTTATCATTGCCGCATGATTGCTTGGTGCATTTACTTTTGGTGACGCACCACGTACAGACACTTTTTGATATACACGCTGAACACGATGATATCAGCTTACATTTCTCTTCTTTGGGGTCACTCACTGGGTTTTCAAAACTTGGAGTAACAACTACCAGAACTAGCAAAGCTGCTATATTCGTTATGAACAACATCTTGAATTTCTGGAGCTGGAACAAAAGAGGGAACAATTGAACTCAAGTATGCTCTGTTACATTACTTAAGTTTGCCCATTATACTGTTTAAAGCAAAACAAGAGAGATGATTACACTATGAGCAAACAACGCTGTAAATAGCTGAACTAAACGACTTACCAGGAGTAAATATCACTTTGCAATGGCAGTTCAATAATGCATAAACTATTATTAATCTAATGAGTTAATTGCCCATAAAGTTAATGCAAAGGTTAAAGCAACAAAGCCAAGTATCTATCCGCTCTAATCTATCAGGTCATCAACTCTGCCGATAAAAGGTCGCGTGAAATTTTCCAACGCATTGTAAGCTAAACACTATGGCGCTTGTTAATGTGTTTCAAATTATCTTTGTTAAAAAACTGAACGTTTTCGTAGGTGACGATTCTTATAATGAATATTGGATGTTTGTTTTAAAGCTACTAAAGTATACCATAAAATTTAGATGCTCGGACACATGATATAAAGAAATGTTGGTAGCCTATCTAGACAAGCAGATGTCTTATAGAACTGTGGAAATATCTGGATGCAATTTCTGCAAATAAGGACAAGAATCCCATAAAAACGTAAGTACTTTACCTGTCATCAATAAGAAGTGGAAGATGTCTTTTTACGTGAAAATGAAAAAGAAAAAAACTTAGTATAAAAAATTAGACCATTCCAATACCCAATCAAGAGTTTATAGTCAGGTTATTTAGCACTTTATAGACGGTACTTTAAAGAAAGTTAGTACTTATTAAATACAACTTCGCGTGCAATAGGCTTTTACCTCAACTATACTTGGTTCTTTAAGAGAGTATTCAAGATTCATAATTACATTTGCCTAGGAATTTTGTATGGTATTTATCTTGTTCCTAGTACTACGTTATAGTTATCCAATAATTTTATTGGTGAAATTTTGTCCAATGCCTACACAAATGGTTTTATGTGTCACTAGCGTTTGCCAGTCAGGTTAAAAAGCCTAAGCCAAACCTACCTTATCCGCTTGAGTGTCTTATGGAAAGTTTGGTTCACAAGAAGTCCTTTTCCCAATTATGTTAGGATCGGCTTCCAGTCTTACTGGATCCAGGTGAGTACCTGTGTTTTACATGGAGCGACTGCCTATCTGACTTCCACAACCCAGTAACTGGGTAACACGATACCTCTTGGCAAGACTGGTGTCAGATCTCAGGCTTCTGATTACCCGTAACGACTGTCAAAGATCTTTAAATGACAGCCGGGACCAACGGCTTAACGTGCTTTCCGAGGCACGGAGGAAACTCGGTATTTTGAAATGGTCACCCATCGATGGATCAACCTCGTCAAGCGTTGCTTAACCTTGAAGATCGACCTTAGCGGCTGTTATTATTTAGCCACGAGCTCCTCTAGGGCAGGCAGATAGATAAAATAGTAAATAGAGTTACTTTTGGATTTAAACTTTTTATTAGTTGTGAATAGATATTTTTTTCAATGTGGAATCGAAATAGAAATTGTAAGTATGTTGAATATTTAATAAATATTTAATATTTTTGAGATGTAATTTTATATCAAATTGATATCTAACATGATTGAAATCTTTAATGAATGGCATGCTTATGCATTATGCATGTTACATTATAATTTGAAAAAACAATAATTTAAATGTGATTTCTTACAGAAATGTATTACTCGTAGATATTAAGGAGTCTTATTCTTATTCTTATTCTTTATTGTACACAAAAAAACATAAAGACACAGATACAATAGGACAGCTTATGTACAAAGGCGAGCTTAACCCATAATTGGGTTCTCTTACAGCAAACCTCAGTTGCATTTAGAAATTTGCATATGAGGACAGTACATACAAGTGCACAACAAAATTTATAAAAACACTTAATATTTTAAATTCTTACATACTAAATAAACTTACACAAATACGTGTACAACACACAATGTATAAACTAATACATATATATTACATAAAACAACCAAAAACTTTGCGTCATGTTGACAGGAAATGACACTTTATTCTTCTCTTGAAAACCTCTAACGAAGGGCTATCCCGTATAGAGTGAGGTAGAGTATTCCAAAGGCGGACAGCACGAACAGTAAATGATCCACTGTGACGACTTGATGAATGGGGAGGAAAACGAAGGAGAAGAGATGATGACAAACGACAAGGTTTTCCTCTCGGTACAAGGTACTCAAAGCGCTCACGAAGATACAAAGGAGAGGCATATAGATTGTAATATTTTAATATTTTTAAGAATAAATGGATTATTATTCGCAAACTTCATATGAGCTATCAGGCATTCTAGAGCAGACGATGCATATTTAAAGTCCTGGCCTTAGGTTTTGATGTTGGCTTTCAGACAGATCAAATGCGGCTAAATAATGAACATCTCACGACTTCTAGTAAGATGTTTATTATTCAGTATAGGGCTGAAGTTAGGTCTACTGACTTCTCAGTAAAAAAAACTTCAGTATCGGTACTCTTAAACCAACGTAATTAATGGTCAGGACAACTATGTGACAAATTTCTTACAATACCTTATTATGTAGTTAAGAATTCGTTTGAAGAGGTCTCTCAGTGTTATATTAGTCCTAAAACACGTCAATGTTCCAAAATATTCCTAACCGATTTTTATTCTACTCGTAGGACAATAATAGATGCAGTATGATGTTGTGGCTTATCTGCAAATGATAACGTGCACTCAACACGTGTTTGCTACATACGGGAAGCGTGACTATCAGTACACTGTGGGGTTATCACAATAACTCTGACCTAGGAACAAGGAATGCCAGGTTGTTGTTGTTGCATATTTGATAATTTGATCGACCAGCTGAGGTTGTTTGACAGACGCCGCGCTAATCAATCGACCTATGACATTTAGATATGTTGCTGTGGGACTTCTAAGGGTTCAAAAGTTAGTCCTCAATGAAACCACGTTCACAAGTTATCGCTTTAGGACAGTGTCAATATTCCACAATAATGAAGAAGCACATGAATTCGGTCTATATAAGCTAAAGACTAATTCAAAAAATTATAAAACGTTTAATATTTCGTTCGCGTTCACGGCTTGAATCGCATCAAAATCACAAAAGGTCTAATAATAATTTACGATTAAAAACTACAAGTCAAACGTGTCTTTTAATATAATGGTAATGCTAAAGTCGGGTTGATAAGAAGACTGTGATCTGATTTTTGTAGTCTAGGACAAAATAAAATCATTTGTCAGTTACTAGAAATTATAGTAAAACTCACATTAATTCTGTTGAGAAGATATGTGCGCTGACCCCAAATAATTTGAGATAAGGGTAGAGAAATGATGTTTACCTATAAAATCGAAATAACAGTGGAGACATTTGAATCCTTAACAGACTTCTCTTTAGCGTTCGTTTTTTTTAACGGTTGTACCTATTTCACAGAGCCGTGTTCGGTACAATATTTGCAACCGAACAGCTCAGCTCTTTTGCCAGTAACTATTGCCAGTTAGCGCGTGCTTGGATAAAAATCGCGTAACTCAAATCAAGCAAAAATCAAAGCATCATAGTGCTACTTTAGCTTTGATTAACCAGTAACCATTTAATAGTTAAATAGTGTTCAATATAACCTTTAAACCATATATATTGCGAATCATTAAACCAGTGGTCGTAAAACAATGACCAAACCATTACCAGTCTAACATAAAGTCAACCAAATCAACCAAGATATCAACCAACCCAGAGCAGACACTAAACTCTACGATGGCCTTATTGAGTACCAACAAAAGCCATAAGGACACGATATGTCGAGCTATTTGTCAAGTTTGACACAGCAACACCCCTGTGGTATAAACTGGCGATATTTTGTAGGATATATATCGAATGCCACGCACATTCGCAGCTACCCTGATATGCGATCAAATATCTTCGATCACTCGACGAAACGTACGTCTTTATATTACAGTTTTTCCTATATGCTGTGACTGTTATTGAACAAAGCGTGATTGATAGGTTTTTTTTATACAATTACTTAGATACTTGGTAGGTAGATACTGTATTAGACCTCTGAACCCCTCACAGGTCTGGGTTGAATAATTTCAGATATTACAGAAAAGCACAATCGCTTTTTGAAATATTAATTTGCATGAGGTTGTCTAATCAAACGACCAACATTTTCAACGAATTCAATCTGAATCTAAATTTGCGTGAGTAATCAAATCCATCCAGTTCAGAACCATTTTGCGGAAAGCCAACATGTATACCTAAGGTCGGATTCAGCAAGCAGCCTTTACAGTGTCACCTATGTCGTAGTCCTACCGACTAAAACCAGACGATGGCTTCCCTGTTGAACACATAACATATAGATTCTCGGCTAGAGGTAATCTGAGTACTTTTACTCAGAAACCTAGCGAAACGGTATATAATATCATAAGATAACAATGAATCCTCACCAAACCACGACCTAACTTGGAAGTACCAGATGTCTATAGACGGCAGTAGACCTTTCAATCAAATGGGTCGTCTTTCATCATCAGTTTGATATTAGGTGACCACTGAAAATCAGCGCTGTGCTATGGGTCCCCCATGGCACAGCATTATGCTAAGTGGAAGCCTTCTTGCCAGAACCACGACATGCATCTGCTTTTATTTATACTCGCATTTTTTTTTGTCTTTTTTTTTACTTTTCTAACATAATTTAAGAACTTACTAACACTATCTTTAAAGGTTTAATTTTCAAAATCTACTGTTCTTGTTCTTGTAAGGACGTGTTTGTATGACGTTTTGTGGCGATTTGAGAGGCCTTTATTATATGCCTCATAGGATATTCCTAACAGCTGGATAATTGATTAAAAAAACCCTATTTTTCAGTGTCTCTTTGAATGAGGTATCAGAATTCATACTTTGTGCTCGTATAAAATTTCCATTCGTTTTAAATTCCTGTTTAAAAAAACACTGTTCGATCTACAATGGAATATCGTTGTATGAATATTCATTTGTATGGCATTTTATTAGGTATCTACATGGTGAGTTTTTGAAGTGGGCGTGCTTGGCCAAATCATAAATCATGAGGAATAGCGAAAGCGCTCAAAAATATAATATACGTTAGGGGCAACGCAAATAGAAGACGGCGAGACGAAGGTACGGTACAGACGGCTTCCTATTCCATTCTAATTTCAAACTTAATGCATGGAAATAAAGCGCAATTTAAGACACACGATATGTCGTTGCTCGGACGTGGTTATGACGCGACATTTCGGCGCCCAAGCCTGATCAAATTGCGCTTTATTTCCATGCATTAAGTTTGAAATTAGAATGGAATAGGAAGCCGTCTGTACCGTACCTTCGTCTCGCCGTCTTCTATTTGCGTTGCCCCTTAAAAATACATTTTTATTCGTTAAAATGGCATCTTTCCCTAAGTTTGCAGCATATCATTACTTCCCAGAATTTGATCCTTATTAGCAACACTAACGGTTGGTGTAATAATACAGCTTAAGTTATTTTTGCAACTGGCAAACCCGTTCAATCAAAATTCCTGGCTAGGAATATTGAATTTCCAAAATCCAATGATGCAGTTTTAGTTTTCATCTAAATCGGGTATGAGACTACTTTGAGTGTTTTTTCGGATTTGGCCATCTATGCCCATTTGGAAAACATCCTGTATACTCGTTGAATTTAATAGTACGGCATACAGCTCGAGTTTCTGTTGAAAAAGTAAACAGAGGTCCGCGCAGGTAGATAAACTATTCTATCTCCTCAAATAAGAATAATTAATTGACCTGGTTTGAACTTTTAGTGGTAAATACTGGTCCGGTCGTGACCAAAAAGCGTTCTAACTTTCGGGATAAAGTTTTGTTATAATTAACTAAGTTTTAACTAACGATAGCGATATTATTGTTGCCATGTCGATCTCGGTTTATTGTAGCTTGATTTAAAATGGTAACCATGTGGTTTCTTATAGGAATAGGAATTTATGCTTTGAAACTAACAACTTTTTATGACCTCTGTCTCGCCTAACCTAATATTGATAAGGTCTACGATAGAACGAGAAAGCCCAGAAGATGCACGTTCATTAGTAAATTTTAAATTTCGAATCCATTTATTTAACGAACACAAGTTATAACATGATGACAATACGTACGACAGTGTAGTAAGAAATTAAAACTAACAATGACCATAAATAACAATTTAGCAACGGGTCCCAAACTAGGCACAGCTTGTCTCTTGGTAACCCAAACATTACACTTAGTTTTTATGAATACAAGTCCTGATAGCGCTACGTGGCAATAAAATACAATTTTTTTTTGAACACAAAATGGAAAAAAATTGAGAAACATATTAATAAGGGTAGCGCAGAAAACAGTTAAGTTGAGTAAGTGTGAAGTGTAAGTGAGGGTGTGTCTTTTATCCGAGTGTGTCTGTATATTAACTTCTGCAACAAAGTAAACATTCCGTCACTCCTTACCTTGTCACTCTCGCTGACGAAGGCTGACGGGAAAAGAAAGCCATCCCGCTTGATAACTTTCTGTTTAACTAACAGACCTCTTGAGAATTAAAAAGAACTTTTACCAACTTCTTTACTACATTGCACCATTTTTAAATCTCTGATATTGAGTTTTACAGGGTGTGAATGGTAGGAATTCATTTTTACTGGAAGATTGGCTGACTACATATTTCAATTATGAAAGACTGAGTGGATACTGGCCGTGTCACACACAGGACACGAGTCAACAGAGAGTTCAGCGTTCAGCCTCGCTGCTCTGTACGAACTACTCGTATCATGAATGGTGCTAGCACTTGATAAACGTTTGTTGAGTTTCGTATCTCTAATTTTTTTTAGTTAAAATTATGAAAGAGTTAAATAGCTATGAGGATGACATCACTGACTGACTGTAGAATTTAAACGGTCCCGCAGAATAGGTAATATTTATATTCATAAAATAATTTCTATAACAAAAAACTGAATTTAAAAATCAAAAACTCGACTGGAGAATACAAATTCGCGAGCTGGCTGATCAACTCCAAACACACACACCACAGAACACCCGCACATTAATTTTTGAACTGGAAGAGTTCGAGGTTAGAATCTAATAAATTACATTTATTCAAGAAGAAACACATAAATCAGTCACTCCTAGTACTATTCACATTAGATTGATCCGAGCACTGGTCGACCGTCACGCACCGCTTGGCGGCTTCGTCCCAAACCTTCGGATCAGGACATTCACACCGTGAGTAATCACACCGGACTCCCAGGGACCGAGCCACGGGTCGACGACACGTACGCTCCGACATTGTTGGGTCGAGACAACCAGCGCTGTATATCACCATGTCGGTAGGACACGGTGGGTTACCTGGGTAACAAAACAACATTACGTTTGTAGGAATTCTCTGAAGGGGAAGGGTGTTAGAGTGAATAACAAAACAGGTGAAAGATAGCTGTATTAAGTGACCTTTCGTCAGTTATGTTCAAGTACCATGTAAAGAGGGCTCTTGGCTTTAACTGGGCCCAACGGCAGACTTTGGCCTGATGTTGTTAAGTGTCAACCTTGGGGTCTAAATAAGTTAAGAGTGAGTAAGTTAATTCTACGCAAGTGTGCTTCACCGTCGACCACATCATCGCTTACCATCAGGCGAATTAGTGGACAAACGCGAGGCTAGCGATAAATAAAAAAATATCAATAAGTTTATTAGGCCGAAGTCTGGGACCAAAGACGTTATGTTTCACGTCTGTATTTCCCGAAGAGTCAGACAGAGCTGTACACGCCATATATTGTCAGTTAGGTACGTTTACGTTTAGTTCCACGAAATGGAAGGTGAGCATATTACAATCAAACGGGCAAAAATCCAGACTCCGTGCTGGTGCTGAGAAATTTTGGTAAGACAAACCATCTTATAACTGCTAATAGCCGAGCCGGGAATCGAACCCAAGGTCTCATGTTCAGCAGTAGAGCTTGCGACTATTAAACCACGAGGCAGTTACAGGTAACCAAATTATCTCCAATTAGTAATATAAGTAAGGTTTTTATTTTATTTTTGATAGGCTTGTTTGTGCTTGACCCCTCTCTCACCTGATGGTAAGCGATGATGTGGTCGACGAAGGAGCACGCTTGCCTAGAAGAAACCTATTCACTCTCAATATGATATGATATGATATGTGTGGTGTAACTTTAACTGATAGATTGAGGAATGAGGTAATAAGACAACGTTGTGGTTTAAAAGAAGATGTAGTGACTAAAATTGAAAAGGGTATGTTAAGATGGTTTGGCCATGTTGAGAGGATGAATTAAAGTCGACTTACGAAAGGTATTTACAAGGCAGACGTGAATGGAAACGCCGGGAGGGGACGCCCTAGAAAGACATACATAGACCTTATAGGTGATGTTCTTCAGAAAGGCCAAGTGCGCAGTACCCATAACCGGCGTGTGTGTATGACTAGATGTATGAATGTGTGTGAAGCAAAAGAAGTATGTAAGGATCGTAGCAGGTGGCGTTCTGTAGTTTCTGCCTACCCCCATGGGAAAAAGGCGTGAGTTTATGTATGTATGTATGTAAACAATATGAAATAAAATATTTCTTGTAGTTTCATTATTTGCAGAAAAACTATTTACTTGTGCAATTTAAATTACGTAAGTTTATTTAATTTTTGTTGAATATGAAACAATGCGGTGCTCTGATTTATAGTCCAATTATTATTTTAGAATAATACTCATAATTGAAAATAGCGAACTGTTACACTGTTGTCTTACTAATATACGTTAATAATGTACGTTTGTTATACAATCACGCCAGAACGGCTAAATGGATCTGGATGAAATTTGGCACAAGGATAGATTATAGTGTGGAATAGCATTTTTTCCCGTTTTAATGTTCCCTTGGGATGATAAAACACATTTTTTCACGCGGGCGAAGCCGCTTGCGGGAGCTAGTATTTAATAAACTAAAAATATCATCAGGTATTAATAATATTGTTTAATGATATTACCATGTTTTGTTTGCTGATTTTTGCAAACCATGGGTTTCAAACTTTTCATTACTTACTTCAATTGTAACAACCATTTTGCCTATTTATTAGAGTATTTGTTTAAAAGGAACGGTTAATATTTTTCCCAATTAATAAAAAATATATTTTGAAACAAGCTTTTTAGTTTACCGTGCATTATCTGCCCAACCAAACGTGTACTCAAAATTTCATCTTAATCGGTTGAAGATAACTGCTTTAAAATTCAGTTGGAATATTTGGCCCAAACACAGGTAAATGCCTATTGTACATACATTGCAAGTTAACAAAAAGATTGTAAAAAAAAAGAAAACTGAGTCAAAACTTACACGATCCCATTTCATCGTAGGCCTCACAGTCCTCGCCTCGACAGGTCAAAACACAGGCAAATACAAAAATGGTTGCGAATAAAGTTTTGTGCGCCATTTTCACGTGAATCCGATAGTTTATTGTGGCGACAAAAAGCGGCGGCCCCGGTATCTGCTCGTTTAACTGTGACTACTATTAAAATAAATTTTATTTTGTTTCTGTAGGTACCTAAGTATTCACAGTACGTCTATCGCCGAATAGTGCTATGCAAACAGAAACTTGTTTAGCTGTTAGTGGTCCTGATAGTATAAGTCCTTAATAGTTAAAATGTGGAGCAGAATAGTACATTTGTTAATTGTTTGTAGATCCGAGAAGTACTGACAAATCCTTACGATATTATTATGTCTATCTGAAAAGGCACCACAGTATTTTTAAATACTGCAATTCTTGAAAGCTAGAATCAACAGCGCTTTTCTCTTGGTCGCCTCCAAGAGAAAAGCGCCAAAGCAATGAAGCTTGTAGCAAGTATTCCGGAGAAACGATTCATCTGTTTTGAACCCCACAACGAAATTGTTCATAAAATGATAAAAAACGGCCTATTGCGATTCAGGCTCGCGTACGGTGGGTTCCATAACATTATCGCAAAAAACGGTAAATAATCACGTTTGTTGTATGGGAGCCCCACTTAAATATTTATTTTATTCTGTTTTTAGTATTTGTTGTTATAGCGGCAACTGAAATAAAAATGAAATATAAATACTACTTGAAAATTTCAACTGCCTAGGCTTCACGGTTCATGAGATATACCCTGGTGACAGACAGACAGACGAACAGTGAAGTCTTAGTAATAGTGTCCCGTTTTGACTCTTTGGTTCGGAACCCTAAAAACAATGCTAGAATAACAAATTCTACTACTATCAAAAACATCACACCTGCGTTTACAATTTTCTATCTGAGATAACTATATTAAGTGGACCCATCTCAGGCAGATCCTTGATTTTCAAACTAAATTGTTTTTGATGGTATTTAATTTATTAATTTAATTAGAACTTTTGATGATATTTGTATTGGTTTCTGTAAATACTGTGGTAGGAAGGTTAATCTGTAAAACCCTTTTCGTGGCTTATGATAAGGAACTCGATGTAAAAGTCAAAACGCACTTGACGGGTTTTCACTTATCAAAAACCTTTAAGTAATATATTGTTTAAAATTCTTCAAGGTGAACAACACAGCAAAGAAGTAGGTTTTGTAGGTTACAATACGCTATGGATATTCAAAGTTTAAATTATCAGTTTTTTATTATTGTGAGCACCCAGTTTTTTTTGTGGATTATTTCAATGTGTCACCGAATGCCAATAGTGTCACCGAATTCTATGCTACGGAGATAATTTATTTTTATTTATTTTCGATAGGTATTCATTTATCCTCGCATTTTAATGCCTTGCAGCAATTATACCAATGGAGCATACACAAACTTATACTTACTTTAAGTCCAGGTTTCCTCACGATGTTTTCTTTACCGTTGTCAGCGAAGTCCAAAATAAACTTAGAAAGTCCCTACATAATAATGAGCTGAAAAAGTCACATTGGTACTTGCCCAGATATGAACCTATGACCTCAAGCACGAGAGGCGAGGTCTCAGTCACTGGGCCACCACGACATATTTATTATTTTTCATTATAAGTTTATGCATATTCTGTTTTTGAGAAATAAATGTGTTTAACCATAAATAAGTGACACTTCTGGGTATCAAAACCTAACGACCGCTCGAAATGAACCTTTATCACTCTTGTTTTTGCATCGCAACAGAAGGAGTCACGAAACTAATTACATCTATTTTCTAATCTTACTTCTAGTTTCTTATAAAAATAAACTCATTGCTTAGTGATACCGATAATCTTTACATAAGTGGGTCATTTTATTATGATCTGATAATTAATTAGTTTCTAATGATTGTTTTAATACTATATTCAAATCTTTAAGATATCGTCTACTGGCCAATTTCAAGATTTCAATAAGAATGACAAGAGTAATTTTTAAGGCTAGTTGTTTAGAAGCTTAATATTATCTTTAATATTATTATTTTTTGCAATTTTCTACGTTATTGGTCTCGTAATTTGCCATGTTAATGAACAATTACTGAAGAAATTGAATTCGGCAACTATTCTCATCTAAAAAGAATAATTAGAAAACTTTCCTGTTCTATGAAAGTAAAGAATGGCTATGATGGAAAATTTTCTACCGTCTAATATCCTAATATCCGCTATCCCGTGAGTTTTCCGGCCAGCCAATTTGCACGGCCGGAATTATTTTTCGCTTAATTTGAACAGTGTACTCAAAGACAAAAGGGCTTTGTTGAAGGAGTTTCATTTACTGTATACCTTTATTATTTTCCCTAGTTTGTAATGTGCCCTCGATTAGTATATTTTGTACTACTAATAGGACATTATGTTAATGAAAAGACGCCTCTACGACCTATTTTCTTTTCTTGGGTAAGTTAAAATTGTGAATCAAAAGAAAACAGTGTTACAGCTACTTACGTTGCTAACGATGTCAATTAAATTGAATAACTTAAATGGCTGGACGTTATTCTTTCCACCTTTCTTAGGGCGCAGATGACACTCAGTAGCTGATTTTAAAATGAGAATCACGCCTAAACGGCTAGTCGTAATTTATTTGAAAAATATATGTTACATATGAATATTATTTAATGATTGGTTCTACGAATATTTCGAGGTTTATTCATACAGTAAATAATTTGTAAAGTTATGTACACTGTTTTTTTATAATCTATAGACCCTCGCTTGACCACTGTCTCATCTGATGGTAAGCGATGATGTGGTCGACAGTGAAGCACACTTGCCTAGAAGTAACTTATTCACTCTTGACTTAAAGACCCCTAGATTGTAGCTATTGGGAAACAGACTCCGGCAGGGAATTCCACTCCTTAGCTGTACGCATAGTAGTATAGAATAACATAAATATTTAAGTGGGGCTCCCATACAACAAACGTGATTTTTTTGCCGTTTTTTGCGGTAATGGTACGGAACCCTTCGTGCGCGAGTCCGACTCGCACTTGGCCAGTTTTTTATTACTGGCCAGGACTTTATCAAAGCGAATTGCGTTCAAACTTTTTAATTTAATATCTAGTGTTCCAAATTGAAAAGTCATTTCGCTAGTGTTATTAAGTGTGCGCCGGAATGACCTATTTCGCTCGCAATTATCGAGGAATCCTTAGCCTTTTTTCGAATAGATGGGATGAAAAAAACGTGCAGTACAATGTAGAGTGAGCTCAATCTAATAGCTACTTGATTCGTCACCGCGGAACTGTGTCAATTTTGATTTCATAATAAAATATGTGCTTTTCAGGTCATGTTTTCGTTACTTTATAAAATAAAACCTGACCTTACCTTTGTGTCGGTACACAATCATTTACCTGTTTATATTGTAACCTTTGGAGTACTTCGATAAATAATAAGCAGTTTTCTTTTCAGCGGTCGCGCCGGTTGAACAAATCACTTCGAAAGAATTGGTGGCGATAGAATATGAAAACCGGAATCCTTTTGCTATTCATATACATTATTTTTCATTGAGAGAGCAGTGGTGGCCCAGTGGTATCGACCGCGACTTACAAGTTGTAGGTCGTGGGTTCGAGCCCAGGCAGGCGCTTTCCTTTGTGTAAATTATTTCATCACCACTGCTCTCAAAAACGGTGAAGGAAAACATCGTGAGGAAACCGGCATGTCCTAGAACCAAAAATTCGAAGACATGTGACATCCACCAACCCGCACTGGGCCCGCGTGGTGGATTACGGCCCATTCCCTCTCACAGAGAGGAGGCCTGTGTCCCAGCAGTGGGAACATTAATAGGCTGATGATGTGATGTGATACATTATTTTTCATTCATTGAAAAAATAATCATTTGGATAAGTTACTCAAGGAAATAGATCGAACGTTCATCCACATTACTTCGCTACGAATATTTGATTCATCACAAATTTGACTCGTAGGGTCTTATAGGTAGCTAAAAAAGTTGTGGTGGCTCAGTGATTAAGGCGTCGCCTCTCGTGCTTGAGGTCGTCGGTTCGAATCCGAGCAAGTACCAATGTGACTTTTTCAATTCATATGTACTTTCTAAGTTTATCTTGGACATCGCTGACAACGGTGAAGGACAACATCGTGAGGAAACCCGGACTTATAATGAGTTTATTATAAGATTGTGCTCCATTGGTGTAATTGCTGTAAGGCGATCTAGTGCGAGCATAAATAAATAAATAAATAACAACCTGATGGTTATACAAGAAGCATGATACCTGCCGTGACATAGGTTCTTGTAATTTAAAAAATCTTTTTAACAAACAACACAACCGAGTGCCAAATAAAAACACTCTCTCTCTCTTGGTCGGTCCCTCATGTCTGAGGATCGTGGTTAGCATCAGGGTTGCACTTGGAGTGGATGATCGCCGCCAAGTACTATAACTGCCCTAAATATTTGCTCAATGTCATTTGTCGCCTAGCATAATTACTCTGTTATGTTCGCACTGTTGGAACCCAAGCCCCTGTGAGAGGGAATAGTTGCTTAATGGCTGAAATTCACTACAAAACCTTCACTACTACAGTTAGCACTCTCGTAATTCCACTCCACAATAAGCTATTTGCATGTAGAGGAGCAGAATTCGTGGCCACATCCATTGGCTCAGTGGCAATCGCACCGGAATGCAGCATGCTGCCGTACTGTGTGTGAATCTGACACATCTCACTAATGTACGTACGTTATCCGAAGTAGCATAGTCTTTGATCAAGAATACGTTAGATTTCTGATAAGCACTAAAACACCTTAGAACTGCCAGCAGAAGTGAAAACTTAAAACTTTGGAATAATTGTGTTTTTGTGTGAAAGACAGGCGACGCTGCGTGAAAAAAACAGTTAGAGCTATTACGCACTGTAAACTTTTCGCCAGAGACTTGGTCTCTCGGCGACCAAAACAGACAAAAAGGGCCACGAGACCAAGCTGAGCATAGTGTTTCTTGTCCATTCGTACAGAATGGACGTTGAAGAAGCTGCAATAGTAGCGTTACTAATTATAAAGAGAAAAAAATAAAAGAAATGCAATAGAGTATTGGGTACATCCCTTGTTGCAGAGAACAGAAATTAAAAGGAATGTTTAAAATTCCAAATAGCTTTTCGGAATTGTATTTCCAATATTAATATCTCTGTATAGAAAGCCTGAGCCATTTTTGTGCGCGACGTCCGGTCGTCTCGACAGTTGCTCGCAGTGTGAACGCGTCCATTTGAACCCGCAGGCTTATTACGTATCTTGCAAGAGCAATACGATAGCGATTTTTGCGCAATAATTGCTCTTCAAGAAAGAAGTTTTAGAATTTTGGCGGTTTTTTTTAAATTAAAATTAAATTTATTTCAAATTCAGACAATTTTAGAGTCCATTCTTTGTTAGTACACAACCTTATAACTAATGTTAGTAATCAGTACATGACACAAAAACAAATGAATTTATAATAATTACAAGGATCCAAGTAGATACAAATTAAATAAGAAAGATACAATTTTAAATAACAATTAAAGTTGTCAAAAAGTAAAAATGTTACTGAATTTAAATGTCAAAAAATTTATTAAGATTTATAAAACTAGAATGACATAAAATTAAAATGTCAGAAATTTGAAAATTAAAATGTCCAATTATAAAATTTAATAAAACTAAAATTACACAAAATTTAAATGTCAGAAAATTTCAAAATCAACTATAAAATACAAATAAATATCCAATAATTACATTAAATACAGGTAAACTACTGTTATTATAACTTATAACTACTGGATTCAAACAAACAAATCTATATATATAAAAGAAAGTCGTGTTAGTTACTTCACTTATAACTCAAGAACGGCTGAATCGATTTAGCTGAAAATTGGCAGGGAGGTAGCTTAGAACCAGGAGAAGGACATAGGGTAGGGTAGGGTAGGGTAGTGTAGGGTAGTGTAGGGTAGTGTAGTGTAGGGTAGGGTAGTGTAGGGTAGGGTAGTGTAGGGTAGTGTAGGGTAGTGTAGGGTAGTGTAGGGTAGTGTAGGGTCGGGTAGGGTAGGGTAGTGTAGGGTAGGGTAGTGTAGGGTAGCGTAGGGTAGTGTAGGGTCGGGTAGGTTAGGGTAGGGTAGGGTAGGGTAGTGTAGGGTAGGGTAGGGTAGAGTAGGGTAGGGTAGTGTAGGGTAGGGTAGGGTAGGGTAGGGTAGGGTAGGGTAGGGTAGGGTAGAGTAGGGTAGTGTATGGTCGGGTAGGGTAGTGTAGGGTGGGGTAGGGTAGGGTAGTGTAGGGTAGGGTAGGGTAGTGTAGGGTCGGGTAGGGTAGGGTAGTGTAGGGTCGGGTAGGTAGGGTAGATAAATGTTTGGTCTTTTTATGGCAAAACAAAGTTTGCTGGGTCAGCTAGTTACTTATATTCGTACGCCCCACTGGCATGTAGGCGCATCCAATGTCTCAGTATGGGGCTGTCCCACCTGTCTGCTAGAGTTTTCAGTATGCTGTTGGGGCTGCCACGCACCCTGCGAATCATAGACGCGCATCGCTTGCGTATGATGGCGTGGAAGCCATCAATTTCCGCCTCTGCGAACATGCCTGATGCACTGCAGTAGCGTGGCAGCCCCATCAACATTCTGAATGCATTATTATATTGAACACGCAGAGTGCTGTATGCCCTCTGCGTGTAGTTGACCCACAGACTGCATGTATAGAATGACTGACAAAACGCTCTAAACAACGTAGCTTTTACGTCAGTCGAGCATTCCGCAAATCTGCGAGCCAACATATTGCAGCGAACAGCCAACGCCCTGCGCTCAATCTCAATATCCAAGTTGTCCTTGAAGTCTTCGGACACCCAGTGGCCCAGATACTTGAAACTTGTTACTTGCTTTAAGGAACTTCCGCAAAGCTTCAACTGTGGTACAATCGGGTAAGTTTTAGTGCCTGCCTTAAAGACTAGTACCTCACTTTTTTTACATTGTATCTGAGCCCATGGGCCTCCGCATACCTCTCACATATCGTAAGCAGATTCATCATCGCGTTAATTGAAGGACTCAGCAACACCATATCATCAGCGTAACTAATATTGTTGACACATACTCCGTCCACATAACAACCCTGATAAGTGCTGCTGAGCTCGACAATCAACCGGTTTATGTACAGACTAAAGAGGCGGGGCGAGGTCAGACCGCCCTGTCTCACACCGCACTCCAGCCTATACACATCCGACAACGAGCCTGCCCACCCAACACAGTTGACTTGATTGTTATACCAAAACCGGAGTATTGATACAACCCCCCTATCAACTGAAGTATCATTTAACAGCTTCTGCCACAGCAAATCGTATGACACCAGATCAAACGCCTTTGAAAGGTCCAGGAAACACGCATTAACAGGCGTTTTCCTGGACGTGTAGTACTGAACAGTATGCTTGAGAGTCAGTATGGCACTTTCCGTGGAGAGACCAGGTCGGAACCCAAACTGCGCATCATGCAAATCTATGCGGGTTGCCATATGCCTATCAAGGAAGCCGTCCAGCACCTTGGCAATGACAGTAGCTAGCGATATGGGCCTGTAGTTCGACAGATCCGATGTATCCCCAGTCTTATCTTTCACAATCGGCACCACTACAGTTTTCATTAGATCGCCGGGCAGATGAGCGTGGCTTAGAAATAACGAGAAGAACATCGCCAGTACCCTTGGCAGGTGAAGTCCCGCATGCCGCAGGTGTTTGATGCTGAGGTAGTCATGTCCTGGCGACTTGCCCCTAACCATACTTTTTATAACAGAAGTGACATCTTTTGCTGAGAACCTGACATTCAACTCAGTCAGACAATCCTCAGCATCGACCGCCTGCGAAGTTGAACCTAGAGGAGATTCAATTTTAAAATGTTTCACAAACAAGTTAGCAATAACAGCAGGCTCATGTTGCCCCGACACGCTCACGGGCACGCCTGTGCCTCGGATTCAATCTGTTTGTATTTTTCCAAAACCTTGAAAAATCCCTAGATATATGATTATCAGCTAATATATTCATTTTTATTTTATTCTCATTTTTCTGACACCATCTAAGCTTTGATTTAAAGACTTTTTTCGTCTCAGACATCTGCTTATGTACAGACCCTGCAATTGGCTTTCCCGCCATAATCCAGTCTTGAAAAGCAAGCCGGGCGTCTGCGTGAGCCTGCCTAACATGCCTATTCCACAATTAAATAAAAGCCTTTGACAAAAAGCGTGTGATTAGCAAAGGATTGTTTAGGACCTACCATACCTACAATGTAGATAATTCAGACTTTTATGTCATAAAGCGTGTGATCGCGCGATTATTGCTGATTGCTGTTTCTTATATAATAAGCCTGCCGTGCTCCTATTAGTCACCGGTGACCAGCAATCGCTTCTGCCACCTGTATTCTGTACATGTGTCTGTGTTTTGTTCATAGCCACAAAGTATAAATAGTTCTACCTACCTGTACCTCGCGACGTAATTTTGTTCCTAATCCTATATCTGGTGTATTCTCGATCGTAGAACATAGCATACATCAGCACAGAAGTCTTGGCTGCGCCAAGTCAAAGTTTTATCGGAAATCGGGAGTCTTCCTGTCCCCAAGATTGCTGTGGTCGATTCTTAGTCTAACATGCAGTGGTAGGTATTACGTGTCTCAGTAATTAGGTATGAAATTTTCGCCCTTTCTAAGAGACACTGAAATCTGTTTAGACCGGTTCGGGTGTCTGAGTTTTGAAGCTTCAAAGTATCCATTTCAAACTTTTAGGTCATAGCACAAATTCTTAGAACATTCGGGACTTTCCAAAGAAGTCTAAAAGCGTATTCCAGATGCTCATACTCAAAATTGGCCACACCTAGCCATCAACTATACACCAATCACAAATCTTGAGTTTGGCATATAATTCTTCAGCTTGTGTACTCAATAGAGCAAGAGCCCAGACGCCCCAGATGTTACAGAATTCTTTCTACAAAAAATGGGTGGTGTACAGGTGTTCTCTTTCAACTCCATTCATGATTTTCAATACCTACCAATCGGTAAGTGATTTATCATTCGCCCACGAAGAAAGTTTGACATTTGGCAATTTTAGGTGTAACTTCCTAAACTCACAAAAAACGGGCAATTTTTTTGTTCTTTGACCGAAATAAAAAATGCAAAAGTATACAGGGAAAGTCATTTTGAAATTAGAAATGTTTCTGGGAAATGGCCGTGAGAAAATACCAAACTGTGACAATGATTAAGAATTCATTTAATATTGCTCAATGTACGAAACATACACTCGTTCCACTAAGGCCTTATTTCCAAAATTATGTTAATTTTTTGTAAGAAACCATACAATTAAATCTTATTAACCTATATCCCGAATTATATATCAAGGGCATTGTTTAATATTTAGCATATTAGTATATGCTGCCCACAGCTGGAGAAAGACCTCCCCAAATCCTTCCGTATTATTTGCCTGAGCAGCCTCGAACCAGCCCTTGCGGTACAGGGCGCAAATTTTCATGGTAGTTACAATTTAATCTATTAGGTCGGAACACCTTTATTCCGAAAGCTCTGACAACACAGATGTTATCTAAACTTGCCTAAATGAGATCTTCGTCGTAAGCAAATTAGCGATGTAACTTAGTTAAACTAATAAACTATGTTGGTTCCATTACGCATAACAAACTGTAACTCCTTGGCCTAGTGTGTAGTGGGCCCTATCCGAATATCAACGCAGCGTTTCTTTTTTGAATTCACACATGCTGAGATAAGGAGCCTTTTTGTTTTCGCATGGGGTTTTTATTTTTTTATGTTTAATTTGTAAAAGGCTAGGCAGATGATGATGATGATTATTGTTTAATTTTATGCTAATTTCTCGTGTCTCCTGTGCGGGTCACATTTTCATTTTCTTTCTTTCTAAGGGTTTTCTTTCCACCAAAGAAATGGGAGCCATGAACATAACAGCAAAAGGTAAATTATTAATTATAAGGTTGTGTACTAACAAAAAACGGCCAAGTGCGAGTCGGAGTCATGCATGAAGTGTTCTGTACCATTATCGCAAAACACGGCATACAAATCAAGTTTATTGTATGGGAGCCCCACTTAAATATTTGTTATATTCTTTTTTTAGTATTTGTTGATATAGCGGCAACAAAGATGTATCATCTGTGAAAATTTCAACTGTCTAGCTATCAAGGTTTATGAGGTACAGCCTGGTGACAGACAGACAGACAAACGGACAGTGCATTATTAGTAATAGGGTCCCGTTTTTACCCTTTGGGTACGGAACCCTAAAAATGGACTCCAAAATTGTCTGAAATTGAATTTGAAAAGCATCCTTTTAGTGAATTATGAGACCTTGCCGTCTAGTCACTGTTTTATGAAAATAAATTATCGACGAGACACAAATTGCAAAAGCAAGTCAAGATGCTGTCAAAAATTCATAAAACCAATCATAACATAGCTGCTGAAAATTAATTTGACAAATCGGCTTACGCGCAACGCGCAATGGTTTTTAAAGTGTTGTTTTTTCCTTAGACTCAAACAGCAAACATTCTTAGCACTTCACACTTAAAAGAAGGACGTAAATTAGGGCAAAAATATTCCCAGTTACTCATACTTAAAATCTATCGGATCTTTATTAAAACTAATAGTTACCTGTGAATTTAGTGAGCAATACATACACGTGTATAAATTACAAATTTGGTGTACAGTCGCGCCATCTTCTAGTCGAAGCCATTGTTTTCGCTAGACCTAACTACTTCCGTCGACAATTTCCTTCACCACTTTCAGGAAACACGGTGCATTCAAATTACAGTGCGAAAATTAATTTGCTCACAGCTTAGCAAATTAAATAGAAATTACGGAAAGTGTTCAATTGCGGACCGATTTTAAGACCTCACTTTTAAGGATTTAACTCGAAAGCTTAATGAGGTAAGTAATGAAAACGTCTTGGGAATCGGAACTTAAGACGCCAAGTTAAAAATTTCTTAAAAGTAATCAAGTTTGCATTTCTCGAAGGGATAGACTACACCCAAATTTTGCCAGTTTTCTTTAAGTCCCTTGTAGGTAATAGTGGGTGAGCCCAAATTGCCATCGAATGGACTCAAACCTGTAATATGGAAAAACACAATAACGTGTTGCCCAACCGAGGTATCGAACCTAAAACGTTTTGCTTATCAGTAGGGTTAACTTGCAACGAGAAATAAATATGATGAACAAAAAATAAACTAAGTACATACCCATTTTTTAAAGCAAATTGAAGCTAATTACCTATTATAAATTATATATACCTACTATAAGCATTTTATTCCAATAACAATAGCACAATACATCTTTAATATTCCTTTCTCAGTACATTATTATAAAGCATTAGAAAATACGAGCTTCAAGGAAAATCGTTTACAGATTAAATACATATTTTTGCCTATAACAATATGAAAATGTTGTTCAAACATAAACTGCGTGGGTAGAGCATAATATTTCATACATATTCTGTGTCTACATTGTCCCAGAAATCTTTTAAAAGCCCAAAGTTTGCACGTGGGGAAATCTTGAAAAACCATCTTGGATATTTAATCCTGTACCTTACTTTCGATTCATTTGGTACAAAGGGTTGACCTTTCTTTTGTTTGGCCAGATTAGGCTAGTGGGTCCATTAGACATTTAAGTGGCTAGTGTAGGTAGAAGTCATCTTACTTTTAGGTTTGTTTAAGTTTATTGATTTTACTTTAGGATATGTACAATCTTTAACGCACATATGTATAATATACTTTATTGTACACCAAAATTGGCACCTCTTTTAAAAGGCCAATTTCTGACAGGGTACCAGACAGCAATTTGATCGTAATGTCAAACATCTTGCTTCTCAAAAATAAGTTATTTTAATTATTGGTATGTACTAGCAGAAATTCTATCAATAACATAAATTTCATCAATTAAACAACACATCCATTATAAAGATGCCCGCCCTAAAAGCCACTTCTTAAAAATCATCGATAAAAACTTTTTTAAACCAATCCGTACGATCGGAAATGTTTTTCTACATCGGCGAGCAGTTAAGGCTATTATCAATCACAACCAATTTTGCCATAAAACCGCCATATGTATCTACAGTTTTCCTACCCAAGACTCCTTGGGGAGAATCTGGGACGAAACCGAACAGATATCTTCTGATCCGCGCCCTGTTTGCCCCAAGCCCAAGTGTATTAAATTTATGGTATTAAAAACTGATGTATTCACCTACCAGGCAGAAATATCTGGCTGTAAGATTACCTACCCGTAGTTTTTATATCAGTGAATCTGAAAAATGAAGCTGCAGTTTTTGTTGTGGGATCAACAAAAATAATGAATTGATGATTATATTTAACAACTGAATAAATATCCTGTAACGACGTCTAGTGGTTGCAAGCGTGAATATCGAGATAAATCACTCTGACTTTGATTTTCAAGCTGAACTGTAACATAAACTAGGCCATAAAAACTATTGGTAATATAACTTTGCACGCTATCAGTCACTCTGTCCTTAAGAACTTTAGAAGAAATAAAAGTTAAGTACAAGTTTTTTTATAGTTTAGCAAGAAAAGAGAGCTTATCCGCATCTTCCATCTTGTTGCATCCTCAAAGAAGAAATCTTATAAATAGCATGCAAATACATAAATCTTACAATATTTTACAAAAACTATAAAAAATCGCCATCTCTTGTAGATTGACCAGCATATAACCGATTCCTTATATCCGATCACCCTGGGTTGCCTTTGGGCATCCAGCGAAGATCAAACCAATTAACCAGCTGACACAAACAAACATCAGCGTTGCATTGCAGTGTGCGTTTGTTCCACGTGTTATAATATTATTCATCTAGCCTTCCAGGTCTTGGTATTTTGGTAAATAATTAGGTCCGTAAGCTAAATACGCATTTTGACGAAGATGGCTTAGATGTATTGCTTTATATATCGGCCTTAAACAATAGCCTGATATACATACGTAATGTATGTGTCTATTTAATAAGATTTACTATTCTGAATAATATTACTCGTGTGAAATAGGTTTAATTTAAATAATTGTTGCGTCTCCAATAGGGGCCTATAGTAATCGATAAATATCCTAAACCTTGAGTTGCATAATGGTCCTTTAAATGTTTTTCGTTATTTACCCGGTCTATCTTTCGATAATTCCACAATATCTTTAACTATAATTTGTCTAACTTGTAATAACAGTAAATGTACTTACCAAGCTATGTAATACTCTAAACATCAGACACGGCTAAAGTAGAAACAAGACATATATTAAAATTAAAAAAACCTCGGGGATTATTAACCCATAATTTTTATTAAACTATATTATTTATCTAGTACGTAGTAGACACGCTTTTATCGACAATCCATCGAAACATGTAATTATTACACGATATCTTGCCAAAATACCCCGATTTAAAGAGTAAAATGCGCATAACTTTTGAACGGCTCAACCAATTTTCTTCAAACATGAGAACCTCGACAAAGTCATATTTTAAATAAAAATCTGATTTAGGAGCTATTGCTACAGACACACTTCATACTTATAACACCCTTCTTATTTCGTCTGGGGTTAACAACATCATAGACCGCATTTGTCCAGCTGATAGAATCGAAGGTTACGTCACTGACTGATTATCAAGTATTCCGGAGTAACACCGAAGGATCAATGGTAGAGTTTCAGGTGAGACGGAAATCGGAATGCGTGTAAGTTTATTATAAGTTTTAGGGGCTTCACACCCCACAAAGAAAACCAAAGTAATATAAGTTT
Source organism: Orthosia gothica (assembly GCA_949775005.1). Classification (NCBI taxonomy): domain Eukaryota; kingdom Metazoa; phylum Arthropoda; class Insecta; order Lepidoptera; family Noctuidae; genus Orthosia; species Orthosia gothica. The sequence goes on from OX459041.1 coordinate 25,237,149, forward strand.
GCTCGTGTTCAGTTTACCCGTTCCGCGCGTTGTTCACTTACCAAGTTGGTTCTATTTTTTGTGTTTTTTAGGGCAAGCAAATTTCAGTGCGCCATTCAAATTCTTTTTTGACTGACCAGTTATTCTAATACGAATATAAAGTAGAAAAAAAGACTGAATACAAATCAAAGGCCAATTCTCAAAAGCACTAAAGAGAATTAGTAGTATATTACTTAGACCATCTAGTCGAAGATGGACACTTCCAAATTCTTGCTGCTAAATTATTCTAAGTTATAAGAAATTCTCGTAAAGTTTCGGTAAGTATCTCCTTGTTGTTAAAATAGTTGAGTGGTCAATCGATAGCGTCTGTTAATACACTGGGGGCTCCGAAAACTCAGGGTAAGTAGCCGCAAAGTTTGGCACGGAACCACTACGGCGCGGTTCAAATTGTCTGTTGCCACTAACATTTACCTAAATATTTCTGGACGGACAATAGTTAAGTCTCATCTTTTGATTAAATACTTGAGGGATTAGAAAAACGGTTGCCAGTTTTATGTGGAATTTATTCGTCTTCGTGTTCTGGAGTCATAAAACATGATTATGATCAACATTATGATTGGGTTATGCAAAACATGTTAAAGCTTTTCAAAGAAGGCATTTGTCTTTTTAGTTTCAGAGATTATTCACACTGACTGTGTGAATTCCCTAAATATCAACCATTATAAAGTTGAGATCCAGATATCTGTAGTTGGCCAACTCAAGGCTTTAGTTGGATGCTTAGACTAAGGGTGGCTGTAGTTAGAGACTTACGAAGTGTCGAAAAGAAAACTAGAAGCTAATTTATTGATATGGAACAGATAACAGTGATTATTGACTTTGTAAAGCCTTGCTTAGCCTGACTTTCATATCAGCTCAACTGTCCATATTTCCGAATCGGATTAAAACAATGGTAATTTCTATTGTGTCTGGAAATTGACACTTTGAGGGATATAAAAGGTTTTTTTTTTCTGAACTTTAGATTGTTCTGGACGCAGGTAGATATTTAGGAATTCGAAAAAGAAACTATTAAAACTAAAATAAACTATTAACTACTACTTTACTAGTATTCTCAGTAGGTGGGCGGAGTGGCTGGAATATGGTTGTGTTTATGAAGTTACAGCGTGTTGAGGGGCCAGTACACACTTTTGGCCAAACTCCAAACGCGTTGTCTTAGGGAGACCGAACAATTATGGAGTAATTGTTAACACTATTTATGTTAGTAGTGAACGAGAATACGTAGTTAGAAGCAAAAAGTAAAAGAATGAGGGTAACCTAATAAATATAAAGGCAAATTAAGAATAGGTATTTGTGATGAATATTGCTACCTTTATTGCTTTCCTTATACTCTATGAATACAGAGAAATAATTAAGAAAGGAGAAGAATAAAGATTGGTTTTATTTTTCCAAATCTTGAAATCAGGGCTATTCATTGCAATTAATTCCAATAAAATTATAGAAGTAAGAAATAAAACTGAACTAAAATTTTATATACATATAAAACTTATATCTATAACTAAATAGTTTTGGGGTGATAGATAACACGCCTATGGTAGACAATGTGTAACAAGATAAACTGAAAAGAACTGTAAAGTAACCAAGGAATGATTGATTATGGCTACAAGAATGGTTAAACTTACAAGTTTTGTGAAAGCTACCATGTTCAGGGTTGCCGGTGTATGAGCAGTTTGCGACTAAAAACAAGATAACTACAATATAAAGTTAAGTAAGGATCATAGTTATTCCAAAGATTCTCCTTCTATCAGCCAGTGTAAGGAAAGGTGAAGATTAAACAGGTCTGCATATATTTATTCAGGAGATGGTCTTGCAATCTAAGTTTTGTAGTTCTTTTTTTATAAAACGGCTGCAACTTTAACAATATAAAGTTTATTGATAGCATAACCGTCAGCTATACTTACTTTACGAGTTCGCTGGCTCGTAAACTCGATACAATCGGCTGAATGACCCGCACGTAACAAAGTTGACACCTTCCTATCCAATATTAAAATCTTATTAACCTCGATACTTTGATGAAAAGGTACAAAGACCGCTCTAAAATAAAAAATAATCTCATCTTTTGGAGATGAAAACAATTCCATTCAGGTTGCGCTCAAAGCAAAAATGTTTCGGAAACCCGAAACTTGATGAATTTGAGCTTCCATAAACTAGAAACAATATACCGTGAAATACGTTAAATTTTCGCTGTGCTTAAAGGAAATAAATGCTTGGAAGTAAACGTTCATAAGTATGGTATACCTCGACATTTTGCAAGTCTAATTTAATTACTGATAATACTGGGAGTTCACTACTGCGCGCGTTTTAAAGCATCAGCAATTTGTTTTACTATATATAGTTCATAAATATAAAATGTTCACCTGGGGAGGAATTACGAAATAAAACGTATTATTTGGCTGATCACGACAAGTGTTGTGTTAGTTGTTAACCTATACTTAGAATATTTATTTATTTGTTCTTCATCACATTATAATAGAACCGTAGATAATTGGTATACAATGGACCATACGGATTTTGTATTCCTTGAAACAATGGCCATTCCTCAAGACTGAGATAACATGTTACATCATCAAGGTGAGGAAGGACTTTCAGAAATGTGATATTGTTGGAACGGTGCCTCCTTGGACTTGTAATCGGAAGTGCGACCCCAGAGTATAAGGTGACATGAAACTGTGGCAATGTCTTAGGGACAGGCAACGGTTTCAATTAACATGCCGATATGCTATGCAAATCGTAATCGATTTTGGGAAACCAAATTCTTTATCGCATATTTTAGTCCAGACACTTGGTGAATGAAATCTGGGCCACAAAAAACCGCCAGAGACCTTTCTGATGGCGCGACGCATTTTCAATAGCTTCGATAGGCGATATCTATCGACGCTAATGAAGATAGTTCCCAACGCTGAGACACATGCCTCGTCTCTGTGAGAAGCTGTAATCCACCACGCGGGCCCAGTGCGGGTTGGCAGAAGTAATTTGTAGGCGTTTTGTTGATAGGCTCGCGTATGGCCAGCATCTCACCTGACCGCTTGCTTAGAAGTTACCTATTCACTCTTGACTTAAACACCCCTTGGTTGTAGCTATCAGCAAACACTCCGGCAAGGAATTCCATTTCTTAGCTGTGCGCATAATGAAAGTATTTCCAAAACGGTTTGTGCGCATGGGTGGGATGTCCGCCATGTACTGACGGCGCATCGCCGTACGTCTTGTAATCCGATGATGAAAAGGGCTATGCGAATTAGATCATGCAATTCCATCGCACACTCCCCGAAATGTAACCAATAAAAAGCCGTCAAGCTGGCAACTCGGCGACGATGTTTAAGACTCTAGTGCATCAAGCTGGTATTTGGCAGATCCGTCCCAAAGATGAGAACAGAGAGACACATATCTTCGAATTTTTGGTTTTAGGACATACCGGTTTCCTCACGATGTTTTCCATAACCTTTTTGAGACAGTTAGTCCAAAGTGGCAAAAAATGCTGCATCATAAGATGCTTAGAAACATACTATCAAAAATAATTTGTTCAAACTAGGGCACCACTTTCTTGAACGTCAATAACAGTCCCCATAACGCCCGCAAGTAGTGTTTTACAAGCAACAAATTGATATAATAACATACTAACCAGATTATTACGAAGACAAGTTCCACATATAAAACACGTCCTCACAATACGGCTCACGACATACCTACACTAATGTGTCACTAGCCGGCACGGACCCCGGAACCAGCAGTTATCCCGCATCGCGGCCACATCCGGCGGCAGGCCATGTGCTTCCTGTTATTCCAATAGACGAGCACTTTGAGCATTACCACTGCAGAGTCCACCGATAAATCAATTTGATCAGTTTATCGTTTTCTCGGCAAAAGCTATGTTCGGTCAGTAAGTACACATAACCTTGTGATTACTTCTTCTGACAGTATAATCGCAAGGTTATGTGTACTATTTTTTGTAAGTAATCTTTACTTCAAAAATATTAGTCTTCTTAGGTAACACAGCTCACAGTGGTAGAAAAATTAAAGAGCACAAAAGACTATGGTATTGTGTTTGTTTCTGATACTCGAACTAGGAATAAAATAACCAAAAGCTTTTAAAATACCTTTGAATGAAACAAAAGTTAAACTATCATTGTCAACAGGTATCTTGACAGATTTTTTTTATTTTGCCGTCTGGTTCCAAAGAACATCAAAGAAGGATAATTCACTAAAATACTGATATTTGATCGGATCCTAACCAAAACAGTGGAGAAGATTTATCCCTTACTAGCTGACCCGGCAAACTTTGTTTTGCCATAAAAACACCAAACATTTATCTACCCTACCTACCCTACCCTAACCTACACTACCCTACCCTACACTACCCTACCCTACACTACCCTACCCTACACTACACTACCCTACACAAAGCACAAATAGCTTATACAATAGCAATAAAGCTCAAATTGACTCTACGTTTTAGTAAGAAAACTTTTGTATGGGAAAAAGAAAAGGGCTGTTTTTTTTCCGGCAATTATTATAATTTTTCTCCCCGTAAAAACCATCTTTGAACTTCAACGAACATTTATAAAAAGAATTGGCCAAATTGGTCCAGGCGTTGTTGAGTTATGCGCTTACCAACACATTTTGCTATTCATTTTTATATTATAGATTAATTTTATCTAATATATGCTCAGTACAATGTTTGGTGACACATGACGACATGAGAGTGAAGGCATGCATACTAATATCTTAAGTTCTATCGACCAGTTTGATTCCTGAATTGTCTTAAGCGTAATTTAGTACAGACATTCTAATAGAATTCGGTTGAATTTTGCTTGAAAATTACATTTCTTCAGCAGAAAATTGTTAACATTGATAATTAGTTGCCGATTTTGGTGTCATCTTAATCAAATTACGACATTTTAAAATCTATTTGGTATTTTTCTTTAATTTAAATTATTCATCTGAAACTGAAATAAAATGTGTTTTAAAATAAAATGTTGTGTTAACCTTGTTGTTTAGAAAACACACGACGGCCGGCAGTTAATTTCAAATTCAAAACCGAATTATTTAACTACTGCAACAAAGCCAAAAATATAGAAGAGGGACTCCCTTTTCCGCACTTCCATCTGGTAAAACAAACACAATTATCACAATTACACGAACCTGTTAACACAATATTCGTATTATTTAAAATGTCTAGGTGCACTAATCTTTCCTTCAACATTTTGAAGTTTTCAAATGAATTTTCGGCTGAATAGATCATGTATTAACTAGTTCGACTGTACCTTCGATTTCTCAAGCTGCCATATTGGCATGTGTGCCGATAACTTGGAACGGCTCCGGAACAACTTTTGATGGCATACCCGTAAGGGAGAAGGAATGCAAATGGAGCATATTGTGATGTTTATTCATAAATTGTTTAAATGGTTATTTTCCAAACACCGCTGGAATGGTGCCCCTTTTCGCCGAGTAGATATCGTTAAAATAAGAAGCTCTTTATTCGTTTATTCGGTAGCAAAATAAAAAGTAAAACTCAAATCAGTTTTTAAGTTGGCTCTATTTATTTATTTTTATTAAATAAGAGAGTTATAATTAAAAAGTTCAAGAAAGATCTTACATTTTTCATGAAATAAAAAAATAGGACCAACCAGTTTTAGAATTCCATGAAAAATTTAAAGTTCTGTGCAAAAATGGTCAACGGATATCCATATTTTTTTTAAATACCGTCTAAAACTCATAAGCCAGCTTCTTATCTATCACAACATCATATTACTCATTTATTCCAGTACCTATACCACGAGAACAGTCTTACCAAAGTATACTTATCTACATCATTTACTTAGTAAAAACACTACATCAGAAGCACTATTTTGCAACAACAACACAACAAAACAAAAAGACTAAAACTAGAAAGAGACTCAAATTAAATAATTACACAGAACATGTAAAGCAAGGCCAGCATATCGCGGTACCGAAGCATCACAGCGGCGAAAATTTCATTAAAATCCGTTTTTTAATTTTTTTAGCGAAGAGAGCGTAGGTGGTTAAAAAAATGTTATTTAGCTTTATACTCGACTGAAACAGTATACTACTGAGATTATATTTTTTGTCTCGCAAATACTTTCAACAAGCTCGTATAAAATTTTCTACAGTATTTTATTCATATTCTAGAATCTCAGTTATGTCATATTAAAATTGTATGCGAATAACGATGTGTGAGTTGCCCTTTCTACATTCACGTTAAAGGGCACTACACTTTTACGAGCATATTCTGTCTATATCGCAAGCAAAGACCTTCCTACGAGAATCACTACACATTTAAATATTAAACCAATACAAAAAACTGCCTAGTTTGTCCTGATCGTGGTCTGTCGCGCGATCCCATCTCACTGTCTCAAGCTTTAGCTCTGTGCCACTTTGGCCAAAAGTTTGTCCAACATGCCGTAGCCAGGTCTTGCCCAGACCATCCTCATCACCGTTGTCATCATGGTACGGGATTACTGCAAAATAATATCAAGTACACAAAGGAATTGACAGCTGGTCAGACTGCGTTTTACCTATGTTGAGCATAAGCATAATGCTAAGCCTATAATATGCCCATTGCTAGGACACAGGTCTCCTCTCTTTGAGAAGGAGTAGGCTGTTATCTGCCACACGGGCCCAGTGCGGATTAGTAGATGTCACATGTCCATTTTTTTGTACTAGGTCTTTTGTGTTACCTCACGATGTTTTTCTTCACCGATTTGAGAGCAGATTACGTTGATGATGTCAAAAATATTTATTCGCTCTGATTTGTATTCAATTTTTCCAGCCTTAGCTCTGCATAAGATTATCATGCTTCACATCGGCTTTGATAAAAGTTAACGAACTTTAAATGTACGTCTACCTTTAAGGTCTGGTTAACCAAACGAAATATTAGCAAAAAATGTTCTCCATCAACCATAGCAATCCAAACCTTATGTGCAGAAGGCAAGTTGCATTTTCCCTGAAACAGTCCGAACAATATTATCATTCCGTGTTTTCAACGGTTTCTATTGTAGCTCAGCGAAGATAAAAAGTCGTTTTAAGCTGTAAATATTATTTTACATTAAGCAAATGCTTTGGTATTTTTTTGCCATGTCTTTTCGCTGCTCCTGGATTTATTTGTTACACTTGAATATTGTTATAAATAGTAAAGATACGGCAGTCTGAACTTTTGCTTATACGCGTTTGCCTTACAAACCATAGCATTTTTAATGTCGGCAGATAGCCGACCACGAGCCGCACCGAAGATAGCTGACCGCGTAAGGAACTCGTTTGGGTCTAGTACGGTACGACTTATGTATGTAGCATATGGGCAACCAAAATATGGCGTAAGAAAAACGTGCAGTCAGCCCTTTTTTTTATTTTTTTAAGTTGATGTAAACTGCTTTTTCCTTTTCATTCATCACGAGAAAGTGGTTCATACATTATAGATGGTTAAAGGCTAATGTATTATATAAAACAACATTACAGTGATAAGCTTCTACATTCGGCAGCTAAGCCTCAGTGAAAGGCTCTTACTTCACTAATTCTCGTACGAAAAGGATAAGGTTTACTCAAGAGCCAAGAACACATATTATGTTTCATACTAGGTTCTGCCAGTGGCTTTGCCTGGGTGTCAGTCGGAAATGATCACAAGGGAATTCATTACTGGCATAAAAATCCTATGTTGTGTGTTATGCACATGGTCTACCCGTGTGCCAAAAAGGTAAAAAACAGACAAACGTAGAAAGTAGTATTTTTTATCAAACAGAAAAGAGTGGAGATGGAACAGAGAACATTCAGTTAAAATAAAATCCTTTTGGAATTGATAATTTGATCATGAATATTAAAACAATTCGTTGGTATGTGCATTCTTTAATTTTAAATCCTCGAAGGTTTTTAAATATGTTTTCGATCATATCTGGCCTTGTAGATGCTGTAATAAAGCAATATTTAATTGGATAATTTATTCTGTATATATTTTGAAAATTAATATTTTCCCTGGCGGCTCAAGTTAGTATGTCTCTCTCCAGAGAGAGAGAGAGAGAGAGAGAGAAAAATATAGTATAGGCTAATTAAATCTAGCTTTTAAAAGTATTATAAATATTACCAATTATTGTGTTCCACCATTTTAGTTGTAAACCATTTCAGATTAAAATGATGAAAAAAAATGATGGGAGACTGGCGGGTCGGAGTAGACTAAGAGGACGTGTGTCGCAACACGACATGAGATGGCAGTGAGCAAGGACAAGAAGATGATGCCTGCGGGTGATAGATTTGGGGATCTGTCACCTGAGAGAGGCCCGAGAAGGCAACGTGTTGTGTTCCACGCTCGCCTCTCAAAAGAAATTACGGCCTAGAGAACACCATGTGGTTTTAGTCAGTAGGAGTCTGACAGACCCCTCAGCTTCCCCCAAGGGCTGAGGACATTCATGAGAATTTCCACATGATTCGATACACTGTTAAAACCTGGCAATGAGGAACAGACGAGGACGCCTGTCTCGCAGGATGGCCGTGTCGGGTTTAGTCAATAGTACGGACGTCAAAACAAATTGCAAGCACGCCATCTGGCGGCAAAGCAAGAACAACTACACATTGGCGCGCTATTTCTAACCACTTCCGTGGTGGGGAACACAGAACAAGGCAGTTGAGTACTGAACGCCGTAAAGCAAACACGTCGTATAATCAGTGTCGATCCGTAATATTCGTAAGCAAGATTGTAACTGTGTCTATTTGAATAAACCCAGTGTATCGAATAACTTATGTGATTTCATTTGCACGATTGTACCCACCGACCTGCCCACACACGATGCCTGCCCACGCCCTTAACCTAAGGGAATACATCCTGACTTCCCGATGGTTTGCATCTATCGGCCAGCCTTGATGCGACATACATATAAAACTTATATCTATAACTAAATAGTTTTGGGGTGATAGATAACACGCCTATGGTAGACAATGTGTAACAAGATAAACTGAAAAGAACTGTAAAGTAACCAAGGAATGATTGATTATGGCTACAAGAATGGTTAAACTTACAAGTTTTGTGTAAGCTACCATGTTCAGGGTTGCCGGTGTATGAGCAGTTTGCGACTAAAAACAAGATAACTACAATATAAAGTTAAGTAAGGATCATAGTTATTCCAAAGATTCTCCTTCTATCAGCCAGTGTAAGGAAAGGTGAAGATTAAACAGGTCTGCATATATTTATTCAAGAGATGGTCTTGCAATCTAAGTTTTGTAGTTCTTTTTTTATAAAACGGCTGCAACTTTAACAATATAAAGTTTATTAATAGCATAACCGTCAGCTATACTTACTTTACGAGTTCGCTGGGTCGTAAACTCGATACAATCGGCTGAATGACCCGCACGTAACAAAGTTGACACCTTCCTATCCAATATTAAAATCTTATTAACCTCGATACTTTGATGAAAAGGGACAAATACCGCTCTAAAATAAAAAATAATCTCATCTTTTGGAGATGAAAACAATTCCATTCAGGTTGCGCTCAAAGCAAAAATGTTTCGGAAACCCGAAACTTGATGAATTCGAGCTTGCACAAACTGGAAACAATATACCGTGAAATAAGTTAAATTTTCCTCGTGCTTAAAGGAAATAAATGCTTGGAAGTAAACGTACATAAGTATGGTATACCTCGACATTTTGCAAGTCTAATTTAATTACTGATAATACCGGGTGTTCACTACTGCGCGCGTTTTAAAGCATCAGCAATTTGTTTTACTTTATAAATGTACATAAATATAAAATGTTGACCTGGGGAGGAAGTACGAAATAAAACGTATTATTTAGCTTAATGGTGCAGCTTATTCTATAGCATGAGTAGGTACATTATATGGCATAGCTGTTTTGTGAATTTAAAGGAAATGCCTGGTTGTTAGTTGCCATAATATCAAAGGAAAACTTCATTTACGGGTCCTGCATTCCTGTGGGGACAGATCAGTACAAGTGTGGTGTTAGTTGTTAACCTATACTTAGAAGATGTATTTATTTATTTTTCATTACATTATACTAGTACTGTTAGTTACGTGGTATACAATGGACCATACGGATTTTGTATTCCTTGAAACAATGGCCATTCCTCTAGACTGAGATAACATGTTACATCATCAAGGTGAGGAAGTACTTTCAGAAATGTGATATTGTTGGAACGGTGCCTCCTTGGACTTGTAATTGGAAGTGCGACCCCGGAGTATAAGGTGACATGAAACTGTGGCAATGTCTTACGGACAGGCAACGGTTTCAATTTACGTGCCGATATGCTATGCAAATCGTAATCGATTTTGGGAAACCAAATTCTTTATCGCACATTTTAGTCCAGACACTTGGTGAATGAAATCTGGGCTACAAAAAACCGCCAGAGACCTTTCTGATGGCGCGACGCATTTTCAATAGCTTCGATAGGCGATATCTATCGACGCTAATGAAGATAGTTCCCAACGCTGAGACACATGCCTCGTCTCTGTGAGAAGCTGTAATCCACCACGCGGGCCCAGTGCGGGTTGGCAGAAGTAATTTGTAGGCGTTTTGTTGATAGGCTCGCGTATGGCCAGCATCTCACCTGACCGCTTGCTGAGAAGTGACCTATTCACTCTTGACTTAAACACCCCTTGGTTGTAGCTATCAGCAAACACTCCGGCAAGGAATTCCATTTCTAAGCTGTGCGCATAATGAAAGTATTTCCAAAACGGTTTGTGCGCATGGGTGGGATGTCCACCATGTAGTGACGGCGCATCGCCGTACGTCTTGTAATCCGATGATGAAAAGGGCTATACGAATTAGATCATGCAATTCCATCGCACACTCTCCGAAATGTAACCAATAAAAAGACGTCAAGCTGGCAACTCGGCGACGATGATCAAGTCTCTGCACACAAACGCTCTAACTCGACCAGTATCTCATTTCCGTTGAGCTTCCTGGCCCGATTTTCGATCGACTCTAGTGCATCAAGCTGGTATTTGGCCCCAAAGATGAGAGCAGAGAGACACATATCTTCGAATTTTTGGTTTGTGTTTCCTCACGATGTTTTCCATTACCATTTTGAGACAGCTAGTCCAAAGTGGCAAAAAATGCTGCATCATAAGATGCTTAGAAACATACTATCAAAAATAATTTGTTCAAACTAGGACACCACTTTCTTGAACGTCAATAACAGTCCCCATAACGCCCGCAAGTAGTGTTTTACAAGCAACAAATTGATATAATAACATACTAACCAGATTATTACGAAGACAAGTTCCACTTATAACACGTCCTCACAATACGGCTCACGACATACCTACACTAATATGTCACTAGCCGGCACGGACCCTGGAACCAGAAGTTATCCCGCATCGCGGCCACATCCGGCGGCGGGCCGTATGCTTCCTGTTATTCAATTGGACGAGCACTTTGAGCATTACCACTGCAGAGGCCACTGATAAATCAATTTGATCAGTTTATCGTTTTCTCGGCAAAAGCTATGTTCGATCAGTAAGTACACATAACCTTGTGATTACTTCTTCTGACAGTATAATCGCAAGGTTATGTGTACTATTTTTTGTAAGTAATCTTTACTTCAAAATATTAGTCTCCTTAGGTAACACAGCTAACAGTAGTAGAAAAATTAAAGAGCACAAAATACTATGGTATTGTGTTTGTTTCTGATACTCGAACTAGGAATAAAATAACTAAAAGCTTTTAAAATACCTTTGAATGAAACAAAAGTTAAACCTATCATTGTCAACCGTTATCTTGACAGATTTTCTTTATTTTGCCATCTGGTTCCAAAAAAGATCTAAGAAGGAAAATTCATTACAATACTGATATTTGATCGGATCCTAACCAAAACAATGGAGAAGATTTATCCCTAATTAATTTTATCTAATATATGCTCAGTACAATGTTTGGTGACACATGGCGACATGAGAGTGAAGGCATGCATACTAATATCTTAAGTACTATCGACCAGTTTGATTCCTGAATTGTCTTAAGCGTAATTTAGTACATACATTCTAATAAAATTCGGTTGAATTTTGCTTGAACATTACATTTCTTTAGCAGAAAATTGTTAACTTTGATAATTAGTTGCCCATCTTGGTGTCATCTCAATCAAATGACGACATTTTAAAATCTATTTGGCATTTTTCTTTAATTTAAAAATATTCGACTGAAACCGTTCATTCATAGTTCATAAATGTATTTTAAAATAAAATATTGTATTAACCTTGTTGTTTAGAAAACACACGGCGGCCGGCAGTTAATTTCAAATTCAAAACTTAATTAATTAACTACTGCAACAAAATCAAAAGTATAGAAGAGGAACTCCCTTTTCCACACTTCCATTTGGTAAAACAAACACAATTATCACAATTACACGACCTTAGCACAAATGTCGTATTATTTAAAATGTCTAGGTGCACTATAAACTTCCCTTGAACATTTTGAAGTTTTCAAATGAATTTTCGGCTGAATAGGTCATGTATTAACTAGTTCGACTGTACCTTCGATTTCTCAGGCTGCCATATTGGCATGTGTGCCGATAACTTGGAACGGCTCCGGAACAACTTTTGATGGCATATCCCTTACAGAAGGAATGCAAATGGCATATTGTGATGTTTATTCATAAATTGTTTAAATGGTTATTTTCCAAACACCGCTGGAATGGTGCCCCTTTTCGCCGAGTAGATATCGTTAAAATAAGAAGCTCTTTATTCGGTAGCAAAATAAAAAGTAAAACCCATATCAGTTTTCAAGTTGGCTCTATTTATTTATTTTTATTAAACAAGAGAGTTAAAATTAAAAAGTTCAAGAAAGATCTTACATTTTTCATGAAATAAAAAAATAGGACCAACCAGTTTTAGAATTCCATGAAAAATTAAAAGTTCTGTGCAAAAATGGTCAACGGATATCCGTAATTTTTTTTAAATACCGTCTAAAACTCATAAGCCAGCTTCTTATCTATCACAACATCATATTACTCATTTATTCCAGTACCTATACCACGAGAACAGTCTTACCAAAGTATACTTATCTACATCATTTACTTAGTAAAAACACTACATCAGAAGCACTATTTTGCAACAACAACACAACAAAACAAAAAGACTAAAACTAGAAAGAGACTCAAATTAAATAATTACACAGAACATGTAAAGCAAGGCCAGCATATCGCGGTACCGAAGCATCACAGCGGCGAAAATTTCATTAAAATCCGTTTATTATTTTTTTAGTGAAGAGAGCGTAGGTGGTTAAAAAAATGTTATTTAGCTTTATACTCGACTGAAACAGTATACTACTGAGATTATATTTTTTGTCTCGCAAATACTTTCAACAAGCTCGTATAAAATTTTCTACAGTATTTTATTCATATTCTAGAATCTCAGTTATGTCATATTAAAATTGTATGCGAATAACGTTGTGTGAGTTGCCCTTTCTACATTCACGTTAAAGGACACTACACTTTTACGAGCATATTCTGTCTATATCGCAAGCAAAGACCTTCCTACGAGAATCACTACACATTTAAATATTAAACCATACAAAAAACTGCCTAGTTTGTCCTGATCGTGGTCTGTCGCGCGATCCCATCTCACTGTCTCAAGCTTTAGCTCTGTAACGTGTGCCACTTTGGCCAAAAGTTTGTCCAACATGCCGTAGCCAGGTCCATCCAGACCATCCTCATCACCGTTGTCATCATGGTATGGGATTACTGCAAAATAATATCAAGTACACAAAGGAATTGACAGCTGGTCAGACTGCGTTTTACCTATGTTGAGGATAAGCATAATGCTAAGCCTATAATATCCCCATTGCTAGGACACTGGTCTCCTCTCTTTGAGAAGGAGTAGGCTGTTATCTGCCACACGGGCCCAGTGCGGATTAGTAGATGTCACATGTCCATTTTTTTGTACTAGGACTTTTGTGTTACCTCACGATGTTTTTCTTCATCGATTTGAGAGCAGATTACGTTGATTATGTCAAAAATATTTATTCGCTCTGATTTGTATTCAATTTTTCCAGCCTTAGCTCTGCATAAGATTATCATGCTTCACATCGGCTTTGATAAAAGTTAACGAAATTTGAATGTACGTCTACCTTTAAGGTCTGGTTAACCAAACGAAATATTAGCAAAAAATGTTCTCCATCAACCATAGCAATCCAAACCTTATGTGCAGAAGGCAAGTTGCATTTTCCCTGAAACAGTCCGAACAATATTATCATTCCGTGTTTTCAACGGTTTCTATTGTAGCTCAGCGAAGATAAAAAGTCGTTTTAAGCTGTAAATATTATTTTACATTAAGCAAATGCTTTGGTATTTTTTTGCCATGTCTTTTCGCTGCTCCTGGATTTATTTGTTACACTTGAATATTGTTATAAATAGTAAAGATACGGCAGTCTGAACTTTTGCTTATACGCGTTTGCCTTACAAACCATAGCATTTTTAATGTCGGCAGATAGCCGACCACGAGCCGCACCGAAGATAGCTGACCGCGTAAGGAACTCGTTTGGGTCTAGTACGGTACGACCTATGTATGTAGCATATGGGCAACCAAAATATGGCGTAAGAAAAACGTGCAGTCAGCCCTTTTTTTATTTTTTTAAGTTGATGTAAACTGCTTTTTCCTTTTCATTCATCACGAGAAAGTGGTTCATACATTATAGATGGTTAAAGGCTAATGTATTATATAAAACAACATTACAGTGATAAGCTTCTACATTCGGCAGCTAAGCCTCAGTGAAAGGCTCTTACTTCACTAATTCTCGTACGAAAAGGATAAGGTTTACTCAAGAGCCAAGAACACATATTATGTTTCATACTAGGTTCTGCCAGTGGCTTTGCCTGGGTGTCAGTCGGAAATGATCACAAGGGAATTCATTACTGGCATAAAAATCCTATGTTGTGTGTTATGCACATGGTCTACCCGTGTGCCAAAAAGGTAAAAAACAGACAAACGTAGAAAGTAGTATTTTTTATCAAACAGAAAAGAGTGGAGATGGAACAGAGAACATTCAGTTAAAATAAAATCCTTTTGGAATTGATAATTTGATCATGAATATTAAAACAATTCGTTGGTATGTGCATTCGTTAATTTTAAATCCTCGAAGGTTTTTAAATATGTTTTCGATCATATCTGGCCTTGTAGATGCTGTAATAAAGCAATATTTAATTGGATAATTTATTCTGTATATATTTTGAAAATTAATATTTTCCCTGGCGGCTCAAGTTAGTATGTCTCTCTCCAGAGAGAGAGAGAGAGAGAGAGAGAGAGAGAAAAATATAGTATAGGCTAATTAAATCTAGCTTTTAAAAGTATTATAAATATTACCAATTATTGTGTTCCACCATTTTAGTTGTAAACCATTTCAGATTAAAATGATGAAAAAAAAATGATGGGAGACTGGCGGGTCGGAGTAGACTAAGAGGACGTGTGTCGCAACACGACATGAGATGGCAGTGAGCAAGGACAAGAAGATGATGCCTGCGGGTGATAGATTTGGGGATCTGTCACCTGAGAGAGGCCCGAGAAGGCAACGTGTTGTGTTCCACGCTCGCCTCTCAAAAGAAATTACGGCCTAGAGAACACCATGTGGTTTTAGTCAGTAGGAGTC
The DNA here is from genome assembly GCA_949775005.1 of Orthosia gothica. NCBI lineage: Eukaryota > Metazoa > Arthropoda > Insecta > Lepidoptera > Noctuidae > Orthosia > Orthosia gothica. Next base: position 25,252,771 of record OX459041.1, read on the forward strand.
TGACAGACCCCTCAGCTTCCCCCAAGGGCTGAGGACATTCATGAGAATTTCCACATGATTCGATACACTGTTAAAACCTGGCAATGAGGAACAGACGAGGACGCCTGTCTCGCAGGATGGCCGTGTCGGGTTTAGTCAATAGTACGGACGTCAAAACAAATTGCAAGCACGCCATCTGGCGGCAAAGCAAGAACAACTACACATTGGCGCGCTATTTCTAACCACTTCCGTGGTGGGGAACACAGAACAAGGCAGTTGAGTACTGAACGCCGTAAAGCAAACACGTCGTATAATCAGTGTCGATCCGTAATATTCGTAAGCAAGATTGTAACTGTGTCTATTTGAATAAACCCAGTGTATCGAATAACTTATGTGATTTCATTTGCACGATTGTACCCACCGACCTGCCCACACACGATGTCTTAACCTAAGGGAATACATCCTGACTTCCCGATGGTTTGCATCTATCGGCCAGCCTTGATGCGACATACATATAAAACTTATATCTATAACTAAATAGTTTTGGGGTGATAGATAACACGCCTATGGTAGACAATGTGTAACAAGATAAACTGAAAAGAACTGTAAAGTAACCAAGGAATGATTGATTATGGCTACAAGAATGGTTAAACTTACAAGTTTTGTGTAAGCTACCATGTTCAGGGTTGCCGGTGTATGAGCAGTTTGCGACTAAAAACCAGATAACTACAATATAAAGTTAAGTAAGGATCATAGTTATTCCAAAGATTCTCCTTCTATCAGCCAGTGTAAGGAAAGGTGAAGATTAAACAGGTCTGCATATATTTATTCAAGAGATGGTCTTGCAATCTAAGTTTTGTAGTTCTTTTTTTATAAAACGGCTGCAACTTTAACAATATAAAGTTTATTGATAGCATAACCGTCAGCTATACTTACTTTACGAGTTCGCTGGGTCGTAAACTCGATACAATCGGCTGAATGACCCGCACGTAACAAAGTTGACACCTTCCTATCCAATATTAAAATCTTATTAACCTCGATACTTTGATGAAAAGGGACAAATACCGCTCTAAAAAATAATCTCATCTTTTGGAGATGAAAACAATTCCATTCAGGTTGCGCTCAAAGCAAAAATGTTTCGGAAACCCGAAACTTGATGAATTCGAGCTTGCACAAACTGGAAACAATATACCGTGAAATAAGTTAAATTTTCCTCGTGCTTAAAGGAAATAAATGCTTGGAAGTAAACGTACATAAGTATGGTATACCTCGACATTTTGCAAGTCTAATTTAATTACTGATAATACCGGGTGTTCACTACTGCGCGCGTTTTAAAGCATCAGCAATTTGTTTTACTTTATAAATGTACATAAATATAAAATGTTGACCTGGGGAGGAAGTACGAAATAAAACGTATTATTTAGCTTAATGGTGCAGCTTATTCTATAGCATGAGTAGGTACATTATATGGCATAGCTGTTTTGTGAATTTAAAGGAAATGCCTGGTTGTTAGTTGCCATAATATCAAAGGAAAACTTCATTTACGGGTCCTGCATTCCTGTGGGGACAGATCAGTACAAGTGTAGTGTTAGTTGTTAACCTATACTTAGAAGATGTATTTATTTATTTTTCATTACATTATACTAGTACTGTTAGTTACGTGGTATACAATGGACCATACGGATTTTGTATTCCTTGAAACAATGGCCATTCCTCTAGACTGAGATAACATGTTACATCATCAAGGTGAGGAAGTACTTTCAGAAATGTGATATTGTTGGAACGGTGCCTCCTTGGACTTGTAATTGGAAGTGCGACCCCGGAGTATAAGGTGACATGAAACTGTGGCAATGTCTTACGGACAGGCAACGGTTTCAATTTACGTGCCGATATGCTATGCAAATCGTAATCGATTTTGGGAAACCAAATTCTTTATCGCACATTTTAGTCCAGACACTTGGTGAATGAAATCTGGGCTACAAAAAACCGCCAGAGACCTTTCTGATGGCGCGACGCATTTTCAATAGCTTCGATAGGCGATATCTATCGACGCTAATGAAGATAGTTCCCAACGCTGAGACACATGCCTCGTCTCTGTGAGAAGCTGTAATCCACCACGCGGGCCCAGTGCGGGTTGGCAGAAGTAATTTGTAGGCGTTTTGTTGATAGGCTCGCGTATGGCCAGCATCTCACCTGACCGCTTGCTGAGAAGTGACCTATTCACTCTTGACTTAAACACCCCTTGGTTGTAGCTATCAGCAAACACTCCGGCAAGGAATTCCATTTCTAAGCTGTGCGCATAATGAAAGTATTTCCAAAACGGTTTGTGCGCATGGGTGGGATGTCCACCATGTAGTGACGGCGCATCGCCGTACGTCTTGTAATCCGATGATGAAAAGGGCTATACGAATTAGATCATGCAATTCCATCGCACACTCTCCGAAATGTAACCAATAAAAAGCCGTCAAGCTGGCAACTCGGCGACGATGTTTAAGACTAGTGCATCAAGCTGGTATTTGGCAGATCCGTCCCAAAGATGAGAACAGAGAGACACATATCTTCGAATTTTTGGTTTTAGGACATACCGGTTTCCTCACGAGGTTTTCCATTACCGTTTTGAGACAGTTAGTCCAAAGTGGCAAAAAATGCTGCATCATAAGATGCTTAGAAACATACTGTTCGGTACAATATATGCAACCGAACAGCTCAGCACTATTGCCTGCGTGCATTTCCATAAATGCATGTATCGCAACTAGCGTAAGTTAGTGCGTGTTCGGATACCAATCGCGTAACTCGAATCAAACCATTTTAGTGCTACTTTAGCTTAGATTAACCATTTACCATTATTTTAACCATTTAATATTATTCAATATAACTTTTAAAAACCATTATTGCGTATCATTAAACCAGTGATCGTAAACCGATAAGCAAACCATTACCATTCTAGTATAACGTCAACCATATCAACCAACTCAGAATTTAGTGCTAAACCAATCAGGCGCTAACTTCTACATGGTCCTTCGAGAATAAGGGGACTCGGTTCGCGAAGTACAGTGAAGTGTTTGTGCGCCGGGACCTTGCAACCAGTGATTATTTTTTACCAGTTGATAGGGAAAGTAGGTAGGCAGTGAGATCAAATTTAAGAAATTGGCAGCTGTCGCGTAAGGAGAATATAAGGTCAGACCAAACCATTTTATACATTTTATTTTTATTTGCCTATTTAATTGACCGTCAGAAGAATGGAGCAGTTAGCAGTCAGCCAAACGGAGATTTACGACTCCTTGGTTAAACTTCTAACTAATATCAAGAAAGACGGGGTTGAACGAAAAACCATAGATTACTGCAAGCGGAAGTTGGAGATATTAGAAAACTATTGGAGAGAGTATCAACGTAACCATAAGACGTGCTGTGAACTTGCTGAATTTAACCATGTTTATTTCACAAAAAATTGTTTTGATAAGGCGGAGGAAGTATATCAGTCGACCAAGCAGCTAATCACCAAAATCATGGAGCATTTGCTGTCAAAACAGCAAGAACCTCACCAGCCGCCGCCTCCGGTAGAAGCGGAGACATCGTCTCATTCACAGGCACCGCAACAGCAACGTAGGGAGACGCGTGAAGAGAGTAAGCTAGAAGGAATGATGAAAAAGCAGACTATCCACTTTAGGGCTTTCATGAGAACTGTAGCTACCATAGAAATCGACCAACTGCAAAACAAGTGGGAGTTCGACGATGCATTAAAGTCTCTTCAAAGTCGTTGGGCTATTATAGACAGCCTGCACTGGGATATAGAAGGTGAAAACGGAGATGAGGATGTCTGGTACCAAGAAGAGTTCAACAGATATGAGAAAATGTACAACGATTTGAAGAAAACCATCAACTCTAAAATGTGGTCTGTATCGCATCGCGACAAATCTACTCCACAGATGGATATTCCAACTTTCCAGGGTAACTACCACCAATGGACGTCGTTTAAAGACTTGTTCACAGAAACCATTCACAAAAATCCATCATTATCAAACGCACAAAAAATGCAGTACCTAAAGAGTAAAATATCAGGAGAAGCTGAGCGTCTGATCCACCATCTCCAGATTAGCACAGAGAATTACGAGGTATGCTGGGAAATACTGAACCACAGATATGGCAACAGTAGACAAATTTTCACGTCTCATGTCAACATATTATTGAACATTCCTAGCATGCAGCAACAAACCATCGGAGCGATTAAAAAACTGCATGACATGACCAAAGAATGTCTCCATGCAATACAGAACCTAGGAGTAGATATCACCACCTGGGATCCGCTGTTGGTACTTTTGTTAGCACAGAAACTTGACAGTGAGTCATTCACTGAATACATTGAGTCGGTGAAGAATCCCAGGGAACTACCAGTCCTTCAAGAGTTCTTAGATTTCTTGGAAAACAAGTTTACCGCCTTAGAAGCATCAAGACGTAAACAAGAATCAAATAACCAAAAGACCAACACCCAACCACAAAACCAAAATTTTCAAGCAAACTAGAAGAAATATTATAGCTCATATAATAACCAGCAGTCATCCAACAAAAATTATCCAAGCAACCTGAAAAACCATACGAAATCGTTACATGTGTCGCGGTCAATCACCTGCGCATTGTGTAATGCTGACCGCGGGTTATGGATGTGTACCCAATTTTTGCAAATGTCGGATGAGCAAAAACTAAAAATTGTCCACCATTTAAACTGTTGCACAAATTGCCTATATAACCATTTAAATAAACCTTGTTTGTCTAATAAAACATGTCGCAAATGCAACGCCAAACATAATTCATTGTTGCATGACGCAATTTCAACCAAAACTAGGCTAAACACATCAGCAAACCAAACCATAAGGCTGCGCACACACTTGCGACATCATGCGTCACCAATGATGAACAAGCAGCAGCTTCAACCCATGTATCTTGGGATGACGTGTCCGAGACACTCTTAGCTACGGCTTTAGTGGAAGTCCCAGGACACAATGGCACATACCATAACATGAGAGCTTTGATTGACCAGGGATCTCAGATTTCTTTAATAAGTGAGAAGGCAGCACAAGTGTTGAAACTACGAAGACACTCTTGCAAAGGAACCGTATTCGGCATAGGGGAAAAAGAAAACAGCTGCAAGGGAGTAATGAACATCCGAATTAAATCAATTCATAGTGAGTTTGCCTTAGAAGGTGAGGTCCTTATAATGAATAATCTTATCAAAAGTCTGCCAAACAAACCATTCATAAAACCAACTTGGCCTCACATACAGAACATTAATCTGGCAGACCCAGAATTTAATACCAGCCGACCAGTGGACCTACTGCTTGGAGCAGATGTATACTGCAAGATAGCTTTAGGTGGCCTTTTGAGGGGCGATAGCGACGATCAGCCAATAGCCCAACAAACGCAATTAGGATGGTTGCTTTGTGGGACAATGACACCACGCTACAGGTGTAACGTCGTTCTCAACAAGACGGACGACTTACGCAGATTTTGGGAAATTGAAGACATCAACCAGGAGGCTGAAATGTCCACCGAAGATCATGAATGTTTGCAATATTTCCTGTCTACAACAGAAAGGCTAGAAAATGGGAGATACCAAGTCCGACTACCATTCAAACCAGAAACCAAGGATCAGCTAGGGTCTACTAAACCATTAGCATTAGCACAATTTCGCAACTTAGAGAGAAAGTTACAAAAAGATCCAGGATTGAAAACTGAATACACAAAGTTTATGAATGAGTATCATAACTTAAACCATATGATGCCGTCAGCAACAAGTACGAAACCCGAGTGCTACCTACCACATCACTGCGTCACTCGTGCTGAGTCAACCACTACAAAATTGCGTGTTGTGTTCAACGCGTCTGCTAGATCATCATCAGGACATAGCTTGAATGACTTCATGTACCGAGGTCCCAACCTACAGCAAGATCTGCAGGAGCTGATTTTAAAATGGAGGCAATATCAGTTCGTTTACACTGCTGATATCGAAAAAATGTATCAACAGATAATGGTACATCCTGAAGATCAGTCGTATCAGAAGATATTATGGAGAGACTCACCATACCAGCCTATTCAAACATACCAACTTACAACCATAACTTACGGCACAAAGCCTGCACCATTTTTAGCTATGATGTGCTTAAAACAACTAGCTGCTGAGGAAAAACAAAATTTCCCGGATGCAGCAAAAGCATTAGAATACACATATTGCACATATTTCGCCAGACGATGGCCCAGTGCTATGCGTAGTGCGGGTAAAAAGGAAAGGGCTACGTTGCCTATCGTGCGAAAAGAACGTGTGCTTACAGTGGAAGACTCATTAGTTTAAATAATTCATGTTTTTTAAGGACAACCATAATTTATATTTTCACCATTGTTAACCTTTTTATAATTTTACTTTTGTTTACCATTTCTTATTTAGTTTTTACCATTTCTTGTATATTAATATGACTAAGATGATTTGATGAGTATTTTCCTCTCCTTATCACATCTTGTGCTGGGGAATATGTTCGGTACAATATATGCAACCGAACTGGGGGGTGACCACAAGCTCTTAGAGTAAGGTTATTTTGAGATCGAGTAAGGGACAGATGTATCTGACTTGTATACATCTGTCACTTACTCGATCTCAAAATAACCTTACTCTAAGAGCTGGTGGTTACCCCCCTGCTCAGCACTATTGCCTGCGTGCATTTCCATAAATGCATGTATCGCAACTAGCGTAAGTTAGTGCGTGTTCGGATACCAATCGCGTAACTCGAATCAAACCATTTTAGTGCTACTTTAGCTTAGATTAACCATTATTTTAACCATTTACTATTATTCAATATAACTTTTAAAAACCATTATTGCGTATCATTAAACCAGTGATCGTAAACCGATAAGCAAACCATTACCATTCTAGTATAACGTCAACCATATCAACCAACTCAGAATTTAGTGCTAAACCAAACAGGCGCTAACTTCTACACATACTATCAAAAATAATTTGTTCAAACTAGGACACCACTTTCTTGAACGTCAATAACAGTCCCCATAACGCCCGCAAGTAATGTTTTACAAGCAACAAATTTATATAATGACATACTAAACAGATTATTACGAAGACAAGTTCCACTTATAACACGTCCTCACAATACGGCTCACGACATACCTACACTAATATGTCACTAGCCGGCAGGGACCCCGGAACCAGAAGTTATCCCGCATCGCGGCCACATCCGGCGGCAGGCCGTGTGCTTCCTGTTATTCCAATAGACGAGCACTTTGAGCATTACCACTGCAGAGGCCACCGATAAATTAATTTGATCAGTTTATCGTTTTCTCGGCAAAAGCTATGTTTGATCAGTAAGTACACATACCTTGTGATTACTTCTGACAGTATAATCGCAAGGTTATGTGTACTATTTTTTGTAAGTAATCTTTACTTCAAAAATATTAGTCTCCTTAGGTAACACAGCTAACAGTAGTAGAAAAATTAAAGAGCACAAAATACTATGGTATTGTGTTTGTTTCTGATACTCGAACTAGGAATAAAATAACTAAAAGCTTTTAAAATACCTTTGAATGAAACAAAAGTTAAACCTATCATTGTCAACTGTTATCTTGACAGATTTTCTTTATTTTGCCGTCTGGTTCCAAAGAAGATCTAAGAAGGAAAATTCACAACAATACTGATATTTGATCGGATCCTAACCAAAACAATGGAGAAGATTTATCCCTAATTAATTTTATCTAATATATGCTCAGGACAATGTTTGGTACACATGGTGACATGAGAGTGAAGGCATGCATACTAATATCTTAAGTACTATCGACCAGTTTGATTCCTGAATTGTCTTAAGCGTAATTTAGTACATACATTCTAATAAAATTCGGTTGAATTTTGCTTGAAAATTACATTTCTTTAGCAGAAAATTGTTAACTTTGATAATTAGTTGCCCATCTTGGTGTCATCTCAATCAAATTACGACATTTTAAAATCTATTTGGCATTTTTCTTTAATTTAAAAATATTCGCCTGAAACCGAAATTCATAGTTCATAAATGTATTTTAAAATAAAATATTGTATTAACCTTGTTGTTTAGAAAACACACGGCGGCCGGCAGTTAATTTCAAATTCAAAACTTAATTAATTAACTACTGCAACAAAACCAAAAGTATAGAAGAGGAACTCCCTTTTCCACACTTCCATTTTGTAAAACAAACACAATTATCACAATTACACGACCTTAACACAAATTTCGTATTATTTAAAATGTCTAGGTGCACTATAAACTTCCCTTGAACATTTTGAAGTTTTCAAATGAATTTTCGGCTGAATAGGTCATGTATTAACTAGTTCGACTGTACCTTCGATTTCTCAGGCTGCCATATTGGCATGTGTGCCGATAACTTGGAACGGCTCCGGAACAACTTTTGATGGCATATCCCTTACAGAAGGAATGCAAATGGCATATTGTGATGTTTATTCATAAATTGTTTAAATGGTTATTTTCCAAACACCGCTGGAATGGTGCCCCTTTTCGCCGAGTAGATATCGTTAAAATAAGAAGCTCTTTATTCGTTTATTCGGTAGCAAAATAAAAAGTAAAACCCATATCAGTTTTTAAGTTGGCTCTATTTATTTATTTTTATTAAATAAGAGAGTTAAAATTAAAAAGTTCAAGAAAGATCTTACATTTTTCATGAAATAAAAAAATAGGACCAACCAGTTTTAGAATTCCATGAATAATTAAAAGTTCTGTGCAAAAATGGTCAACGGATATCCGTATTTTTTTTAAATACCGTCTAAAACTCATAAGCCAGCTTCTTATCTATCACAACATCATATTACTCATTTATTCCAGTACCTATACCACGAGAACAGTCTTACCAAAGTATACTTATCTACATCATTTACTTAGTAAAAACACTACATCAGAAGCACTATTTTGCAACAACAACACAACAAAACAAAAAGACTAAAACTAGAAAGAGACTCAAATTAAATAATTACACAGAACATGTAAAGCAAGGCCAGCATATCGCGGTACCGAAGCATCACAGCGGCGAAAATTTCATTAAAATCCGTTTATTATTTTTTTAGTGAAGAGAGCGTAGGTGGTTAAAAAAATGTTATTTAGCTTTATACTCGACTGAAACAGTATACTACTGAGATTATATTTTTTGTCTCGCAAATACTTTCAACAAGCTCGTATAAAATTTTCTACAGTATTTTATTCATATTCTAGAATCTCAGTTATGTCATATTAAAATTGTATGCGAATAACGTTGTGTGAGTTGCCCTTTCTACATTCACGTTAAAGGGCACTACACTTTTACGAGCATATTCTGTCTATATTGCAAGCAAAGACCTTCCTACGAGAATCACTACACATTTAAATATTAAACCATACAAAAAACTGCCTAGTTTGTCCTGATCGTGGTCTGTCGCGCGATCCCATCTCACTGTCTCAAGCTTTAGCTCTGTGCCACTTTGGCCAAAAGTTTGTCCAACATGCCGTAGCCAGGTCTTGCCCAGACCATCCTCATCACCGTTGTCATCATGGTATGGGATTACTGCAAAATAATATCAAGTACACAAAGGAATTGACAGCTGGTCAGACTACGTTTTACCTATGTAGAGCATAAGCATAATGCTAAGCCTATAATATTCCCATTGCTAGGACACTGGCCTCCTCTCTGTGAGAGGGAGTAAGCTGTTATCTGCCACACGGGCCCAGTGCGGATTAGTAGATGTCACATGTCCATTTTTTTGTACTGGGACTTTTGTGTTACCTCACGATGTTTTTATTCACCGATTTGAGAGCAGATTACGTTGATGATGTCAAAAATATTTATTCGCTCTGATTTGTATTCAATTTTTCCAGCCTTAGCTCTGCATAAGATTATCATGCTTCACATCGGCTTTGATAAAAGTTAACGAACTTTGAATGTACGTCTACCTTTAAGGTCTGGTTAACCAAACGAAATATTAGCAAAAATTTTTCTCCATCAAACATAGCAATCCAAACCTTATGTGCAGAAGGCAAGTTGCATTTTCCCTGAAACAGCCCGAACAATATTATCATTTCGTGTTTTCAACGGTTGCGATTGTAGCTCAGCGAAGATAAAAAGTCGTTTTAAGCTGTAAATATTATTTTACATTAAGCAAATGCTTTGGTATTTTTTTGCCATGTTTTTCGCTCCTCCTGGATTTATTTGTTACACTAGAATATTGTTATAAATAGTAAAGATACGGCAGTCTGAACTTTTGCTTATACGCGTTTGCCTTACAAACCATAGCATTTTTAATGTCGGCAGATAGCCGACCACGAGCCGCACCGAAGATAGCCGACCGCTTAAGGAACTGGTTTGGGTCTAGTACGGTACGACCTATGTATGTAGCATATGGGCAACCAAAATATGGCGTAAGAAAACCGTGCAGTCAGCCCTGTCTTATTTTTTTAAGTTGATGTAAACTGCTTTTTCGTTTTCATTCATCACGAGAAAGTTGTTCATACATTAAAGATGGTTAAAAGCTAATGTATTATATAAAACAACATTACAGTGATAAGCTTCTACATTCGGCAGCTAAGCCTCAGTGAAAGGCTCTTACTTCACTAATTCTCGTACGAAAAGGATTAGGTTTACTCAAGAGCCAAGAACACATATTATGTTTCATATTAGGTTCTGCCAGTGGCTTTGCCTGCGTGTCAGTCGGAAATTATCACAAGGGAATTCATTACTGGCATAAAAATCCTATGTCGTGTGTTATGCACATGGTCTACCCGTGTGCCAAAAATGTAAAAAACAGACAAACGTAGAAAGTAGGATTTTTTATCAAACAGAAAAGAGTGGAGATGGAACAGAGAACATTCTGTTAAAATAAAATCCTTTTGGAATTGATAATTTGATCATAAATATTAAAACAATTCGTTGGTATGTGCATTCGTTAATTTTCAATCCTCGAAGGTTTTTAAATAAGTTTTCGATCATACCTGGCCCTGCAGGTGCTGTTATAAAGCAATATTTAATTGGATAATTAATTCTGAAAATATATAATTTTGAAAATTTATATTTTCCCTGGCGGCCCAAGTTATTTTAAGTTTTGTCTCTCTCCAGAGACAGAGAGAGAACAAAATATAGTATAGGCTAATTCAATCTAGCTTTAAAAGTATTATAAATATTACCAATTGTGTGCCACCATTTCAGTCATAAACCATTTCAGATTAAAATCCGTAGATAGTTTAATAACATGATAAAAACATAACTTCCTCTGTAACGGCTAGGTCTGCGCTAGGTAAGCTGTGCAGGCCGCTAACTGATAGTTAGGAGGTAGTTAGAAAAACAGCTTGTTAATTTAATACATATATTTAGGGTTATATAAAACAACTAGGTCGTGGGTTCTAGCGCCACTCAGTTCTGAACAAATTCCCTCACGCGGATAAAATAGTAAGAGGGTACCGTCCCTTGGCAGCACGTGGTAGACGCGGGGACCGGTCAGCACCGGCACAGCGATAGGGTCGCCGGAACTGTAGCAGCTAGGGTGCGCAGGGTAGGCTGCGCTGGCACCGGCTCGCGCGACGGCAGGCCGCAGGTAGGCAGGCAAGACCGGGCCACGTGCGTAGGCTGGCACGGCGGTAAGCCGCAGGTGTCAGATAAAAGGACCTGGCGGTGGGCGTAGGCAGCGTGCAGGTAGTTGGCAGCGTGCAAGTAGTAGGAGAACGTCAGGCCTCAGCCCGTACAATGAGGCAGCAGCACGTGGCAGACGTGGGGCAGTAGACCGCGGCCGGCTTAGCGGTAGGCCGCAGGGACTGTAGCGGTTAGGGGTGCGCAGGGTAGGCTGCGCACGCCGCTACGTCCTTGGGTAGCGCATAGCCGGACGGTACGCCCGTACGTCGACCCCGTACGAAGAGCCCCTAAATCGGGGCACACAGAATCGTGAGGATCGAAAGTATGTAGTCAGCTAAGCCACCGGAACAGAAATGACCGAGTGACAGTAGTCCGGCAAGTTAGAGTTGTGCCGTGTCTTTAGAGATGTGACTATTAACCGACTAATTCTGATATTAGTATCATTCGACTATTTTCAGTTGAGATCTCACAACGCTACAGTACCCCGGCTGCAGAGAGAGGATTTTACCTGTATAAAATCCGCTAGAACTTACTATACCTTCCGGCTTCCACTATCTAGTTCAGAAGCCAGCCAGTAACACCTTTGGCTAGTTGAGTAGGTTTGGTAAGTAGATGGGTATGTAGGTAGGTTAGGTTAGGTTAAATAGGGTATGTAGGATAAGGAAGGTAGGGTTGATCTGTAGGGCAGGTGATTAGGTTGATAGAGTAGGGTAGGCAAGTTGATCGGAAGGGCAGGTGAGTAGGTTGGTAGGTAGGTTAGGTAGGTTGATGGGTAGGTAGGTTGTTGATATTGTGACTAAGTTAGCGGCATCGTCGTCTAGTGTATCATGTAGTATAAGTGTTTGGCTGTTTGTCAAACTGGTTGCGGTCACCTCTCTTGTAGGCGCCGTCATTATGGTGTTCGTTATTATTTTGAACATGACGAGTAGTACAACACAAAAGTTAAGGGTAGTTACCATAGAGACCTACTATGCCAATAAAAAGTAACACCCCTGTAGGGTCCTCAGTATTCTCCATGGCAACGCCAATTTAACGTAGTAGATTAACTATTGCTTAGTAGTTAGGTACCAAAGGAGCTTAGGACCCCAGCAGCCAAGGGTAAATAGATAAACCCCTGTTTAGGTCAGGATTTTTCAAATACAATTTACTGTTAAAACTAGGTTGCTAATCATTCACGCACATCAAAGTTTAACTACTCTGCAGATTACCTATGGTGTAGGGCCATTGGTATAGGGAAAAGAAATCAATGGGGTAGGGCCATGATCGCCTTCGTACCATGGTTGTAGGACCAATAGTACCAGTAGTAGTAACAGTACTATAGGAATTCACCATTAATCAACTTAGAATTTGCATTATGTGTGAATAACTAACAGTATTCAGCTTGTTACTGTTAACATTACTTTATGATATAATCATTTGTGTTAGAACTTTCTCCAAAAAGTCTGTTTGTTTTCAAAACTAAATTATTATTCACAACCAAACAGCACCAATGATAACTACATTTTCATCAATGCCTGATTCATGTATGTCATCACTGGTATATTTATGAAATTAATTGGGTGAGTTCCCATTATTACAAAATAGACTGTTAGTAACGACTGATAATAACACAATAAACTTATACTATACCGCAACGATGTATATAGAGCAAGCGTGATAGGTATCGGTTCAGAACTGTGTGACGGATAGTAAAATAAAGCCTGGGCGCCACTGTAACGGCTAGGTCTGCGCTAGGTAAGCTGTGCAGGCCGCTAACTGATAGTTAGGAGGTAGTTAGAAAAACAGCTTGTTAATTTAATACATATATTTAGGGTTATATAAAACAGCTAGGTCGTGGGTTCTAGCGCCACTCAGTTCTGAACAAATTCCCTCACGCGGATAAAATAGTAAGAGGGTACCATCCCTTGGCAGCACGTGGTAGACGCGGGGACCGGTCAGCACCGGCACAGCGATAGGGTCGCCGGAACTGTAGCAGCTAGGGTGCGCAGGGTAGGCTGCGCTGGCACCGGCTCGCGCGACGGCAGGCCGCAGGTAGGCAGGCAAGACCGGGCCACGTGCGTAGGCTGGCACGGCGGTAAGCCGCAGGTGTCAGATAAAAGGACCTGGCGGTGGGCGTAGGCAGCGTGCAGGTAGTTGGCAGCGTGCAAGTAGTAGGAGAACGTCAGGCCTCAGCCCGTACAATGAGGCAGCAGCACGTGGCAGACGTGGGGCAGTAGACCGCGGCCGGCTTAGCGGTAGGCCGCAGGGACTGTAGCGGTTAGGGGTGCGCAGGGTAGGCTGCGCACGCCGCTACGTCCTTGGGTAGCGCATAGCCGGACGGTACGCCCGTACGTCGACCCCGTACGAAGAGCCCCTAAATCGGGGCACACAGAATCGTGAGGATCGAAAGTATGTAGTCAGCTAAGCCACCGGAACAGAAATGACCGAGTGACAGTAGTCCGGCAAGTTAGAGTTGTGCCGTGTCTTTAGAGATGTGACTATTAACCGACTAATTCTGATATTAGTATCATTCGACTATTTTCAGTTGAGATCTCACAACGCTACACCTCTTTTGATTTTTTAATTAGATTTTGAACATTATAAGCATTTATACCCAAACTACCAGGAGACCAGAATCATGAATTTGCGGGCCTAGAATCATAAGCGGTAGAGACTAACGGAGTTCCAGGAGGCCACTAATAATGGCACCTGCCAAACATATCGATTGGTTCCGTAGGTGAAATACCTCAGTTGCCATTGACTCAGGTGCCGTTAAAGCGGGTGCCCTATGTTGAATACGTCCCTGACCTCTGAAACCCAGTTATGGGGTAAAACAATACCCTTTGGTAAGACCTGTCTGCATTTCGGGGTTCTATCTACCCTTAATGACTTTAGATACAATGGTTTCTGAAGTTTCATAGTAGCACAATAATGAAAATATTTTTTTTATCAATGTTATTCATTTATTTTATCACTTGTCATTGTTTGTTTAGTATTGATGGTGTTCAATCGTATCAGTGTTAACAGTCGGTCTGGTCCCGGACACGCAAATCGCTTTGGTCAACAAAATTTTACAATTGATCGGTTTTGTGGGTTAATATAAAATTTGCCAGAAAATGTCAACCGAGTGTTTTCATTTCGTAGAAAATTTAATTCTGTTTGAACGAATTCCCGGAATAAACTCCCATTTGTTTAGGATGGCTTACAATTTAAGGTAAATAAAGGTAGTTAAATATAGCTTACAAATAATACTGCTATAACTAAATTAAATCTGTCAGATCGCTGTTCAATACGATTGGCGTTTATTGATTTAAAGTTGAATATACTAGGTTTTTTAGTGGTCTCGCTCATAGCACGGAAAAAACACCGTTTCTGTGTCATCTCACAGAAACATTTAGTTGTTCAGTGTAAAAGTAGCCCAGGACTCTCTACGAGAGTGTAGTTTTCTATCTGTAAAAAAAATGTAATTAGTTCTGTACTTTCAGAGAATAAAATTTACAAGCAAGTAGCTAAACAACAATTAGATGAATAATAGTTTAGGCAAAAACTACAAAACAACTCGTGCTAAGAACATTTTCTTCTCCATTTGTTTTATTTTTCCTTCTTATGCCTACTTATTATTAGCACCGGTTATATTACTATATAATATCAATTTATTATATCACATAATATCACGCATATATTTCTCTAAGGGTTAGTCAGAGGTGCAGACCTATATGGTACAGTCAAGCAAGTTGATTCATGACCCATTCGGCCGATAATTTATTTAAAAATTTAAAACATTAAAGTTTTCTTGTTATACTGAACATGGTGCTCCTTAGACTTATAAATAATATAAAAAAAACTGTGTCAAATCATAGGGTCGTGCAATTTTGAGCATTGTGCTAATTACAATAGACTTTTATTGAATAAAAATGTATTTCTTTGATAAAGCAGAAACTATAATTGATTTCAAAAACATATAAGTACGGGTTTCATTATAAAACGTCAAGTAAATGTCAAAAAAATGACAGCGACATAGGAAAACTAATTGTCACTTTCTTATTGATCGACAACACGTTTGTTACTAAGGAAACATAAATATAAATAAAATCCGATCTAGTTGTATTTGAATTTCTTTAATAAAATGCGCTTAGGATGGGTCATGAAACAATCTTGTCGACTCTACATCCGCATTCCACCAGTAATGTTTAAATCGCATGGAATAGAAGCTGAGCAGGAATAAAGGTGCTGTAGCATGAGCTCAGCAGTAGTGCGTACGAACACAAAACCAACGAGGCAGTTACTTTATTCGATCACATTAAGCTAACAAACATATAGAGCTAATTTCAAAACTACCTAGTTTCAAAGCACGCCTTTATGAACCGTCTCCAATTTAGTTTCCCCCGCCGAAGAGCCGTTAACTTTAATTCATAATAAATTCCTAATCTAACACATGATACATACCTACTGTAGCACCCACATCCAGACTCGTGACGTGCAAATATACCCAAATACGATATGTTGCGGTAAAATCCAATTTACTTCCTCGCATTCTTGAAATTTAATCTCGCACTTCGTAAAATAGTAACAGTACTACTTTCGTTCCTATATGTAGGCAGAGTAGCTCGGTATTACTTAATATGTTACCGTATTACGTAGCTAATAAAAATCCAACTGCCAACTAAAATTAAAAATGCGAAAGTTAATAAAAAAATTCGTTATTAAATAAGTCCTTTAACTCATAAAAAATCGAAACATATCGACTCGAAGAGTGCCTCAAATGCAGTTCATCATTTTGATAAAACATTACTTTTTTTAGACTTTATCCTAGTAGTACGTAAACTGATAAATTTTCGGCAGACACGCGGCCGAAGCTTCTGGGAAAAGTTTGTTATTTTATAAGGCCAAGCCAAAGATTTTCTGAAATATTTCCATGAAAACCTTTGACATGGTACTCAATAACGTCACCAAATAAAAAATACCTATCTTTTTGTCCGTGAACAATTAAAACGTTCACTACTTCAATGTAACAAAAAGAAAGATAATATTCCTAGTAAACTTAAAAAGCTTTTCATCCCGAAGATAAGCTCCCTTTTTGACCAAAAACGTTGTTCAACGACCCGTGAAATTTCAGTTACCTAGCTGGCTGGGAAAACGCAGAGACCCTTTGATTTCTTTCCACACGAACGGCTACGAAAGAATGTTGGACCGCAGCATCATTTGAGAAAATATCTTTAAGCCAAGAGAAATAAATAAAGCAGGCGGTAAGTACTTACTCAGTAGGTGGCTTTAATCTTTAGGCTTTTGATGCAAACGTGATTTTGATTTTGTTTGTATTCAACTTTTCCGGTTCAAATCTTTAATTGGGGTCTTTTTTTTCGGCAAACATTTTACATGACTGTTCCCCTATTTCTGAAATACCTCCGATTTCTGAATTCAGCTTTTGAGAGTTGAGTATTTGTCAAACTGTATTTTACCCTAATACTTGTCAAAATTTGGCATTTAATAAGGTTTTAAACGCGTTCTCAACTCCAAATACTCAATTCAGTAATCGCCTCTGAGTGGTTTCTGGATGAAATTAAGTAACAATATTAACTATTAATTGTACGTAAATTACGAGACGTTAAACTTACACATAACAGTCTGTACCTTTTAGGAACACCGGCAATACACGCAATCAAAACCAAGTACCAAAACTAATTACCCGCGTATTGTTTCAAATCACTCCAGTAGATTCAGGTTAACCATTTCCTGGATTTGATACGTTACTAGCGAACCGATTACGGTAACTACTTGGGAGGGTAACGGGTAAGGCTAGGGTAAGTCCGGTAACCGCAATCTAACCTCAGAACCCTTAATTTAGTTGGCAACGTAGGAGATAGGTAATATGATTTTGATCTTTTAAATGGACATATTGTATACGTAGGTGTGTTGTAGTTGAAATAAAAGATTGGTATAACTATAATATAACTTAATTGATGTAGATAACCTATGTTACAAAAGTACTTAGCGATTAGGTTATAAAACGGTTTATGAAAGGTTAACTTGAATAACAAAACAGGTTATTCTGAGATTTCAGTGAGAATTGGGTCTCAAATTAGTGCCTTAGTTGTTGATCCATAAGTATAGTCGAGGGTAAAAATTGTAGTCGAATTGTACAAAAGCTGAAGTGCCTATTTTCAAAGAAGTTCGATGATACCTAAGCCCAACAGGAAATGGAACGGTGGCGGGGTGTGGATGCGGCGATGTGTCGCCAACTATGCTTCATCTTCTATCCTGCCTTCTATGTCTCAAAACAAATAATCTTAATTACTTACCTCTACACTATCGCCGACGATTCCGCGAAAGTGGCAAAGTTCCTGTCCAAACAAATCTATATGACTATTGTGCCAGTGACACGAAAAAGAAGGCGAATATACAGTGATCTAATTGTAAAATCTGCAGGTATTTTGTGTTTGATGAAACTTGATTTTTAGGGTTCCGTACCCAAAGGGTAAAAACGAGGCCCTTTTTTTTGTTTACGGAGAGAATCCTTCAAAAGGCGCCTGGACTTTTGGGGAAAAGGCCAGGGAGTGTGGGCTTTTTACCTCACTAAAACCACCCCGGTGATCACCATCAGCACGTAGAAGAGGCCCCATGACCTCTCGAAAGACCACCCCGGATCCCCCTCTGTGCAACACCTGTTAGGGCACATCACTGGGGAGACTGAAAAAGCGCCTCCCTTGAGCCTCACTGTGCACGGCACACAGACAAGACGGTGGCACGTGATCACTGTGCCACCGTCTTTCCTGGAGTCACTTGGTGGGCGGACAGGGTCCCCAATCTGAACACCCGCAACCCCGAAAATTCGCTTACTTTTGATGCAGGCGGGGTTTCGGCGTTTTAGTCGTCGAGGCGGTGGCCTCCCCAACGCCTTCTTCTCCGAGCAGGATTGGCTCGCTCGCGATCCCACTCGGCGGCCTCCTTCTGGACCATCACGGTCTCACAGAAGGAGGCCATTTCCCTCAAGTTTTCTGTCTCTGTCAGCATGGCCCTCACAACTGCTGGCAAAGACAGGTCTCGCCCAATCTTGGTGACCCAGACCTGCTCCTCAGAAACCAGGGCACTCCTCGAGCGTATGCTGTGTAGAGTCAAGGTCGCCTCCGCAGTGATGGCAATTTCTCACTCACCGAAGCAACCGTGTCCGGTCAGAATCTAAGTGAGCCTGTAGCAGATGCGCTCCTGTTTTTTCAGCCAGGCTGCGAAGTGCGGCAGGATGGCTTCGACAACGCGCTTGCGCGAAAACCGCGGCTGCTGAAGCCGCTCGCGCCATCGCTCGAGCGCGTGTCGCCGTTCCTACTGCCTCAGCCTTACTAAAGCGACTCCTAGCACGCTTTCACCATTCTGGCGGATGGCATGGATTCGGTTATAAACCCTTGCGTCCATGTCCGCCAGAGTATCCAGCGGCACAAAGCGTGCCAGGAGAGTTGCCGCCTGTGTGTTCTCAGCACCAGCCCGGAGTCTGGATTTATGCCCTTTTGATGGTAATATTCTCACCCCCCATTTCGCTATAAGCCTATAATATTCCCATTGCTAGGACACTGGCCTCCTCTCTGTGAGACGGAGTAAGCTGTTATCTGCCACATGGGCCCAGTGCGGATTAGTAGATGTCACATGACACGGATAGATAGTCACATGTCCATTTTTTTGTACTAGGACTTTTGTGTTACCTCACGATATTTTTCTTCACCGATTTGAGAGCAGATTACGTTTATGATGTCAAAAATATTTATTCGCTCTGATTTGTATTCATTTTTTCCAGCCCTACCTCTGCATAAGATTATCATGCTTCACATCGGCTTTGATAAAAGTTAACGAACTTTGAATGTACGTCTACCTTTAAGGTCTGGTTAACCAAACGAAATGTTAGCAAAAATGTTCTCCATCAACCATAGCAATCCAAACCTTATTTGCAGAAGGCAAGTTGTATTTGCCCTGAAACAGCCCGAACAATATTATCATGCCGTGTTTTCAACGATTGCTATTGTAGCTCAGCGAAGATAAAAAGTCGTTTTAAGCTGTAAATATTATTTTACATTAAGCAAATGCTTTGGTATTTTTTTGCCATGTCTTTTCGCTGGGATTTATTTGTTACACTAGAATATTGTTATAAATAGTAAAGATACGGCAGTCTGAACTTTTGCTTATACGCGTTTGCCTTACAAACCATAGCATTTTTAATGTCGGCTGATAGCCGACCACGAGCCGCACCGAAGATAGCCGACCGCTTAAGGAACTCGTTTGGGTCTAGTACGGTACGACCTATGTATGTAGCATATGGGCAACCAAAATATGGCGTAAGAAAACCGTGCAGTCAGCCCTGTCTTATTTTTTTAAGTTGATGTAAACTGCTTTTTCCTTTTCATTCATCACGAGAAAGTTGTTCAAACATTAAAGATGGTTAAAGGCTAATGTATTATATAAAACAACATTACAGTGATAAGCTTCTACATTCGGCAGCTAAGCCTCAGTGAAAGGCTCTTGCTTCACTAATTCTCGTACGAAAAGGATTAGGTTTACTCAAGAGCCAAGAACACATATTATGTTATACTAGGTTCTGCCAGTGGCTTCGCCTGCGTGTCAGTCGGAAATTATCCCAAGGGAATTCACTACTGGCATAAAAATCCTATATTGTGTGTTATGCAGTACATGGTCTACCCGTGTGCTAAAAATGTAAAAAACAGACAAACGTAGAAAGTAGGATTTTTAATCAAACAGAAAAGAGTGGAGATGGAACAGAGAACATTCAGTTAAAATAAAATCCTTTTGGAATTGATAATTTGATCATGAATATTAAAACAATTCGTTTGTATGTGCATTCGTTAATTTTCAATCCTCGAAGGTTTTTAAATAAGTTTTCGATCAAATCTGGCCCTACAGATGCTGTAATAAAGCAATATTTAATTGGATAATTAATTCTGTATATATTTTGAAAATTAATATTTTCCCTGGCGGCCCAAGTTATTTTAAGTTTTGTCTCTCCAGAGGCAGAGAGAGACAAAAATATAGTATAGGCTAATTCAATCTAGCTTTAAAAGTATTATAAATATTACCAATTGTGCTCCACCATTTCAGTTGTAAACCATTTCAGATTAAAATCCGTAGATAGTTTAATAACATGATAAAACATAACTTCCTCTTTTGGTTTTTTAATTAGATTTTGAACATTATAAGCATTTATACCCAAACTACCAGGAGACCAGAATCATGAATTTGCGGGCCTAGAATCATAAGCGGTAGAGACTAACGGAGTTCCAGGAGGCCACTAATAATGGCACCTGCCAAACATATCGATTGGTTCCGTATGTGAAATATCTCAGGTGCCATTCACTCAGGTGCCGTTAAAGCGGATGCCCTATGTTGAATACGTCCCTGACAATACCCCTACCCTTTGGTAAGACCTGACTATATTTCGGGGTTCTATCTACCCTTAATGACTTTAGATACAATGGTTTCTGAAATTTCATAGTAGCACAATAATGAAATAGTTATTTATGCTACAAGTGCGGAAGGTAGGTGATTTCCGATGAGTGGATATATCGACACAAGTCGGAAATCATCTTACGTACGTGTATCATACAACATTTTACTATGCATTGTGCGAGGAAATAAATAAATTAATCAAATGAAATTAATAAAATGGCGGGCTTATTCAAGCGCGTTCAGCATATCCACAGATTAACTAATAGTTCCTCGGGCATATCTACTGCGCATGTGCGAATAGCTGTCACATCGTAACGTAATAAGGCACGAGCAAAATATACGTTCTGCCAAACATATTTAATGAATATTTAAAATTAATTTATTGATCAAAATTTAAATCTAGAGTAATTAAACACGCCTAAAATAAAGTATTAGTTTTATTTTACCTTTTATATGAATGATAATCTGTACATAACTAATTTTTAAAACTTTTCTCAAATAATAAA
Organism: Orthosia gothica; assembly: GCA_949775005.1. Classification (NCBI taxonomy): domain Eukaryota; kingdom Metazoa; phylum Arthropoda; class Insecta; order Lepidoptera; family Noctuidae; genus Orthosia; species Orthosia gothica. The sequence goes on from OX459041.1 coordinate 25,274,310, forward strand.
TACTCTATGCGTCGGGCTGACGTTGGAGTTAAAAATTAAAAATATACAGGAAAGTAAAAAGCACTAGTGAAAAAAAGTGACACTTTCCGCACAGTTTGGCTGCTTGGAAAACCGCTCTTTTCGAGGACATGCATTGTAAAAGTTTTTTTATCAATGTTATTCATTTATTTTATCACTTGTCATTGTTTGTTTAGTATTGATGGTGTTCAATCGTATCAGTGTTAACAGTCGGTCTGGTCCCGGACACGCAAATCGCTTTGGTCAACAAAATTTTACAATTGATCGGTTTTGTGGGTTAATATAAAAAATTCCAGAAAATGTCAACCGAGTGTTTTCATTTCGTAGAAAATTTAATTCTGTTTGAACGAATTCCCGGAATAAACTCTCATTTATTTAGGATGGCTTACAATTTTAAGTAAATAAAGGTAGTTAAATATAGCTTACAAATAATACTGCTATAACTAAATTAAATCTGTCAGATCTCTGTTCAATACGATTGGCGTTTATTGATTTAAAGTTGAATATACTAGCTTTTTTAGTGGTCTCACTCATAGCATGGAAAAAGCACCGTTTATGTCATCCCACAGAAACATTTAATTGTTCAGTGTTAAAGTAGCCCAGGACTCGCTACGAGAGTGTAGTTTTCTATCTGTAAAAAAAATGTAATTAGTTCTGTACTTTCAGAGAATAACATTTACAAGCAAGTAGCTAAACAAACAATTAGATGAATAATAGTTTAGGCAAAAACTACAAAACAACTCGTGCTAAGAACATTTTCTTCTCCATTTGTTTTATTTTTCCTTCTTATGCCTACTTATTATTAGCACCGGTTATATTACTATATAATATCAATTTATTATATCACATAATATCACGCATATATTTCTCTAGGGGTTAGTCAGAGGTGCAGACCTATATGGTACAGTCAAGCAAGTTGATTCATGACCCATTTATACTGAACATGGTGCTCCTTAGACTTATAAATAATATAAAAAAAACTGTGTCAAATCATAGGGTCGTGCAATTTTGAGCATTGTGCTAATTGCAATAGACTTTTATTGAATAAAAATGTATTTCTTTGATAAAGCAGAAACTACAATTGATTTCAAAAACATATAAGTACGGGTTTCATTATAAAACGTCAAGTAAATGTCAAAAAAATGACAGCGACATAGGCAAACTAATTGTCACTTTCTTATTGATCGACAACACGTTTGTTACTAAGGAAACATAAATATAAATAAAATCCAATCTTTATATCTTATATATTATGTATGGTATTTGAATTTCTTTAATAAAATGCGCTTAGGATGGGCCATGAAACAATCTTGTCGACTCTACATCCACATTCCACCAGTAATGTCGCATTAAATAGGGACCGAGCAGGAATGGAGGTGCAGTAGCATGAGCTCAGCAGTAGCGCGTACGAAAACAAAACCAACGAGGCAGTTACTTTGTTCGATCACATTAAGCTAACAAACATATAGAGCTAATTTCAAAACTACCTAGTTTCAAAGCACGCCTTTATGAACCGTCTCCAATTCGGTTTCGCCCGCCGAAGAGCCGTTAACTTTAATTCATAATAAATTCCTAATCTAACACATGATATATACCTACCGTAGCACCCATATCCAGACTCGTGACGTGCAAATATACCCGAATACGATATGTTGCGGTAAAATCCAATTTACTTCCTCGCATTCTTGAAATTTAATCTCGCTCTTCGTAAAATAGTAACAGTACTACTTTCGTTCCTATATGTAGGCAGAGTAGCTCGGTATTACTTAATATGTTACCGTAATACGTAGCTAATAAAAATCCAACTGCCAACTAAAATTAAAAATGCGAAAGTTAATAAAAAAATCGAAACATATCGACTCGAAGAGTGCCTCAAATGCAGTTCATCATTTTGATAAAACATTACTTTTTTTAGACTTTATCCTAGTAGTACGTAAACTGATAAATTGTGGCTGACACGCGGCCGAAGCTTCTGGAAAAAGTTTGTTATTTTATAAGGCCAAGCCAAAGATTTTCTGAAATATTTCCATGAAAACCTTTGACATGGTACTCAATACTACTACTACAAATAAAAAATACCTATCTTTTTGTCCGTGAACAATTAAAATGATCACTACTTCAACGTAACAAAAAGAAAGATAATATTCCTAGTAAACTTAAAAAGCTTTTCATCCCGAAGATAAGCTCCCTTTTTGACCAAAAACGTTGTTCAACGACCCGTGAAATTTCAGTTACCTAGCTGGCTGGGAAAACGCAGAGACCCTTTGATTTCTTTCCACACGAACGGCTACGAAAGAATGTTGGACCGCAGCATCATTTGAGAAAATATCTTTAAGCCAAGAGAAATAAATAAAGCAGGCGGTAAGTACTTACTCAGTAGGTGGCTTTAATCTTTAGGCTTTGATGCAAACGTGATTTTGATTTTGTTTGTATTCAACTTTCCGGTTCAAATCTTTAATTGGTCTTTTTTTTCGGCAAACATTTTACATGACTGTCCCCCTATTTCTGAAATACCGCCGATTTCTGAATTCAGCTTTTGAGAGTTGAGTATTTGTCAAACTGTATTTTACCCTAATACTTGTTAAAATTTGGCATTTAATAAGGTTTTAAACGCGTTCTCAACTCTAAATACTCAATTCAGAAATCGCCTCTGAGTGGTTTCTGGATGAAATTAAGTAACAATATGAACTATTAATTGTACCTAAATTACGAGACGTTAAACTTACACATAACAGTCTGTCCCTTTTAGGAACACCGGCAATACACGCAATCAAAACCAAGTACCAAAACTAATTACCCGCGTATTGTTTCAAATCACTCCAGTAGATTGCCCTTAGATTCAGGTTAACCGTTTCCTAGATTTGATACGTTACTAGCGAACCGATTACGGTAACTACTTGGGAGGGTAACGGGTAAGGCTAGGGTAAGTCCGGTAACCGCAATCTAACCTCAAAACCCTTAATTTAGTTGGCAACGTAGGAGATAGGTAATATGATTTTGATCTTTTAAATGGACATATTGTATACGTAGGTGTGTTGTAGTTGAAATAAAACATTGGTATAACTATAATATAACTTAATTGATGTAGATAACCTATGTTACAAAAGTACTTAGCGATTAGGTTATAAAACGGTTTATGAAAGGTTAACTTGAATAACAAAACAGGTTATTCTGAGATTACAGTGAGAATTGGGTCTCAAATTAGTGCCTTAGTTGTTGATCCTTATCTATAGTCGAGGGTTAAAATTTTAGTCGAATTGTACAAAAGCTGAAGTGCCTATTTTCAAAGAAGTTCGATGATACCTAAGCCCAACAGGAAATGGAACGGTGGCGGGGTGTGGATGCGGCGATGTGTCGCCAACTATGCTCCATCTTCTATCCTGCCTTCTATGTCTCAAAACAAATAAGCATAATTGGGTGAATTTCCCAAACGACTTTTTTTTTTGTCTTCATTGAAATTAGTATTTGAAAAAAGGAATATTGTTCTGTACTATTTTTTTTTGTATTCATTAGGTATTTATTGGGTTGTGGCATAAAATATTATTTGTCTAAGTCTATTTACAAAGGTAGAAATAAATACATAAACCTCTATTTTTGTCACATCGGTGCTGTCCCTCTACTTTTTTTACAAGCAAAAACGCTTATATCGTTATAAAAATAAGTAACTTAAGAATATAACTTATTCTATTTCATAGAATATTAGTTTTATTATTAATATGTAGCATATTTTATTACGTAATTCATAATATTTATTACTGAGAGGCATAAATGTACTTGTCTCGCAAAATTTTGTCATATCGCTGCACAAAAGTAATTTAAACCTAACTTTGCATCGATGAGTCCGACAGTGTCCCCACCCCAATTTTATTTCCCTCGTTAGTGTGTGCTAGTGCGCAGTCAGGACGGACGTGTGTCAAATCGCTGCATATTCCCGCCAATTACGTAAGTACGACATTTCAGTTACTTCCAAGCAATTATTTTATATTATCGGTGGTTGCATTTTTCTAGTGTAATGTGAAGTTTTATTACGATTGTTTGGTTCTAACAGACATAGTAAGTAAATTAGCATCATTATAGGTACTTGAATTTAGCCTAAATATTATACATTTTTCATAATTTTCAAAAAAGTCGATAATTTCTCACGTCGCTGTTCTCATATCGCTGTAATCGGTGGTCTTTTTTACCACCGATGTGATAATTTACACCGATGTGATAAGAAAAATCAATCGGTGTCTTAAATATCATATCGGTGTTTTGATTCATGATCGACGCATAGTTTTGTCACATCGGTGGATTGTTTTATCACATCGGTAGATCATATTATCACCTCGGTGTAATTTTATCATATTGGTAGACATAGTGTCATTTCATTAAAGTAAACAAAAAAACAATGGAGCATACCTACAACCATACATTATATACATACATACACACATATTATATTTTAAGAAAATAATACCCTTAGTTCAGGTATTCAGTTCTTAGTCACTCCTTCAAAAATGTATAAGCCTACTATTTCTTTTTTGATGTTCAAAGGTGGATAGATTATCATATCGCTGTATATGTATATCACATCGGTGAATAAATTTATCATATCGGTGTACAGAAAAGATAATCGGTGCCGGATTGTCACATCGGTGGAAACCAGAATTCAAACTGAATTTTCTCCATAGTCTTAAAAGATACGTTGATGGTTACCAATAAGGGAGTATTTAGTATCCTAAATATTACATTAAACATGAAAAAAATAAAAAATATATATAAATGAAAAAGTTCACCGATATGATAAGAAAAATGGCATTTGTTGAAATTCACCCAATTACTTACCTCTACACTATCGCCGACGATTCCGCGAAAGTGGCAAAGTTTCGGTCCAAACAAATCTTTATGACTATTGTGCCAGTGACACGAAAAAGAAGGCGAATATACAGTGATCTAATTGTAAAATCTGCTGGTATTTTGTGTTTGATGAAACTTGATTTTTAGGGTTCCGTACCCAAAGGGTAAAAACGAGGCCCTTTTTTTTGTTTACGGAGAGAATCCTTCAAAAGGCGCCTGGACGTTTGGGGAAAAGACCAGGGAGTGTGGGCTTTTTACCTCACTAAAACCACCCCGGTGATCACCATCAGCACGTAGAAGAGGCCCCATGACCTCTCGAAAGACCACCCCGGAGCCCCCTCTGTGCAACGCCTGTTAGGGCACATCACTGGGGAGACTGAAAAAGAGCCTCCCTGGAGGCTCACTGTGCACGGCACACAGACAAGACGGTGGCACGTGATCACTGTGCCACCGTCTTTCCTGGAGTCACTTGGTGGGCGGACAGAGTCCCCAATCTGAACACCCGCAACCCCGAAGTTCCGCTTACTTTTGATGCAGGCGGGGTTTCGGCGTTTTAGTCGTCGAGGCGGTTGCCTCCCCAACGCCTTCTTCTCCGAGCAGGATTGGCTCGCTCGCGATCCCACTCGGCGGCCTCCTTCTGGACCATCACGGTCTCACAGAAGGAGGCCATTTCCCTCAAGTTTTCTGTCTCTGCCAGCATGGCCCTCACAACTGCTGGCAAAGACAGGTCTCGCCCAATCTTGGTGACCCAGACCTGCTGCTCAGACGCCAGGGCACTCCTCGAGCGTATGCTGTGCAGAGTCAAGGTCGCCTCCGCAGTGATGGCAATTTCTCACTTACTGAAGCAACCGTGTCCGGTCAGTATCTAAGTGAGCCTGTAGCAGATGCGCTCCTCTTTTTTCAGCCAGGCTCCGAAGTGCGGCAGGACGGCTTCGACAACGCGCTCGCGCGAAAACCGCGGCTGCTGTAGCCGCTCGCGCCATCGCTCGAGCGCGTGTCGCCGTTCCTGCTGCCTCAGCCTTACTAAAGCGACTCCTAGCACGCTTTCACCATTCTGGCGGATGGCATGGATTCGGTTATAAACCCTTGCGTCCATGTCCGCCAGAGTATCCAGCGGCGCAAAGCGTGCCAGGAGAGTTGCCGCCTAAAAGGATACTGTTCTGTAACCTCGTGCGATACGAATGGCCACTATCCGCTGCAGGCTATTAATGTTAGTCCTGCAGCGTCGGACACCTGATTCCTTGACCAAACAGGTGCCCCATAAAGGACCATCGATCATACGAAACCTGCGTAGAGGCACCGTACTTTTTCCCGAGGTTCCCCGAGATTGAGCAGGAGTCTGTGCAAAACACCCACTGCCTTTTCAACTTGGGAACAAAATGCTCTTTGAAGACCCGACTGTCCAGGCTTAGGCCAAGATAGAAGGCCATACCGCCTCAGTTTTATGAGGCACTATCTTCAGACCCAGCTCGTGGATTGCCGCCACGACTCTTGCCACCCCAAGCACAGAAAGCTGGATGGTCTCGTCGAAACTGTACCCGCCAGCCAGTACCAAGGTGTCGCTGGGTAACACACGATACTAAAGCCGACGTGGAGGTCAACACGCAGGACCGCATCATATGCGAAATCCCACAGGGGAGGACCTAGAACCGACCCCTGCGGAACTCAGCACGTAATCTCCCTCCGATGTACGCTACCATCTCGGCCCACATAGCGAATTTGCCGGTCGACGAGTCTTTCGGCAATTAGTCTCGAATAGCTTGGAAACCTCGTCGAGCAGGCAAATGGGACGGTATGCAGAGGGAGACTGAGTCCATGCCTACCTTCCTCAACAATACCAATCCAGCCTCCTTCCAGTCGGAGGGGAACACACCCGTACAAAGACAGCTGCTAAACAACTGTCTTGTGCGGTTCCCTAGAATAGCCATAGCCAAAACCCACGCTCGGCCAGGGATGCCATCACGTGTTGCGAGCCCCCGTACGTCGAACAGCTTGCTCCAGCTCACCTTCAGTCACCGCCATCTCAATAGTCCAGTCCGCCGTACCCGTATCCCGCCGTAACCCTACGTAACCCGCTTATATTACTAATTAAAGAGTATTTTGTTACCTGTAACTGCCTCGTGGTATAATATTCGCAAGCTCTACCGCTAAGCCTTATACCCTGGGTTTGATTGCCGTGTCGAGTATTAGCAGTTACAAGGTGGTTTGTCCAACCGAAATTTCTCAGCACCAGCCCGGAGTCTGGATTTATGCCCTTTTGATGGTAATATTCTCACCCCCCATTTCGTGAGACTAAACGTAAACATTTCTGACTCATCGAGAAATACAGACGTGAAAAATCGAGTCTTTGGTCCCAGAGTACGGCCAACAATATTTATATATATTTTTTTATCCTTAAGCTAACGTTTGACCACTATCTCGTCTGATGGTAAGCGATGATGTGGTCGACGGTTTCTGAATTGAGTATTTGGAGTTAAGAACGTGTTTAAAACCTAATTAAATGCCAAATTTTGACAGGTTTTCAGACTAAATTACAGTTTGACAAATAATCAACATCAAAATTAAATGCTTGAAGCTCGAATTCTGAATCATCACTTTTTCGTATTAGTTGGTTCTGTGTTGACAATCTCTATTTAAATCGATGTAATTGGGGGCCTGTAGTTCTAAAATACAGGCCTAGGCGTAGTTTAGACTCGAGATCTCCCACAAATTACAACTTTTGTAAAGATATATGTCAACGTAAATAGTTATGACAAGGATGTAATTTGTGGAGATGAATAAACGTTTTTTTTATTTTGTTACATTCAACTTTTAAGCAATAAACGCCAATCGTATTGAACTATGCCTACCTAACTGTACCTATTGGCATTTTTGGTTGTCTCCTGATTGATATGGAGGGGAGTGGATTCTTTCTTTTTCCTACTCCTCCTTTATTCTTTTCTGATTAATTTCGTTGCGGGATTTTGAGAGAGAGCCAAGACAGTTAAATTTATTCTCCGGTACTTCGTCGAGCTTCATTGCCTCAGATCTGGTGGTCGCCACTGTTGATTCTGGCTTTCAGGAGTTGCAGTGGTTTGGGAATAGTGCGGTGGGATTGTCTCAAAAAATCTTATTGAACAGCAATCTGAAAGACTAAATTGAATTAGAAATTATTTGTGAGCTATCTTTAACTACCTCTAAGTAAGTATTTACTTAACATTGTAAGCCATTCTAAAACTATAGAATTTTATGCCGCGAATACGATCAAACAGAATTGCATTTCATACGAAATGAAAACAAATTAACTCGGTTGACATTTTCTGGAAAATTCTATACTTTGATTGGTGATTTGCGTGTCCGGGACCAGACCAACCGTTTTCACTGATACGATTGAACAAAACCAATACATAACAAACAATGACAATTGATAAAATATGTTAATAACATGAATAAAAAAAATTTTTTTCGGTATTGTGCAACTAAGAAACTTCAGAAACCGTTGTATCTAGAGTCATAACGGGTAGACAGAACCCCAAAATACAGTCATATAGTCCTCAATACCTGGGGGTATTGTTTTACCCAATTACTGGGTTGCGGAAGTCAGGGACGTATTTAACATTGGGCACCCGCTTAACGGCACCTGAGACATACGGCACCTATCGATATTTTTCGCAGGTGCCATTAAACTCCGTTAGTCTCTACCGCTTATGATTCTAGGCCCGCAATTACTTCTTAATGATTCTGGCATCCTGGTAGTTTGGGTATAAATGCTTATAATGTTCAAAATCTAACTAAAAAAGCAAAAGAGGAAGTTATATTTTTATACTCTCTACAAATTTTAATCTGAAATGGTTGAACATGCAAACAATTGGTAATAATTATGATGATTTTAAAGCAAGATTTAATTAGCCTATTAACATATATATAAAAACTACTATATAAATTAATAAGTACCTATAATAAAAAAAAGCCTTTATTACCAATCTTACAGTTAAAATTTTAACTTATTTCAACTTAATACTACCTTAGTGTTTATTTTTTCCATAAAATATACTTTTTCATCGACACCGGTTTCTCGATTGTCTTACTTTCCATAATAGGCCTCCCCAAATGCTCTCTACGAACATCAATCTCTTGCTTTTCTAGTCCAAGTCGTACCTGCTACCTTTTTGATGTCATCTTTCCATCTACCATACTTTCTGCCTTTCCTTCTTTTTTTGTATGTAGGACACCATTCTGTCACATCTTTCGTCTTTCTCTGCATTTCTCTGTCTTAGATCTTATTAAATGGCCTGCCCATTTCCACTTCAGTTTTTTAATTTGGTATTTTACATCTATGACTTTGGTATGTTTTCTAATTGTTGTTAATCTTATTTTGTATTTAATTTTTATGTTGAGTATACTTCTTTCCATTATATGTTGGCAGGTTTCTAATGCTTTTATATTTTATTTGTGCAGCTCCATGTTTGACACCCTTAGGTGATGCTCGGCAGAATACACGCATTAAATACTTTTTTATTTTATTTTATTTGTATTTCTGAATTCTTCATAACTTCTTTTAAAGATCAGTATTTCTTCCATCCTATGTTAATTTATTCTATTATTAATTTATTTTGTTGTGAGATCTGTTGGAGATATTATTTGGCCAAGATAAGTATACTCATTTACATATTGCAGTTCAGTAACGTTAATAGGTTTTATTGGGATTGCCGTGTGGTTTGTCATCAGCTTGGTTTTACTCGTATTTATTGATAAGCCCACCTTTTCACTTTTGTACACCACCAGTACTCTGTAACGTATCTGGGTCTTCATATATTAGTATGATATCATCGGCGAATCTAAGATGGTTTAGACGTGCTCCATTAACATTTATTCCGTAACCACTCCGTTCTAGTTGTCGAAATGCATGGCTCCAGGGTTGCAGAAAATAGTTTTGGTGATAAGGGGTCTCCCTGTCTAACTCCACGTCTTATGGGAAAACATTCAACTGCCCTCTCTTTGCGTATTTGCCGTCATATTTTCGTAATGTAATGTTTTTAACTATACGTAAATATTTATTATGGACTCCTTGTAAGGTGAGAGCCTCCCATATTTTTCCGTGTTTTAAGGAGTCAAAAGCTTTGTTGTAGTCTATAAACGCTAAGTATTAGTTAATGTCATATTCGTTGCATTTCTGAATTAGCTGTTTTATTGTATGAATGTGGTCCATGGTTGAAAAGCCACTACACACTAAAGCCTGCTTGTTATTTTGGCTGGTTTTCGTCCAAAGTCTTTGTCAATCGTTGCAGAATTATTTTAGAGAACATTTTATACACATTCGACATTAGCAAAATGGGTCTGTAGTTAGAAATATCATCTGTTTTCCCCCTTCTTATGAAGTATAATTATGGTTGATGTGGTCCATTGATACGGTTTATATTTAGTTGTTACAATTTCATTAAATAAATATATAATTGTATTCAGACAAATCTGTGTTGTTCCCAATAATATTTTTTTGAAATATATAGGTACTTATTCAAACGAATAAGTACCTATATATAAACTTAAATCAAATTAGAAAAACTAAGAACGCGTATGAAAAGGGCAGGGGTCATTGGGTGTAAAAAAAATCGTCCATTCATTAGCCTTTTCTATATTGTTGACTCTCTCTCTCTGAAGAGAGACATACTAACTAAGACCGCAAGGGAAAATTTTTGATACCCAAAATACTTACTGAATGAATAATCCCATTAAATATTGATTTATTACAGTACCTACAGGGCCAGATATGATCAAAAACTTATTAAAAAAACCATCGTTGATGTTATATCAATTCCAAGTGGATTTTGTCCTTACTGAATGTTCTCTGTTCCGTCCCTATTCCATCAGTTTTTTTTTTGTACTAGTTATGCAGCTTTCCTGTATTTGCGTATGATTTGTAAGGCATACGCGTATAAGCAACAGTTCAGACTGCCGTATCTTTACTATTTAAAAAATATTCAAGTTCAGCAAATAAATCCAGGAGCAGAAGCATTTCCCTAGTGTAAAACATAATATTTACAGCTTAAAACGACTTTTTCATCTCCGCTGAGCCACAATAGCAACCGTTGAAAACACGGAATGATAATATTGTTCCGGCTGTTTCAGGGAAAATGCAACTTGCTTCTTGCACATAAGGTTTGGATTGCTATGGTTTATGGAATTATTTTTGGTAACATAACGTCTGGTTAACCAGACCGTAGACGTACATTCAAAGTGCGTTAACTTTTATAAGCAAGCGTTAATTTTCCGATGTGAAGCATGATAATTTTATGCAGAGGTAAGGCAGGAAAAATTTAATACAAATCAGAGCGAATAAATATGTTTGACATCACCAACGTAATCTGCGTCCAAATTGGTGAAGAAAAACATCGTGAGGAAACCGAAAAGTCCTAGAACACAAAATTGGAAATGTGACATCTACCAAACCGCAATGGGCCCGTGTGGCAGATTACAGCCCACGGAGAGGAGGCCAGTGTCCCAGCAGTGGGAATATTATAGGCTGATTAGGATTATGCTTATTCTCAAAATAGGTATATCGCAGTCTGACCAGCTGTAAAACTCTTTGTGGAATAGATATTATTTTGCAATAATCATACGCGATTATTATGTTACAATAGAGGGCAATCCGCGCGATCTATAAAATGGGTCCTCGCGAGTCCCACAGAGAAAAATTTAAAGAGATCGATATACTGACTCTCACTTCACTTTATATTTTGGAATGTATTTTGTATGTCCGCAAAAATCAAGGGGTTTTCAAAACTAGAAGCGACTTTCATAATTTAAATACACGCAGTATACACGAAATTGTAATACCCAAATTCAGATGAAAAAATAAAACCGGCCAAGTGCGAGTCGGACTCGCGCACGAAGGGTTCCGTACCATTATCGCAAAAAACGGCAAAAAAATCACGTTTGTTGTATGGGAGCCCCCCTTAAATATGAATTTTATTCTGTTTTCAGTATTTGTCATTATAGCGGCAACAGAAATACATGTTCTGTGAAAATTTCAACTCTCTAGCTGTCACGATTCATGAAATACAGCCTGGTGACAGACAGACAGACAGACGGACCGCGGAGTCTCAGTAATAGGGTCCCGTTTTTACCCTTTGGGTACGGAACCCTAAAAATGAAATGAAATGAAAATAGTTTATTGGTAAAACAAGTTTAGGTAGAAACAATTTTTCTGATTGGATCCTCCTTTAGGCAGATAGTGCCTGTATTAGGAGAGTCCGCTCTTCCATAGCAAGACGTATTATACAAAGAGAAAACAAATTATAAAAAATAAAAAAAATATGCTAAAACTACACAAATTAACATTAACTTAAATCAAATGTGTGTATGTGTGGATGTAAGTATGTGTGTGAGTTTATGTGAGTGGGTGTGTAGCCTGTAGGTGTGACTGAGAGTATATGAGTGTGAGGGTGTGTTTGTAATAAGGTTTTAGAAGTGTTTCGGTATCATGGTAGGTAAGCGTTTGTATCCATTCCACGTTTTTTTTGTACTGACATATTAGTTTTTGGGGTAAATGTAGATGTATTTATTGATTTTATTATATAGCGCAGGAGATCTTTTGCTAAATTGCATACTGGCAAGCAAGTCCTTGTCCTAGGGATATTTAATATCAAGTCTTTCCTTCTTTTTTTCAGTATGCCAGCATCATAGGAAAGAGACTTATGTTTTTAATTTAATTTGTGTAATATAAAGTTTCCTGACTGAGAACAGGTTACTAACTCGAAATAGGTCTTCAGTAGGATATCGTTTTTTTTTAAAGTACATACACTTGATATGAGCGCGTTGCGCCCTCTCCACCGTTAGAAATTTCGTTTTGGCAGCACCACCTCAGACAGGTATACAATATGAAAGTACTGACTGGACTAGCGCAACATAAATCATCTTAAGGAAATCTATTTGATGGCCTGAATGATTATTGGCAGTCCTGGGAACGACGTATCTAAGAGTCCTAAACATCCAGCTTAATGTCCTGACTCTATTGGCAACCTGCTCAATGTGTGGGTACCATGACAGTCTTTGGTCCACGATAACACCTAAGTACTTAATATGAGGTACTTTGTTGATTGTTGAGCAACCACAACGATTACTGTTATTGCAAGTATGTATTTTAAGATTAAAATCTTCCTCTGGTTGTGTACGTTGACAAACACTGAAGCAAATGTAATTTGTTTTTGTGATTTTTAATGTAAGCAAATTAATTGTTAACCACTTGGCGATTTTAGCCAAACCTGTCTCAGTACCAAGTTTAAGATTCTGCCAAGTATCAACAGTGAAGATTACAGCAGTATCATCCGCGTAAGAGAAGACTTGTGCGTTTACAACATTCATGTTACAAAGTTCATTAACGTAGAAAAGGAACAATGTAGGTCCCAATACGCTTCCTTGGGGGACACCGTATGACGTATTTGCGTCTTCACTAGTGTACTGACCCACTCTAACCCTCTGTTTCCTGTTTCTGAGATAATCCTTGAAAAGGCCAATAAGCACCCCGCGAACCCCAATAGATTCCAGCTTTCTTACAAGGATTGGGACAGAGATGGTGTCAAAGGTTTTTTTTAGATCTAAAATACAGTTATACATTTTTTACCTTTGTCAAGCTGTTCGGTAATATGAGTACTTAGTGCAGTAACTGCATCTTCAGTGGAAACCCCTCGACGAAAGCCAAATTGTGACTCAGATAGTACGTTGAAATCTTTTAGGTATGTTAAAAGCCTTATATTGATAAGGTTTTCTATTATTTTTGATATAGATGGTAATACAGATAAAGGCCGGAAGTTGGAGACATCGTCTCTGTCCCCATTCTTGTACACTGGCGTAATAATAGCTAGCTTTAAAGAAGTCGGGAAGATGCCTACACTAAAGCAAAGATTAGCAAGATTTTTAATTATGGGAACAACCTCCTTTCTTATATATTTTAGAAATGCGGTAGAAACATTATCGCAACCAGACGCACTGTCAGATTTTAGACTCATTAGGATATGATTCACTTCATCATCGTCAGTGTCCAACATAACGAAGGAGTTGGGTTGAGTTGATTGTAAACAGTCTAGGTCATTATGATCATAGGTTAACGCTGGCTAGATTTTTTAAGCAAGGCTCTTACCAATATTCGCGAAATATTCGTTAATATAGTTGACTGATTCTAAAGGAGTCGATTTTATATTAAGTAAGTCTGTATTGCAATTGCTAGGTTTATTTGTGAAAGTTATTGTGTTAATGCTTTTCCAAAGTAGTTTATTGTTAGCAATTGATTTTGTAATTAATTCTCTTTCATATTTACGTTTTAATTTTTTGATAAGATTGTTACAGTGATTTCTATATCTTATATGTTATTTTTAATATGTCTTAATATCTTTTTGTTGCTTGTTACGATTTTTAATACAACGTAAAATTCCTGGGGTTATCCATGGTTTTACAATGCGCTTACTGTTAGGGATTTTAGTAAGAATAGTACTTTTATCGATGGACTCCGTTAGCTTGTTTACTAGAAGGCTAGCTAGAGTTTCAGGATCATTACAAAAAAGTAAATCTGCTAGATTACTTTCCTGCACGCACTTAAGTCATCATCATCATCATTTCAGCCGAAAGACGTCCACTGCTGGACATAGGCCTCCCCCAGGCGTCGCCACATTGACCGATCCCGTGCGTCTCGCATCCAGCGCCTTCCCGCAACCTTAACCAGGTCATCGGTCCACCTAGTGGGAGGCCTTCCAACGTATCGTCTTCCAGTTCGCGGTCGCCACTCCAGAACTTTTCGGCCCCATCGGCCATCCGTTCTGCGAGCAATGTGCCCTGCCCACTGCCACTTAAGTTTGGCAATTCTTCGGGCTATGTCGGTAACTTTGGTTCTCCTGCGGATATCATCATTTCTGACGTGATCACGCAAGGAAATTCCGAGCATAGCCCTCTCCATTGCCCTTTGGGTGACTTTAAGCTTTCTGATAAGGCCCATTGTGAGCGACCACGTCTCGGTCCCATAGGTGATCACTGGCAACACACACTGGTCATAGACTTTTGGCTTGAGACTCTGCGGTAAATTGGACGAGAAGATACCACGCAACTTCCCGAACGCCGCCCAGCCGAGTCGGATTCGACGGTTGACCTCTTTCTCGAAGTTGGACCTACCCAACTGGACCGTTTGTCCCAGGTAAACATAATCGTCTACAACTTCAAGTGTAGAGTCTCCGATCTTGATAGGAGTGGGTGTTACATGGGCGTTCACCATGACCTTGGTTTTGTCCATGTTCATTTTAAGACCCACTCTTTCGGAAGCTCTACTAAGGTCATCGAGCATTTTACTGAGGCTCTCCATGGTCTCAGCCATGATCACTATGTCGTCGGCAAACCGAAGGTGAGTGATGTACTCGCCATTAACGTTGATGCCAAGCCCCTTCCAGTCCAGAACCTTGAAGACGTCCTCCAGCGCAGCAGTGAACAGTTAAGTGCACCGCACCGCACCGCAAGTGCTTGCTCAAAATCTACAGTGGATCTAGTTTTTTTAGCTAATGGGGTATTTTTAATTTTGATAGGGATAGAAGTGTGGTGTAGTGATATGTAATACTAGTGTGTAAGATAGCGATGGATACTGAGATTTTTTGTTTGTTTATTTTCAACATAAAATGGTCTAAACCGTTTTCATTCCTGGTAGGTAGAGTATGCACAGGTAATATTCCGTACAGGGATAGCATGTCAAGGTAAGTAGTTCTGTTTCTGTGTGTTTCTGTTTATATTAATGTCCCCCGCTATAATAATATTTTTCTGAATTTGTAGAGTATCCAGATAAGAACTTAAGGAACTGATAAAAGCCTCAGTGTTCATGCTTTAAGGGGATCTATAAATGCATAATAGAATATTATTCAGTATTTCCAGCTGCAAACAAGACGCCTGGGATAGTTTCATTTCCTTAACTTTAGATTTTAGATATTTTTTTATATAAAACTAACCCATCGTTTTGGTTCAACTGGTGGGACGTTTTATAGGACGAGTTATTATTTAGTTGAGGGATATTTTTTCCAGGAGTTAGTCGACATTCAGTTAGTATAATAACGTCAGTTTCGAACTTGAAATTCGAAAGAGTAATAACAAAATTGACAAAGTTACAAGAGATACTCCTTATATTTTGAGCGACAACAGTAAAGTCATTTCTTTTTATATTTATGTGTTTAGCTCATTCCGAACAGTCACATTCAATACTGCGCGCAATATTAATGCTATCTAGCTCATTAAGGGTTTGCAATGAGTCAACCATTATATACATTTATCGATAGAAAGGACGTGCCATCAAGTTGTTTTGTTGTTAATTTAAAAGTATTATGGTTTTTCGCAGTTTTACACCGAATTTGAAACCGTTTTTTAATAGTGTATTTAAGTGTGGAATTAATGTTGTTGGTATGTTTTTGAGTATGTATAAGTAAGTGAATGTGAGTTTGGCGTGCAAGTAAATAATTATTGAGTTTGAAGTAACGAAACAACAAGCTGAGTAATATGTTCTTGAGTGATTATTGGTTTTATGATATAAAGAAAAAGTGTATACACAAACAAAGACAAAGGTTCGAGAGAAAAATACATGGTAATAAAACAGAGGTGATCTAAGCAAATTATTTAAAGTAGGCAAATACATCAAAAAACAGAAAAACAATAACATGATGTCTTCCTGTAGTAACCAACTAAGACTTATTAGGTAATCGAAATATCTTAGTCACTTGCTGATTTTCAGCTGATGAATCTGCTGCTCATTACTAACAGTTATGGTTGGCGAATGTTCGTCTTTCCAGCAATATTTAAAGTCACCAGATTAAGTTAGGCCCCAAGCAAGAAAATGCAAGCGGGAACCCTTTGCAGTGAGATGCTCAGAGAGGAAGATAGGAGTATCTTCCTGCGATTTAAAGCCTAGATCTTACAGCATAACTTGGATTTATATTTAATCATAAATGCCTTACCCATTTTCATAATTTCTGATTTAATTAGGGTCGAGCCGGTTTCAACAATTATTGGCGTGTTAATTATCTCACTATTTTTCTCACGTGTTCTATAGATGTCTTTTATATCGCATTTTGTGAAACTGCAGTCTAGGTTTTTAGCGAGAGACATAGCCTTTTCAATCAGATCCTCTATAGTTTCGTTTGTTCTTCTAGGTACATTCTTTATTACAAAATTGGTCTTCTGATTGCTGATTTGCATTATTTCAAGTTTATCCTCTAGAATTTTGATGTAATTTTTGTCTTCCCTAGCCTGGCCTTCCAGTTGCTCAATTTTCTTTCTAAAATCTTCATTTTGGGCAGTAAGATAAGCAATGGAGCTCTCTATTTTGTTACTCGTGTTCTGCATTTCCTTTAAAGTAGTACTAATGTGCTGAGTCTCTTGTTCATGTTTTACGGAGAAGAGGCCCAGCATCTTTCTTATCTCTTCCTTGAACTCCCCTAACTGCTTATCAAGGGAGTCATCCATGTCGTCTCGGCTTAACTTCATCCGCTGGAATACATAGTTTGGGGGTGTTCTTAGCTCTGACTGGTTAACATTCGTTTCCGATAGCGACTTGTTCATTGTTGACTCCTTAAGTATTAGGACACCAGGAATATAAGATGTAAGTAGCGATGATTAATGAGTTGGGGTTGGGGTTGCTAGGATTCCTTTCAAAGATGTTATAGCAATAAGTTGCAGCGAGGAGTATCCTATAACGCCCGACAGATATTAAAGCAATACAGGTCACTACAATTTGGCCATACAACTGCTTCAGGCGTTTTTGGATGTTTCTTCAATGTTTGCGGGTAATCGGCATAATTTTGAGTAATTCTATTCACTGCGTTAATTGTTCTGGGTGCTCTATCCCATCAATCAGAGCACCACCGATGCAACTAATAGTGACACAGTTCGCCAGCCACATAATTTGTCCAGTCACACAAAAGGATATCACTTTCAGCCAGTTTTTACACTAAAAAGGTTTAATTTAGCGAGAGCACTCTGAACATGACCTTACTCTCAAAACAACGGTGGAAAAGTCCCAACGATTAACGAAAACTAGCTATCTTTTCTTATAAACAGTATACGCTTTTATAACAAGTTGCCAAAGTCAGTTATAGAACTGACCGATGGATAGTTCAAAAATCACATCAAACGTGTCCTTATTAAAAAAGCATATTATAAAATCAAGGACTACGTTGAAGATAAAAAAAAAATGGCTTTAGCTCCTTCTGCGCATGCGGCTTCCCTGGTAACTCACAAACAGCACAAATATGTGGATGTCTCTAACTATTCTCAATCTCATTTTTTCTTCATATAATAAGATTGTTTAAAATGGTTTTCAATCATCTGTATAGCCCTTTGCTAAGAATAGTTACAGCACTGATAACAACATTTGTGCCACATGTTAAATTTAGTCTTGTTATACTTTGTAAAGATTCTTTTACCGATTGTTTTGTAAATGTGTGAACATTGTAGGCTTTTTAGATTTCTAGATTGTTAACATGTGTTACCATTTTATCTCATTTTACTTTTTTTAAATCTTTTGTTCATTTATTTCTTCTTTTGCTCATTTTTTTTTTTTTTTAGTTTTTTACGACTTATTGTCGGGCCTGCGATGTCCCCCCATCTAAGTACTGCTGTGTCATGGAAATATTGTAAAACCAAACATTTTTTTAAAAGAGTAACCATGGAGTTTCTTGCCGGTTCTTCTCCATAGGAAACGACCAAACCGAACCGTGCACCTTTTGTCGACGTTTTATACGAGTAAGTGCCCATGTAGGCCTTTGTGAAATAAAAATTATTGATTTTGATTTTTGATTTTATGGCGACTGTGATGACAGGACAGGACAAGACTTGGTCAACGGCA
The DNA here is from genome assembly GCA_949775005.1 of Orthosia gothica. Classification (NCBI taxonomy): domain Eukaryota; kingdom Metazoa; phylum Arthropoda; class Insecta; order Lepidoptera; family Noctuidae; genus Orthosia; species Orthosia gothica. Next base: position 25,293,007 of record OX459041.1, read on the forward strand.
TGCTGTACAAATTGTGGGCCAAAGTAGCACAGAGCTAACGCCCAGCGAAAACTAGGCAGATATCTGTATGGTGTATTCAGTGATTCTTGTGAGGTCTTTGACCGTGATATAGACAGAATATGCTAATAAGAATAAAGTAAAGAAAATATTTATTTCTCAGTATATAGTCGATTGAGTTCTTACATTTAACATTGTTTCACACAATGGTAGTACCATTGCTGATGTATAAATATTAAATTATAAGCTAGATACATGCAAATCAAAACTCGGAACATTGTAAGAATATTTTATGATATTTTGTATTTAGTTTATCAATTTTAATAAATATAAATCATATTGTTGAAAATTTCAATCATAACATCGAAAAATTAATTATTATGTCAAAAAATAAATCGTAATGTTATAAAATAAATCATAATGTCAAAAAATAAATCATCATGTCAAAAAATAAATCATCATGTATTGTGACATTGTAATTTCAGTTTAATTTAAAATTTGAAATAGTGATTTTTTATTGAATTAAAATTAAATTAAATTTATTTGGAACAAAAACATGTATACATAGAATTAAATTGTGTACGGAAATGGCCGCATTAGTGAGACTGTGTCGCAGCCATTAACACCCACCTCCAGAAGGGCGACGACAACGTTCCAACATTATTTAAAAGAAAATAAATACCAATAAAAATTAATTAACATCAAAAATCAATCAATAAAAATTCAAATTCAAATTACACTAAAAATACAAATTAAATCAATTACCCAGTAAGAATTAAAATCAAATTAAAATAAAGTTACAATTAAAATGATAAATAAAATTATAATAGAATTGCAAATTAAAATTTTTTATATTCAATTTTTTGAAGTAAAATCAAAATCACAACACTCAAAGAACAAAAGTAAAAAATAAATAAAAATAAACGAACAATAATGAAAATAAAAATCAAAGTCAAGGTAAAAATCAAAACAAAACCAATAATTATTAAAATATTAAAATTAAAAACAGATTAAACCAGATTAAACCCTCAACAAATTAATATAAGATAGACATGTGTATGCGTGCACACATGTGTATGTTCCGTATGGTGCCGGACGTTAAGAATTTCACCATCCCATGTCTTCCCGTGGGTGTCGTAAAAGGCGACTAAGGGACAAACCAGAGAATGGGCAGCAGCGTTCTCTGTGCTCCTATAACAACCATACTGCGATCGCCAATCCGCCTGCCAAGCGTGGCGATTATGGCAAAACCCCCCCTATGAATAGCACAAATAAAAAATGGCCCCTAGTGCCCGGCAGCCCGCCTACCCTCGACTACGGTAGCGGTCGAGGTTACGGCATGGCAAGGGGTGCTAAGAATCTCCGGACGAGATCCGGCTACCCCAACAATCACCGACGACTGGACCTTGCAACGTACAACACGCGCACACTTCGGACCGACGAGAAGATCACCGAGCTCGAAGAGGAATTGAGCAGGTTGCGATGGAGCATTATAGGGTTATCTGAAGTCCGAAGAGAGGGGGAGGACTCTATAATCCTCAAATCCGGTAACCTGCTCTATTTCCGAGAGGGTGACCGGCAGTCCCAAGGTGGTGTCGGGTTTATCGTCCACAGGTCCCTTGTGAACAACGTGGTGAAGATCGAGAGTGTGTCGACCAGGGTGGCGTACCTTATACTCAGAATATCCTCTAGATATTCGCTGAAGGTCATACAGGTGTACGCCCCAACCTCGGCACACCCCGACGACGAGGTAGAGACCATGTATGAGGATATCTCCAGAGCCATGCATGGTTTCAAAACTCACTTCACCGTTGTCATGGGGGACTTCAACGCGAAACTGGGCAAACGAGACGAGGATGAGCTGCAAGTGGGGCAATTTGGAGTTGGACGACGGAACCACCGGGGTCACCTACTGGCCAGTTTTATGGAGAAGAAGGGCCTCTATATGATGAACTCCTTCTTCAAAAAGCGTGAACACAGGAAGTGGACCTGGCAGAGCCCCGATGGTGCAATAAAAAATGAGATCGACTTCATCATGTCAACCAAGAAGCAAATGTTCAATGATGTCTCTGTGATCAATTCGGTAAAAACCGGGTGCGATCACCGCATGGTAAGAGGCACATTGAACATTAAGCTTGAAAGGTCTCGACTGATGAAGTCCACGCTCCGTCCAGCACAGGTCTAGGTCCAAAACCCCGAGAGCTTTCAGCTCGAACTCCAGAATCGTTTCGAGTGCCTGGGGAGCTCCGTGGACGAATACAGCGACGGGTTCGTGGAAGCTGTCCATACGGTCGGGTCTAAGTTTTTCAAGACCCGTCGTACAGATAGAAACAAAAAGCTCTCTGATCATACCCTCAAGCTTATGAAGGAGAGGCGTGAGATGATCCTGCAGTCTTCAGATGAGGCGTGCAAATACCGGCAGATCAATAGACAGATCTCTAAATGCTTGAAAAGAGACCTCCGCCGCTTTAATACCGAGCGTATTAAAGACGCGATTGAGCGAAATAAAGGCTCCAAGGTGTTTTCAAGGGATCTGTCTATTGGGCAGAGCCAGCTCACGAAACTTAAGACCGATGATGGCAGGATTGTATCCGCCAAACCGGAGCTTCTGAGGGAGATCGAGAGTTTCTATGGGCAGTTGTATAGATTCGCAACGGGTTTACTGGTTGACGTGAACCAGTAAACCCGTTGCGAATCTAGCAAACGACCCAAGAGCTAGATTGACCCGACACTATACCGAAGATATCCCGAACGTCAGCCTGTACGAGATTAGGATGGCTCTGAAACAGCTTAAAAACAACAAGGCGCCGGGTGATGACGGAATCACGGCTGAACTCCTGAAAGCGGGTGGAAAACCGGTCCTCAAGGCCCTTCAGAAGCTTTTTGATTCCGTCATACTCGAGGGCAAAACGCCACAGGCATGGTGCAGGGGTGTGGTGGTACTCTTCTTCAAGAAGGGCGACAATGCCCGGCTGAAGAACTATAGGCCCATCTCGCTTCTTAGCCATGTTTACAAGTTGTTTTCAAGAGTCATCACGAATCGTCTCGCGCGCAGGTTTGACGATTTCCAGCCTCCCGAACAAGCCGGATTCCGAAAAGGCTTTAGCACCGTAGACCACATACATACGCTGCGGCAGGTTATACAGAAGACCAAAGAGTATAACTTGCCTCTCTGTTTAGCGTTTGTGGACTACGAGAAAGCCTTCGATTCGATCGAGACTTGGGCTGTACTACAGTCTCTCCAACGGTGCCAGATCGACTACCGGTACATTGAGGTGTTGAAGTGTCTGTACAAAAACGCCACCATGTCAGTCCGTCTTCAGGATCAGACCTCGAAACCTATCCTTCTCCAGCGCGGCGTAAGACAGGGAGACGTAATTTCTCCGAAACTGTTCACTGCTGCGCTGGAGGACGTCTTCAAGGTTCTGGACTGGAAGGGGCTTGGCATCAACGTTAATGGCGAGTACATCACTCACCTTCGGTTTGCCGACGACATAGTGATCATGGCTGAGACCATGGAGAGCCTCAGTAAAATGCTCGATGACCTTAGTAGAGCTTCCGAAAGAGTGGGTCTTAAAATGAACATGGACAAAACCAAGGTCATGGTGAACGCCCATGTAACACCCACTCCTATCAAGATCGGAGACTCTACACTTGAAGTTGTAGACGATTATGTTTACCTGGGACAAACGGTCCAGTTGGGTAGGTCCAACTTCGAGAAAGAGGTCAACCGTCGAATCCGACTCGGCTGGGCGGCGTTCGGGAAGTTGCGTGGTATCTTCTCGTCCAATTTACCGCAGAGTCTCAAGACAAAAGTCTATGACCAGTGTGTGTTGCCAGTGATCACCTATGGGACCGAGACGTGGTCGCTCACAATGGGCCTTATCAGAAAGCTTAAAGTCACCCAAAGGGCAATGGAGAGGGCTATGCTCGGAATTTCCTTGCGTGATCACGTCAGAAATGATGATATCCGCAGGAGAACCAAAGTTACCGACATAGCCCGAAGAATTGCCAAACTTAAGTGGCAGTGGGCAGGGCACATTGCTCGCAGAACGGATGGCCGATGGGGCCGAAAAGTTCTGGAGTGGCGACCGCGAACTGGAAGACGATACGTTGGAAGGCCTCCCACTAGGTGGACCGATGACCTGGTTAAGGTTGCGGGAAGGCGCTGGATGCGAGACGCACGGGATCGGTCAATGTGGCGACGCCTGGGGGAGGCCTATGTCCAGCAGTGGACGTCTTTCGGCTGAAATGATGAATGATGATGATGATGTGTATGCGTGGGTATATTAAAGAGTATCTGAGTGTGAGGGTAATTTTGACATTGTAATTTCAATTTAATTTAAATTTTGATAGTGTTGTTGTGTCTTTATTTTTGTATTGTTTGTCTAGTGCAACTAATTTTGTACGCCATAAATAGCAAAACATGTACCCAATTCACATCAATATAAGACCTTTATACTGTACTCATGTTGTACAAAATAAATATATCTTATCTTGTCCAATATAAATCATAACGTCAAAATAAAAAAATATAATTAAAGAATGCATAATAATGTCAAAGTACTTATATCATTATTAATATTTAAATTACAATATCAAAATGTATGATTTAAAAATTCATTGACGGAATAAAAACATGTCTAAGAGCCAATCAAACATTCTACATTTAAACTCATTAATTGGTAACATTCTCAGGGCAGGTGGTATTTTATTATGAATTTTAATTGTCATACAACTGGTTTTTCCACTGTATAATTGCAATCTCTGAGCAGGTACTAGTAATTATCCGGCAATTTTTTTGTTCAGTTTTTGGAGACAATTCTCCAAAAACTATTAAAATTCATTCGATTTTTTTTTTACAAATAGACAAACTTCAACTGTTGTAGTTTAACTGTATATTTTCCGTCAACAAAACAACAGACAGAGTAACGTAAATGTAGAAAGGGAAACTTCTCTATGTACAGAACCACACAACGTTAATCGCATACAATTTTAGTATGACGTAACCGAGTTTCTAAAATATGAATAAAAATACCGGAGGGGTTTTTATACGAGCATGTTGAAAGTATGTAGAATAAAAACTGGCTTATGACTTTTGAAGGTTTTTTTTTGAAAAAAACAGATATCCGTTGAAAATTATTCACAGAACTTTTAATTTTCCATGGAATTCTAAAACATGTAGGTCCTATTTTTAAAGTTCATGATAAATTTAAGATCTTTTTGAACTTTTTAATTAAACTTTCTCTAGTGAAACATTATGAATAGAGGCAACTTAAACATTGATTTGGCTTTAATTTTTATTTTGCTACCGAATAAACGAATATGCTTTGTTCTTATTTTAACGATATCTACTCGGCGAAAAGGGGATCTCGCATCAGCCTCTTAACAAACAACTAACACCATTCCAGCGATGTTTGGAAAATAACCATTTAAACAATTTATGAATAAACTTCACAATATGCTCCTTTTGCATTCCTTCTCCCTTACGGGTATGCCATCAAAAGTTGTTCCAGAGTCGTTCCAAGTTATCGGCACACATGCCAATATGGCAGCCAAATCGAAAGTACAGTCGAACTAGTTAATACATGGCCTATTCAGCCGAAAATTCATCCGAAAACTTGAAAATGTTGAAGGGAAGTTTATAGTGCACCTAGAAATTTTAAATAATACGAATATTGTGTTAACAGGGTCGTGTAATTGTGATAATTATGTTTGTTTTACCAAATAGAAGTGTGGAAAAGGGAGTCCAGCCGTCGTGTGTTTTCTAAACAACAAGGTTAACAAAAAAAAAAAAAATACATTTATAAACTATGTATTGCGGTTTCAGACGAATATTTTTAAATTAAAGAAAAATGCCAAATAGGTTTTAAAATGTCGTCATTTTATTGATATGAAACCAAGATCGGAAACTAATTATCAATGTTAACAATTTTCTGCTAAAGAAATGTAATGTTCAAGCAAAATTCAAATTCGAATTTTATTAGAATGTCTGTACTAAATTACGCTTAAGACAATTCAGGAATCAAACTGGTCGATAGTACTTAAGATATTAGTATGCATGCCTTCACTCTCATGTCGCCATGTGTCACCAAACATTGTACTGAGCATATATTAGATAGATATAATTAATTAGGGATAAATCTTCTCCATTGTTTTGTTTAGGATCCGATCAAATATCAGTATTGTAGTGAATTTTCCTTCTTAGATGTTCTTTGGAACCAAACGGCAGAGTAGGGGAAATCTGTCAAGATAACGGTTGAAAATGATAGGTTTAACTTTTATATCATTCAAAGATATTTTAAAAGCTTTTTAGTTATTTTATTCTTAGTTCGAGTATCAGAAAAAAAACACAATACCATCGTCCTTTGTGCTCTTTAATTTTTCTTCTACTGTTAGCTGTGTTACCTAAGGAGACTAATGATTTTGAAGTAAAGATTACCTAAAAAACATTAGAACACATAACCTTGCGATTATGATGTCAGAAGTAATCGCAAGGTTATGTGTACTCGATCGAATATAGCTTTTTCCGAGATACGACGATAAACTGATCAAATTGATTTATAGGTGGTCTCTACAGTGGTAATGCTCAAAATGCTCGTCCATTTGAATAACAGGAAGCATACGGCCCGCCGCCGGATGTGGCTGCGATGCGGGATAACTTCTGGTTCCGGGGTCCCTGACAGCTAGTGACATATTAGTGTGGGTATGTCGTGAGCCGTATTGTGAGGACGTGTTATACGTGGAACATGTCTTCGTAATAATCTGTTTAGTATGTTATTATATCAATGTGTTGCTTGTAAAACATTACTTGCGGGCGTTATGGTGATTGTTATTGACGTTCAAGAAAGTGCTGCCCTAGTTGGAACAAATTATTGTTGATTGGATTTTTCTACGCACCTTATGATGCAGCATTTTAAGCCACTTTGGACTAACTATCTCAAAACAGTAATGGAAAACATCGTGAGGAAATCAGCATGTCCTAAAACCAAAAAATCGAAATATAAGTTTTTAAGCTGACATGGTCACAATCATTAGAATTAATATTTGTTTCGGGATATTTACCATGTATATTTTGAATTTGGTTGAGAGCTCGATATTTCGGCACCGTTACAAGCGCCATGATCACGAGAACTAAAGTCTTTGCGGTTGGGTGTTATTTACGAACTGACATATCTGTCTACCCTCTTCTTCACTCGTTTTCCACGCACGATACCGCTACCACCAGAACTCGTCTCACTAGTTACTCGACATTGTTCACGACAGACGATACTTACTGTATCCACTTTTGACACTCGTTCAGTAGTTTTACAACCTTTACATAGTTGAACCACTGGATTCCAGGCTTGCGACAATTGAAACCCGTCGTCCCTATTGTCTCGACAGAACGCCATTACATACCTAGAATGGTTCGGGAAGCAATTGAAATAACCAAGTGCAAAAAGTGTCCAGAGCCTTGAACATCGTCGCCGAGTTGCCAGCTTGTCGGCTTTTTATCGGTTACATTTCGAGGAGTGTGCGATGGAATTGCATAATCTAATTCCGTTTCATACATGGTGGACATCCCACCTAGAAATACTTTCATCATGCGCACAGCTAAGGAGTGGCATTCCCTGCCGGAGTGTTTGCCGATAGCTACAATATAGTGTGATAGTACGTAGTATAGTGTGCAGTGCTATTCTGGGTCGAATGGTCCTCACATATATGAATTTATTAATGTAAATATTGTAAAACACCATTTTTTTTAAAGATTGAGTTTCTTGTGCATTCTTATCCATGACAAGCTACTTTTCCGAATGCACGGTAGAATCAACTTTTATTACTTGTAATTTTAATTTTTGTTTGACGTTCAATAGTGCCGCTTATTGGCCTAGTTGAATAAATTTAACATTGATTTGACTATGACTTGCTTGCGACTATGAATTGGGTTAAAGGCAGGTGGATGATAGCGTAACAAAGTTCCTCTTGTTTGTGGTTTGTGCAGCTACAATGAAAGGGAATTAAACATAACGCAAAGTTTTTCTAATGATTGCAATGCTAAAATACCAACCATTTAGAGCAGCGGTGAATTAATAATAGGTAATATTGGCTTTAGCTCTTGTTGCGGTTCAGTTACAAAGGCCTCAAAAGACGGGGTTAGAACCCTGCGCATAACTAGAATCTAAAAAAAAAAAAAGTTCTGTCATCATCATCTTACTGCCCCTGTCCTATTCGACGCAACACGCTTTCTTCTTTCATACCGTCCTGACCGTCACGCCATCACTGAGTCCCTTTTCTTTCACATCACTCCCGCGGCCGTCCCCTCCCTCTCCATCTAATCACATTTATATTCAAAAGACAAAGACAAAAGATATTTATTTCAACTGGGCCACCAAGCGGCACTTTTGAATGTCACAATTTAAATTTAAATGGAATACAAGTTGATTCTACCGTGCATTCGGAAAGTAGCTAGTTATGGAGAAGAATGCACAAGAAACTCCATACTTTTTAAATTTACATGGAATAAAAGTTGATTCTACCGTGCATTCGGAAAGTAGCTTGTTATGGAGAAGAATGCACAAGAAACTCCATACTTACACTTTTAAAAAAAAAAAATGATTCTACCGTGCATTCGGAAAGTAGCTTGTTATGGAGAAGAATGCACAAGAAACTCCATACTTACTCTTTAAAAAAAAAAAAAAGATTTTTACAATATTTAGGTACATGAGTACATACATTAATAAATTCACATATGTGAGGACAATGCACCCAGAATAGCACTACACACTATACTATGTAAAGGTATAAAGTATTAAAAGTACTCACACATGTACTGTGCAGTTATACAATAGGTACTAGAAAAACATCAACATCCGAAGCAGTTGAGTTATGACCAATCCCAACTGACGGCGCCCATTCACGAACATGACGCATGAATCGGCACCACCCAGCTCAACCATCATGAAGGGAACCGAATGATCCAACACACGCGCCACCATCAGATAGACATTTGAGAGAGCATGACACACTCAACTGCCAGGGCACACACAAGTCAACGAACGGCACATAGGTATAGCAAATGGTAGATTTACAGTTGGGTACATAGTACCCACACACGTGCTGTGCAGCTATACAATACTAAAAGAAATCGAGTCTATACAACACAAACATTTCATTTGTTTTTGCGCCCTAGTGGTTGTGGAGCAGGACTAGCATTGAGCCAAGCATTTTTATCAGTGATATAATCCCCCAACTTATAATATGCCTGCCTGCATAGTGTGCGTTTTATACAATTTTTAAATTTCGTCTCATTCAGTTCTAGAATATGGGGAGGAATTTTATTGTAACATTTTGTACAGTACCCCATGAAAGATGAGGCCACTTTTGCCAGTCTGAAACCTGGTTGAACTAATTGGTCCCTATTTCTAGTAACGTAATTATGTCTGTCTCCGTTTTTACTAAAAAGATGTAAATTCTTTCTCACGTACATGATGTTTTCATAAATATATTGACAAGGAACCGTCATGATGTTAATGTCCTTAAACAGTTCCCTTAGAGAATCACGGTGGCGAAGATTGTAAATCGCTCTGATGGCTCGTTTTTGCAGAATAAAAATAGACTCAATGTCTGCAGCCCTTCCCCATAGTAAGATACCGTAAGACATTATACTATGAAAGTAACTAAAATAGACCAGCCTAGCGGTATCCACATCAGTAAATTGACGAATCTTTCTGACAGCATAAGCTGCCGAACTCAGCCGCCCCGCAAGTGATACTAAATGAGGACCCCATTGTAACCTTGAGTCTAGCGTGATCCCCAGGAAAACCGTTTTATCGACGAATTCGAGCTTCTTCTTGTTTAATATAATGTCACAATCAGTACTTTTGACATTTGGCAACGAAAATTTTACGCATTTGGTTTTTTTACCATTTAATACTAAATTATTGGCAGTGAACCAATCCTGAACCTGCCGTAGCGCGTTATTTACGTCGTCAACCTGACAAGTACGTCTATTTACTTTAAAAACTAAAGATGTGTCATCAGCAAATAACACCATATTTAGTTTGCCTTCGAATAAATGGGGTAAATCGTTTATGTATATTAAAAATAAGAAAGGACCTAAAATTGAGCCCTGGGGTACCCCCATTTTCACATTTAACCCCGACGAATTCACACCGTTTATTTGAACTAATTGTTATCTATCACTCAAATAAGATTTAATCAAACTTAACGCTGATTGACCTAGCCCGTAATGCTCAAGTTTCAGAAGTAATGTTTCATGATTAACGCAATCAAACGCCTTCGACAGGTCGCAGAAGATACCTATGGCATTCTGCGACTCTTCCCACGCATTAAATATGTGTTTTAATAGGGTGACACCAGCGTCAGTTGTACAACGTCCTTTGGTGAAACCATACTGTTTATCATGTAAGATGTTATTCGTATTAAAATGAATGAGCATTTGATTTAGCATTATCTTCTCAAATACCTTGCTGAAAACCGGCAACACGGATACTGGTCTATAATTATTTGTGTCTTTACTGTCCCCGGATTTAAAAAGTGGTATAACCTTACTATATTTCATTAGATCCGGAAAGACTCCTTGATCCACACACAAATTGAAAATCAAAGCTAAGTACGGCGCTATAGTCTGAATAATGGAGGTACAAGCTTTGATGGACATTCCCCATAGATCTTCGGTCGGTTTTATCTTGATTTGCTTAAAAGCTTTTATTACTGTTAAGGGGTTTATATGTGAAAAGTTAAATTCATTGGGGCAGGCTGAAACGTTCGCGTTTAATAATCCAAAAGCGAGCGAGGGCGAAGAATTTAAGGTTTCAGTAGTTTTAATTGGGATGTTGGTAAAGAAATTTACAAACTCTTGAGCAACTGTTTTGTTATCTCTAATAAGTCCGTGTGTGGTCTCAAGTGTGTAATCATTATTATATCTTTTATTCCTGTTCGTTTCATTGTTTATAATTTGCCAAACCGTCTTGATTTTATTTTCTGCTAATTTAACCTTATTGCTAATGTACAAGGCCTTAGCTGCCTTACATGTATTTTTAAAAATTCTTGAGTAAGTAGCAACATACTTATTAAACGTTTCAGTATTAATAAAAGGCTTAAGGCCGTAAAGTTCGTAAAGTCTTTCTCTACTTTTTCTAAGTCCTGTAGTCGCCCAGTCACTGAATAAAAACTTAGGGCATATAGTTTTAGTTTGCTTCTTAAAAATTGAATTGAAATCTTTTTGAACCACTGAAAAAACTTCATCATACAAAATATTACCATCATTCACTGTGAGGTCCTGATCTCTTAACTTATTGATTAAAGTGCTGTTAAATTTATTTAATTTACCGGATGTTATTGGTCTGGATTGAATCTGCACTTGTTGTTTTAGCATAATGGACTCAAAGGCCACCAGTAGCTCACTATGATCCGAAGGCAAATAATTAATAATGGCCTTGTCAAAGTAGTTGCAGCAACAAAAAACATTATCAATACATGTAGCAGAAGTCAATGTAGTTCGTGTTGGTTCCATAAATACATGTGACAAATTAAATGATTTAAAGAGATTTAATAACCTACTGCTATCTGAATTTTCTTCTAGAATATTAATATTAAAGTCACCACAGACAATTACTTGTTTATTACCAATTGCAAGTTTAGCCAAAACATCTTCCATTACTGACTCGAATATAGAGTAGTTTTTATAATCAGGGGGTCTGTAAACGCACACTATGACATGCTTATCCAACTCAACACAGGACAGTTCAACACTATGTTCAACTGATAGGTCTACTATATCTTTACGGGGTTTTGATTTAATACCATTTTTAATTAATATAAGTGAACCCCCATGCAACATAATATTTCTGTTAAAACAGCTGCCCACAGTATAATTTTCATAATTGATTAGCATTGCATAATCTTTCAGCCAATGCTCAGTAAAACAAACAATTTCGAACCTTGTTTTTTCCAAAAACAGTTCGATTTCTAATTGCTTCGAAGAAAAGCCCTGAATATTCTGATGGAATAATTTCAGAGAATTCTGCTCAGACCTTTTCTTGAAATAAAATTTTTGCGAGCAAGAAGGTACCTTTTTGATGGTGGATATACTCTTATTTATTCTGTTATTGGTACCCTCCCTTGTCCTATCAACGAGTTTAAAGAATAAATATTAATAGCATCTTTGCTAACGTTATTCAAGGTATTAACCACCTTTAAATTAGTACTATTACTAATATCAATAATTATTGGATACTTCGACATACTACTTATGTCTGAGTTTATTGTATAAGATAATAGCCGAGCTATTTGATGTCTTACCCTAAGAGGCAGATACAAAGTATTGCCTGTCGACTTTAATTTATCAACAAAAATGTTGATGTCAAAAAAAACTAGTTTGTCACTATAGTGACTCACAAGAAAGTGCAGATGCTTATTAAGCATGTGAATGTGATTATTTTGTCTATTTGACAATTTATCTAAGTAAGGGAAGGCACACAAAATAATTTTATTGCAATTTAACTTTAACATCTCTTTTACATACTCAGTGATGTCATCTTTTTTTACATTTTTACTATTACCTACAAATACAGTTATATTGGTATCTGGTTTATATAAATTCTTTGTCACAGATTCCATTATTTTCTTGTAAGATGACCCGGGCATGCAATAATTAAAAGTGGAATGATGCTGACTGCCATTTATTAATTTACCTAAACCCCTTCCTACACCATCCGAAAACATTACCGAATGAAAACCTTCGTAACTATGACTAAATAACAAAATTCATAACTCTTTTGATGCGTTTTATCCCTCCTCATCACATAGCCATACCAGGACTTACGGTTTCCTTTCAACTTTTCAGTCACTGGCGCCACTTTCAAACTTCATCTAGTATACTCATTTCTCACTTTATCCATTCTTGTCACTCTGCACATCAATCTCAACATTCTCATCTCTGCTACATGCAATCTCTTTTAATCCATCTTGTTTACAGCCCAAGATTCTGATCCATACAATACGACAGGTCTAATCACGGACTTGTATATTTACCCCTTTAACTTGAGGGGCATTCGTGGGTCGCAAGTTTTTCCAGTGATCTATCGCCATTTTATCCATCCCGAGTTGACCCGGTTCGTTACGTCTCGGTGTACCTCGCCATCTCCTTGGACAAGCGATCTTAGGTACCAGAAGTCGAAGCACATCGGTATGGGTGTTCCAGCGAGAGCTATAGGCACGGAACTGGAGAGACCGCCAAAATCGCAGAACAACTATTCTGTTTTAGTTCTGCTCAATTTCAAGCCAACACTTTCCAGTCTGTGCCACCTTCAATCACACCAATCTGCTCTGCAACCAGTATAATGTTATCAGCAAACAGCATACACCAGGGTGCCTCTTTCTGTATGTCCGACGTCAATGCGTCCATTATCTTCAGGAAGTGGTAAGGACTGACTCTAAGTCCATGTATGTGTTTTTTTTTTCACTGTGACAAATGACATTACACTTGCAGGACTGTCAAAAAGAATCCCTTATAAGTTTTAATGACACATCTGGAAAATAATAAACTGCATATTTTGTCCATCTCCAATAATGAATCATTTCAACAAAACTGAAATATCGCAAAACAGCGAAACGTACTAATGTCGGCTACGTAAAAAACAGAAGCTCGGCAGGACGTACGTCCACGCCGAACCGTGTCATGTCTAATGCATAGTAATGAACTTCGAAATCTGAAACTCGAACTCACGTTGACCACTAAGAGCGAAAGATACGAAACTGCACGGCCGTTGCCTAGTTCCTATATCTTACGGATAGTTACTGGTATTTTCACTGCTCTTTATCGTGTAACAGATCGCGAACCGTAATCACTACAGTATAAAATATGTAAAGGGTGAACTGTGTCTTCAGTAAGTGTTGGCCTTTTTCATTAGCAGATATTTTTGTTTCACTCAAAAGTAGTATAAAACAAACGATATGTGTCGTTGACCTTGTTGGTACGTTGTTGGTTATGTATTAAATAACACGCACACTGAAAATACAAACGAAACGAAATAAATGACCGTATTAAGAATACAGTGCTGCACTCAAAAACACAAATCGCCGACGTCACTCAAAAAGCAGCCAAGCTGAAATGGGATTGGGCCGGCCAAGTTTGTCGCATGTCAAACGAGTCATAGGCTAAAGCTTCCACAATGTGGGTCCCAGAAAATGTACGACGACATCGCGACAGACCCAGGCGAAGATGGCGCAAAGAGCTTGACACCTACAGAAACGACTGATCTACACTTGCCCAAAACCGAGAGAAAAAGAAAGAGGAAAGGGAGGCTTTTGAACTGCAGTAAATAAATAAATAAATAATAATGAAATAACTTAACGAAAACTTAAAAACGTGACGGTCACACCTTCATGTAATGGTTCGACTCGATTCGTTTTATATCACACTGATAAGTCATTTTAACTTAATGAAATTGCAAATATGTTCACACGGATGCAATGCAATTCGTCTGATTTGTACATGTATTTTTTTTTTAAATATTCGTACGCAATATCGCCAATCGACGCTATTCAAAATTCGTTGCGCCATCAGAAAGGTCCAATGTGGTTATTTTCTGCCCAGATTTTATTCCCCAAGCGTCTGGACTAAAATCTGCGATAAAGAATTTGGTTTCCCAAAATCGATATTATCTGTGATATATAAATATACAATAAAAGATTTGCATTGCGTACCGATACGTAAATTGAAACCTTTGCCTGTCCCTAAGACATTTCCCCAGTTTTATTTCACCTGATACCGTTCCAACAATATCACATTTCTGAAAGTCCTTCCTCACCTTGATGATTTAACGCATTATCTCAGTCTAGAGGAATGCCCATTGTTTCAAGGAATACAAAATCCGTATGGTCCATTGTATACCATGTATCTTACAGTACTATTATAATGTGATGAAGAATAAATAAATAAATCCTCTAAACAAGTATAGGTTAACAACTAACACTACACTTGTAGTGATCTGTCCCCACAGGAATGCAGGACCCGTAAATTAAGTTTTCCTTTGATGTTATGACAACAACCAACCAGGCATTTCCTTTAACTTCACAAAACGGTTATGTCAGATAATGTACCTACTCATGCTACTGAATAAGCCGCACCATTAAGCTAAATAATACGTTTTATTTCGTACTTCCTCCCCAGGTCAACATTTTATATTTATGTACATTTATAAAGTAAAACAAATTGCTGATGCTTTAAAACGCGCGCAGTAGTGAACTCCCGGTATTATCAGTAATTAAATTAGACTTGCAAAATGTCGACGTATACCATACTTATGTACGTTTACTTCCAAGCATTTATTTCCTTTAAGCACAGTGAAAATTTAACGTATTTCACGGCATATTATTCCCAGTTTGTGCAAGCTCGAATTCATCAAGTTTCGGGTTTCCAAAACATTTTTGCTTAGAGCGCAACCTGCCTAGCGAGCATGGGCGTACCCAAGACATTTGTGAGAAGACATGACATAATTTACCATGTAAAACGGAACCCTTATAGATTCGTCATGTCTGTCTGTTCGTCCGTATGTCACAGCCACTTTTTTCCGAAACTATAAGAACTATGCTGTTGAAACTTGGTAAGTAGATGTATTCTGTGAACCGTATCAAGATTTTCACTCTAAAATAGAAAAAAAACAATAAATTACTATATACTTGAAACTGAAACTAATTTTTTTATAAAACTAAAAAAAATATATGATGTACATTACCATGTAAACTACCACCGAAAATTGGTTTGAACGAGATCTAGTAAGTAGTTTTTTTTAATACGTCATAAATCGTAAACCGCAATTTACCAAGTACGGAACCCTTCGTGCGCGAGTCCGACTCGCACTTGGCCGGTTTTTTATTTTAGAGTGGTCTTTTTCCCTTTTCATCAAAGTGTCGAGGTTATTAAGATTTTAATATTGGACAGGAAGGTGTCAACTTTGTTACGTGCGGGTCATTCAGCCGATTGTATCGAGTTTACGAGCCAGCGAACTCGTAAAGTAAGTATTGCTGACGGTTCAGCTATCAATAAACTCTGTGAAAGTTGCAGCCGTTTTATAGAAAATGAACCACAAACCTTAGATTGCACGACCGAACGTACTCTTGAATCAATATATGCAGACATGTTCAATCTTCAACTTTCTTTACACTGGCTGATAGAAGGAGAATCTGGGGATCTTCTAGCGTATGATTTTTTCATCATACGCTAGAAGAGTATTCACATCTGGAGTGAGGCCATCGAGAGGCACGGGGAAGCGCTTGTCGTCTCCCTCGACATCTCGAAGGCTTTTGATAGGGTCTGGCACGAAAGCCTTATCGGTAAGCTTCCTTCATTCGGTTTGCCCGGTGGTCTGTGTGATTGGATTGCAGACTTCCTGAAAGATCGGTCCATTCGAGTGGTAATCGATGGCTGCTCGTTGGACCAATTGGATATTAATGCCGGGGTCCCTTAAGGGGTCAGTACTCTCAGCAAATTTATTCTTGCTGCACATTAACGATCTGCTTAAACCCGGGTATGCAGATACCTTTGGGTATGCAGACGACAGCACTGTTACTGAGAGATACTTGTCCAACATTCGTGCTATCGGGCCTCAGATCCAGTCTCTCCGGGAGGCCATGGTGGAGCGCTTGAACCTTTCCTTGCAGGCAGTTTCCGAATGGGGCGATGCCAATCTGGTCAGGTTTAATGCTGCTAAAACCCAGGCGTGTCTTTTTTCCGCTTAAAAGAACCAATTTTACCTGGCTCCAACTTTCCGAGACCGTGCCAATAACAGACCATCTTGAGCTTCTTGGCGTCACGTTGACATAGACTCCCTATTTTGGCCCAAACATTGGGGCAAAGGCTCAGCTAGCTGCCAAAAAGCTGGGGATCCTTGCGAAGGTGAGGAGGTACTTCACTACAGAACAGCTGCTCAGCCTGTACCAAGCGCAAGTTCGATCATGCATGGAGTACTGTTCTCATCTCTGGGACAGATCTGCCAAATACCAGCTTGAAAAGAAAGCAGGCCAAGAGGCTTATTGGCGATGAAGCACTGGTTAAGTCAATGCTCCAGAGCCTTGAACACCGTCGCCGAGTTGCCAGCTTGTCGGTTTTTTATCGGTTACATTTCGGGGAGTGTGCGATGGAATTGCATGATCTAATTCCACCCAGCCCGTTTTATCATCGGACTACCAGACGTACAGCGAAGCGCCATCGGTACATGGTAGACATCCCACCCATACGCACTAAACGTTTTGAGAATACTTTTATTATGCGAACAGCTAAGGAGTGGCATTCCCTGCCGGAGTCTGTGTTTCTCGATAGCTACAATCTAGGGGTCTTTAAGTCAAGAGTGAATAGGTTACTTCTAGGCAAGCGTGCTCCACCGTCAACCACATCATCGCTTACCATCAGGTGAGATAGTGGTCAATCGCTAGCCTATAATGAATAATAAAATAAATAAATAATAATCTTTGGAATAACTATGATACTTACTTAACTATATATTGTAGGTATATTGTTCTAAGACTCAAACTGCTCATACAACGGCAACCCTGGACATGGTAGCTCACACAAAACTTGTTAGTTTAACCATTCATGCAGCCATAATCAATCATTCCTTGGTGAGAAACTTTACAGTTGGGAGCTTGAACTTGTTACACATTGTCTACCATAGACGTGTTATCTATCACCCCAAAACTATTAGTTATAGAGTAAGTTTAAGTTGTATCTAATCTTTCAGTGCATATTCATTTCCTTTTTATATAATGTAATTGAAATTATTTGCTATGTATTGCCCTGATTTGAAGATTTGCAAAAATTAAACCCGTCTTTATTCTTCTCCTTTCTTATTAATTTCTCCGTATTCATAAAGTATAAATAAAGCAATAAGGGAAGCAACATTTCTCAGAAATACCTATTCTTTATTTGCATATATGTTTATTAGGTTAATCTTAGTATTTTACTTTTTGCTTCTAACTACGTGTTCTCGTTCACTACTAACATAAGTAAAGTTATCACTTACTCCATATTTGTTCGGTCTTCTTAAGACAACGCGTTTGGAGTTTGGCCAAAAGTGTGTACTGGCCTCTCGCCACGCTGTAACTTCATAAACACAACCATATTCCAGCTACTCCGCCCACCTACTGAGAATACTAGTAAAGTAAGTTTCTAAAATTACAGAATCATTTGCAAATACAATTTTCTTTTTCGAATTCCTAAATATCTACCTGCGTGCAGAACAATTTAAAATTGAGAAAAGAATATAACTTTTTAACAAAAAATGTAACCGACTTCCAAAACCAAACACTACAGAGCGAAAAAATACTTTCTTTTCTGAAGTCGGTGTCTAAAAATGGTAAACAATGGATACAAGACACTTCTTCTACTTCGGAAGTCGGTTTTTTTTTTCTAAGTTTTTTATTTTTCTCGTTTTAGTTAAGCAGGTGCCTCCAATTAACATGACAATTATTTATTGCCAAAGTACATCTCATGGCAATTCCAATAAGCCTAAACAAGGCTAGGCCACATTGTTTTATTTCGGAGTTCTAGTGCCTATCTTCCGGCTTCATCATCAGATCAGTTCGATGGTACCATTTACATCAGTACCATTTATTTATAAGTAATTTGCTTCATCATAGTTGGGTCACTATTTGAGATATCTTATACCAGTGACATACGCATTAAGGAGTTCCAGTGGCCATCTGTGGTCTTCTTCATCAGTTCCAGTTAACCAAATGATACTATCTGAGTGCAAATGATTGCAATGTTGATGAAAATACCAAAATCACTATATGTATGCCTATTATATTTGAGGGGTTCCCTCGACTTTTCTAAGATGCCATTATCATATCCTGACCTAATAATGACCACAGGACCACCTGTAAAGTATACCCTTTAAAACGAAAGAAGATTTTTCAAAATCGGTCCAGGCGTCTTTGAGTAATCGGGGAACACACATAAAAAAAATAGTTTCCGACGAATTGAGAACCTCGTCCTTTATTTGAAGTCGCTTAAAAACATTTTATATGAAAGTCAATCAAAGCAAGGCTTTGTTTAGTCAATAATCACTGTTAACTGTTCCGTATGAATAAACTAGCTTCTAGTTTTCTTTTTACATTTCGTAAGTCTCAAACTAAACTCAAACTTAGTCTAAGCATCCAACTAAAGCCTTCAATTGCCCAACTATAGATATCTGGAGCTCAACTTTATGTTGATCAATCTTTAGCAGTAGAATCTCTGAAACTAAAAAGACAAATGCATTTTTAACCGACTGCAAGGAAATGGTTCTTGTATGTTTGTATGAATGTTATTTTCTTTATTACAATTTATTTTATTTTATTTATTTATTTCAAAATTCAGACAATTTACAATCCATTTCTTGTTATTAACAAAAAACTTATACAATTAGTGTTAGTAAAAGGTACATTACAAATCAAATAAACATTTACAAAATATTTCCATTCGATATTGATAGTCACTTGATTGAAGTTAAAACCACAATTAATCAAAAATATGTAAATTAATAATAAAAATGTCAAAAATAAAAAGATTTTAAATGTCAAGAAGATATTGTAAACAATAAAATTTTAAATTGAGATGGCAAAAAATTTACATCATCATCAAACCACTAGACGCATTTATAAAATTAAGACATCGTTAGATACGCCTTGACCGCCCAATTTTTCTTAGATTGGTGAAGTTAAAAAAAACAAACATGGCGGTTTTTGTATATTTAAGAGTCCTTAATTTTATTTTTCTGATCCCGTCGTGTGGGTTTTAAGAGGTGATTACAAATATATATACCAACTATATGTTTAAAAGTGATTCGGAAAAAAATATGGTAACTAAAAAGTTGAATTTGAAAAAAAAGTTAATTTAAAAATCAAAAACCTTGCACATCATAATTTTTCTTGTTTACAGCTTTTAGTTCGCTTCTTCAGAAGTCGGTTTTTGATTTTTAAATGAACTTTTTTTTTAAACTTTAATTTTTTTGCATAACATAATCATAAAATTGATCATAATCATGTTTTACGACTCCAGAATACGAAGACGAATAAATTCCACATAAAACAGGCAACCGTTTTTATAATCCCTCAACGTTTTAATCAAAAGATGAGACTGAACTCCGTCGGTCCAGAAACATTTAGGTAAACGTTAGTGGCAACAGACAATTTGAACCCCGCCGTAGTAGCTCTGTGCCAAATTTTGCGGCTACTTCCCTGAGTTTTCGGAGCCTCCAGTGTATTAACAGACGTTATCGATTGACCACTCAACTATTTTAACAACTAGGAGATACTTACCGAAACTTTACAAGAATTTCTAATAACTTAGAATATTTTAGCAGCAAGAATTTGGAAGTGCCCATCTTCGACTAGATGGTCTAAGTAATATTGTACTAATTCCCTTTAATACTTTCGAGAATTGGCCTTTGATTTATATTCAGTCTGTTTTAGGGTTCCGTAGCCAAATGGCAAAATACGGAACTCTTATAGATTCGTCATGTCTGTCTTTCTGTCTGTCTGTCACAGCCACTTTTTCCGAAAGTATAAGAACTATGCTGTTGAAACTTGGTTATTAGATGTATTCTGTGAACCGCAATAAGATTTTCACACAAAAATAGAAAAAAAGCAATAAATTTTGGGGGTTCCCATTCTTGTAACTGAAATTGAAAAAAAATAATCACCAAACCCATACGTGTCGGGTATCTATGAATAGGTCTTTAAAAATGATATTGAGGGTACTAATATAATTTTTTTCTAAACAGAATAGTTTGCGCGAGAGACACTTCCAAAGTAGTAAAATGTGTGTAACTTTTAAAATAAGAGAATGATAAAACTAAAAAAAAAAAAAACATCAAACCCATACGTGTGGGGTATCTATGAATAGGTCTTAAAAAATGATATTGAGGTTTCTAATATCATTTTTTTCTAAACTGAAAAGTTTGCGCGAGAGACACTTCCAAAGTAGTAAAATGTGTGTGTGTCCCCTGTAACTTTTAAAATAAGAGAATGATAAAACTAAAAAAAATATATTATGTACATTACCATGTAAACTTCCAACGAAAATTGATTTGAACGAGATCTAGTAAGTAGTTTTTTTTTTTAATACTTCATAAATCGTAAACCGCAATTTACCAAGTACGGAACCCTTCGTGCGCGAGTACGACTCGCACTTGGCTGTTTTTTTTTACTTTTTATTTGTATTACAAAAACTGATCAGTCAAAATAGAATTTGAATGTCGCACTGATATTTGCATGCCTTCAAAAACAAAAAGAAAATAGAACCAACTTGGTAAGTGAACGGCGTACGGGACGGGTAAACTGAACAATGAGCAAATTACTTCGGTTGTCTTTGTGGCGTGTGAAGCTTCTAAAACTTATAATAAACTTACACGCATTCAGATTTCCGTCCCACTTGAAACTCTACCATTGATCCTTCGGGGTAAAATACCCGGAAAAAGGGTTTCGGACGACATACGTACAAATAGATTAACAATATCAATGGGGACTTCAAACTGTCAAGACTTTAAGTCTTAAGACCGCAAGTGATTCCACCTTTTGGCCTTCAAGTTTCAAATCTCGAAGTTCTGCGATAAAGAAAAAGTAAAGCATCGCCACCTTATATCCCTAGCGGGTTACTCCGGGATACTTGATAATCAGTCAGTGACGTAACGCCTTCAATTTTATCCGCTGGAGAAATGCGGTCTACGATGTTTTTAACCCCCGACGAAAAAAGAAGGGTGTTATAAGTTTGAAGTGTGTCTAGTGTGTAGCATCATAGCTCCTAAATGAGATTTTTATTTAAAATATGACTTTGTCGAGAATGTTCTTATGTTTGATGAAAATTGGTTCAGCCGTTCAAAAGTTCATTTTACTCTTTT
Source organism: Orthosia gothica (assembly GCA_949775005.1). Classification (NCBI taxonomy): domain Eukaryota; kingdom Metazoa; phylum Arthropoda; class Insecta; order Lepidoptera; family Noctuidae; genus Orthosia; species Orthosia gothica. The sequence goes on from OX459041.1 coordinate 25,314,888, forward strand.
AATCGAGGTATTTTCGCAAGATATCGTGTTATAATTACGTGTTTCGATGGCGACGAAACGTGTTTACTAGCTATTAGATAAATTGTTTAAAAAAATAATGGGTAATAATTCGGTCGGAAGGTTTTGAAAATTTAAATTAAATTTATGTCTTGTTTCTTCTTTAACCGTGTCAGAAGCTTGAAGTAAATATACTATTATTAAAGTTTAGACAAATTATATAAAAAATAATAATGAAAAACTTTTAAAGGACAACAACAACAACAGCAACTTATGGTTTAGGATAGTTATCGATCGCCTAATAGAGACGCAACAATTATTTTAAAATTAAACCTATTTCACACGAGATTTAAAATCTAATTACATAGTCGTATGCATTTTATATCAGACTGTTGTTTGAGGCCGATATATAATGCAATACATCTAAGCCATCTTCGTCAAAGTGCGTATTTAGCATAGGGATTCAATTAGTTACCAAAATACCTAAGGCTAGATGAATAATATAATAACACGAGGAATAGACACACACTGCAATGCAACACTGATGTTTGATTGTGTCAGTTGGTTAATTGCTATGATCTTCGCTGGATGCCCGAAGGCACCCCAGGGTGATCGGATATCGGTTATATTCGGGTCAATCTACAAGAGATGGCGATAGTATTTGTAAAAATATTGTAAGATTTATGTATTTTCTTGGTATTAATAAGTTATCTTCTTTGAGAATGCAACAAGATGGAAGGTATGGATAAACTTTTCTTTCTTGCTAAACTACAAAAAACTTGTTCCTTACTTTTATTTTTCTAAAGTTCTTACGGACAGAGTGACTGATAGCGTGCAAAGTTATATTACTAATAGTTGTTTATGGCCATTTTTATGTTTCAGTTTAGCTTTTAAATCAAAACCAGAACATTTTATCTCGCTTGCATTCACTAGGCGTCGTTACAGAATATTTATTCAGTTGTTAAATATAAACATCATTCTTTTTGTTGATCCTACAACAAAAATTGCAGCTTCATTTTTCCGAATCCCTAAATTAAAAAAAAAACTACGGGTAGGTAATCGTACAGCCAGATATTTCTGCCTGGTAGGTGAATAAATCAGTTTTTAATTCCTTAAATTCAATACACTTGGACATGGGGCAAACAGGGCGAGGATCAGGAGATATTTGTTCGGTTTCATCCCAGATTCTCCCCAAGGAGTCTTGGGTAGGAAAACTGTAGAAACATATGGCGGTTTTATAGCAAAATTTGTTGTGATTAATAATAGTCGTAACTGCTCGCCAATGTGAAAATCATTTCTGATCGTACGGATTGGTTTTAAAAAGTTTTGATCGATGAATTTTGCTTGATATGGTGTAGTGGCTTTTAGTAGGGCAACTAATGGATGTGTTGTTTAAATGATGCAATTTACGATATTGATAGAATTTATGCTACTACATCATTGGTAAAAGACATAAAATACCAATAATTGAAATAACTTTGAATATGATCAAATGGCTGTTTGGTGACCTGTCAGAAATTGGCCTTTTAAAAGAGGTGTCAATTTTGGTGTACAATAATGTACATTACATATATGTGCGTTAAATATTGTACATATCTTAACGTGAAATCAAGAAACTTAAACAACACTAAAAGTAAGATGTCGTCTACCTACTCCACTATACAATAACACTATAGTTACTTAAATGTCTAATGGACCCACTAGCCTAATCTGGCCAAACAAAGAAAGGTCAACCCTTTGTACCAAAATAATCGAAAGTAAGGTACAGGACTAAATATCCTAGATGGTTTTTCAAGATTTCCCCACGTGCATACTTTGGGCTTTTAAAAGATTTCTGGAACAATGTGGACACAGAATATGTATGAAATATTATGCTCTACCCACGCAGTTTATGTTTGAACACAATTTTCATATTGTTATAGGCAAACATTTGGATTTAATCTGTAAACGATTTTACTTGAAGCTCATGTTTTCTAATGCTTTGTAATAATGTTCGGCGAAAGGTATACTAAGGAAGTATTGTGCTGTTGTTATTGGAATAAAATGCTTGTAGCTATTATAATAAGAAATAGGCTTCTGTGTGTGTTCTAAGTTTATTTTTTGTTCATAATATTTATTACTCGTTGCTAGTGAGCACTTCTGATAAGTAAACGGTTTTAGGTTCGATTCCTCGGTTGGACAACACGTTATTGTGTTTCTTCCATCTGGAATTTCCATGATACAGGCTTGAGCCCATTCGATGTCAATTTGGGCTTGCCCACTATTACCCACAAGAGACTTAAACAAAAATAGCCAAATTTGGTTGCAGTCTATCCCTTTGAGAAACACAAACTTCATAACCTTTAAGACCTTTTCATCGGCACTTGGTACGCACCAAGTTCTGATTCCCAAGACGTTTTCATTACTTTCCTCATCAAGCTTGCGAGTTAAATCGTTAAAAGTGATGTCTTAAAATCTGTCCGCAATTACACACTTTCCATAATTTCTATTTAATTTGCTAAGCTGTGAGAAAATTAATTTTCGCACTGTAATTTGAATGCACCGTGTTTTCCGACAGCGGTGAAGGAAGTTGTAGACGGAAGTAGTTAGGTCTAGCGGAAACAATGGCGTCGACTAGAAGATGGCGCAACTGTATACCGAATTTGTAATTTATACATGTATTGCTGTCTAAACTCACGGGCAAATATTAGTTTTGATTAAGACCCGATAGATTTTAACTATGAGTAACTGGGAATATTTTTGCCCATATTTACATCCTGCTTTGAGAAGTGCTAATAATGTTTGCTGTTTGAGTCTAAGCAAAGAACAAACTTTAGGTAACCATTGCGCGTACGCCGAATTGTCACATTAATTTTCAGCACCTATGTTATGATTGGTTTTATGAATGTTGACAGCATCTTGATTTGCTTTTAATTTGTGTCTCGTCGATAATTTATTTTTATAAAATAGTAACTAGACGGCAAGGACTCATAAGTCACTGTAAGTATGCTTTTGAAATTCATATTCAGACAATTTTGGAGTCCATTTTTAGGGTTCCGCACCCAAAGGGTAAAAACGGGACCCTATTACTAAGACATTGTCAGTTTGTCAGTCTGTCTGTCTGTATGTCTATCTGTCACCAGGCTGATCTCTGTTGCCGCTTTAAAAACACATCCTTAAAACAGAATATAATACATATTTAAGTGGGGCTCCTATACAACAAACTTTTTTTTCCGCGTTTTGCGATAATGATACGGAACCCTTTATGCGCGAGTCCAACTCGCACTCGGCCGGTTTTAGTTAGTACACAAACTTTCACAATTAATTTACATTTTGCTGTAACGTTTTTTGCTTCTACATCTTTGGTAGAAAAAAAACGCCTTAAAGAGACTTTTCAGGCCGAGGAGTTACAGTTTGTTATACACAATGGAAACAACATAGTCTATTAGTTTAACTAAGTTACATCGCTAATATTCTTACGACGAAGATCTCATTTAGGCAAGTTTAGATAACATCTGTGTTGTCACGGCTTTCGGGATCTATGTGTTCCGTGTTTAGATTCAATTGTAACTACCATAACTAAAACATAATTTTGAAAATTTGTGCCCTGTACCGCAAGGGCTGGTTTGAGGCTGCTCAATAAATAATACGGAAGGATTTAGGGAAGTCTTTGCCCAGCTGTGGGACAGTATATGCTAAATAATATACAAGGCCCTTGTTAGATAATTTGTATTTAGGTATTCCTACTTGATTAGATTTAATTGTAAAGTAATGTCTTACAATAACATGAACATAATTTTGGAAACAAGGCCTTCGTTTCGTACATTCAGCGAAATTAAATGAATTCATTGTCACAGTTTGGTATTTTCTCACGGCCATTTTCCAGAAACAGTTGTTATTGCAAACTGACATGCCCTATATACTTTTGCCCTTTTTATTTCGGTCAGCGAACAAAAAAAGGCCCGTTTTTTATGAGTTTAGGAACTTACACTTAAAATTGGCAAATTTCTCAAACTTTCTTCGTAGGCGAATGATAAATCACTTGCCGATTGCAGGTATTGAAAATCATGAATGGAGTTGAAAGAGTGATTATACATAGTACACCTGTACACCACCCATTTTGTGTAGAATGAATTCAGTAACATCTGCAGCTTCTGGGCTCTTGCTCTATTGAGTACACAAGCTAAAGAATCATATGCTAAATTCAAGATTTGTGATTGGTTGGCAGTTGATGGGTAGGTGTGGCCAATTTTGAGTGTGAGTCGAGTATGAGCATCTGGAATACTGGCCTTTAGACTTCTTTGGAAAGTCCTGATTGTTCTAAGGATTCGTGCTATGACCTAAAAGTTTGAAATTGATAGTTTGAAGCTTCAAAACTCAGACACCCGAACCGGTCTAAACAGATTTCAGTGTCTCCTAGCAAGGGCGAAAATTTCATACCTAACAAATAAGACACGTATAATAATACCTACCACTACATGTTAGACTGATAACCGACCTCAGCAATTTTGGGGACAGGAAGGCTCCCGATTTCCGTTAAAACTTTGTCTGGACTTGGCGCGGCCGAGACAATTGACAGCCTTAGACTTCTGCGGCCAAGTTAGCACTTGATGGTGTACCTGTACCTATCTGTACTGATGATATGCTATGTTCTACGATCAAGAATACACCAGATATAGGATAAGGAACAAATTACGACGCGAGGTATAGGTAGGTAGAAATATTTATATTTTGTGGCTATGAAGACACACAAGACACTGACACAGATACAGAAAACTGCTTAAGAACATCAAACATTTAACTTGATTAAAAACCTATCAAACATAAAGTGTCATCGGATATAAAGTCGCAAAAAAATAATAATTGGAAAGTGTGAAAGTCGTCCATTGTGGCCATGGACGACCGAGCTTGGGCACAAGCTACTCTTCCCATCCGTATGGGAGGCCTCGGCAAAAGACCGGACGGGATGTCTTTGTTTCCATGGAAGATGGGTAGGCCTTTAGTGTGGGACGCTACTTGTGTCGATAGTCTTGCGCCATCCCATCTGCCTAGCTCGTCGTGCTGTGCTGGCGCTGCCGCTGCGGCTGCAGAGAACCCCAAGGGGCGGAAATATAATAATTCTTTTTTTCCTCATTGGTAGTTATATTTTCGAGCCGTTTGGGGTTGAAACTCTTGGTCCGTGGGGTCCGAGTTCTCACGCTTTGTTTAAAAATCTTGCCAAACGCCTAGTTGACACTTCGCGTGACCCAAGGGCTGGCTTTTACCTTGGTCAGAGAATTAGCATTGCCATACAACGTGGCAATGCTGCCAGCCTTTGGGGCACATTAACAGTGGTCTACGATGGGGAGGAGTTTTTCGACGCCATATTTTAGTTAAGTATATTTCTAGGTTTAGTTAGTGAGAATTTTTTGGTTAAAGTGTATATGTTTGTAGTCTTAGTTAATTAAGTATTTTATACACTGTATATACTTGTATCTATGTAAATAAAGTTCTCTTATACAAATTGGAAAGAAAACTTCTTTTTTGTTAACTGCAAAACATGTGACGGGTGACGGGATAACTTTACCTAAGCGCCTCGCCGCGCAGTGGCGACGCACAAGCGATTGCTGGTCGCCGGCGACCAATAGGAGCACGGCAGGCTTATAACGTAAGAAACAGCAATCAGCAAAAATAGCGTGATCAAACGCTTTATGTCATAAATTCGGAAAGACCTACAGTGTACGTATGGTAGGTACTAAACAATCATTTGCTAATCGCTCGCTTTTAGTCAAATGTTCTTATTTCTAAAAAAACTGCCAAAATTCTAAAACTTCTGTCTTGAAGAGCAATTATTGCGCAAAAATCGCTACCGTTTTGTTTTCGCAAGATACGTAATAAGCCTGCGGGTTCAAATGGAAGCTTTCACACTGCGATCAACTGTCGAGACGACCGGACGGACGCCGCGCACAAACATGGCTGAGGCTTTCGATACAGAGAGAATAATATTGGCAATACAATTCCGAAATGCTATTTGGAATTTATCCAATGACCAATAATCCAATCGGGTACTTTTTATTTTTTAAATACGAGGGTACTTTCTATTGTTTTCATAAAATATTTTGAACATTCCTTTTAATTTCTGTTCTTGCAACAAAGGATGTGCCCTTTACTCTATTACATTTCTTTTAATTTTTCTCTTTATAATTAGTACCGCTATGTACTACTATTACAGCTTTTTCGACTTCAATTATGTACGAATGTACAAGAAATACTATGCTCGGCTTAGTCTCGTGACCCTTTTTATCTGTTTTGGTCTTAGAGCATTTAACCTATGGAGACGGCAAGACGCGAATCACCGAACAACTTTTTCTGCGACTTTCTGCGGGAGGCGAGGAAAACACATACAGCAGCACTACAAAAAAATGACAATCACTCACAGATACATGCATCCTATTGCTACAAACGCACACGAAAAAAAAATCAATCAACCGTTTTTTTTTTATAATCACACAATCAAAAAACACACATACATTGACAAATTTGTGTGTATTTATGCAATAATCCTATGACAACAAATACAAAGTGCTAGTGATGTGATACAAAGAATGACTGGAAATTCATTTTAATGCATGAATGAATGAGCATAATTCCACAAATAAAAAAAATACGCAATATGATTTGTGGTCTGCTTAAATACGTAGTTAGGTAAGAATGGTAGAAAAGAATTTAAGATACACTTAAAAAAGAACGATTGAATTTATTTTTCGTCAATAATATTTTATAATTACATAATATATATTGTTGGACCCGTGTCTTTCCTATAAGAATGACGTTACAAATAAATATAATATCCAAATACCCCATGCATAGTAGACGAACTGGGTATGGTACCTAATAAAATGGAGACATACGTCTTGGAACAATGTTAATCATAAACTATAGTACCTACAGGTTTCAGCTTAGAATAGTATGAAACTGTCACAGACTTTTTTTTTTTTTGTTATTTTTTAATAACCTGCAGGCTCGCGCTTGACCACAATCTCACCTGGTGGTAAGCGATGATGTGGTCGACGGTGAAACACGCTGGCCTAGAAATAACCTATTCACTCTTGACTTAAAGACCCCTAGATTGTAGATATCGGGAAACACAGACTCCGGCAGGGAATTCCACCAATTAGCTGTACGCATAATAAAAGTGTTCCCAAAACGTTCGGGCATTCGGGATTCATACTTGAGCCCCGTTCTTTAATACGGACCTTATGTATACGTGTTAAATAGTAAGAAAGCGTAAATAATAAATAATACTATCAACCGGATAGGCTTTTATTTGACACTTTTTTATGTAACACTTTAACACGTCAGTTTTTCGTTTTTTTTTTAACTATTTGTGTACGGTGTTTCCTAGCTAAGCTAGTTTGATATCTTATAAAGGAAAACATACGTGTATGGTTTCATAGCCATAATCTAGATCATATACATGTCTCATGGTACCGTATGGTGACGGACGTAAAGAATTTCACCATCCCATATCTTCCCGTGGGTGTCGTAAGAGGCGACTAAGGGAAAAACCAGAGAATGGGCAGCAGCGTTCTCTGTGCACTTTAATAACAAACTGCGATCGACAACCCACCTGCCAAGCGTGGCGATTACGGCAAACCCCCCCAAACCATGAATAGCACAGTTAAAAAACGGCCCCGAGTGCCCGGCAGCCCGTCTACCCTCGACTACGGTAGCGGTCGAGGTGATGACGTGGCAAGGGGTGCGAAGAATCTCCGGAGTGGACCCGGCTACCCCAATAAACACCGACGACTGGACCTGGCAACGTACAACACGCGAACACTCCGGACCGACGAGAAGATAGCCGAACTCGAGGAAGAATTGAGCGGGTTACGATGGAGTATTATAGGGTTATCTGAAGTCCGAAGAGAGGGGGAGGACACGATAATCCTCAAATCTGGTAACCTGCTCTATTTCCGAGAGGGTGACCGGCAGTCCCAGGGTGGTGTCGGGTTTATCGTCAACAAGTCCCTTGTGAACAACGTGGTGAAGATCGAGAGTGTGTCGACCAGGGTGGCGTACCTTATACTCAGAATATCCTCAAGATATTCGCTGAAGGTCATACAGGTTTACGCCCCAACCTCGGCACACCCCGACGACGAGGTAGAGACCATGTATGAGGATATCTCTAAAGCCATGCATGGTTTCAAAACTCACTTCACCGTTGTCATGGGGGACTTCAACGCAAAACTGGGCAAACGAGACGAGGATGAGCTGCAAGTGGGGCAATTTGGAGTTGGACGTCGGAACCACCGGGGTCACCTACTGGCCAGTTTTATGGAGAAGGAAGGCCTCTATATGATGAACTCCTTCTTCAGAAAGCGTGAGCACATGAAGTGGATATGGCAAAGCCCCGATGGTGGAACTAAAAACGAGATCGACTTCATCATGTCAACCAAGAAGCAAATGTTCAATGATGTCTTTGTGATCAATTCGGTGAAAACCGGGAGCGATCACCGTATGGTAAGAGGCACATTGAACATTCATATCAAGCTTGTAAGGTCTCGACTGATGAAGTCCACGCTCCGTCCAGCACAGATCCAGATCCAAAACCCCGAAACCTTTCAGCTCGAACTCCAGAATCGTTTCGAGTGCCTAGGGAGCTCCGTGGACGAATACAGTGATGGGTTCGTGGAAGCTGTCCATACGGTCGGGTCTAAGTTTTTCAAGACCCGCCGTACATATAGAAATAAAAAGCTCTCTGATCCTACTCTCAAGCTAATGAAGGAGAGGCGTGTGATGATCCTGCAGTCTTCAGACGATGCGGTGAAATACCGGCAGCTAAATAGACGGATCTCAAAGTCCTTGAAAACTGACCTCCGCCGCTTTAATACAGAAAGCATTAAAGATGCTATCGAGCGGAATAAGGTCTCCAAGGTCTTTGCAAGAGATCTGTCTATTGGGCAGAGCCAGCTCACAAAACTGAAGACCGATAATGGCAGGATTGTATCCGCCAAACCGGAGCTTCTGAGGGAGATCGAGAGTTTCTATGGGCAGTTGTACACGTCAACCAGTAAACCCGTTGCGAATCTAGCAAACGACCCAAGAGCTAGATTGACCCGACACTATACCGAAGATATCCCGGACGTCAGCCTGTACGAGATTAGGATGGCTCTGAAACAGCTCAAAAACAACAAGGCGCCGGGTGAAGACGGAATCACGGCTGAACTCCTGAAGGCGGGTGGAAAACCGGTCCTTAAGGCCCTTCAGAAGCTGTTTGATTCCGTCATACTCGAGGGCAAAACGCCACAGGCATGGTGCAGGGGTGTGGTGGTCCTCTTCTTCAAAAAGGGTGACAATGCCCGGCTGACGAACTATAGGCCCATCTCACTTCTTAGCCATGTCTACAAGTTGTTTTCAAGAGTCATCACGAATCGTCTCGCGCGCAGGTTTGACGATTTCCAGCCTTCCGAACAAGCCGGATTCCGAAAAGGCTTTAGCACCGTAGACCACATGCATACGCTGCGGCAGGTTATACAGAAGACCGAAGAGTATAACCTGCCTCTCTGTTTAGCGTTTGTGGACTACGAGAAAGCCTTCGATTCGATCGAGACTTGAGCTGTACTGCAGTCTCTCCAACGGTGCCAGATCGACTACCGGTACATTGAGGTGTTGAAGTGTTTGTACAGAAACGCCACCATGTCAGTCCGTCTTCAGGATCAGACCTCGAAACCAATATTTCTCCAGCGTGGCGTGAGACAGGGAGATGTCATTTCTCCGAAACAGTTCACTGCTGCGCTGGAGGATGTATTCAAGGTTCTGGACTGGAGGGACCTAGGCATCAATGTTAATGGCGAGTACACCACTCATCTTCGGTTTGCCGACGACATAGTGGTCATGGCTGAGACCATGGAGAGCCTCAATACAATGCTCGATGACCTCAGTAGAGCTTCCGAAAGAGTGGGTCTTAAAATGAACATGGACAAAACCAAGGTGATGTTGAATGCCCATGTTACACCCACTCCTATCAAGGTTGGAGACTCTACACTCGAAGTTGTGGACGACTATGTCTACCTGGGACAAGCGATCCAGTTGGGTAGGGCCAACTTCGAGAGAGAGATAAACCGTCGAATCCGACTCGGCTGGGCAGCGTTCGGGAAGTTGCGCGGTGTCTTCTCGTCCAACTTACCACAGAGTCTCAAGACAAAAGTCTATGGCCAGTGTGTGTTGCCTGTGATGACATATGGCTCTGAGACGTGGTCGCTTACAATGGGCCTCATCAGAAAGCTTACAGTCACTCAAAGGGCAATGGAGAGGGCTATGCTCGGCATTTCCTTGCGTGATCGAATCAGAAATGTAGAGATCCGTAAGAGAACCAATGTTACCTACAAAGCTCGAAGAATTGCCAAACTTAAGTGGCAGTGGGCAGGGCACATTGCTCGCAGAACGGATGGCCGATGGGGCAGAAAGGTTCTGGAGTGGCGACCGCGAACCGGAAGACGTTGCGTTGGAAGGCCTCCCACCAGGTGGACCGATGACCTCGTGAAGGTTGCGGGGATCCGCTGGTTGCGAGACGCACGGGACCGGTCAATGTGGCGACGCTTGGGGGAGGCTTATGTCCAGCAGTGGACGTAATACGTAATACACTTCAAATTGATAACACCCCTCTTTTTCCGTCGGGGGTTAAAAAAATTATTGAAAACTCACAAACGAAACGAACAAACTTACTTTTTATTAGCCTAAAACTTTAAAAGGAAAGATTTAAATCTATTCTCATAGACATTTATAAATAATATATTTTTTTAGTTCAACCTGACTTGGCCAGATACAAACACAAACAAATTATTTTGATACTGAACATACTGATTCAAAAAATCATTTAATTTATCAAACATTCATTCACGTTGTCCCAGCACTATGCACATCGCTACCCTGTCAGCCCCTGTACTGCGTTTGTGCTACCAACGTACCACTGAATTTTTCTATCGTAAAGGCATTAACCATTATTTCGACATTGTACTTAAATAAAACTATGTTGATGTATAATTTATACTTATATGTGGTAGGAAACACCATGACTTCGCAAATTGAAAGTGGCAGCTCGCTTTTTGCAAGAGGAAACCGCACAATTAACCAATTTTTTTGGAGAACTTACTTGCAACACAATACGATACACAATGGCGGCGGTCGGCGAATGAAATAGTTTTATATATCGCGTATGGTCATATGGCCAAGCGACTTTGGCAGAGGGGTACGCTCAGCTATGCCATCTCCATAGGGTAAATGCTCTAAGGTTTTGGTCGCCGAGAGACCAAGTCTCTGGCGAAAAGTTGTCAGTGCGTAATGGCTCTAACTATTTATGTCACGCAGCGTCGCCAGTCTTTCACACAAAAACACAGTATTTCCAAAGTGTTAAGTTGTCACTTCTGCTGGCAGTTCCAAGGTGTTTTAAAGTGGTCATCAGAAATCTAAAGTATTCTTGATCAGAGGCGAGCTACTTGGGATAACGTACGTACATTAGTGAGATGTCTCAGATTCGCACACAGTGCGGTCGCATACTGCATTCCAGTGCGATTGCCACTGAGGCAATGGATGTGGCCACGAATTATGCTCCTCTACGTGCAAATAGCTTATTGTGGAGTGGAATTACGAGAGTGCTCAATGTGGTAGTGAAGGTCTTGTAGTGAATTTCCGGTAATAAGCAACTATTCCCTCTTACAGGAAGCTTGTGTTCCAACAGTGGGAACATAACAGGGTGATTATGCTAAGCGACTACTGACATTGAGCAAATATTTAGTGCAGTAGTATGGTTGTTATTTATCAGTTTATCCTCGCACTGGAACACCTTGCAGCAATTATATCAATGGAGCACAATCTTATAATAAACTCACTGTAAGTCCAGGTTTCCTCACGATGTTTTCCTTCACCGTTGCCAGAGATGTCCGAGATAAAGATAGAAAGTACATATAAATTGTGAAAGAAAGACACATTACGAGGTAAATTTGTGATGCATCAAATATTCTTAGCGAAGTAATGTCGATGGACGTTCGACTTATTTCCTTGAATAACTTATTCATTAAGTTTTTTTTTCAATGAATGTAAAATAAAGTATATGAATAGCAAAAAGATTCGGGCTTACAAACTCTACCGCCACTATTTTTTTCTACTTTTCTCCCATTCACAAATATCTGAAAAGGTATTACTGCAGTGATTTGTTCAACCGTCACGACCGCTGAAAAGAAAACTATTTATTATTTATCGAAGTACTCCACAGGTTTCAATATAAACAGGTAAATGATTGTGTACCGGTACAAAGGTAAGGTCGGGTGTTATTTTATAAAGTAACGAAAACATGACCTGAAAAGCGATGTATTTTATTATGAAATCGAAATTGAAACAGTTTTTTTATGTATCGATAGGCTCGCGTTTGACCACTAACTCGCCTGATGTTAAGCGATGATGTGGTCGACGGTGAAGCATGCTTGCCTAGAAGTAACTTATTCACTCTTGACTTAGACCCCAAGGTTGTATCTATCAAGAAACAAAGACCCCGGCAGGGAATTCCACTCCTAAGCTGTACGCACAATGAAAGTATACAGTTCCGCGGCGACGATTTAGTAGCTATTAGATTGAGCTCGCACTACATTGTTCTGCACGTGTTTTGCGGTCTTCTTCTTCTTTCGTGTCGATAAACTCAAACCATAGTCTCAACCATTCAGAATTTGTTCGACCAGTATGTAGCTACACGTTATTTCTTCACCACTGCTCTCAAAACGGTGAACGAAAACATCGTGAGGAAACCGGCATGTCCTATAACCAAAAATTCGAAGACATGTGACATGCACTAACCCGTTCTTGGCCCGCGTGGTGGATTACGGCCCATTCCCTTTCACAGAGAAGAGGCTTGTGTCTCAGCGGTGGGAACATTAATAGGCTGATGATGTTGTTGTTGTTGTTGTATGTAGCTACTCGGACAGCTCTGTCATTTGCTTCGTTCAAATCCCGTAAGGGCGAAAAGGAGGTGGGCCATATCTTGGGAAGTTCCCCACACTGGCACTGTGTCTTGGATGGGTCTATGATACTCCATTTGGCCAGGTTGTTTCTACAGCGGCCAACCTGGGTCCGCAATCGGTTTGGGGATTTCCAGATTGGCCACTGCGATTCGTTTCCAGGCGGCAGATTCTCTGCCGGAGTGATGAAGTGTGGATGAGTAGGGACACACCCTACTCATCCACACTTCATCACTCCATCATGTTTCTATAATTCACATCTCTCATCCGTTATGCTGGCTTTCAAGGAGGTCGTACGTCTCAAGAAGCTCTTACGACTCTTCAGTTGCGAAGATTGGAGTTGATGCTCATATAGCGGGATCCGACTGTCCCATTCCTGTTTATCCAAAAAATTACGACTAGCCGCTTAAGCATGATTCTCTTTTTAAAATCAGCTACTGAGTGGTATCTGAGCCTTAAGAAAGGTGGACAGAACAACGTCCAGCCATTTAAGTTATTCATTTTAATTGATATCGTTAGCGACGTAATTAGCTGTAACACTGTTTTTCCTTCGCTTCATAATTTTAACTACCCAAGAAAAGAAAATGGTTCGTAAAGGCGTCGTTTTATTAACATAATGACCTAGTAGAAGTACAAAATGTATTAACCGAGGGCACATTATAAACCAGAGGAAATAATAAAGGTGTACAGTAAATGAAACTCCTTCAACAAAGCCCTTTTGTCTTTGAGTACACTGTTCAAATTAAGTGAAAAATAATTCCGGCCGTGCAAATTGGCAGTCCGGAAAACTCACAGGATAGCGGATATTAGACGGTAGAAAATTTTCCATCATAGCCATTCTTTACTTTTATAGAACAGGAAAGTTTTATAATTACCTATTATTTTTAGATGGAAATAGTTGCCGAATTCAATTTCTTCAGTAATTGTTCATTAACCTGGCAAATTACAAGACCAATAACGTAGAAAATTGCAAAAAAATAATAATATTAAAGATAATAACAACTAGCATTAAAATTACTCTCGTCATCCTGATTGAAATCATCAAATTGGCCAGTAGACGATATCTTAAAGATAAGAATATAGTATTAAAACAATCATTAGAAACTAATTAATTATCAGATCATAATGTAATGACCTACTTAGGTAGAGATTATAGAAATCATTACGCAATGAGTTTATTTTATAAGAAACGTCAGAAGATTAGAGAAGAAGCTCGTGGCTAAATAGTAACAGCCGCACGGCTCGATTTTCAAGGTTAAGCAACGCTTGCCGAGGTCGGTCCGTGGATGGGTGACCATTTCAACATAGCAAGTTTCCTCCGTGCTTCGGAAAGCACGCTAAGCCGTTGGTCCCAGCTGTCATATGAAGATCTTTGACAGTCGTTAAGGGTAGTCAGAAGCTTGAGATCTGACACCAGTCTTGCCAAGGGGTATCGTGTTAACCAGTTACTGGGATGTGAAGGTCAGATAGGCAGTCGCTCCATGTAAAACACTGGTACTCAGCTGAATCCGGTAAGACTGGAAGCCGACCCCAACAACAATTGGGAAAATGTTGCTAGGATGATGAGAAATAAGATTACAAAATAGATGTAATGGGTCTCGTGACTCCTTCTGTTGTTGTTGTTTTTATTATTCTGATGTTTATTTTAATGTAAAATGGGTTCTGTAAGTTACCTGAATAAAGAATTTTATTATTATTAATTTTTAATAACAAGAGTGATAAAGGTTCATTTCGAGCGGTCGATAGGTTTTGATACCCAGAAGTGTCTATTATAAGTATATTATTATGATTGAAGACATTTATTTCTCAAAAACAGAATATGCATAAACTTACAATGAAAAACACTAAATATGTCGTGGTCAATGTGGCGACGCTTGAAGCCTATGTTCAGCAGTGGACGTTTTTCGGCTGATATGATGATGATGATAATGATGATGTCGTAGTGACCCAGTGGCTAAGATCTCGCCTCTCGTGCTCAAGGTCATGGGTTCAAATTCGGGCAAGTACCAATGTGACTTTTTCATATGTACTTTCTAGGTTTATTTTGGATATCGCTGACAAAGGTGTAGGAAAAATCGTGAGGAAACCTGGACTTTTAGTTAGTATAAGTTTGTGTATGCTCCATTGGTGTAATTGCTGCAGGGCGTTCCATTGCGAGGATAGAATAGAATAGAACAGAATATACTTTATTGTACACCATAAAAGTTAATAAGAAAAACTTATTTATACGGGTACAAAGGCGGTCATATCGCTGAGAGCGATATCTACCAGACACTACCACCTTTAGATGGATTGAAAAAAAATTGGAATAAAAAAGGGGGTAGTCTGCGGTGTACTGCTATTACATTAAAACATAAATATATACAAACTTTTATTACTATAATAAATACTATACATAAACATACATACATAATATGACATGAAATTCATAGAGAGAAAAAAAAGAAAAGGGGTTGAATAATGATGAAAGAGATTAGATATAAATAGAAAAGCGTTAGAGAGAAAGGAAATGGTTTTTAACCAGGTTTTTAAAAGAAACCAGTGACTGGACTGTAAACGATATGTCGATAAACGAATACATAAGTAATAAATAAAACACTAGCTATAATAAAAATTCGAAAACGAGTAACGGAAACGGTCATACGTCATTACGATCTATAATCTGCGTAACATAAAATTTGGTGACCCTAAACCATTGATGTATTAAAAAGAGAAAGATACGGGACTGCTCACAGCGCTTGGTCCTACTAATCTAAGTGCATGCCCGTAGCGGGTACTCAGTCGCGCACACGGCACATTGTTGATCACACAGCTGATTAATTTCAGTGTTTTTATGTTTTTTTGCAATAAATACGCACCAAAATGACATCTTGTGTAGCTAAAAAGTGTTTAAATAGTACCAGGAAGAAAAATAAGTCACACGGAATCACTTACCACTCGTAAGTACAGTTAAAAAGGTTAATTTGTTGAAAATTACAATAATATTTAATGTTTGCTTCGCCATATTTGTGAGAGCGAGATAGATATTACAAACATGCGTGAGAGACACGATACGCACATATTGCAATGTCATTTCATTCATAATAGTAAACATTCCGCCAACATTCGGTGGCTAACGCGATATCGCTCGCACTACAGCGGCGTCTCCTATCTCTGTCCTTGTCTATCCGTAACTGTAGGGTTGGGACTGGTGATGACACTAAACACAGATGTGTAAGTTTCGGTGCATGTAGTTGTGCCACAGTTGTGCGCCGAGCCCAGGTTTTCTGATCGAGATGTTAGTGCGTAACGCATCTTCCTTTTTTAATACATCAATGCCCTAAACATTGAATTTATCCACAGTAAAAACTAGGTGCTCACAAAAATAAAAAACTGATTTTTAGGCTTTGAATGCCCATAGCGTATTATTACCTACATACCCTACTTCTATGCTGTGTTGTTCACCTTGAATACATTTAAACAATTTATTATTTAAAGGTTTTTGATAAGCGAAAACCCGTACAGTGCGTTTTGGATTTTAATTCGAGTTCCTTATCATAAGCCTCGAAAAAGGGTTTTTCAGATTACCTTCCGACAAAATATTTACAGAAACCAATCAAAATTTCATCAAAAATTCTACTTAAATTAATCAATTAAAGACCATCCAAAACAAATTAGCTAGAAAATCAAGGATCTGTTGAGATGGATCCACTTACTAGTCAGAGGGATTTTCAGACAGAAAATTGGAAAAGCAGTGATATTTTTGAGGGTAGTCGAGTTTGTTTTCCTAGCATTGTTTTTAGGGTTCCGTACCCAAAGGGTAAAAACGAGACCCTATTACTTTACTGTCCGTCTGACACCGGCCTATATCTCATGAACAGTGATAGAGCTAGACAGTTGAAATTTTCACAGATGATGTATTTCTGTTGCCGCTATAACAAAAAATAGAATAAAATAAATATTTAAGTTGGGCTCCCATACAGCAAACGTGATTATTTTGCCGTTTTTTTGCGATAATGGTACGGAACCCTTCGTGCGCGAGCAGTACTTCTCGGAACTACAAAATATTATCAAATTAACAATTGTGCTCCACATTTTAACTATTAAGGACTTACTGTCAGGACCACTAACAGCTAAACAAGTTTCTGTTTTCATATTACTTTTCGAAGATAGATACCTACTGTGAATACTTAGGTACCTATAGATACAAAATAAAATTTATTTTAATCGCAGTCACAGTTAAACGAGCAGATACCGGGGCTGCCGCTTTTTGTCGCCCCAATAAACTATCGGATTCACGTGAAAATGGCGCACAAAAATTTATTCGCAACCATTTTTGTATTTGCCTGTGTTTTAAACTGTCGATGCGAGGACTGTGAGGCCTACGATGAAATGGGATCGAGTAAGTTTTGACTCACTTTTATTAACCGACTTACCAAAAAGGAGGAGGTTCTATGTTCGACTTCTTGTACGGTTTTTTTTTTATTTATTTATTTTCACCGATATCTCCGTTAATTGTGGACCGATTTTGAAAATTCATTTTTGTTTGAAAGAGTATATGCCGAAATTGGTCCCATTTTAATTTGGTGAAGATCTGATGAAGTACTTCGGAGATTTACAACAGAACTCTTCAATAAATAACGGCAAATCGCTCAGGATTGCTGCAATCGCATGTTTGTTCATTGTTTATACCATTTTATAACATAACATCACGCCAGTATGCTGTAAAGGGGTACGCAGATGTGTACAGTTCACCTTGGTACACTTTCATTCCACCGGTTATGTTCAGTTTCATGATATTCGGGTAATCTATTCTGGCATTATAGGTACCTTACGTAACTACATGCCTATTACGGAGGTACAACTAAAAATTAAAAAACAAAAAACTTTTTACAAAGAAATTCTACCGACTTCCAAATAACAAAACTACAAAGTGAAAAATAACTTTATTTTTGGTCGGTGTCCATAACGCAAAAAAATGGTATCTACCAAAGACACTGACTTCTAAAAATAAAGTTATTTTTCACTTTGTAGTTTTGTTATTTGGAAGTCGGTAGATTTTTTTTGTAAAAAAGTTTTATTTTATTTTTACAAGCTTTTTATTTACTTGCAATGCATGATATACCTATGTTCGGGTCAAATCTTGTAACAGAATTTTAAGTATCAGTCAGCAGTTATCCTCAACCGATTAAGATGAAATTTTGCATACACGTTTGGTTTGGATGACAATGCACGGTAAGCTAAAAAGTTTGTTTAAAAAGTTTTATAATTGGAAAAAAGTATTACCTGTTCCTTTTAAACTAAAATTCTAAATAGGTTGTTATAATTGAAGTAAGTAATTAATGAAAAATTTAAAACCCATACTTTACAAAAATCAGCTAACAAAACATGATAATAGCATGTAACAATATTATTGTTACCTGATAATATTTATAGTTTATTACATACTAGCTTCCACTAGCGGTTTCACCCGCATGAAATAGTACATTGTTCACCGAGAGGAGAAAGTGACCGATTACCGTCGAGGGTGTCGTTTGAAGCCCGAGCCGTAGGCGAGGGCTTTAAAACACCCGAGATCGGGAATCGCACTTTCTCTCGAGTGATATATAGTGCTTTATACTACACCTACGAGGAATAGTACATTCTACGAAAACTGAATCCTCAAACAACACACAAATTGAAAATGGCGCCAATGGCGTCTTCAATTTTCACATGTTCTTTTTTCAAATTGTTTGACACCATCCAACACACAGCTAGTGGCCAGTGTCATTTTGCGAACTTGGAGATAAAAACTCACTGTAAAAACTTTTTGGCTTTTGATATTTAGGTTACCAGCGCATAGTCTTACCCAAAATTAAAAAAGAAAAACCACGTAAGAAATGGATTTTCATACACTTTTCTCTCCCGCTCAGATGCGTTTTCTCGCCGCATATTTGTTCGATATGAATGACGTACTTTCTACCGTAAATTTGATAAAGTATCAAGGTACTTTCCGAGCAGGTGTAGTATAAAAGTGTTTATCATCCCAAGGGAACATTATAACGGGATAAAAAGTGATGTGATTTATTCAATTATCTAAATTAAAATTAACATAGTATAAAATACTTAATTAAAAATAAGTACCTATATATACACTTAAATAAATATAAAATAAAACTACGAATAAACGGGCGGGGTTCATAGGGCGTCATAAAATTCGTCCACATCGCTATCCACGTGAAAAGTGCCCAGATCGCTGGCAGCATTGCCACGTTGGATGGCAACGCTGATTCTCTGGCCAAGGAAAAGCCCAGCCCACGGATAAAAAGATAAAAAAAAGTGAAAAAATAAAAACTGCTATGCCAGACTACGTTTTTTTACAATCTATCCTTGTAATAAATTTTATGTAGATCCGTTTAGCCGTTCTGGTGTGATCGAGTAACAAACATACATCCATACATCCAAACTTTCGCATTTATAATATTAGTAAGACAACAGTGTAACAGTTCGCTATTTTTAGTTATGAGTTAAGTTAAGAGTTTTTTTGTTATTCTTTTTTTGGATGAAACGCATGTTACTAAAATAGTTATGAATATATATGTGGATGGATGGAGAGGAAGGGGATGGCCATAAAAAAAATGGATGGACTGTGTGAGGACTGATATGAAAGAAAAGGGCGTCAGTGATGGAGTGCAGGGGGACAGGATGGTATGGAAGAAGAAAACGTGTTGCGCCGACCCCAAGTGACATGGGAGAAGGGAAGGAAGATGATGACTGGATTATTAATAAGAGCATCGCATTGTTTTATATTCAACAATTATGGATAAATTTGAATAATTTAAATTGTACTGGTAAATAGTTTTACTGTAAATAATGAAACTACGAGGAATATTTTATTTCAGATTATTTAATTTATTAACATTAAGAGTGAGTAGGTTTCTTCTAAGCAAGCGTGCTCCATTCACGTCATCGCTTACCATAACGTGAGTTAGGGATGTTTGTGTCTATTGGCCTTGTTTGTTCTGTCTCCTGCTTGATATGGAGAGAAGTGGAAATTATGATTTCCTACTCCTCCTTTATTCTTTTCTGATTAATTTGTTCCGAAATCCAAGACAGTTAAATTCATTCTCCGGGACTCCATCGAGCTTCATTGCCTCGACGCTTTTCTGGTGGTCACCATTGTTAATTCTGGCTTTAAAGAGTTGTAATGGTTTGACAATAGTCCGGTGGAATTGTATGCTCACCTCCAATTTCGTGGGACTAAACGTAAACATACCTAACTGACAATTTACGGGTGAGCTATACGCGTGTACTTATCTGACTCTTCCGGAAATACAGTCGTGAAACATCACGCACGTGGTCCCAGACTTCAGCCTTATATACTTAACAATATAAGGCCGAGGTCTGTCGTTGGGTCCAGTTAAAGCTAAGAGACCGCTTTACATGGTACTTGAACATAACTCGCAAAAGGTCACTTAATACAGCCATCTTTCACCTGTTTTGTTATTCACTCTAACACCCTACCTTGCCTTTCAGAGAATTCCTACAAACATAATGTTGTTTTGTTACCCAGGTAACCCACCGTGTTCTACCGAAATGGTGATATACAGCGCTGGTTGTCTCGACCCTACAATGTCGATGCGAACGTGTCGACGACCCGTCGCTCGGTCCCTGGGAGTCCGGTGTGATTACTCACGGTGTGAATGTCCTGATTGGAAGGTTTGGGACGAAGCCGCCAAGCGGTGCGTGACGGTCGACCAGTGCTCAGATCAATCTAATGTGAATAGTACTAGGAGTGACTGATTTATGTGTTTCTTTTTGAATAAATGTAATTTATTGGTTTCTGACCTCGAACTCTTCCAGTCCAAAAAATAATGTGCGGGTAGTGTGTGGTGTGTGTGTGTGGAGGTGATCAGCCAGCTCGCGAACTTTTATTCTCCAGTCGGGTTTTTGATTTTTAAACTAAGTTTTTTTAAGAAACTATTTTATGAATGTAAATATTAGCTATTCTGCGGGAGCCTTTAAATTCTAGTCAGTCAGTGATGTCATCCTCATAGCTATTTAACTCTTTCATAATTTTAACTAAAACAAAATTTTGAGCTACGAAACTCAACAAACGATTTTCAAGTGCTAGCACCATTTATGATACGAGTAGTTCGTACAGAGCAGCGAGGCGTGAACGCTGTACTCTCTGTTGACTCGTGTCCTGTGTGTGACACGGCCAGTATCCACTTAGTCTTTGATAATTGAAATATGTAGTCAGCCAATCTTCCAGTAAAAATGAATTCCTACCGTTCACACCCTTTAAAACACAATCTCAGAGATTTAAGAGGCCAGAGAGATAGTGTTTTGACGATGATCCATTGTTATCTTAAGATATTGTATATAGTTTCGCAAGGTTTCTGAATAAAAGCACTCAGTTTACCTCTAGACCAGGGTCGATAATTGTTGAAAAGAAAAAAAAAATATAGTAGGATGAAACCCATTGGAAAAGGAAGAGAATATACCAAAAATGTGAAAACGGTTAACTCAAGTCCTATGGAAAATAGTGGAATGACAAAGTTGTAGATAATAAAAAGATCTACAATTTTGTATTGACACTTTTTACACATAACCTCAAAATGTATGTGAAAAATTCAAATAACCGAGTTATTAGTTTTAAATTTTTATCTTTTACAACTTTTTTTTTTTTTCACATAGTTTGGTAAAAACTTACATTTTGATGTCCCAAACACACTGTTATTTTTTTATTCGAAATATTTATTTGTCTCCTTATTTTGACCTAATATCGAAAAAACTACCCCAATTTTCAATCGAAAATTCTCCTGTCAAAATATCTGCTTTTTTCAAAAAGTCGGTGGGTTCTTTGTTCGTTGAAATCTCTACTTTCTGATGGTGTAAAAAAAAATATACATTACTATGGTAAATTTTCTCAGAAAATACAAAAAATAAAGAAAATGCAAAAAAAAAACGGTTTATCTCGATTTCCGGCAAAACTACAAGTCCTATGGAAATCGAGATAAACCGTTTTCACCCTTAAAAACTCACCCCCTTCCCCTTCCCGACCTCAGGTCGCCCGTAAATTATTTTTCCTTTCATTTTTATAATATTCTTCTTCTTTCCCAATGGGTTTCAACCTACTATTTTTATTTTCACTTTTTATTTTTTTTAAAGGCTTCTACCCTGGTCTACTCTAGCCGTACCGTAAAAAGAATCTATTGTAGCAAATGTCCCAGAGTCTCTTTTGTTATGTGTTCAACAGGATAGCTATCGTCTGGTTTTAGTCGGTAGGACTACGACATAGGCTGCACTGTAAAGACTGCTTGCTGAACCCCTTGAACCTTAGGTATAAATGCGGACTTTGAGCAAAGTGGTTCTGGATAGATTTGAGTACTCACGCTAATTTAGATTCAGATTGAATTCGTAGAAAATGTTGGTCGTTTAAAAAAAAAAAGATAGAAAATATATTTATTTAGTGCGGATTCGATTTGATTAGACAACCTCATGCAAATTAATATTTCACAAAGCGATAGTGCTTTTCTGTAATATCTGAAATCCTTCAACTCAGACCTTTGAGGGGTTCAGAGGGCTACTACAGTACCAACCTACCAAGTATCTAAGTAATTGAATGAAAAAAACTATCAATCACGTTTTGTTCAATAACAGTCACAGCATATAGGAAAAACTGTAATATAAAGACGTACGTTTCGTCAAGTGATCGAAGATATTTGATCGCATATCAGGGTAGTTGCGAATGTGCGTGGCATTCGATATATATCCAACAATATATCGCCAGTTTATACCACAGGGGTGTTGTTGTGTCAAACGTAACAAATAGCTCGACATATCGTGTCCTTATATTTTGTTGGTACTCAATAAGGTCATCGTGTAAACTTATCATAGTATAAGAGTGTAGAGTTTAGCGTCTGCTCTAGGTTGGTTTATATCTTGGTTGATTTGGTTGACTTTATGTTAGACTGGTAATGGTTTAGTTATTGGTTTACGTTTAATGATTCGCAATATAGATGGTTTAAAAGTTATATTTAATGCTATTTAACTATTAAATGGTAACTGGTTAATCAAAGCTAAAGTAGCACTAAGATGCTTTGATTCTGGCTTGATTTGAGTTACGTGATTTTTATCCAAGCACGCACTAACTGGCAATAGTTACTGGCAAAAGAGCTGAGCTGTTCGGTTGCAAATATTGTACCGAACAGGGCTCTGTAAAATAGGTATAACCGTAGAAAAAACGTACGCTAAAGAGAAGTCTGTTAGGGTCCTTAAGGATTCAAATGTCTCCACTGTTATTTCGATTTTATAGGTAAACATAATTTCTCTACCCTTATCTCAAATTATTTGGGGTCAGCGCACATGTCTTCTCAACAGAATTAATGTGAGTTTTACTATAGTTTCTAGTAAATGACAAATGATTTTATTTGGTCCTAGACTACAAAAATCAGATCACAGTCTTCTTACCAACCCGACTTTAGCATTACTATTATATTAAAAGACACGTTTGACTTGTTGTTTTTAATCGTAAATTATTATTAGACCTTTTGTGATTTTGATGCGATTCCAGCCGTGAACGCGAACGAAATATTAAACGATTTATAATTATTAGAATTAGTCTTCAGCAGATCTAGGCCGAAATCTTGAGCTTTTTTACTATTGTGGAATATTGACACTGACCTGAAGTGATAACTCTTGAACGTGGTTTAATTGAGGAAATGAACCCTTAGAAGTCCCACAGCTCTAAATGTCATAGGTCGATTGATTAGCGCGGCGTCTGTCAAACAACCTCAGCTGGTCGATCCAATTATCAAATATGCAACAACAACAACCGGGTATTCCTTGTTCCTAGGTCAGAGTTATTGTGATAACCCCACAGTGTAATGATAGTCACGCTGCCCGTATGTAGCGAACACGTGTTGAGTGCACATGAGAGCGTTATCATTTGCAGATAAGCCACAATGTCATACTGCATCTATTATTGTCCTACGAGTAGAATAATAATCGGTTAGGATTATTTACGTGAATATTTTGGAATATTTATGTGTTTTAGGACTACGACACTGAGGGACCTCTTCAAACGAATACATAATCAATCAATCTACCTAGACTTTTCTCAACTATCTTAGGTACGGCTTCCAGTCCAACTAGATTTAGCTGAGTACCAGCATTTTACATGGAGTTATTGCCTATCTGATCTCCACAACCCAGTATCTGGGTAACACAATACCCCTTGGCAAGACTGGTGTCAGATATCAGGCTTCTGACAACCCGTAACGACTGTCAAAGAACTTCAAATTTCATCCGGGATCAACGGCATATCGTCCTTTCCGAGGCACGGAAAGATAAATAGAAATTTTCTTATGTAAATATGGTCACCCATCTACGGACTGGCCCCGGCAAGCGTTGCTTAACCTTGAAGAGTGACCCGTGCGGCAGTTTTTATTTATCCACGAGCTCCTCTTTCTTAACTACATAATATGGTTAATAATAGGATTCTCCGAAAGTTTGACTTATTATCGGGCCTGCGTTGTCCCCCCATCTAAGTACTGCTGTAACATGGAAATATTGTAAAACCAAACAATTTTTTAAAAGAGTAACAATGGAGTTTCTTGCCGGTTCTTCTCCATAGGAATTGACCAACCCGAACCGTAGGCCTATGTGAAATAAAAATTATTGATTTTGATTTTTTTTTGATTTTTTGTCATCCATTTTTCCTAACCATATAGTACGTTGGTTTAAGAGTACTGGTACTAAAGTTATTTCTATTGACTTCTAGTGCAATTATTCAGCCGCATTTGATCAGTATGAAAGCCAACATCATAATGGGAAAACTTAAGGCAAGGACTTTAAATATGCATCGTTTGCCTCTAGAATGCCTGATAGCTCCTATGAAGTTCACGAATAGAGTAACAAAAGTATAAATCCAAAAAACTTTTGCACAAAAAATATACCGACTTCAAAAGCAAAACACTAAAAAGTGCGAAATAACTTTCGTTTCGGAAGTCAGTGTTTTACTTTTGAAGTCGGTATATTTTTTGTGAAAAGTTTTTATTTCTCTCTTTTTAGTATTAGTACACCATCACTAAAAATAAGCAAGTTCTATATTAAGATACCTAAAGGATTGAAAAAAAACATATAATAACCCAATTTACACATTCGTGCTGTTTGTCGCTAAGAAGATCGGTTGTATGCTCCATATCTCAAAAACTAGTGGACCGATTTTGATGAAAGTTGCACTATTCCATATTATAAGTTGAGAGATACCTAATTCAATAAAATAAGAAACATGTTAATCCAATCACTAGTGTCAGCGAAATGCGTGGACAAACATACATACAAACATACACTTATGAAATTTGGCAGACGTGTTCAGAAGCCCACATAGAGTAACATATGTGAATATTGTGCAATTCCAACAATTTTACATACATACGTGTAGAATTGATTACTTCCTTTTTTTGAAGTCGGTAAAAAGTAACTCTATTTAATAGTTTTCTATCTGCCTGTCCGTCTGTTTGTTACCTTCGTCATGTCTTAACGGCTGAACGGATGAAACTTGACACACGGATAGAACATGTACTGGAATATTAAGATATAATCCCTTAAATTCTAATTAGCAGACACAATACACAAAAAAAGCAATTGTCTCGGGAACCAAAGTTTTTGAAAGACCCTCAAGGGGATAAGGTACGTTTTAACCCGGGCATATATTTCCATCCACTGGCAAACGCTAGTGACACATAAAATAATTTGTGTAGGCATTGGAGAAAATTTCACTACTAAAATTATTGGATAACTATAACATAGTGCCACGCACATGATAAGAAATGTAATTGTGAACCTTGAATACTCTCTTAAAGAACCTCGTTCAGTTGAGGTAAAAGCCTTTTGCACGCGAAGTTGTATTTAATAAGTACTTACTTTCTTAACAGTCCCGTCTATAAAGTGTTAAGTAACCTCAATATAAACCCTTGATTGGGTATTGGAATGGTCCAACTGTTTTCTGTTTACGGGTAGTTTCAACTAAAACTAAGGTTTAACTAGCAATCAAAATTGAACGGAAATGAAATTTCAGTGCAAAAATAAACAAAAGTAAACTAGTTGTATATTTTGGAATTAGGGGAAGTGGAAATGGCAGATACCTTATGGCATAGTTTACCTATAATTTATTCTTTTTCCTTTCCATTTTCACGTAAAAATACATTTTCCACTTCTTACTCATGACAAATAAAGTTCCCTCGTTGGTATGCGATTTTTGCTTTTTTCTGTAGAAATTACATCCTAACTGGATGTAATTTCGCACAGTTTCTATACGACATCTGCTTGTCTAGAAAGGCAACAAATATTTTCTCAAATTATGTGTCCTAGTATTCTAAATTTAATGGGATACTTTAGCTTTAAAACAAACATCCAACATTGATAATAATAATCGTCAACTAACGAAAACGCTCAGATTTTCAATAAAGATAACTTGAAACACATTAACAAGCGCCATAGTGTTTAGCTTACAATGACTTGGAAAATTTCACGCGACCTTTTATCGGCAGAGTTGATGACCTGATAGATTAGAGCGGATAGATACTTGGCTTTGTTGCTTTAACCTTTACATTAACTTTATGGGCAATTAACGCATTAGATTAATAATAGTTTATGCATTATTGAACTGCCATTGCAAATTGATATTTATTCCTGGTAAGTCGTTTTGTTCAGCTATTCACAGCGTTGTTTGCTCATAGTGTAATCACGTCCCTTGTTTTGCTTTAAACAGTATAAGGAGCAAACGTAAGGAATGTAACAAAGCATACTTGAGTTCAGTTGTTCCCTCTATTGTTCCAGCTCCAGAAATTCAAGATGTTGTTCAAAACAAATATAGCAGCTTTGCTAGTTCTGATAGTTGTAACTCGAAGTTTTGAAGACCCAGTGAGTGACCCCAAAGAAGCGAAATGTAAGCTGATATCATCGTGTTCAGCGTGTATATCAAACAGTTTCTGTACGTGGTGCGTCACCAAAAGTAAATGCACCAAGCAATCATGCGGCAACGATAACATAATTTTCCCTAAAGAGTACTCCGCCATAATGGCGGGGCCGACTTTCTGCCCCAGGGTTGTGGAACCGGAAGAAATATTGACTCTGAAGAGTGGAGCGAAGCAAATTATTGTTGTGAAAATTACACAGATACACTTGTATATGGCGTTTACTCCGTGGAAATGTAAAATAGATTATAACGGTACGCTAATGACAGTGGTAGCGGTGTTGCTGGGTGACCAAGTATATTGTGAATCTGTGATGCTTACTAACGACTCCCATGAGCCTCGGACAAGTGGCAGTGTATCGGTACTGTGGGACTTTAGTAAATACTTTGATGGATCCTTCCCGTTTCAAGTGTGCCGCTGTGACTTAGACCCTACTTGTAAAGCATGCCACAATGTAACTTTAGTGCAATAGATAAATACTATTTTAAGTGCATATCTCACAATCACAAAGTGCATTATTAAATTCTTAAGAATTTCCCGCAGTGTCTTATTTAACGATGAGGTTTTTCTTAACACCGATAGTAAATTACAAGAAAAAATTACAAACTGAATTTTAATCACGATTTCATGTTTGAATTGCGTTTTTGGTAAAGAAACAAAAGGAATATTGTAACAAAGGAGTAAGTAGTAAGAAAAAAATTCGTGCGTAGAAGCGGGTCCACTGGAACACTGTAATGGAGAAAACACACTCGATAAAGTTTCCACAAGCACTTGTATCTAAACAGCTAAATTTGATCAGAAACTTGTTGAAAAGTTCTTTGGAGCAATATTGTTAGGGCAGTTTTCACTTGAAAGAACAAACAAATATTGAAACCCTTTGCTTATTACAGTGTAAGCAACTAACTTAATTGCTGGTTATGATAGGTTCTAACTTATTTGTGTGGCTATTTTTTAATATTCGTTTGGGATTTGTTACTTTTCTACTTATAATTGTCGCTAATACAAATCCTCAACTTCACTACATTACCAAAGTCTTGAAAGAAATGGTGTTTTAAAAACTTCGCTAAGTTGGTGAAGTTTTAGAGAAGAAACTACCTAGAACTGTTAAAACATTGATATAAATTTGAATTCTACAATACTTTGCAATCGATTCGTATGTATAATAACCATTTACCAACACTGAAGGAAAATATTGCAAGAAAACCATGTAGGCTATTTCATAACTGGTAAGTTCATAGATTGTCTGAAATTGTCCCGCAATGAACATCACACCATCATCATGCGGGAATTCGGTGGATTCGAGAGGCATAAGAGCGATCAGTGTGCGTACCGTGGCGTTTTAGTGAGTTGGAGTCCAACATAACTGCGCTATCTCCACGTGATAACGTAGTATGCATGAGTATTTCGCCACGAAAAAAAAGTGTGGTTGGTAGTAGCTGGATGCTGCCGAAAATCGAAACAAATGGAGTGCGATTGGAGAGGCCTATTTCCAGCAGAGTACTGCTAATAGGCTGATGATGATGAAGGGTAGCTGGGACTGTCTGGATATAGAAGGCGAAGGATCGGACAACTCGTAATCGTTAATAAAAATGGACAGTTGAAAGGAATACGTGGCTATCGCTCGGAAAATAACTGAAGTTGACAGAAAAAAAATTGGTGAAATAAAACTGAAAGTATCAGGAGGAAAGTTAAAAGTGTTGTGAAAAAAAAGTGTTTCATCATCCCAAAGGAACATTATAACGGGTTAAAAAGTAGCCTGTGCGCTATTCCAGACTATTAATTAATAAATTTTATACAGATCCGTTCAGCCGTTTTGGCGTTATTGAGTAACAAACATACATCCGACCATTCGTCCAAACTTTCACATTTATAATATTAGTAAGATTACTTCCTTGTGGCCATAAGTGCAATTAGATGTTACAAATAGTATTCTAAGTAAATGATAAAGATTGACATTATTAGTTTTTCGAAACTACCCCCAAATGATGATTTAGGGGGTGTTGAAGTTTGTATGGAAAAATCAGATTTCTTGGGTCAATAAACTTGATTCTTGCCACAAATACTAACCTAAATGTCGCTATTAAAATAAAGGTCGCTATTATTATTTTTTGAAACTACCCCCAAAAGAAGATTTAACATCCCCTATGTTAGATTTTTTGAAATCTATCATCCCCTATGTTAGATTTTTTGAAGAATCTGATTTCTTGGGTGAATAAACTTGAAACTTGGCATAAATACCATCCTAAATAAACAACAAAGGTTGTCATTATTAGTTTTTTGCAACTACCCCCAAAAGACGATTTAGGAGGTATTACAGTATTTTTGAAAAATCTGGTTTCTTGGGTCAATAAACTTGCCACAAATACTAATCTAAATAATAAAAAAGGTTGCTCTTATTATTTTTTGAAACTACCCCCAAAAGACGACTTAGGGGATGTTAATTATTTTGAAGGATCTGATTTCTTGGGTGAATAAACATGAAACTTGACATAAATACCATCCTGAATAAACAATAAAGTTTGTGATTATTAGTTTTTTGGAACTACCCCAAAAGTCGATTTAGGAGGTATTACAGTGGTTTTCAAAATTCTGATTTCTTGGGTCAATAAATTTGAAACTTAGGAAGACGATTTAGGAGGTATTACAGTGTTTTTGAAAAATCTGGTTTCTTGGGTCAATAAACTTGCCACAAATACTAACCTAAATAATAAAAAAGGTTGCTCTTATTATTTTTTGAAACTACCCCCAAAAGACGACTTAGGGGATGTTAATTATTTTGAAGGATCTGATTTCTTGGGTAAATAAACATGAAACTTGACATAAATACCATCCTAAATAAACAATCAAGTTTGTGATTATTAGTTTTTTGCAACTACCCCCAAAAGACGATTTAGGAGGTATTACAGTGTTTTTGTGTTTTTTTCGGGTGAATAAACATGCTACTTGATATAAATACCAACCTAAATAAACAATAAAGGTTTTCAATAAGTAATTTTTCGAAACTACCCTTAAAATACGACTTCGGGGTGGTAAAGATTGATGATTACTTTTACTGCACATAGCCTCTTTTTATGATGTTGGGGAGCACTTAGAAGGGGTTTTTAGAAATTCAACTTTTTAAAGGGTTAAGGGAGACATTTATTTGTATAAAAATCTTATTTCTTTAGCAAAATAATAAAGGATTGCATCATTAGTTTTTCGGATTTACCCCCAGAAGACGATTTAGGGGTGTCAAAGTTTCTTAGAAGAATCAAATGGCACTAGGATGGGGACCTCTACATCGATTTGGAACTACCGAACTGGACCGTTTGTCTCAGGTTTAATAGCAGCTTATTTTTGGTTGCCATCACACGAACGAAATCGCGGGCGGAGTTAAAATTACAAATGTGAAAGTGACTCTGTCTGTCTCTCTGTCCACCTTTTCACGCTTCAGCCGTTGAACAGATTTAGATGCAATTTGGTTCGAAGATATTTTGAGACGCTGGGCAGGACATAGCATAGTTTTTATCCCGGAAATCTTACTAAAGGAGGTGGAAAGAGGGGTAAAAGTTTGTATAGAAAACCCACAATAGTATGCTGCGATATAAAAAATAAGCTATTCGAATTACTAATGCTTCGCAGACGAAGTCGCGGGCAACAGCTAGTCTAAAAATATAATTGTTTTCTTTATTCTCATCCAAGCAGAGCTCGGTTGCCCAGGTACTAGTTTATAAAATAATTAATCGCAATGGCATTTATTTCTATTATCGTACCTTAAGAATAATTAGCCATTTTAACGTTTCCACTGCTAGGACACAGGCCTCCTCTCTGTGCCAGCGACTGGGCCTTAATCTACCAGGCGGACCCAGTGCGGGTTGTTAGATCTCACAAATGTATTCAAGAGCAGTGGTGGTCCATTAGTAACAGCGTTCGAACCCAAGCAGGGACTTTACTTTGTGTAAATTGTTTCATAACCACTGCTCTTAAGATGGGAAAGGAAAACTTGAGAGGAAACCGACATGTCCTAGAACATCTAGGTAACTACTGGATGAATTATCTACCAAACTTAAGCCTGAAATAGCATGCTCAGCAATGCATTTCACCGTTGTATATTACTACTAGCTGACCCCCGCGGCTTCGCTCCCGTCAAAATTATAGCCTATGTTACTCGGGAATAATGTAGCTTTCAATAGATGAAATATTTTTTAAAATCGGTCCAGTAGTTTCGGAGCCTATTCGGTACAAACAAACAAAAAAATCTTTCCTCTTTATAATATTGGTATAGACTAGTACGAAACCATTTATCCGACTCATGCAAGGCCGTGTTTTAAATGCCTATGCCGTGAGCATTATAGATTTGCCAACTAGAGTGATTGCTGCCAACCAGTGCAGACAGAGTTTTCATATAAAATGCGTAGTTCACACACATTATCCGTGGATATTAAACAAATGTGCCCCAATTATAACTCGAATATCATCTCGTTTAGAGACTGCTTGTAATAGTGCAGTCTGAAAGCTTGCTGTTTCTATTGTGTGGCAGAATTAATTGCTGCGAGATTCCTTAATTAGAGAAAGTTCTATAGAGCTCGGATATCAACAGATTGTAAGATCAACAAAACAACACAACATAAGTCTGTATTCTCTGAACGGTTAGGCAGATGTATCTACCTGTAGAACTTCCATATTCTGCCATTTCTCAAGTGAAAAAGACAAAAAGTGCCAAAAATTTCTGGAATGGCAAACGCGAATCGGAAAACGCTGAGTTGGGAGGTCTCCTACCAGGTGGACAGATGACCTTGGGAGGGTGGCAGGAGTCCGCTGGAAGCGAGTCGCACGGGACCAGTCAATGTGGCGACACTTAGAAGGAGGCCTATGTTCACCAGTGGACGTCTTTCGGCTGATAATATGATGATGATGATGATGGGCTCAATTCAAGACTCCGAGCGTAGTGAGAAATGCCAGAGTGAAAAACCCAAGAACCTCATGCTCAATAGTAGCACTTGTTTTCATGTAAAATGGTTAGAAAATGAAACTATAACTTGAATATTAACTCGTCAAGAAAAAATGGCAGTCTGAAAAGGTATGGCGTGCTATTTCTATTGTGTGGATGTATTCATTATTGCCAGGTTCTTAACCTCCTAAGAATTTCAGAAGAAATTCTAGCCATCAATTTTTCTGTATAAAAATAGTTTTAATCAACCAAGTCGTTTCGGACGAATATCCAAAAGTAGCGACAAAATATCGTGTAGTTAATTATTTATTTAAAACAAAACTATTAGTTAAAAGAAAACACCATGTTCCACAAATAATGTACATGAATCATTAATAAATGTAGGTATATTTTGTAGTCGATACGAAGGAGTATATGCCTTAGAAAGTAACCGTTTTACGGCACTAAAGCGATGGAAGGCCCTTTGGTCCCATGTAGATAATACGGGGTTAACCTATAGCCATCAACTGAGCTACTACTGAGAAATTTTCAAGTATTACTTGCCAGAATAATAGATAAATTACATCTTTTATCCTCAATTTTTTAGTTCCCTGAAATAGAGCAGGCTATGTAGGTATTTACTATTATGTCGTGTTTATAAACAAATTACAGGATGTATCTATACTTAAAGATAAATAACATCATTACTTATTCGTTATTATGTATTTACCAAGTACCTAATTGTCCACTACCTATTGTCTTTACGTGACATCTTTTTTCGACATGTTTGTTAAAAAAACATAAGAATATACCTTCATTTCCTGTCATTTCAATGACATTACAGTAACCAGCCCGGGTTCAAAGGTCAACGTTTGTGATTTTGTCCTCCAACTGAAAACATACCTACATACGTGTATTGAATATTAACGATATTTTAGACGCTTGTCAAATGCCTGTTTACTTACGTTTAATCGCAATATTTACTCATCGGAATATCGACATGTATTTACTAGGTAGTTAGGTAACTGACGGGGTGTGCTTGGGCCGATACCTGCCTGGATCAGGAATCAATTTGAAAAAAAAATAAAAAATGTCCTCTGCTCTGGCACAAGCAACTGAAAGAACACGGGTGGGTTTTAGTCAGTAAAAGTCTGTAATGGCACCGATGACACCCAGAGCGGGTGAAGTAATTGGACGATTTCCCAACCAAACAAAAAAGGTAAGTAAATAAACTATCGACCAGTTTTTATGAGTGCTGTTAAATCGAAGCTGTGTCATATAATTCTCTCTTAACTCAAGTTATCTGGGTCCGGAGCTGCATGTTTTCTATTGCCATTCTTCTGTCTCTCTTAGTCGACATTGGAGTAATTTTTTGGGGTCGTTTGGAGGAAGCCTTAAAACTTTTTCGGATCTCCTATTCGCTACAAATAAGTTTAATAATAATAAAGCCTTTATTTCTCACCAATTGCGTGCATACACTTATAACATATTTAAATTCAACGTAATAATAAAAACATTTACAATTTGCTTATTTTACATATCTAATAATATACGACCCCACGGACCTGATCTCCAGGAAGAAGTCTTGTCCCTCACCGCTCTCTTGCCTTAATTGGCTGGCTTGAGTAGAGATTCGCAAGAGCAAACGTGCTCGGAGAAAGAAAGTTAATCCAATAAGATGCTGGGATCTTGACCGTACTTCTGGGATTGTCCTGATAGCCGTGGTATACCTCTCTACTCCTCAAGCACCTCCGGATATGTTGCCCCCTTGGCGCTTTGTCACAAAAGTGCGAGCGATCCTTTATGGGGGCCAATTAATTGAGTGTGCCAGTCACCCCCTGCCATTTTATAGCTGTGTAGTTCAACAGTAGCCCGGCAGGGGCCAGTACTCCTGCTATAGTTTTAGGCAATCGATCTACTAAACCTACCAAACCCATAGCCCAATACATTTTCTCCATATTTTGCAATAGTCTTGCAATACAGGGATAAACGTCGGTTGGTGTCACATTTCCTGATACGTGCCTAGCCAAAGGACAGGGACCTAGCTTGTTAAAAATCATCAGCAATTCAGTTACAAGTGATAAGTGAATTTATAAGTGAATTTGGAGATAAGAACATGTCAACCCTACCTTAATGCCAAAGTTTAATGGTTTTTAGCTATGGTTGAGTTTTTATCTAATAGTGCCAGGTTACGTGTTGGTACTGAAATCAATTAATAGTTATGTATTTATCTGATAAAATAAACACAAGAAAAATTTCAAAATTTAAAAACCCCCGACACATTTATCTTTCGTAAATACCCCGATTCAAACAGTAAAACGCACATAACTTTTGAACGGCTCAACCGATTTTATTCAAACATAGCTAACAACACTCTCGATAAAATTACCTTTCAAACAAAAAAAAAAAAAACAAAATCGGTTCATCCGTTTGGGCGCTATGATGCCACAGACAGACACACAGATACACAGATACACAGCAACACACGTGAAACTTATAACACACCTCTTTTTCCAGCGGGGGTTAAAAAAAGCGACTCGGTTTTATGCTATCTGATACATGAATAGTTGCGTTCCTTACTTTAGAAAATTAAAAATACTGACTTTTCCATCTTTGTATGTATTGGAAACTGCATTATTTGTAAAAACAAATCAACAATTATTTATAAAAATTGCAGCAGTTAAGAGAACCCCAATTCGTGCCCAATATGAGAATCTGTTATGTCAATACAAGTGTAAAACTGCTCTATTGAAAAAGAGTTTCTTTGGTATTGCTCCAGATATCTATAATAAAATACCTGATATTATTAAATGTATGCCTCTAAGCAAATTTAAAAAGTCCCTTCAGGGGATATTACTAGAGAAGTGCTATTACAGTGTTGATGAATTTTTAAACGATGTTTCGCTTTTGTAAAATTCTGTGTTTTTGTTTTTTCTGCTTGTCTTAACTACTCAAACTAAAAACCACTCAAATAAATTAAAATTTTGACATAGTGATTTTTAATTGAATTAAAATTGTGACATAGTGATTTTTTATTTTAATTGAATTAAAATTTTGACATTGTAATTTCAGTTTATATTAAATTTTGACATAGTAATTTTTTATTGAATTAAAATTTTTGACATTGTAATTTCAATCTAATTTTTTTTGATAGTGTGTATTTTTTTTTTTTTTTTGCTCTGTTTGTAACTAATTTTGTACGCCATAAATGGCAAAACATGTAGCCAACTCATATTAATATAAGACCTTTATACTGTACTCATGTTTTACAAAATAAAAATATCTTATCTTATCTTATCTTATCTTATCTTATGAACCATAGGAGACGTGTAGGTGTACACTGAAAAGACTTTTTAAAATTCTGCTCTAAAGAATTTCCTGCGAGACTTAAAAACGATGTAGACTAGCGTTTTCCCCGGCTTCACTCGCACTGCCTATCTCGCAGAAACGGGCGTTTTTACCGGATAAAAAATATCTATGAGTATCAACTATAGTGTAAATTCCTTTAGTGAAAGAATTTTCGTGTTGGAATTTGTGATTCAGCGATAAAGGGCATACATAATATATAGTTGACGACCTCGCGGCAGGGTTAGTCTAGAGCCCCAAAACACGTGTTTTGCGTTCTAATCACCTCCGTAAATGTATCTATTACTCAGTGTTTTGAAGTATGTCATGAAATCGTTAGCCGTAATAGTGTGCCTTGGTGGGCAATATATTGCCGATAGTGTTGTTTCTATTTTATTGTCTTGGATTCTGACTGAAGTGGCTTGTATCTTTTCAGTTTGATATTGTTCGAGAAGATAGTGTTTGATATTTTCCTTCAAGATGATTTTAGTTCCTCCATGAGAGTTACCTGAAGGATGGTCTGTAGTGTTTACCTTGTAGTTTTGCAGACTAAAGTTTGTTTTTTGAGTGATTCGCATTTCCGAAATTAGGGTCATATCAACTCTTCCATATTTCTTAATTAAGAATTAGAAGTTTAGTATTTGTCAAACTCAAGCATAGCTTGAAAATCTATCAAACTTTGGCATTAACTTTGGTAGGGTTTGACATGTTTTTAGCTCCAAATTCACTTAACTGAATTGCTGATGATTTTTAAAAAGCGACTCGGTTTTATGTTATTTTATTCATGAGACATAGAAGACGTGTACACTGAAACCCCTTTTTAAAATTCTGCTCTTAAGAATTTCTTGCGAGACTTAAAAAACGATGTAGCGTAGCGTTTTCCTTGGCTTCACTCTCATTACCCATCTCGCAGAAACGTTCGTTTTTACCGGATAAAAAATATCTATGAGTATCAACTATAGTGGTATTTCCTTTAGTGAAAGAATTTAAGTGATGGAATCGGTGATTCAGCGATAAAGGGTAATCGTACAAATATATAAACAATCAAACATATTATTTTATTGACTCTTTGTAAACAATTTTGGATAAGTTAAATATAAATAATCAATTCATACTATTATCATTAAGCGAAAGTAATTGTGCCTGTCTGTTTGTTACGTTTCCACGCCTAAACCGCTGAATTAATTTTGGTAGAGATACATACGACCTTGGCGAAGGACACAGGATGCTTTTATCCCGGCAATACATGGGATAATGCCGACTTTCACGCGGGCTAAAGCATTAGCTTCTACTTGTATACATATAAAAAAATAAAGATAACGTCCAGAGGCATCTGGAAGCCATCCTGCCCTATCTCTATCTAAGCTATCCGCTAATCTAGCCGAGTAAGTTGCTCTTTTCAATTAACAAACGTCACGGTCAATTTTTCTTTTCTCCAGAAAACTTTCTGTGGAGAAAAGAAAAAAATAAGTGCTTTGTAGTTTTATTTTATAGCTGACAGTTTACATTTTGGAAGATAAATTAATAAGTTTGTTTATGAAGTCTTGTTATTTTTTAAATTTTTTGATATTAGTAGATTTTGAAATTTATTTGCGCGATCGAATGAAAAATAAAGATATCCGCAGAAAAATCAAGGTTACCGACAAGTTCTGTAGAATTCCTAAACTTAAGTTGCTGTAGACACTGCTCGCAGAAAGGAAGGCCGATGGCACCAAAAGGTTCTGGAGTGACGACTTTGTACCAGAAGAATCAGGCACCAGGAAACCTAGTGAAGGCTGCGGGAAGACGCTGCATGCGAGACGCACAGGACCGGTCGATGTGGCTACATTTGGGAGAGGCCTATGTCCAACAGTGGACATCTTTCAGCTGGAATGATGAGCACATTTCTATCAAGCTTATTGCATTTACAAAGTACTACAAAGTAACTCCTCGTACTAAATATTAAATTTTGCCTACCTGTCTACGTAGCTTTGCTAGGAGGTACTAAAACTAAAGTTCATCGAATCAGTCTTTGAACATACTCTACAAAGTTGCACACACAAATTGTTTTCTCAACTAGAGATTCTGATTTTATGTCGTATGATACATTTATAGTGGAATAATTAATACTGACAAATTGAATGATATTGATAACTCGTGGAGGTAGTAACTAAAATGGTGGATGGTATAATGTCGTTACTATTTAAATTACAACTGTCCCGGACAAACAATAAATACTTTAGGAAGGGGTGTTGGTGGTAGCGAGTGTTGGTCAAGCCACGCTGTGACGCCGCCGCGCCGCCGAGCTGCGCACTTACACATCACGGCGATGACGTGTGAATCTCGCAGAGTCCTCAGTGCGAGTTTTTACACACGCTCAATCGCGTTAACGTAAACGTCAATTTGTATTGAAATTGGATAAGCGCTGTCTGGGGACGGTAAGGAGTTACCTCTTTTTTATTCATTTTGGCATAAGAGATCGTTTACGTTATCACGAGTGAGTACCTACGTTAAAAAACTCGTAATAAGCACACAATTGTGTGTGCACGTCTCACTTGTTTGTTTGTTATGGATAAACTCGAAAACTACTTAAGCGATTTTGAAATTTCTTTCACCAGTAGAAAGCTACATTATTCTGGAGTGACAGCTATTTTTATCTCGAAAACAGGTCCTGTGGGGTGGGCCACGGGAGCGAGGCCGCTAGGAAAAGCTAATAAAATATATGTATGTAGTATAATTTAGTTAATTGTTATCAAGGAATTCATAAAATAACCCAATTACATTATCATATCATCTATATTTATAATATAGTGTAGACAAAGTCTTGCCTGAAGTCGGTGTTTGTGAATGTCTTGCAACAAATCCAATATGATAGTAATCTCTACCAGGCCCCTCAGAAAGTATTGCGAAAAAAAGTTTTTATAAATGGGAGACTGGCCAGTTATAATGTTTTTCGAAAATATGATTATTTATAAGTAAAAATAAGTAAGTTCCAATTTCAAAATTTCCCTCCACATTTTTTGCGAGTTAATTCAAAGTATTGTGTCTCACTGAAATATGGATCTGCGCCGGGAACATTTTAGAGCTATGATTTTATACGATTTCAAGTGTCGCCTGAAACCGGATGAATCGTACGATAGACTTCAAATGGCATTCATGGATGAAGGCCCTTCCAAGGCAACCGTGTATCGTTGGTATAACGAATTCAAGCGCGGTCGACCAACTTTGGGGGATGACGAAAGAAGCGGTCGCCCTTTGACGGCTGTTACCGAAGAAAACGTGCTAGCAGTGAAAAATTTAATCCAAGACAATAGGCGAATTACATATCAGGAGATTCAACACATATTGAAGATTGGATCGGGAAGCGTTCACGAGATTCTACACAGCCATCTTCGCGTGAGGAGGATAGTATCACGCTGGGTGCCGCACAACCTCACCGATGCTCAGAAGCAGGCCCGGGTGGAATGGTGCCGTGATATGCTTAACAAATTTGAAACAGGCTCGTCTCGGCGTGTTTACGACATCGTTACAGGTGATGAGTCCTGGATTTATCAATACGACCCAGAAAACAAGCGCCA
The DNA here is from genome assembly GCA_949775005.1 of Orthosia gothica. Lineage (NCBI taxonomy): Eukaryota > Metazoa > Arthropoda > Insecta > Lepidoptera > Noctuidae > Orthosia > Orthosia gothica. The sequence continues at coordinate 25,353,604 of OX459041.1, forward strand.
GTCGACTGTTTGGGTGTTTCAAAATGAGCCAACGCCTACCAAAGTGAAGCGATCTAGAAGCGGGGGTAAGATTTTGATCGCTAGCTTTTTTAATTTGACTGGCCACTTGGTATCAATTCCCTTACGGGATCAAAGAAGCATTAATGCCGAATGGTATACTACCAAATGTTTGCCAGAAGTTTTCTCTGTTATAAGCAACAAGCGACCAAACACAGGGCTCCGCGGGCTACTGCTCCACCACGACAATGCACCTGCGCACACCGCACTCAAAACGAGGGACTTCCTGGACAGCACGCCAGTCAAACTCCTGGGTCACCCTCCTTACAGCCCTGATCTAGCACCGTGTGACTTCTTTTTATTCCCAAAAATAAAAAATCAGCTCAAAGGGATACAATTTTCGTCGCCGGAAGATGCGCTGGCTGCGTTCGAGCAGGCTGCAAACGAGGTGTCTGCGGCGGACTGGAAAAAGTGTTTTGAAAACTGGTTTAGGCGCATGAATCTTTGTATAGAGGCTGGTGGAAAGTACTTTGAAAAGATTTAATAAAAATATATGTACGTATAGAACAATTTTTTTTAGTTTCGCAAAACTTTCTGAGTGTCCCACGTACTTGAGAATTCAGTGAGCGTGGAAAAGCCCACTATTGACAATGTACTGAGCTTACTAAGCTCGCTTGCACCTGCGTCCTGTCGTCAGCTCTTACTATCTAGAGTATGTTTGGATTTAGCACGTACTAATATAGTTATATGGTGATCCTTCTGAAGATAGTATGTGCTGCAACCCCGACTAGGGAATTCTTGTTCAAAAGTTGAGAAACTATACAGGGTTTGTTACTGGAAAAGTCTAAATCCAAAGATTAATGTTATCACCATATAAAGCCTCATATAAAGTTCCATACCGGTTGGCAGTAATTACAGAATAAGTACTACATACTACAATCCTGCCATTATTTAGGAACATTTTTTAAGGCCCCGTAGTCAACAAGGAACCCTTAATGTTCCGCCATGTCCGTCTGTCCGTCCGCAGCTTAGCTCTGAGACTCTAAGCTAAAGCCAAGTCAAATGTCCCCTCTCCCCTGGCAGCTAAATGGTTGCTTTTGGATATGTGAATAAATTCACGACAGTAATATATATAACGAAATTAAAAGAAAAACTATCACAGCTAAGTAGGCTTCACAAGTTTACGGGTAATAGTCGACCGGTGGACCCACGGTTGGCGCAGTGGTTGAGCGATTGACTGATCCGCTTTGTGTCGCGGGTTCGATTCACGCACTGAACAAATATTTGTATGACCTGCAGATAGTTGTGCCGGCTCTGGGTGTTGTGTATGTGAGTTCATATGTTTGTAAACGCACCCGCGATACAGGAAGAAGTTCCAAGTGTGACCCAAAGATCAAAAAAAACTTACAAAATATATTTGGAAAAGAAAAATTGTGTATATTGATGTATGGGGACAACAGTTTTCGAACGGCAAAGTTAATTTTGCCCCTTCGTTACAGCAATGTTCGGTGCTTTCATTGTTTATAATATGAACTTTAGTAATTTTAAGTATTTATTTTGGTGAATGTAGCTATTTATACGGAACGCTCTGTGCTCGAGTCAGACTAGCACTTGGCAATTTTTTGTACTATTCATTATTATTTGCTGTTCCGTTACCTACATCAAAAATATAATTTCATCTATTCGACTGCCTTTACTATTGATGATCTAATTTATAATTTTGGATAACAAAAGAAAAGTTCCAGCTACGTGGGCCGACGATCCTCGCAGTCTGAGCAGCTAGATGCAAGTTGCCAAAGTTCAAGATTTATGCCGTAAGATTTAAAAGGTTTATGTCTGTTTGTGAACTTCTGTAAGCAAAATGTTTCAGTACCAAAACAAGTTATTTTTAAATCTCTCATAGAATAATTTTCGTGTATAAGGTTTAGACTCGTCTCTTTCTTTCCTCAAAGGAGCGAATCTTTTCGGAAGGAGCTTCAAAGTTTTTCTCAATTTCTAAACATAGTAATAAGTTTTCAAAGTTTAAGTCGACTACAATGATGTGAACAACACACACTAGAAACTCTGTTATCGTATCTTTTGTAACAAACTTACGAATTGTGGTATCTGATGTTTTACTTTATAAAGTTTACAGCGAGTGTTCTGTATCAGATTGTGGAGTATTACAGAACTTCCTATGTGAGTTGTTAAGACTACTGGCTAGCTTACACGCTTCGTTACTTTTAAATAGGTATTTTATTACTTATTTATTATTGAAATCAGTTAGAGATTCGAGTATCGAGTCTTTTTTTGCGTGAGACCTTCAAAAAGCGCTCGGAGTTTTGGGGAAAACAATAGAGAGCAAGGTGTGAGATTTGAGCCAGTAGTTTTTACTCTGTTAAGGGCCTACATACCCTTTAGTGCCGTAAAACGGTAACTTTCTAAAGCATTATTAACGGCTAGATTATAAGGTTTGAAAAAAAAAGAATTGATTCATGTAAATAATTTTGAACACAAGGTTTTTTCGTGTAACTAATAGTTTTGCTTTAAAACAATAATTAACAACACGATATATTTTCGCAACTTTTGGAAACTCCTCCAAAACGACTTAAAAATATTTTTACACAGAAAAATTGATGGCTGGAATTTCTTCACAACAAACATAGTATATGTAAATCAAATAATATTATACAAACAAAACTGTTCAAAATGAGGTTCAATATTGGTATTTTGGCATTGAGCTGGCGCACGGCCAGTACTGCGTTAACATTGGGGCGTATATAGCGCCTTAAAGTTGGCTATACAGATCATTTTCTATAACTATTGAAAGTCTCGTGTTTGACAACTATCTCACCTGATGGTATGTGATGATTTGCTTGACGATAGAGCACGTATGCCTAAAGTAACCTACGCACAAGACACCCAGGTTGCAGCTATTAGGAAACACAGGCTCCTGCTGGCAGATAAACATAATAAAATTGTTATACCTAACTGTAGTTTTATCAGAGAACAATCAGTAGGTAAATATAACCTTAAAGTTACTAAACAAACACGGTAGCTAAAACAAACACTAATACAAATTCTTATTAGTATTAAACGTTTAATTATCTGACAACTAATTATTTACTTTTCGATAGTGTCAATAATAAAGTGCATACAAAGCGTTCATTGTGTTGACTATTTAATTTAGAAAGTCAATAAACAATAGTCAGGCATTAATTTATCTGCTGCAACAAACAAGCATTACACGGGGTGAATAGGAATGCAGGGGTGAATGGAATCAAAACTTTGATTAGAATTTTAATTGTGATACCATTTTATTGGTTTCATACAATGCATAGTTTTACTTTTTTTTATATATTAGTGTACCTACTAAAATGCTGCAAACATTTTTTATATAACTTGAAAGTTTTGTGTATATTCACCCACTTTTTTTTTGCCTGGAGAAATGCTCATGCATACTGCACTACCACGGAGATATAGTGCAGTTCTGTGGGACTCTAACCCACTAAAACTCCACGGTGCTCCTGTGCCGTGAGTTGCAAGAAAGCAGTTTATAAAAGAAGTAGTTGGCCATAGATTCTACAATACCAATGTGCTTTGCCAGCCAAGAGACGAAACTCCCATACTTTAGTTTTCAAACCGAAGAAAACTATACATTGTGGTCGCAGAAAAAGTTTTGTCAATTGGCATTTATATTTTATTCATAAGTAATTAATTAACCTAATTCCACCTAGTCCGTTTCATCATCGGACTACCAGATGTACGGCGATGCGCCATCGATACATAGTGGACATCCCACCCATACGCACAAAACGTTTTGGGAACACTTTAATTAAGCGTACAGCTAAGGAGTGGAATTCCTTGCCGGAGTCTGTGTTTCCCGACAGCTACAACCTTTAAGTCAAGAGTGAATAGGTTATTTCTAGGCAAGCGTGTTTCATCGTCGACCACATCATCGATTACCATCAGGTGAGATAGTGGTCAAGTGCGAGCCTATAGAATATAAAAAAAAATCTGAAAGAAAAACCTACATGCAGATACTGCTGATTAGGCAAGTTTCTGAATTGTTAATTTGGTTTTCAGAACGTTACAATGGGGTACTTAAATGCCAAAGTTACCTGTCAATGATTTCATGCTTCATTAGAGTTTAACAAAAAAAAAAAAATCTGCAAAAAAATACTACCGACTTCCAAATGAAAAACTACAAAGTGAAAAATAACTTTATTTTTGGAAGTCGGTGTCTTTCTTTTTTCCCATTTTTTTGCGATATGGACACCGACTTGATTACCCGAATAAAATGAAACTTGAACATAACCGGTGAAATGAGAGATCTGCGTACATCTTTATAGTGTACTGGCGTGATGTTATGTTATGAAATGGTATACACAATAAACAGACATGCAATTTCAGCAATCCCGAATGATTTGCCGTTATTTATTGAAGAGTTCTGTTGTATATCTCCGAAGTTCTTCATCAGATCTTCACCAAATTATAAATGGGGCCAATTTCGAAATATACTCTTTCAAACAAAAAAAGAATTTTCAAAATCGGTCCACAATTGACGGAGATATCGGCGAACATACATAACAAAAAAAAAGAACAAAAAAAACATACAAGAAGTCGAACATAGAACCTCCTCCTTTTTGGTAAGTCGGTTAAAAACTCAACTTCAAATTCTTAATTCAAAAATCCGGCTTGACTTCAATACTTCTTATGACAACAACTGAAAGAAAGAAACAAAAATATACCTTGCGTACGTAAAAAGTGACCACAAACTGTCTTCTTTAGATTCCCATATTGTCCCCAATGTGTGACGGTCATCGTAATACGGACGTTTTTCAACCATATTTGCGGTTCAGGGTTATAAATAGCTCCCTCTCAAGCGAGGTCACTATATTTTCGTCGCAACAGTCTCCCGCTACTGTAATCTAATTTCAGAATAACGAGGTTTCACAGAATATCGTCTAGCCTTCTCGTTCCGAATAAATTTGGGCTTCTTGTCGCTGAATTTTTACATTTTTTTTTACATAGTCATCTCTAGGCGAAGCTTCGTAGTTCTTGTTTAGTGTGTGTAGAAGTTTATGGGTGTATCTTACGCGCTAACGTACCTGATGACGCGTGGTCGTAAGTTGTGTGGTATGGGCAAATTTATGCACAGCAGGGATTTCTATTAGATAAGATCTCGAGGTTTCTATCAGTAAATCACTGACGTGTTTTGGCTGTGGCCTAATTAAAGTCATAAAGATGCCATCGGCATCGGTGGACTATAATAAGTTGGAGCCGATAATACTGCGTTTTAGACAATGAGGTAATCCTAATTATCGAGCATGTATTCTACTGGGCTCGCTAGTTCCATCGGAGAACTCATCCGTCGCTTTCCATCAAGCAAGATCGTGCTCAAAAGCTCAGGCCCATCATGAAATAAGTAAAAAAACTAGTTTTAATTACATTTCAGTTAACGCATATTTGTCAAGGGCAACATTATGTAAGCACGACCAGAAAACGAAAGGGTAAAAAATGGCGCCTCGAAACTGAATAAAATAACCATAGTAGTTAAGGATGAACAAACAAAGGATAAGCTTTTAAGGCCATGATAAGGTTTTGAGTTCGGCTCAACCGAGCGGAATATGCCCGCTTAAATCCGTCTTGTCGCGGATTTCATCGTATGTCGCGAATGTGGAAGGAATTCCTTGCAGTTTCGGCTCGGGCCTTTGTTTTGTGCCTATTATGTCGGCATTAAGCCTCAACCTCTGCCGAAACGTGAACTGCGTGAATTTTAGTGTGTTTCTCAGTGTATGCTGACACGATATACATGGGAATTTCATTGTTCTATATTTTATGCTATATCTTATGCAATCTATATTGTAAATTTAACTAATGTCTTACTTATTTGGTGTGGCGCAGCAGCGTAGTGCGTAGTCAATGATTTAGGATTCTGGAAAATGACCACGCAGCTTACCCATAAGAATTTAAAAATTTTCATTACAGCTTTAAGGCTGCCAATGTCCCTAAAATAAAAGCATCGCCAACATAATCCTATTTTTTTACGATTTCATCTCCAAAATTAGCGGTTATATTTGTAGGAGTGCTTATAGACGTGTAATAAGCCTGGCGTGGCGGCATGGCGGCACGGCGCCTGGTGTCTGGCTGGTTGGCTGCAATTAAGCAGCCAGCCACTTTCCGCAGCCAGGATTATAGTTAATAGCACGGATTAGAGTCACTCGCTTTTTTACTCCTAGGTTTTTAACACACGATTTATCGCAGTCCTCTCGGGGATACAAGCTGACAAGTTAATCTCCACGCAATCAGATATTTAATGTACCTACAGATAGCAGACGAGATATTTATGTGGAAGATGCGAACGTTTGGATGTTTGCGACTTGCGACTCATGTCTTGATCTGCGTAACGACTGGGTGGATTTACATGAAATATAGCACAATGGTTGAATGGGAAACTGACTACCGTAAGTGTTGCGTGCGGGAAAAGATGAATAATGATATGCAGGAATATTAAATTTGTTTTGTTAATTAATTTTCTTTTGGAAAGGTTCACTCAGAGATAGATATCCACAGAAATTAAGAAAGAATCACAACGCCCAAAACGTCCACCATCATAGAAAGTACCACTCTTGCCTTATCCTCGGACTTCCTCTCCAATAGTCTGAGAGGTCCTATATATACTGGTTCTTCGCTGATGATTTAACCAACTTAACGGACAGATATATTTCTAGTGAGTTTGTTGCGCGATCTTTTCTTCCCAGCCAAAACACCATAAAGTGATGACGGGCGAGTATTTTAGAGGACTGTCTTTATGTAGAACCTATCATTTCAAAAAGTGGTGGCTAACTTTTGATCTTGATTTTTGAACCACCACTTCACAGAGACAGACACGTGTGAGGTATGATATAAAAGACTAGCTGTTCCCCGCGGCTTCGCTCCCGTGGGCCACCCCACAGGACACGTTTTCGGGATTAAAAAATAGCCTATGTCACTCAGGAATGATGTAGCTTTCTATTGGTGAAAGAATTTTTAAAATCGGTCCAGTAGTTTCGGAGCCTATTCGGTACAAACAAACAAACAAAAAAATCTTTCCGCTTTATAATATTGGTATAGAAAAGGGAGTCAGCGATAGCGTGTCGGCGGAAAGGATGGTATGGAGGAAGAAAACGTGTCGTGCCGCCCCGAAGTAGCATGGGACAAGGACAGGAAGATTATGACTATTATCATAAAGACACTTTCTCAAATTGTAATAATTTTGTTTTGTTGCAAATTTCTTAGAAAGGGCGTTGAAGATCACACTATCACACTAATATTATAAAGGTGAAAGTTTGTGAATGTGTGTGTATGCTTGTTACTTCTTCACGCTCTAACACCTGGACAGATTTGGATGAAATTTGGCACAGAGATTGATTTATAGTCAGGAATAGCACATAGGATACTTTTTATACCAGGAATATGTTTCCTTTGGATAATTTTCGACATTCACGCAAGTGAAGCTGCTGGCAGAAGCTACTCGTAGTATATCATATAATCGACGATATCAAAATCATCAATCATATCATCCAAGACTTTTAATTTGGATGATGAAATACTGCGTCCAGTAACTTGTCTACCAAGCCGATTGATGATTAAAGCAACTCCTACTAAGTATTACGCGTGTTTCATTTCTCCCCCAACAACTACTCAAGGCGATAATATAACGAATGTTCATAAATATATAAACACGCTTGTCCCTACGTGATTGGTAGACCGTGAGTATTACTATTTATATTTTTACGGTTTCCACCAGCTTTGCTGCCCTGTCTTCTAATAAATATGTATTGCGGTCGTGTTTGAAGAAGACTACACGAGGGACACTGCCCTTTACGGGAATTATTTAACCTAAGGACTTGGTCGTAATATTTTTAAGTAAGTAGCAGAAGAAATTGAAACTCGGTAAAGGTTTTTGTTCGCATTACTTTGGTACCGTAGAAATTCGAGGTTTTCATTTCAATATTTACCGAGGTATATAAGTGAGTTACTAAGAGGCGAAAGATTTCATACATAAAAACTATCAATTCAAATCTCAATTGTTTATTGCGTACCATTATGTAAAAAGTAGTTAGGGGTATTGTTTTATAAATTATGTACATTTATTTATTAAGTTAAACTGTAAAATAAAAAATATTTTTTAAATTATTCATATGTATTTTATTTACTTATTTTAGACAAAATGTCAGACAAGTCGGGAGACTGATACAAAGAACAGTCGATAAATTTGTCGACGATAAATTCAAAGTATATTTTTTGCCGTTTTACTAAAACCTTTATAATGGAAATGGAAAATAAACCCTTCCCTTCCCTCTTCCTCCCCCTGCTCTCCTCCTCTTTTTCTCTTCCTTCCTTTCCTTCTTTTTTGTTTTTCCCTTTGTAAATTTGTAAGTTGAAGGTTATATTTAAAAGCATATACGATTAAAAAAAAAACGAAAAGGGCCTATTAAATTTAAAGCCGAAGCAATGACGAGGGACTCCTTACCATCCCAGTTCTTCTTAACATCCCAGTTATCCTTACCAACCCAGTTCTCATTAGTATTCCAGTTCCGTGCAATATCCATCCTCCCAATCCAAAGTCCTCGAGAGTATTGTCGAGAAGCAATTGTCTTGTTATTTGTCTACTAATGACCTGCTGAGTCCTTACCAATCTATTTTACCTTATATCAGAGCTAAACTAACCTTGTTTCAGGGCTAACTTAACCTGGTATAAGAGCTAACCTAACCTTGAATCAGAAATAACCCAACTTAGCCTTGTAACAGAGCTAACCTAACCTTGTTTCAGAGTATTTTTTTTACAGCTTGGAGAAATGCTCAAGCATACTGCGCTATCACGGGGACATAGCGCAGTTATGTGGGACTCTAACCCACTACTACTCCACGGTGTCCTCCCGAGCCGCTTATGGCGGGAACACGGGAACGCGTTAGCATACATCCACGAACCCGCTGCGGCTGTCCGTCTCTGACCCTCCTCTGGGGTTTACCCCCATCACCGGCGCACCAGAACACACTGTGCGCCGTGACAACCCCGGGGACCAAACCAGCACAAATGTACCAGACGACACCGTGTATGGCACCCTTGATCCCCCTGTGACGGATCAGGACAGTGGACAGTTTGTCCTTTGTCCTACGTCTTACGTCCTACGTCCTACGTCCTACGTCCTACGTCCTACGTCTTACGTCCTACGTCCTACGTCCTACGTCCTACGTCTTACGTCCTACGTCCTACGTGCGACGTCCTACGTCCTATGTCCTATGTCCTATGTCCTATGTCCTATGTCCTATGTCCTATGTCCTATGTCCTATGTCCTATGTCCTATGTCCTATGTCCTATGTCCTATGTCCTATGTCCTATGTCCTATGTCCTATGTCCTATGTCCTATGTCCTATGTCCTATGTCCTATGTCCTATGTCCTATGTCCTATGTCCTATGTCCTATGTCCTATGTCCTATGTCCTATGTCCTATGTCCTATGTCCTATGTCCTATGTCCTATGTCCTATGTCCTATGTCCTATGTCCTATGTCCTATGTCCTATGTCCTATGTCCTATGTCCTATGTCCTATGTCCTATGTCCTATGTCCTATGTCCTATGTCCTATGTCCTATGTCCTATGTCCTATGTCCTATGTCCTATGTCCTATGTCCTATGTCCTATGTCCTATGTCCTATGTCCTATGTCCTATGTCCTATGTCCTATGTCCTATGTCCTATGTCCTATGTCCTATGTCCTATGTCCTATGTCCTATGTCCTAAGTCCTTCCTGCTTTGACCTTTGTCCTTCATCAGGTTTTGTTCTTTGTTCTTCATCAGGTTCCATTATCTCATTTGCTAATTTGTTACGATATCTGATTGCAGATTCGTGTTTTAGTTCAACGGACATTTCAATGCGCTGGGCTGGTGCTTTTTAGGGTTCCGTACCCAAAGGGTAAAAACGGGACCCTATTACTGGGACTCCGCGGTCCGTCTGTCTGTCTGTCTGTCTGTCTGTCTTCAGGCTGTATCTCATGAGCCGTGATAGCTAGACAGTTGAAAATTTCACAGATGATGTATTTCTGTTGCCGCTATAACAACAAATACTAAAAACAGCATAGAATATATATTTAAGTGGGGCTACTATACAAAAAACGTGATTTTTATGCCATTTTTTGCGATGATGGTACGGAACCCATCGTGCGCGAGTCGGACTCGCACTTGGCCGGATTTTTAATTTTTATTTGGGAACATGAGTAAAAGATGCATCAATATTTGTTATAGAACACACACATCGAGCTATCTTATTAACAGGTCAGGCAATCACATATTCATATATATTCATATTCATATTCTTTATTGTACACAAAACAAACATATACAAATATAGAAGGACAACTTATGTACAAAGGCGAGCTTAACCCACAATTGGGTTCTCTTACAGCAAACCTCAGTGTTATAGCGAGATTTACACAATTAGGAGAGTTAACAAATGCGCAAAATAAAAATAAAATAAACACTTAATAACAAATTAAAATACTTACTTACACAAATACGTGTACAGCACACAATGCATAAACATAATACATACTTTATAATATATAACTAAAATACATACATATTTATGAGTCATTTTGACAGGAAATGTTCCCTAGTTTTTCTCCTGAAGATCTCTAATGAAGGGCTATCTCGTATGGTGTGAGGAAGATTATTCCAGAGGCGGACAGCACGAACAGTAAAAGATCCACCGTAACGACTTGATGAGTGTGGAGGAAAACGAAGGAGAAGAGATGATGAGGAACGGCAAGTCTTTCCTCTCGGAACAAGATACTTAAAGCGCTCCTTAAGATACGAAGGAGAGGTAGGATTGTGAAGAACAGAAAAGAGTAGAGAAAGAGTGTGGGTATCTCGGCGCTGTCGAATAGGCAGCCACTTCAACCGCTTCCAAAATTCCGACACATGGTCGCACTTTCGGAGGCCAAAAATTAAGCGGATGCACAAATTCTGCAAACGCTCGAGCTTATCAAGAAGTTCCTCAGTTGCATCAAGGAAGCAGACATCAGCATAGTCAAGAAGAGGAAGAAGAAGAGACTGAGCAAGAGTAACTTTAGTGGAGAAAGACAGCAACTTCTGGAGACGTTTAAGAGATCGAAACGAGCAAAACACCCTCTTGCTTACTTCAGCAACAATCACAATAGTTATCAATGATTTGCATTGTTTTCATAAACCTTTGCAAGTAATTCTAACTCATGTTTAACAGAATAACGGTTGAAAATCCAAAAACACGGGCTTTTGAATGATTTCCATACTTGCTGCCGCAATAGAGGAGCCCACATATGCTTCGATAAAAGATACTTCTGTTTAATAACAGCCCTTGCGTTTTGAGTAAATTTAAATTGTTTTTTTAATGATTGAATTTTGTTCCATTGGTACAAATCATTCATAAAATCAAACTTAATTGACTTACTTGGTAAGCATTCTTTTTTTTTGCTTCACCGCTACAGTACTGGCTCCTACTTTCTAGATTTTCCGTTGCATCGAAAAAGTAATTGAAATGCTTATTCACAGAAAGTAAAAGCCCTTTTTCGGTAATAGGGCCCGACAACCCACATTTTATTTCTGTAAATACGTGATCACTTGTTGGTGGAAGATAAAACATTTTTGTATAATAAAAAAGTTTTTTTTTGTTCCCCCAAGGGCACAACATATTTTCTACCCCTTTTCATGATGAAGAAAAACTGTATTAGTTTATATTTATATAATATTCAACAATTCGCCAGTAATAAACAGTAACTTCCAATGATCACATAGATTTGAGGGCGCTTATGTCAAACATCAGGTTGACAGGACTGTCGATGTCAACCTAGCGAAGCATCATTGTCGATGGTAGTGGGGGCGGCCATCTTCAAATTCACTTTTTGAACGGGACGGCGCCCGCGCACCACGCTTGTGACGAATCGCTCAGAATCTTCGCCATCACGCTATTTCAAGATTAAATTAAGTTGATTTCGAATAGTAGTAGTCACCAATTACCTAATTACATCATGATTCTTGTGAACACTTGTGACTACACGTCATTTATCTCTATATTTTAATATTTAAAAACTACGCATGGCCGGCCAGATGTGGTGAAAACATTGGGAAACGGACCTTCGGGTTTGAAGTACGGTCTTACAGGCAATGTCATAAACTATGGAACACGATCATTTTAAACAGGATAAAAAAATACCGAACCTTTTAAAGATGCTCATAAATTGCCTTTTAAAGTAAAATCTGTCAAGACAAAAGTAATATTCTAAAGAGTCTTGGAATATCTGATTTCTAACACGAACCAGCCCCAAAGCAATTAAGCGTTGCACAAAAAACCGAACTTAAGAGAAAGCAGATGGTTTGCGGATGAAAAAATGTTGGAGACGGGCTTGTAGAGGCGAGAGCTGGGACACTTGACTTTAGGCGGGCAGAGAGTACGGACGAATTTTGAGAGATCGAAAGAAATCCGTACTGGTCGAATACTGGAGTGTGAGGGACTGATAGGGAGAGGCTAGGCTTGGAACGAATAAGGTTAACGAGTTTAATTATTAAGTTAATTATAGTTTAGTCTAATCTCGTATTAATACAGTGTGAGTGAGTGCTGGAATGTCTGTGGTAAGTTTTAATTATTGTATTATATAGGTAGGGACAATTCACTAATGTCTTATTTATTCTAGCGTGGCGAGTCCTTGTATAAATCCTCCAATCCTCCAATCCAACCTTGGCAGGCATTTGTCACGAACATTTGGTTTAGGGACGCGGTGAAGTCTTCTTTCACACTTTCATACCCTAATTCACCATTTATACACTAAACAATTACTCATTTGATTAAGGACCTTTATTGAGAGTTAACTGACATTACATACATGGAAGGCGGAACCGCTAATATTCATTTCTGTATAAAATAGGCTAAATATGGCCGCTCTTAATTGAGCACGTAGGAGAACCAAATGTTAGTTGTTAAAATATACTGTTTCCTAAAGAAGGTCTAGCTCAGAACACTTCGCGAAATACTTGCTGTCGCTCAGTTCCAGGGAGTGGGGGTAGGCTTCAGCCGGTAGGCTTCACAAATAACCCCAAATTACATCGTCTAATGACGCTTAGGGTACGTGTCTCGTTAAAACCACACCAAGCCGATGTAGGCCATACTAAATCTTCACTATTTAGCGAGACACGATATTGGATGGCTGCCGTTCCGAACGGCCACAAAATTCACGCAATAGGCAGTTTAAGGAGATGAGAAGCGACGAATAAATCCGCTCCGACGTACGGCAAGTATCTTTCGCATTGAGTTCTGCTACAGACTGAGTCTACGGTGCGCTTGCTAAGCTTTTGTATTGTCTTAGTAAAGGGTGAATAGGCCGAGAGAGTGCTACTTATTATAGCCCGCGTCCAGTGTATCTGGTAGCATGTCTCGCTCAAATGAGAGTCAGAAGAAGAATCAGAGGCAAATAGGCACAAAACTGAACACTGTCTTAGGACTGGGCAAGGCATGCTAGAGCTTAGGGAGCCTGTACTCTTGGAGCCGCAGCAGATTCTCACTAGAAAATGCAGTCTAGGCCCAGAGTACACGTTACGACGGACCTGCTGCTGAAAAGCGGTCTCACGTCACTTGGGTGGGAAGTCTAGACTTTTGTCAAAGTATTCATTAACGTAATTCAAATAAACTTATTTATCAATGCAAGCGTAGCGATCCTACCAACTCCCTTTCGTTAGGTAAATAATGCACTTTGCAATCCCTTTGTCTAGTTAAATTCATACTTCACTATTGTTGTAATTATATAGCCCTTAAGGCTATCAGACAGAAAATGTGTGCTGGAAGTTTGTTTCATCATTTCTTCTTACCAGCTATTACACTACGAAATGATGGCGGGATGGGCGCATTTGGGGCTGTCTGTAGGCGAGTTGATATTATCAACTCCAGTTACTTCCTGAATTAAACTCTCTGCTTATTTAGTTATTTGTATTTGTATTAATCCTTGAATGTATATTCACTATCCGCGACCATTATTCGGTCTTTGATTTAAATACTCTATACACTGGTGTAAACAGTTTCTCACACAAGCTTTAGTTAATTATAACAATTTAGTTTATATCCCTTTAGTTATATTTTATCCTTCTAAACCACTTCTAAGTTATAATTATAACTTGGAAGTGAATTCACTTGTTGGAAGAGAATTAACCAGTCGATGGTACGAAGTTCATTGAGCAACGCAGATGGCGGGCCGTTGTTCCCCTTTTATAAAAAAAGGGCAGAAAATAACACTAAATCTAGGACATTTTAGGAAAAACGAAATTTTTATCAGCCTAGGGTCGTTTAGGAACAGTCACACACTGATAAAAATATGTCGATTGTGATCTGATGCCATTTATTCCTATTTCTGCGCCTACCCACATAATTAGAAGAAGATGAGTTCTGGTGAAGGGCCTTCAGGTCTTCCTGGCTCTACAGATTAATAACGACAAAGTAAAACAAATGCTTGTAGCAAAAACCAATCTACCCTCGGTTATTAATAAATGAATAAGGTACAGTGGCTAGCACCTATAAAAACACTCGTTATGAAATTAAGAATTGAAATATTATCTAAAGGTGTTTATTAAATTTGTTTGAATTTTTGTCACTAAATACGATAAGCACTTCTGTTTAATAACATAATACTTAGCTGTAGGCCACCGGTACAATACGATAGATTGATCGCCTACTCAAGCATAACTGCAATGTTAAATTAGAGTTTTACTTTATTTTTTTGTCTGGCACTAAAAATATTGATACTCAAGACTTTTGTAAATATCTTTATTACCGTGATAGTTACAGTACTATTGTTGTAAAACATTAAGAGAAGCAAACGGGAAGTAATTAACGGCCACCGTGAATTTCAATAATTCTATTTTATCGGGGATGAATCGGTGACCGGCCGTCCTGAAATCAGAATGAACGGTCACAACTTAAAATTTTCTTTTTCTTCTGGAATACGATGGAAGCAATTGTTTGAGAATAGGAAGCAAATAGATGCAATAGGGAAGCAATTCTTGGGCATAAATTCAACGTTAAATACGCTTGGTGACTGTTCATCCTGACGGACACTGTAAAAGCAAGTGGGTTAACAACTCTTAATTAGAACCTTGGGGTCTTTAAGTCAACAGTGAACAGGTTACCTCTAGGCAATCGTGCTTCACCGTCGACCACATCATCGCTTAACATCAGGCGAGATAGTGGTTAAACGCGAGCCCATCGATAATAAAAAATAAAATGAGTTTGATATTTTCTTTCTTAATTTCAACTTATCAGACTAAATAATATAACACTCACTGCATTACTTTCCAAAGGAATATTTAAATTCATATTTCCATAAACATGAAAAACGTATGCAAAAATTATTAAAATTTGGAAATATTATAAAGGTTTAAAAAAATAAACATAATAATTAGTAAAATATACTTGGAAAAGAATTGCGAAAACTAGGGATCGCACCTACAACGTACGGTTTGGAAGGCTTACCTATACAGACCTATACTCCGCCAGTCTACGGATTCCGTTGACAATGTGTGTAAATTAAATAGAAGTTATTAACGTAATGATGATTGACTGTTTAGCTCCTCGAAGAATATATTATCATGTATTTGGTAAATCTGTGTATTTATTTGCAATTTTGTAAGATTTCTGGCTTATTGAATCAATTCCACGCAATTTTAACAATATTGTAGTTAACTGTACAAAATTGCAATTTTCATGGACAACTCACGCTTGACAAAAAAATTGACTATAGAATTCTCACAACAAAGCACCTAAGATTCCTCAGACAGTTTCCTGGTGTCTTTAAGGATTCTGAATTCCCCGTAGAACATCTAGGCGGAGTATCAAGATAAAACATGTACCATATTTTAATTTAGACTAGCAATAATACAATTATGAAATCCACATCCAATTTCGCTAATTTGTTCTTGCTTCAAGCGCGTAAAAACATACTCTGAGTCAGACAAACAAAAATTCAAAAAATATTATTTATTGCTGATATAAAGACTTCCCGTATAAAATTTTCGAATTATATGTTCAAAATAGACATCGCCGAGTTACAATTATTTAATATATTATGTATAGATAAAGAGAAAAGAACCCTCCTTTGGCAGTCGGATAAAAATAAATGTTTAACTGTCAATGAGACAGCTATCATTGAGATATAAATAAACAAAGTGACCGTGATCCTATCCAAAATATTAATTTGAAGAGAATTTAAATTGTCCTAAGAATTTCTTTAATAAAATTAATCTGTCTGAAAAATAAATGACACGTGGTCTTTCTTTCAAGAAGATAATCTAATTCCTGAGTATCGATAACTTGGGCACCTGTTGAAGATTGAACTAATACAATCATTGTGGGATAAGAACGGGTTGCCATGGAAAACCTCTTGTAATATAGTAGGCAAGTATCTTTAAGACAGTTTGCCCATTGTGATATTATTTTCATTTCTTATTAATCCTGTTAAGTACGTGGTCAATAATAATTTGGAATAGAGATGCCTGTCTGGTAGTACTAAGGTTAGTTATAAACTATACATCTTTTTAGACTATCTGAGACTTTTATTCTACAGATCTGAACAAAGATTCTCGTCAACCAAGTCAAGTTCGTCATAAAAATATCATACTTCACGCATTATTTTACAAGTGCTAAGAGCACAATTGGACTACTTGCAATCTCAAAGCCCAAAACTCTTTTGCCTTTTTGATGGAACCCCTTTTTTGCCTTTTTGAATTCCTTGTTATCATAACTTCAAATACCACTCGGGACAAAGTCATACACATAAATATATTCCAAACGCTATAACGGCAAATAACGAATGTATACAACAAAAGTTAAGTATTCTGTTTTTCACCCTTATTTGTATGTGCATCACTTAAGATAAAATCTGAAGTGGGTCTTATGGAGTTCTTCGTCATTGTCTTTGTAAACGACAACGGCTTTCACGTGGTAATTTTAGAAATGGACACCTCCCACGCTAAATTCCTTAATAGCCGTTGAGTTTAGAAATAGTGTTATAAAGATTTTGCCAAAATGTACACAGCGTCTTCTGAACGAAGCAGAATATGTATTTCCTAATAACAAAACCATGTTCTTCAAAAAAGCTACAATTAACAGTGTAAGCAAGATAATTAAAAACCTTAATACTAATAAAGCTGCCGGGGTGGATAATATTAGGTGTGTTGACATAAAATCCATCTGCGACAAGATAACTGGCGTTATTGTCAAACTAATCAATAATAGTATTAAACAAGGAAAATACCCAGATGACCTTAAAACTGGTATAGTGCGACCAATACATAAAAAAGGCAGTTTTGCTGATTATGCAAACTACAGACCGATCACCATTCTACCAGTTATTGATAAAATAATAGAAAAGTATGTCTGCAACCAGATTCAAGAATTTTACGTTAAAAATGAAGTTTTGTCCAGCACACAATACGGTTTTCAACCCAATAAATCAACCTCTCAGCTATTGTCTAAATTCACGGACGAGATCAACGAATCTCTTAATGAGAAAAATCATGTAATTTTGCTTTTTATAGACTTCAGCAAGGCGTTCGACACGCTTAGACATGACACGTTGTTGACCAAATTGGACAACTCTGGAGTTCGAGGACCATTACTTGAATGGTGCAAGGACTACCTCCACAATCGAAAGTTCAATGTGAAGATCAGTAATGAGAGCAGTGACGCCATTGAAGTCACTGAAGGGACGGCCCAAGGTTCAGTGCTTGGACCTTTACACTACCTGACATATGTCAACGACATGGAACATGTGGTCAACCACTGTTCTGTCTATCAATATGCCGATGACACATGCCTGGTAGCTGCTCATAAAGACGTTAATGTGGCTGCTCAATGGCTGCAGTATGATTTCACTAGAGTTTCTAAATGGGCGCACGATGTTGGACTGGTTCTCAATGCAAATAAAACCAAAATTATCCATGTTCATTCTAGCCATTTAAA
This sequence comes from Orthosia gothica, assembly GCA_949775005.1. Lineage (NCBI taxonomy): Eukaryota > Metazoa > Arthropoda > Insecta > Lepidoptera > Noctuidae > Orthosia > Orthosia gothica. Next base: position 25,371,600 of record OX459041.1, read on the forward strand.
ACAAATTCCTTCTTTTAAGATAATCTCACATACTCACAGCTGTCTTCACTCTGTTTCTTCAAATACATGTCTATGTGAGGCAATTGAGCAAGTAACACACCACACATACCTGGGGTTAATCGTAGACAATCGTTTCAACTGGGCCTTTCACGTAGACTCAGTCTGTGATAAATTGCGGGCCATTTTGGCAAAGTTCTTTATTTTAAAACCTAAAGTGCCGCTAAAAATCCTGCGTAATATGTACATAGCTTTGGCGGAGTCGATAATAGCATACGGAATCACGAGCTATGGACGAACTTTTAAATCATTTATCGACAAAATTTGCAAACTGCAAGTCAGATTTTTAAAAATAATAGTACCCACAAAAATAAAATACCAGTACAAAGAAAAAATTCTGGACCTTTTCAAATATTGCAAAATTCTGCCAGTACAGACTAGACTTAACATGGCCCTCTTAATTGAACAATTTAATAATAAAACCATTCAAAAACCCATATCGCATAAAATAATCACCAGAAGTATCACAAATAATCAATTAATAGTACCTCAGGTTAAAAACTTTTATGGAAGGCGAACAACAAAGTTTTTGATTCCCACTCTATTAAATGAAATCCCACCAAACATAAAAAATGAAGTAAATTGTAAAAATTATAAACTTAAATTAAAAAAATACTATTATGACAACATATTAACTTAGTCTAACTAATAATTGCAATGTTGAACGTTAGAAAAATATAAATAAGAAACATGAAACAAAAAAAAAAAAAAAAAAAAAACTCAGTTAAAAATGTATCAACCTATATAACCTGTTGAGCTACTAGTTTTCTAATGATTGGCACAATGGCGCACAGCTTGGACGAAACCTCACTAACAAAATATTCACATACCCACAATCACTCTCATAATAAATTGTACTTTTTCTTTTGCTGATAGATGTTTACGGCTTAAATAAAGGATTGCGTGAATGTTTGGTTTTTAGGATGAGTGAATAGTTGAGTAGTTAGTTAATATAGTTATTAAGGCGAATGTGAGTACCAACACAAACCCATACAGGTTTATTGGTACAAAATTAAAGAGAAATTGTATTCAAGACTGTATTAATGAATAAAAAAAATAAAAAATACATACGCACATTTTTGGGTTCTTAGCGGGTCTATGAATGGCGGCAATATAGAGCTTCTGTCGGCCTTTTTCAATGTTATAAAATGTTATTTAAAATCAATGCTTAATGTTTCGGGCACGACTAATACCGACCGTAATTAAAATTTGTATGAAAGGATGGCCACATGCCGCGAAGCGGCGTGAGAAAATAAGACGAACTCCGTCCCCAGTAATGTAGCTACCTGGTACGGCCGGACGCAATGTACCGTAAGCATTGTCTCTTAGCTTTCTTGTAACTTAGAAATTAACACGTGCATATTTAAAGTAGGATTGACGTAGGTGCCATGTGAGTAAAGCTATCTACACTTGTAATGTGTATAAGAACTAGAGAAAAGGTAGATAGTTAGTTGGGGTTGTCTCGCAGTTTTCTTCTTTGTTACAAAAATAAATGACCACGTTATGTTCACGAAATGACCACGTGTATGACCACGTGCGTAAAATGTCACATGTATGTGCCATGTGAATTTTAGAGTAGGAGTATAATAAAACTTGTAATATAAATAAGATTTAGAGAAAAGGTAACTAATTAGATAAGATTATGTATATTGTCATAGTTTAATACTTGGAGTAAGGAGGAATCTAGATTAAGATTTTTGTGTTGACCTTTGTACACCTTTTATATTTTTCCTATGTAGAATTAAGTATGTAGATTAAGAAAATGTATAACTTGTGTTGTATATTTAAGTAAGATAAGTTTTATAAAATCGGCATTTCTGTGGTGCCATGCTTGAATACAGTTGAAAAGTAGGGGCGCCATTGTTCTCGCCGAGCGGTTTTTGTATAAAAGCCGGCCCGCTTGTAGGCAGAGACACAGTCGGTCTTCCACTCTACAAGGAGTAACAAGTAAGGAATAAATTGAAGATACGAATCACGATAGTATTTTCATTTCCTCAACGAGTCTCCAACCGAACCAACAATTCAGTCCACTTCAGTCTTGTATAATCTACATAACTATCTATGGTAAAAGAGATAACTTTATTTTTCAAAAAAGATGTACGGATTACCTACTAGGCTTACGTTATTTTAGTCACGGCAAAATTTAAGACGTGTGAAATCCATCAACACGCACTGGGCTCGAGTGGAGGATTTTTATGGTGCCTTGGTCAGAGAGGAAGTTTATACCTCTGTACTCGGAACGTTTTAGGCTGATCACTTATTACTATACCCTTTAATAGCTGTTGCCCGCGACTTCATCTGCGTAGCATTAGTACTTTGAATAGCTTATTTTTATATTGCGCAATAATATCGTAGTTAGGTGTGTGGGTCGCCTTACTTGAGAAATTATTCAGCATACAAACTTCCACCTCTTAAGGATAATTTCCGGGATAAAAAATATCCTATGTCCTTGCCAAGGTCCCAGACTATCTCCTTATCTAAATTTTATCTAAATTGGTTCATTGGTTTAATCGTGAGATAAGTATGGACTGTACACCACATAATACAACACAGGGCAAACATATAAAAGAACAGTTATAATGGGCTGTCTTTTTTCTATTTTTCTACTGGCATTCCTCTGTTAGAACCATGAATGGAACTCTATATAAAAGAATTGATATCTACCAAGAAAGCAAGCTATGAATGTCAAGATGGTTGTTGGTTATTTACTATATTAGGTACCTATGTGGTGTGTAAGGGAAGGGTTTTATGAATAAAAGCACAGAAATACAAGACTAGGTATTTATTTAAATAAGGCTTATCAATTAATTCATATTATGGCTCAGTGAGCTTTCTACCCGGTCGCTAGACTAGTTCTCGTGGAGAAGAAAACAAACCACATACAAGTTTTGAAAATATTATAGAAAAAAAAAATAAGGGTAAGGCAAAGAACATACACTAACCCTTAAATCAAATTAACATATTAGGAATAAAGGCCATAATATGATATAGATACAGTTTCAACCCAACCATTAGCAATAATAAAGTTATAATATCAAATAACTTACGTTAGTCTTGTGAAGTCGATCTTACACCAAGTATTATAAGTAGTATACCTACTTCTAAATAACAAATTGGGGCCTGTACTGGCTTTTAATTCACAAAAAAGTAAGTCATCTTATTAATTACACAATATTTTATAATATCGGGTCTATCTGTGTCTCAATACGTCTAATGTGAGAAAATGGCGCGGTATCTCATTATTATCTCTATTGCTTTAAATAATCTCAAAATCAGGTGAGCAATATTCAATTATCATGTAATGAAACCATTTTAAAACGAAACAATATAATTAGGGATTTTATATCACCTCTTTAGTTATTCTTAATCAATATTCGAAAGAATATTGAGACTAACAGACAGTATTGTACTTATTGTTTCAAAGGACTTATAATACTAATACAGAAATATAAAATCCAGGATTTATCACAATAATCATTACAAATTACGTGATAAGTTATAAGGATATCATCAATGTGGCTTAATATAAGTTAAGAGTTATTTTCTGTACACACAACAATATTTACTTAGGTGGGTACTCTTTTACATTTGTAGGTAGTTGACAACACAATAATAATTTAGGTAGGTACTTAGACATTTGCCGAGCGGGATCATGAGAGGGCCGATCCCGCTCGAAGAAGAATGCGTCGGGGAGGCAACCGCTTCGATGCCTAAAACGCTGAAACCCCGCCTGCGTAAGCAAGTGAGACTCTGGGGAACCGATCACTTTTTCGAAATTTTTTTGTTCGAATTTTATTTTACCGAAAACTATTGACCGACGTCTTTTTTGCTATATGCATTATTTGACATATTTTCAGATCATCGAAGTATCATGGGGCAAATGTATTATTTTACTGAACAACATTTCGGCGATTTACAAAATAACTTTGCTTTTGGCCGAAACCTCTTTTGCACTTTTTTAATTTGCCAAATGATTATTTTGCCACATTTTCACCACACCAAAACAACATTTTATGAAATATTATTTGGTAAATTTCCATGCAAATAATTTATTGATAACTGTCATGCATCAATTTATATTAATTAATTATTTTAATGAATTAGTCCATGAGCGAGCGAAGCAAGCTCGGGAGCTTAGGACACCCTGACACGGATAGGATAGGTTCGAAGGAGCTGAAGTGAGCGAGCAAAGCGAGCGAACTCAGCTACCGTCATCTCCTTCGTGTTAGGTTACTTTAGACCCTGCAGACAGAAATAGGAGGAACGCGCAGCGGGGCTCGGTCGACATTATTTTTTTCAAATTGCTGTTTATACATTTGCATTCGCCCACTGTTTCTGTTCTGATTGTTCAAGAACATAATAATTCGAACAATTGTTTCAATTCGATTGAACAATTTCGGCTAAGTGTAACTTCGGTAAAAAGTTTTTCGACCAAATGGAACGTCGGAGTAACGAATAAAATCAAATTGATAATAGGTCAATTGATACAGTGACAGACGTTACTTTGATGAAGTAAAAAAACAAAACCATAATAGTTGAAAAGTTTTAGGTGAAATGAAATTCGGCCAAATATTTTACGAACTTATTATAGGTAACCGAGGCTCTGGTGTCGCGGGTGGTCAGATTGGGGAGTCTGTTCACTCGCCAAGTGACTTCGGGAAAGACAGCAGCACAGTGATCAAGTACTGCCGTGCACAGTGAGGCTCAGGGGAGCACAGTGATCACGTACTGCCGTGCACAGTGAGGCTCAGGGTAGGCACTTCTTTCAGCCTCCCCAGGGATGTGCCCTAACAGGCGTTGCACAGAGGGGTTTCCGGGGTGGTCTTTTAAGAGGTGACGGGGGCCTTTTCAGGTGCTGTTGGTGATCACCGGTTTTAGAGAGGTAGAAATTAAAAACCATTGTGACTTGAAAAATGAAAATTCATGATTTAATGACGTCACACATACTTCAAATTCTAACACCTGCAAGAATTAATGTTTTTATATCATATAGGGTAACATTTTGGATTATCAGTGTTTAAAAATATATCGATTATGCTCTATGTATGCAATATTGATGAAAAGCTTTTTTGGTGCAGTCAAAATAATATAAGTTCGATTTCCATATAAGCAAAACAATTATATTTTTTTATTATTTATGCATATTCTTATTTAGGGAATTTTTTGGTATTATTTTTATATTTTGTATATGTGTATGTAAATAATGTAATTATTAACTCTCCGTACGTTTTGGGTAACACTGTAAGTGCAGAGAGTAATTATAATAATACATAAATAAATAAATACGGACAAATCTTGAACTCCTGATATCGATTAGCTTAGCTTGTCCGTTTCACAGAAAAAGAGGTAATTTGTCAACTTTTAATATACTCATTTATTTCCTTCAGGTGTCGGAGAAAGATCTCAGGACAGACGGTGATTCTCATTTTATTAGAAAAGCAAAGATTACATGCAACAAGAAAGAATAGAAGAGAAGGAAGGGAGAAGAGGTTCAGCTTATAAATATGCAATCTATAATAATAATAAGGAAATTTGAAAGATAAACTATAGGTAGTGATCAATTTTGATATGAAAATTTCACCGAACCCTAAATTATTTACTAAAATAATGGGACTCAAGATCATGCAAGACCCTCCAAAAAAATCCGATTCCAGTCTCTCTACTTGGTGCAAAGCCAACTGGCGAGGGATCCTTTCAGAGTTCCTATCCACCCTGATGCTTATATTACTCGGCTGCATGTCATGTGTATCCGTTCCAGGAATCGACACAAGTATTTACGAGCCTTTTGCTATTGGCTGTGTAGTCATGCTCAACGTTCAGATATTTGGTCACATATCTGGAGCATTCATGAACCCCGCGGTCACACTAACGTCTGTCATCTGGGGGACTTCACCCATCAGTTTGGGAATCGTTTACGTGATTGTTGAATGTGCTGGAGCTGTTCTCGGTTATGGGATCTTAGTTGCATTTTCGCCACTAGATTTATCGACATCAGGTGCGTGTGCGACGAAGCCATTTCCAGGATTGACTGTGTTACAAACTTTGGGTATTGATATATCTATCACGGCTGCGCTTTTATTCCTCTGTGTGAGCGTATGGGATCCAATTAACGAACACAAGCAGGACAGCACATCACTAAAGTTTGGCGTAGCAGTTCTTGGACTTAGCCTCGTGGCTGAACCGCTATCTGGAGCGAGCATGAACCCAGCTCGGACCCTAGGACCAGCTGTTTGGACTGGTGACTGGACCCATCATTGGGCTTACTGGGTTGGACCTTTGGTAGGCAGTGGGCTGGCAACCATGTTATACAAGCATATATTTTATATTAAGACAAATGGAAAAATAGTTCAACAAAGCAAAACTATAAATAATAAAAACATTCCAGAGTAAATGTTTATGGACATGGCATGTCCTAGAACAAAAAATTCGAAGACATGTGACATTCACCAATCCGCACTGGGCCCGCGTGGTGGATTATGACCCATTCTCTCTCACAGAGAGGAGGCCTGTCACGGCCTGTGTCCCCTCATTGGAAACATTAAAAGGCTGATGACGATGATGATGAAAATAAATTATTTTACATTATTTAAAGTCTGCTCTATCAATCATCATCATTCATCATCAGCCTATTAATGTTCCCGCTGCTGGGACACAGGCTTCTTCTCTGTGAGAGGTAATGGGCCGTAATCACAGTAATCCATCACGCGGGCCCAGTGCGGGTTGGTGGATGTCACATGTCTTCGAATTTTTGGTTCTAAGACATACCGGTTTCGTCACGATGTTTTCCTTCACCGTTTTGGGAGCAGCAGCGATGAAATAATTTACACAAAGTAAAGCACCTGCCTGTGTTCGAACACATGACCCACAACTTGTAAGTCGCGGCTATTACCACCACTGTTCTCCCTATAGTTAGTCTGACCTATAGTTGCCGATTAAAATATGAATCTGCATTCTTTTGGATATATGAATAAATGTTGGTAGGTCGCTAGCCAAAATACCATAGGTACCTAATTCATATAAATTCTTATAATGAATTCCAAAATAATTCTGTTTAAATGTACGAATGTGAATTCAAAATTTTTATTATGGTGAATTGGCCTTATTTGTGTAAGGCTTAGGTAACTTTATTATTATAAATGTAAAAAACCAAATACCTATTAAGTCCTTGCGGATGCTAACGTTTAGAAAAACACATATAATTGTTTGCGACGATTTATATAAACAACAGTAAGCCGTATATAAGGTAAAACAACCGTAAAAAGTGTTGCAGTTTTGTAATAACTCGTGACATAATGGGAAAAGACTAGATTTTATTGTATTTTGTTTTCGCTACAATCTACAATGCTTTTTTTTGTATATTATGCATTGAAGTTGAATTCATAAATCTATAATTAATTAAATTTATAACACCTACTTAATAACCGACTTCTGTTTTTTTTCTTGTTTTTGGATCATCTTACTTTAATAATAAGTATTTTGTCAAACGTATTAAAATTTTAGGTACCTATCTCAAAACTAAAATAACTTTTAGTTGTGCTATAAAAACATTGCACGTCATGGCATTTAAGTGCAAAATTATAATAATTATATAAACAAACCGAAACTGAACAAACAAAACAAGTACATTTCGATAGCGATGTCCACTTTAATTAATCCGGATTCGAGAATCCACAGCCATTATTTACAAAACGCGATAATAAACAATAATCGGATGTTTTATTGTAGAGCTGAAAACAATAGGTAACAGCAGCTCTATCTGCATTAAGACGGTACCCTGACCAAAAAATCGGCATGAGATTATGAGCATTCCTATTGGTCTAGCGGCACTGGTGGCGCATGAATTACTGTAGTGAATACGCCCAGATTTTAAAATAAAATCTTTATAAAATCGAAAGTTGGTCTTATGAAAAAGAAAATTCTACAAAAATGTTTCTTTATTAAATTATCTATCCATTAGTGTTAGTACAAAAAAATAATTAATAAACACTTTACGAGGAGATGCATAATATCTATAATTATTTCTCATTTTTATGTTTTTTGGAAGGAGATTAGTGAAATATATACAACATTTAAAAAAAAACGAAATCTACCATTTTAGAATCAATATTATGTGGAAATTTAATGTATTTTTATTAATTGATATTTCTTTTTAAATAACGAGTAGATAGCTCCTAAAAACAGCACAAAAACGGCTTGCGCGGCGTTTCGCTCGGGGTACCGCCTTAATATAATTTTATCCGTGTGACTGTACGCCGGAGATATCTATATATTTTACCTCGAGCCTGGCGCAAAACAGTCGCGTCCACCGGAGAGCACTCACCAAGTCACAGCGAAATTATTGATCTGCGTGCAAAAACAATGAGTTATCACAATTAACAATATCGACCATATTCGAATGAAGTGCGGTTGAGAATAACATTCAACTTGTTTTGTGAAAGTGAAAAAAAGTGAACTAGTGAGCAGCTCAAAATGACAGTGCCACCAATAACTCAATTGACCACAGAACTCAAGATAAAGGGAGATGATGAGATCGCGAAAAGCACCCTAAGTTCGTGGTGTAGAAACTCCTGGCGAGGTTGCGTCTCCGAATTTTTATCCACCGCCATGCTCGTTCTATTCGGTTGCATGGCATGCATACCTATAGAAGGATATAACATGACCATCTATGCGCCGTTCGGATTCGGTTTCGTAGTTATGTTCAATATCCAAATTTTTGGACACATTTCTGGAGCGTACATGAACCCGGCGGTGACAGTAGCAGCTGTTATTTGGGGGAGTCTTTCTATTCCTGTTGGGATCGCTTATGTGCTGATGGAATGCGCCGGAGCTATAGTGGGATATGGGATATTGTCAACATTATCTCCGGTGGACGTGGTGAAGGGGGCTGTGTGTGTGACGTCGCCACTTTTGGGTATGAATGACCTTCAATCAGTGGGTGTTGAGGCAGCATTGACAGCAGCTCTCACCTTCATCAACTGTGGGATATGGAACCCAGTGAACACAAGTAAACAAGACAGCATGCCTATAAAGTTCGGTTTGACAATCGTTGGATTGTCCCTCGTGGGGGGACCGCTGACTAGTGCAAGTATGAATCCCGCTAGGTCTCTCGCCCCCGCGGTCTGGACCGGCTACTGGACCCACCAGTGGGTATACTGGGCAGGCCCATTTGTGGGCAGTATTGTAGCAGTTGTGTTTTACAAGTACGTTTTCTTGAAGAAACGTGCGGTTGATTAAACTAAACTAAAGCCTAGTGAAGTGTTTTTAATTTTAAATTAATATTTGGGTATGTAAAGTACTATCTTAGGACTTATTTTTTTCTCTTTATTAATCTTAATTAATACAGAAAAAAAATTGTGTAATTTTTTTTTGACAAAGCATTGTATGTAATGCACATACTTATGTTTTAAAATTTTTTGTCATTAGGATTATAAAGATTAGATAATTAGTACTTATTGTAGTCACTTAAATAATACTCTAAAATATATGTAGCTGATAACTATAATGATGTTACGGCTGGATTAAAAATAATCCATTATGATGGTGTTGTTATACTTACCAAATTTTGTTACTTGTTATAAAAAATATTAAAGTAACAAGAAAAAATACCTTATTAGAGCAGTTACATACAAACTTGTTATTAGCAATAACGACTTCTTCGAAAACAGGTAATTAATTGGAATTCCCATGTTGTAGGAATTCCAATAGAAGTTTCACTTAGAAACCATTGACTGAACTCTGACACAATATCGTGTAGGGATAATAATAATTTAAATTAATTATTATTTCTTAAAAATGTTACCTTACCCGACAGGGTTATGTGTTTTTTATGTTTGTATGTATGTAATATTCTTTATTACCTCGTATCTTTCAAACCACTTGACGGATTTTTATAATTTTTATGACATTTTTAGATAGGCCTTGGCCGTCCAAGTGTTCTTAGATAATGCCGTTAAAAAAACAGAAACATGGCGGATTTTGGGCGCCATATTATAGAGGTTTTAACCTTATAGTGAAAGCTCTGTCTATGTAAACTATAGATCCTAAGCAAACCACAATTGTAGGAGCAAGTACTAAATACTGCTCGAAATTTGCATTTAATTTTATGTAACTAGTCCTGTCAGTAATAACGGCCAATGAACTTACTTGATCTGCATAATAAGTTCTAAGCTATAGTTGTTAGTTGTCGCCCTTCAACACAACTGTTGAACTAAGTATTATTTTAAGTAATGTAAACATCAAAGCATGGATATTTACTTGCAAATACAGTACTGGTCAAGGTAACGTCGTGTTTTTTTTATTATTTTGTAGGCCACCTATCCATAACCTACCAGTCAAATAGCTGACGCATAAATGCGCAGCGTTAGAAAAACTGGAAAAACCCGACTTTTTAACATTATACAATCTTGTAATTTGTATAATAATGTGATAGTGTCAAACACAAACGTAGATGTATTTAGATCTAAAGGTCAAGGCTTGCAACACACAAATATTGCTGCACTTTTTTTTGGTCTCCTTATAGCTATTGTAGTGTCGTATGTAACGATATGTTTTGTACATTGAGAAGCTGTTTTCAATCTACAAAACATGATGGCAAATGATGATTATACATCATATAATGATATTCGTACATATATATATATATATATTGATACTCGCTAGATGGCGCTGCGTCTAGTCTAACGTAAAAACACACGCTCTGTTATTAAAATTTGTTAAAAATATTATTAGTGCATAAAAGTGAACAAAACCCAAGTGAACCAATAAAACATCACCTAATACATAAGTGACAGTGTTATCCACGGAATACATACACAAACTGTGAAGTGAATATACAATATACTTTGATCAATAAACTGTGCCTTAGAATAAGAAACGTGAATACTATACAACAATACTTATCATTCTAAATAAACAAAAGATTGCAATGCAATCCTTATAATATAATAATTGTGACCCAAATTCAACAAAACAAGTGCGGAAAAAACCAATTATAACAAAGACTAAGTGCAAAAGTGACTCATACAGTGATTTAAACCTCAACCGTCACACATCATAATAAACGCATTTACCTTATCTAAGAAAAAACATTTGCTGCAACTGATCAACAAATTGAACTTATAATAATATGTTCGGTTGGCTTAGTGGCTAACAAGTCTACTTTTGCAAGTTAACTAGCCGCACATGAGTGGTCGTGAGTTCAAACCCCAGCGACAACACATCACTTTTCGTAAATTCCTAAATCATAATTATATTTGGCATTTAGAAAGAAAAGGTACTTTGTAAAAAGTCATTTCAAGATGGCAGCACTAGTAACATGCCATAAATGCAAAAAATCGGTAAATATAAAAAGTACTGCTTTGTGTTGTGCCTGTGATAACAGGTATGAATTGGATTGCGATGGCTACCCAGAACAAACGTATCGCCTCAAGGACGCGGAAGCAAAAAAAAAGTGGAGGTGTAAGGCCGCGTTTCCACTGACGCGGAGCTGGGCGGAGACGTGCGGAAGCGACCAATTACAATGGTTGAAATCCTCAATCGCGCCACTCGTCTCGTCTGTGATTGGTCGCTTCCGCACGTCTCCGCCCAGCTCCGCGTCAGTGGAAACGCGGCCTAAGACGTGCATCAGAATTAAAAAATACGCTAGTACCGACTGCACAACCAATATTACCATGAGGAAAAAACTAACTTCTACAAAACCACCTACAGAACAACCAATAATTACTAAGGATGTAGTAGTAGTACATGATGAAGCGTTGAAACGTCAATCTTCGGTTCAAAATACTACCGATTTACTCGATTCTCACATACTGACCGATTGTGAAACATCTATCGAATCATATACGCCCAATAAATTGTCAATGAGTGTTGACGGTACTGTGTCTGACTTAGTATTAGCCTCAGAAATGAAAGAGATAATTCCTCAGCTTACATTAAAACTCGAAAGTACTGAAAATGAACTGGGCAATATATTGTTAGAGAACACAGATCTACAGAAACAAATAAGTAAGTTAACTTCAGAAAATAAAACACTAAAATCTTTGTGCCAGTCGCCCTCCTTATTTACAAGTCCTCCTTATTTACTAACTCTAATAAAAAGAGACTATCTCTGGTAAATCAACACAACATACTTTCTACACTATCCCCCTTACCGTCATCCAGATTGCAAGTCGACAGCAATGACAACGTAAAGGTGTCCTCCTTGGAACAAGAAATTGTTACCCTACAGCAGCAATTAAAGGTTGCACAACTTGAGATAGCGGCCCTCACGGACCGTATCGCAGTATTCATGCAAAGTAATTGCAATGTCTGTGCACCTACCATTCGTCATGAACTAAAGCGGGATATTGTGAACGAAGCCAAACCTCAGACATGTGCTTTCGCAGACGGGCACAATATGGTCCCCCAAAGGAAGATATTTATCTTCGGCACTCAGCGCTGCGTTGGGCTTGCAGCAGCTATCTTACACTCAAGAGCAAATACCCAGTATGAAAAATACAGACTCGTAGCGGAAATAAAACCAAATGCGCCTTGCAATGAAGTAATAGCAAGCTGCAGAAATGCGAAGTTGACAACTGAAGACAAACTTGTAATATGCTTGGGTGAAAACGATCACAACCCTGACCTAGTGATGTCTCTATTGCGAGATATCTTAAATTCCTTTCCAAATAACACTATTATTGTATTAAATGTCATCAAAAACGTGTACCTCAATGTCCGGAAGTTAAACTATTCTATAAAAAATATATGTAATAAGTATAAAAAATGCCACTTTGTAAATCAACCATCCACGAAACTGTTCGAGGTGTGTAAGTCGATAAATTACGTCATAGACTGTTGTGATTACAGTGATAACTATTTAAATCCTAGCGAAATTCGTAAAAGATTGGTGAGTAACAAATCAAGTTTCAAATTAAACGTTTCTACAAATGAACCCAAAAAAGGGACAATTCCCTACTACTTTAGTCGTATTAAGAACACAACGCCCTACGAACATAACTCCTCTTTGCAACGCAATGCAAAGGGTCAAAAAGGGACTATACCCTATTACTTTCCTGTCCTAAATAAGCGTAACTCATTTTTTCGTACCTCAAACCAACAAAACACACCATTTTAGAATATTTCATCAAAATATCGCCAGTATATTATCTAAACAAGAACTTCTAGAAATTACTATGCAGGAGTTAAAAGAAGTAAATAATGATCCAGATATAATATGCCTGTCTGAAACTTTCGTAAAAAGAGGCTGTGAAAATTATGTGAAAATACACAACTATGAATTGGCTACTAGCTTTTGTAGAGAAAAACAAAGAGGTGGCACTTGTATATTAGTCAAAAAAGGTTTATATTATAAAGAGATATCATTCGTGAAACACTATGCAATTCAAAACACGTTTGAAGCTTGCGGCTTAGAACTAACAAGTAACAAATTAGTTGTTTTATGTGTTTATAGAACACCGCAATCTGATCCGAATCAGTTTTTAACAAAATTGCATAATCTTTTACACGATTTGTTAAATAAATTCAAATCTAAAATAAATATAGTTGTAGCCGGCGATTTTAACATAAATACACTTAGAAAAGGTAACATCACAAATAGATTGCAAGACTTGTCCAACAATTATAATTTAAAAATCCACATTTATGTTCCTACTCGCAAACTGACTTGTATTGACCATATCTTAAGCAACATTAACAATGCAACGGCCACGGTACTACCCCTGCATCTTTCAGATCATGATACAGCACAAATGTTAAGCTTTCCAACTAAACAGAAACCACAAAAATCCGCAATTCACTACATTCATAAGAGAGACTATAACTTAGACAACATCCGAAAATTTAAGGAATGCTTACAAAATCTTTCTTGGTCCGATATTTATTTACAGACTGACACAAACTCCGCATTCGATGACTTTCATGAACTGGTGTGTCTATTTTATAATCTCTGTTTTCCCAAAGTAAGAGTGAAAGTCAATAGTAATAATAAAAACACACAAAAGTGGATAAGTAAAGGTTTGAGACCAAGTTGCAAAACTAAAAGGAAGCTAAGGTATCTGTACTACAAAAACAAAAATGCAAATAATAAAACTAAATATAATAATTACTCAAGTTTGTTAAAGAAATGTATATATAATTCAAAAAAGAATGCTAATATAAAATATATTCATACTCAGGACAATAAATGTAAAGCCACATGGACTGTCATTAAAAATGAAATAAATAACAACACTCACAAAGACAACATAGAATTTATAAAACTAAATGATACTATAATTACAGATCCTGAACAAATGGCCAATATATTTAATAATCATTATGTAAATTTAACGAATGTACAAGGGGTAAAAGGCGCACATACAAACCCCTACATAAATACGTGTGTCAACACAATGTTCCTCAGACCAATGCTGGTAAACGAGGTACGACAGGAAATAATGTCTCTGTCCAACACCAGGTCAGAGGGCTATGATGAAATTAATACAAAAATTATAAAAGCTTGTAGTAATGAACTGACTGGTATTCTCACTCATTTAATAAATATGTCATTTTCCCATGGAACCTTTCCTGATAAATTAAAACTGTCCTTAATAAAGCCTTTATTCAAGAAGGGAGACAAATGCGACACCAATAATTACCGACCTATAACTTTAATACCTATCTGGTCTAAAATTTATGAGAAATGTATGTACAGAAGACTTATTAATTTCTGCAATAAATTTCAAATTATTAGTGACAAGCAGTTTGGATTCCAAAAGAACAAATCCACTTCGTTGGCTATTTTTTCTCTTATGCAAGCTATACTTTCAAATATTAATAATAATTATATGACAACTGGCCTTTTTTTTTATTTATCGAAAGCCTTCGATCTGGTGTCACACGATATATTGTTACAGAAGTTAGAGGCTATTGGTATTAGAGGACCGGTACTCAAGTGGCTATCGTCCTATTTAAGTAATAGAAAACAACGCGTCATCATCAATAAGGTAAATAAAAATAATGAAATAATATCCCACTCATCGGAATATAGACATAATAAATATGGCGTTCCACAAGGAAGCGTTCTGGGCCCAATATTATTCCTCATTTACATAAATGACATAATAAAAATAACGAACCATAAATGCATATTATTTGCCGACGACATATCTATTATAGTGACATCAAACAAAAAACATAATACCATTTTGGATCATGAGATTGAAATTAATAATACAATTGACAAATTACTGCACTGGCTTGACATTAACCGTTTAAAGATAAATTTAGATAAATCCGTTTACATTCAATTTAATCGATCTAATAATTATAAAAATGACATTAAACTCAATATTAACAAAATCAAAGAAGTAACTCATGTAAGATTTTTGGGTGTTACAATAGATAAAGATATCAATTGGAAAGAACACATAGACAATGTTAGCACTAAAATCAATAAATTTGTATACGCACTTAAACAGGTAAAAAATGTAACTAACATAAAAACTGCTGTAATATCATATCACGCATATGTCGAATCGGTACTACGTTATGGACTTGTAATGTGGGGAAACAGCACCGACTTCTGTAGAGCATTCATCGCTCAAAAAAAGTGTATGAGATCAATTTGTGGACTTAAACCTGACGACTCATGTCGACCAATATTTAGGAAACTTGGTTTGTTACCGTTACCGTCACTTTACATTTACGAAGTATGTATGTTTGTAATGAAAAATAAACTATTATTTAAGACTGCAAATGATGTGAATCCTCGGAGCAGACGAGATCCCTATAGATTAGTGTTGAATGATTTTCCTAGGCTAGCTAAGTACAATAATAACTGCCTAGCAATGTGTGTGTGCATTTATAATAAAATACCGAGGCATTTTAAAACATTAAATACAGAATTGTTTAAAACTAAGTTTTATAAATGGTTGCTTGAACATAGTAACTCTTTTTTCAAATTTATCCGCGACCCAGACAGGCATCAGCCCTAGCGGACCCCGTCAATTTGCTGACATCTCTTTTAGGCGCGCGTGGAACACTACGCGCCGTCGACTCGGGCCTGGTCTTTATCGGACGGCGAGCTCCCCATTACTCGCCGACCGCAAGCCTGCGCCTACGGTGGCCGGGAATCTGCTTGCGACTCCCGACGCCCAGGGCGTCTCCTGCGGTGGTTAAGGGCGCGCCTCCGTTGCGTTTCCCTCACGCGTTCTGCCTCCTCTTTCGCGAGCATTATTGCTTCGCAGAAGGAGGCGACAGCTTCCCATGCCCTCTCACTCCATACCATGGCCTGAACCAGGGCCGGACGCGAGAGGTTGCCACCGCCGATCGCTTCCACGAGGACACGGCGTTGCTCCGACCAAGCGGGGCAGACCTCCACCTTGTCCTCCGGGCGATCCTCACAATGGTGACACCCGGGCGTTTCCTCCCGCCTTATCCTGAACAGGAACCTCCCGAAACAACCGTGTCCGGTGAGGACTTGCGTCAGGTGGAAGGTGAGGACGCCGTGACGCCTCTCTAGCCACGCCTCAAAGATGGCCTTACCGCCCCAATTGTGGCGTGCCCAGCGCTGGGTTGCGACAATCGCCCTCTCCATGTCGCCATGAGATCCTGCCGGAGCTCTGTCCGCCGAGCCGTGATTTGTCGCGGCAACGGAGTTTCACCCCGCCATTTCGCCTCCTCGCGCCATTCCCATATTTGCGCGAGGACTTTTGCCTCCAGATCGCATGGCGGCAATCCAGGAAGGTGGCTCGCCGCCTCACCGGAGACCGTGCGGTATCCGCGGACCAGCCGGATGGCCATGACCCTTTGGGACGCGTTCAATCGGCGTGCTGGTCGCCGCCTCAGGGAACGCGCCCATACCGGTGCCCCATAAAGGGCCATGGACCACACGACCCCCGCGTAGAGCCTCCGGCAGGAGGCGTTTGGACCCCCTAGATTGGGTAGGAGCCGCTTCACGGCAGCCCCAGCCCTCTCCAATCTGGGAGCCAAACGTCGGAAATGCTCCACGAAATTCCACCGGCTGTCGAGGACGAGTCCTAGGTACTTCATCGTCGACCCGACGCCAATGTGAACCCCTCCTACCGTTATTTGGGAACCCGGTGGTGGCGTGTTCCGAGGACCATGAAAACACATGGCCTCGGACTTGTGCAGGGCCACCTCGAATCCCAATTGCCGGATCCTCTCGACGATTGTCGCAACCCCGCGTGTCGCGTTGTCAGCCGCTGCCTGGTGCGAACTCTCCTGCGCCAGGACCAGCGTGTCGTCAGCATAGCAAACCACGCTGACTCTACTAGGGAGATCGGCGCGCAGCACCTAGTCGTACCCGATGTCCCACAGATGCGGCCCTAGTACCGATCCCTGTGGAACACCGCACGACATCTCTCGCCGGTTCCACTCTCCCTGGTGACCGGGGTAGATGATGGCCCTGTCCGTCATATAGGCCTCGACCACGCGACAGTGGTAGGGTCGCATCCGGTGATACCGGAGTGCCTCCCTGATGCAGCTCCATGGCAGGAGACGACCCCAACCTGGGGCCACTGCGTCCCCCGTCGTGAGGGCTCGCACGCGCATAATGGCGTAAACCGTAGAGCGCCCTCTGCGGAAATCAAACTGGCTCTCTGCCAGATCCGGCCCCACCCGCACCAGCTGCCCGACAAGGCGGTCTGCAATGACTCTTTCAAAGAGCTTGCCCACCTCATCAAGCAGCACGATGGGCCGGTAAGCGGATGGAGAGTCCGCAGGGTGCCCCGGCTTCTTAATGAGGACTAGTTTCTTCGTCTTCCAACGAAGTTGGTACTGGCCCCTCTCCAAACATGCGCTAAAGAGCCCCCTTAGTCGAGGCCCGAGAGCCTCCAAGGCCAGGACCCAGGCTTTTCCAGGTAAGCCGTCTGGTCCTGGGGCGGTACTTTTGGGATTCAGCCTGCGTATCGCCACTCTCAGCTCTACTTCGGTCACCTACGAAGCATCATCATCGTCGTCAGCGGCAGTGTGGTCCGCATTAGGCACCGCAGGAGCCGGCGCCATGGGCGGGGGAGTATGTTCCCCTCGTGAGGGGAACAGAGTGCTCACTACGCCCTTTACGAGCTGCGGCCGGAAACTCTGCGTCAGCGGGTGAGCCCATGGGCGGAGTTTATCCCGCACCATTTTATAGGGGCGTCCCCACGGATCTCTGTTCAGAGTCTCCAGCGATTTCTCGCGGGCCACAGCCTTGGCCCGCTTGATTTCCGCTCGGATGGCGATTCTCGCCACTCTGTACCCCTCGCTCCGCCTCAATGGCTTCTGTATCCGAGGGTGGTTACGGAGCCTGCGGTGCCTGGTGTACCGGCGTCGTGCAGCAATGCACGCCTGGCGCAGACCCGTAAGTTTCGGCGACCACCAGTACACCTGGCGCCTGGCGCGTCCTAACTGGACCCGGGGCATTGCCACGTCACATATGTCAGACATGGCCTCCCGGAACCGGTGATGGCACCCAGGCCTACACGATCGAGGCTTCCAGGAGGAGCTCCCGTTCCAGCCGCTTCAGCGCCCACCGTGGAGCATTCGGGGTCTGTCGGACCGGCACGCTCGAGGTCTGGGCAGAGACGTCGAACCGGATATACCGGTGGTTGGAATATGTCTCCACTTCTTCCATGACGTGCCAGTCGACGACAATTATTGACAGAGTGGGGCTGGCGAACGAAATGTCTACCACCGATTCGCCCTGCATCCGTACACACGTGGGGACAGAATCCCGGTTTAAGACGACCAGGCCTGTCTCCAGAGCCCAGTCCTCCACCATCCTACCCCATGAGTCCGTATACCGGGTACCCCGAGGACGAGCACAGGGAGGGAGCGGTACCCGACGACGATTTTTAACTCTGCAAGGGAGTTGTGGAACTCGGCGAGAGTTCGGTTCGGGAATCTCCCCAAAATGTGCTGCTTCGCAACCCCGTACCCCCTTGACATCCTCGAGGGACGGGGTACCGGCGGTGGCCGAAGAAATAAAGGTCACTGAGCCGCTCAGGTCCTCCACCCAGACATCTCTGGGTGGGACAAAGTACGGCTCAGCGACCACGGCGATGTTAATCGACCACTGCGCCATGCTCTTGAGCAAAAGATCCTGAGCAGCGGCACAGTGGTTGATATTCGCCTGGAGGAGGCGTAATGGGCCCATTATTGGCCCTCCATTTCAGCCTCCTCCCGAGCCCCCTGCGAGGGTCCTGACGCGGAGATTTCACCGGCGACGACGGCTGTGGAGGCAGCAGCAGTGGCGGTTGTGGCTGTGGTGGATGGCTTGCCCCTGCCCTTGGCTTTGGCAGGTGGAGCGCAGGTCTTGCTCCCAGCCCGATGATTGGCGGGCTTATAGCTGCCGCACATACGACGCAGTGCGGTGTGGCATTGCACGAGTCGGCCTTGTGACCGGGCTGACCACAGCGGAAGCAGTGGTCGCTGCGGTCTACCTCCGAGGTGCATTTAGCTCCCATGTGGTTGCCCACGTGGCAGCGGAAGCACCTCAGAGGTCTGGGTTCCACCAATTTCACCAGTGCGGCAACCCAGCCCACCAAGAGCCTTTGGCCCTCTCCGGCAATTTTTAGGGCCGCCGGGACGGGGCCGCTCACCGTAACGGCTTGCATCCCCGTAACGTCAGGACGCATAGTGCCTGCCCTCACCTGCTCGGCAGAGCACCCCCTGGTCCTAGCGACGGCGGCCACCACCTCTGCCTCCGTCAGAGTCGTCCAGGCCCAGAATGCGCATGTCAGCGCACTTGGTGGGTCTGGACACTTGGGCCTCGTCCACATTTAGGTACGCCCTGAGCCTTTCGGCTAGGGCGTCAGCGGTCGGGCCACTGGCCGCACCGGGAACTTCCAACATCCGGGACCCAGTCGCAGACCCTCACCCGGATGCCGTTGGTGACGCCGAGCTCCTCCAGGTTCACGGCCGCCCTCGCTTTGGCGAGCACTTTGCGGTAGGACACGCCCTTTTTTTCTGCTTCCGGCTGTAGCGTAATCACTACAGCTGCAGACTTCGGGGCGCGTAGCCTAGCAGCGACGCTTCGCTCCTTGCGCCGCTTCCGCCTCTCCTTTCTTTTAGCCGCCCTTGCTGCCTTGGCCGCCTTACTCTTCTCCCCGGCCACTTGCCATTCGGCGTCGGCCGCAGGAGAGTCAGGAAGCGGAAGAGATTGGGGCGGTTGACCCTCGCCACCTGTCTGCCTTTTTTGGGTGCTGAGTTGCCCGATCTCGCCGGGGCTGACTTCGTAGGTTCTAGCATGGCTCCATTATTGGGCTGTCTAGACGAGCCCGCGGCAGCTGCGGTAGCAGCAAACGAGGCCTTCTTCCGCTGGCCCAAGGCCGCCTGGCTCGCCGTTAGCGGGGGACGAAGGACGATGGCCTCCAGTGCAGAGAACCTGCTCTGAAAGGCAGCCAGCTCCTGCCGCACAAGGTTCAGAATCTGGTTTTCTGCAGGCACGGGCTGGACTAGCCCATGCTGCGCCCCTTCCTGCGGCATCTCTCGAGAGCCGGTCCCTCGAAGCCCGGCTAGGACCGCTCGGAGCTTCACGTTTTTGGAGAAGCTCCATGTCGGCTTTCAAGCGGGCGACCTCCACCCGCATCTCGGATATGCCATCCGAATGGGACACAACGCGATTGGCCTCCGCCGCCGCCATAATGAAAGAAAGAAAGAAAGAAATCATTTATTTGCTGATAATGTATGTATACTGTAATAATGGAGGAATATATAATGGAGGCCGTGGCCGCGGATATGGCCTAGTCTTTAGAGGATTTGTTCCTCTGCAAGGCCACATCCCGGATAGGGGCTCCCACGACCTCTGCAAACCTGACCGCTCGCTCCTAGCTGCAGCCATTAGCGGCGTCCAGCTCGTTGCCAGAAGACCCCGAGAGGACAGCTCTTCGGCTGGTTGATCCAGAGTGGTGCACCTCCTCGGCAAGCCTCTCGGCTCGATGGGGAGCCTCCTGGGCGGTGAGTTCCCTCCCCACTCCTCTGTCTCGGCCCCCACCCCACCTACCGGTGGGGTTCATCCGAGCTTAGGCCACCTCGTCATCGGAGAACGACCCCAGGCCATCCCCCGGTTTGGGGCGCTTCCGGAAGAACATAAGGTTCTTCGCAGCAGCCCCCTCCACTTCGCGCTCACAGCTCTGTGGGCCTTTTGCGCCAGATTCAGGATCGGACTTCGACCCCGCATCACTAACCTCTTCATTTAAAAATATCGGTGTCCGTATTTCATTCATGTAGTTGTCGGTTTTGTCTGAGACAGACGGAAGACGTTTGTTGCCCACCCCAGAATACGGAGGGCAGCCTGCCGAAGCGGTATGGGACTCCCCGACCACTGAGCAGTCGGGACCCACCTAGGGACGTTTTTCGCAAAAGTCTTGTTCCATTTTTTAGTAGTCCTTTAAAGGGTGAGGTCCCTGTTTCTCCCTCTTTCTCTACGCCCACTCAACCTACCTTCTGTAAGCAGAGGAGGGAGTAGGCGTCCTGTCACTAGCCCGGTTCCCTTCACAAACCATCAAGGATGATCTGTGATTGGAACCGTGACCCTTCCTCGTGTGTTGAAAATTAGCCGCCAGCCCCAACTGTCCACCCAAAGCAGGTGGGCAGCTGAAGCCGACGTTGCCCAGTATGCACCGCGTGGAGGCTTTCAACATGCACCCCACCAAACTGCGATCCAGTTTGTCGGCAGGATTAGCGCCTTCAATCAAGCTTCCACAGAAATAATATGTATATAAAAGTCATACAAGTGAATTCAAATTTGTTTCTTAAATATAGCTCGACGTATCCCAACTAGCAAAAAAGTCCTATAATGAAAATTATAGGACTGCCAAGACTAATAAAACTCTTATACTAGCACTGATAAAGACTACCACTCTTATAATAGTAATCCAAAAGCTTTGATATACTCAAGATCAATTGTTCTTATAACTAAGCCTTATAGTACTATACAGGATTAAGTTTTAAGTCTTGTATTACTCAAGATCACTTGGTCTTATAACTAAGGTTTATATTTCGCTACAAGATTAAGTTATTAGACAATTGTAAGACATAAAGGCATGTAGTAAGACTAAAGGTCTTTGTAAAATTTCAGCTCCTGTAGTAGCATTTAGTGAGAATATAAGAATTAATGACATACTTAGGGGATACCTTAATAAGATCGTAATAATATAGTCTTGATCAGAATTATCATAAAAGCAAAAGCACTACATTAGAGCGCTATGAGAGCAATAAGCTTAAAACTAGTTAACCAAGCTTATTATTAGTATAAAATTATCATAGACATATTTGATACACATTGCACTTTATTAAAATACTGAAATGGATTTAAGTCAATGGAAGCGTTTTAAAAGGAGCGGTGGGTACAAGAGAAAACTTGTTAACAGACTCGGACAGTTAAAAAAGCTCAGTACACCAGAATTTGAAAGTAGAACCCACTGAATCAAGCGTAAACAAAGATATGCTAAGTGAGGGTTCCGTAGTATCATTTCATAATATGTTGTCTTCAGACATTGAAGATGAAGATGGAGATCAAAAAGAAGAAGACGATTACGAAGTAAAAAGTGACTTTGAAGTTGAAAGTGATTACGAAAAAAACCTTGAATTGAGAAAAAGTATACAATGCTGGGCCGTGAAGTTTAATATACCAAATATAGCACTCAATGAACTGTGTACGATTTTAAACCAAAGAATACATAACATTGTTCCAAAAGTTGCGCGTAGTATATTAATGACTTACAAAGAGGCCGTGCATATCACAGACTCAGCTCCTGGCAAATATTGGCATAACGGATTAGTAAAATGTTTAAAAAATACGTTTAAAGGTCTGAATTTAAATGATTATATTACAACAATTTCACTGAATATAAATATTGATGGGCTGCCGGTATATAATAGCTCGAGACAGCAACTGTGGCCTATCCTGTGCAATATTTCAGAACTGCCCCAGTTTCCTCCGTTTGTGATTGGTAAGTAAATATTAAACAATACGCGTTTGGTATTTATCGAATGTTTAAGTAGAATATTTGTTAAATATTAATTTGTTATTTTCTTTAGGAATCTATGCAGGGGAAGGCAAACCATCTAATCTGAATGAATACCTGAGGGACTTTGTGGCAGAAATGAAGGAGCTTGAGAAAAATGGGTTAAATATCACTTTAAGAGGCATCGAAACGACCATTAAAGTTAATATAAGAGCTTTTATTTGTGATTCACCAGCCAGGGCCATGATTAAAGGTAAACTTTGTACCTATATTTTTTACTGAGCACCGCCCATCATTAATACGTATTTTTTCATTCTTCCAGGAGTTTCGAATTTTAATGGAAAACATGGCTGCTTAAAATGCACTGTAGTTGGTGAATATTCACACAAATCAAATACGGTTACATTTCCTAATTTAAATTGTCATAAAAGAAACAATGAAGACTTTCGTTGTAAAAAATATGAAGAACACCACAAACAAGACTCACCATTGTTGCAATTAAACATTGATATGATTGAGGATTTTCCGGTGTCGGATTCCTTACACTTATTAGATCTCGGCGTGATGAAGCGGTTGTTGGCAGGATGGCGAGATGGAAAATTGGGTAAATACCTTACCAAATGGTGCGTTCGAGATATAGATACTGTGAACAGCTTTTTACTGAATTGTAAAATGCCGAAGGAAATACACAGGTCTATGAGGTCCGTAGACGTTTTGGCTCATTGGAAAGGCTCCGAATATCGATGTTTTTTTTATTATTTAAGTTTTATAATTTTGAAACATGTGCTAAGACCTGAACCATTTACTCATTTTTTGCATTTGTTTTGTGCTATCACAATCTGCTCAAATAAGAAACATTTTCCGCTGCTAAGGATCGCAGAACGATTATTAATTGATTTTATAGAAAACTTTAAACATTTTTACGGAAGAGATTATATTACTAGCAACATTCATAATTTAGTTCATGTGGTAGACGAAGTAAAAAGATTTGGTGTTTTACAAAACTTTAATGCATATCCGTTCGAAAACAAACTATATTCAATTAAAAAAACTATCAGGCACGGTAACAAAACTCTTCAACAAGTGGCAAGAAGAATGATTGAAAGACAGCTAATCGAAACAGAACATCAGAAGATTAATAATGTACACCATCCTTTCCTAAAAAAGAGTCCGGGAAATGATAGAATTGAGTTACATCTTGAGACATTTATTTTATCAACGAAAGAAGAAAATAAATGGTTCCTAATTGACGAAAATTACGTTATAGAGCTAAAATCCGTATATTTAAAAGTTGAAACTAACAAAATAGAAATTGAGGGTTATCATTTCAGAAATGTTAACGATGTTTTCGATACACCATTGAAATCCTCATTTTTAAATATTTATAAATGTAATAGTACTAATGTTCGGAAGTCTGAGATAGTATGCAAAGTAGAAAACATAAAATGTAAACTTGTTTGCACTATATACAACTCGGAGATGTTCTTCGTACCATTATTACATACATTATGAATATTAAGTATATAGAAAAGAATTTGAAATAATACACAATGTAATTAAAATACGTCGTTTAATTCGTTTTACCTCGTTTCATTCTAATGTTTTTTTACTACTAGCCTGACCTAGTATAGTCGTAGTCATAATAACAAAATTAAATACAGTTTAAACTCATACCCTCTTACTAATAAACGCGGCATAAAGTTATACCTGGGGGGTGACCACAAGCTCTTAGAGTAAGGTTATTTTGAGATCGAGTAAGGGACAGATGTATCTGACTTGTATACATCTGTCACTTACTCGATCTCAAAATAACCTTACTTTAAGAGCTTGTGGTTACCCCCCAGGTATACCCATACATTTTCATAGGTTTATACCTGGTATAACTTTATTCTGCGTTTATTTGTAAGAGGGTAACACTAATAGAAACATTTACTAGAATTAACCAGTCTCATTAATTTTCTTTGGATCACTTTCGAGGAAATTAAAAACCAAATTAATGTAGACATCAACCATTTCAGGGCCTTAAATTTATAACTTTGAAAAATAATGATTCTTTTGTATTTAGATTAAATGGAATAAAATAAAATATTAGAACTGATGTCTAAAGTGTTTTGGTTTTCAATTAAACGAATAATATTATTGCTTATTATATACCTATAATCAATTAATATTTAAATCAAATCTGTTGTGTGTCTTCCTTAACGTCTATTTACTATTTTTACGAAACATCACACTTTAAAACAATATTCTTATTATCATTGCAATAAAAGTTTTCCAGTACTTATCTGTATACATGTGTTACATCTATAATAATATTATAAAGATGAAAGATTTGATTGTCTGTAATGGACAAACACAAAAAAATACTTAACTGATTTTGAAAATTCTTTCACCTATGGAAAAGGTAGTATGTTACTCCGGAATAATAGTAAGCTACATTATTCCGGAGTAACATAGGCTACTTTTTACCCTGGAAAAATAACGGGTAATGCGGGGTGGGCCATGGAGGCGAAGCCGCGAGTAAAAAGCTAGTTTAATGTAAGGTCGAAATAAAAGAATTAGGCCGGGTTTCTTACCGTTAAATTATTGCAGAATTAATATGACAAATTGTCAAGCACGCGTTATCTGCTGTGATTGGTTGAATTAATTTTCAACAGCCAATCACAGCAGATTACCGGTGATTATTCGTCGATTACGTTAACAGCCCGATAATGGAGTGTTGAGAAACCGGGACTAAATCTCTTATCTTTGGAATGCACACATAATACAAAAAGAAAGAACTAATCGTTACACAATACAAATAGATAACAAATGTCCTAAAATTAATTAACCAAAAATTTTTGATAAAAAATGTAACTAAAGAAAACATGCCTATTTCAAATCAAGCATTTCCTCTTCAGAAATGTGTACTTCTTGCTGGTCATCGGATTGTTGGACAGACGGAAACTGCTCAGCCTCTCACAAAACTTGTTAACTGAAAACGAAACAGTCTAATATTATTTCAATTTACCTAAAAAGCAATAATACACCTATTTGCATTAAATAATTATTAGTAATGTTCCACTAATCGGTTAGCACTAGTGCAACACGTGCGCCATGATCGCCTAATCGCAGCAAACTGAATGGTTTCGCGCGCGCCGCGCATACGTGTCGCGTGTTCAAAATATTGAGATGTCGTGCAGGGGATTCCCCATAATTATGATTCTAACAAATACAATACTAAATAACAATAGATAAATGTAATATCGAGGTTATTACTTCAGTAAAATAATACTTTTATTTTGATACCTAAAATAATGCAACAAATGTGTACAAATCTCGCATTCATCATCTGTGAAATGGTCATATGCGCTGCATGAGCAGATTGACACCAGAAAAGGTGATGGACCAATTTTTTTTTTTTTTTTGTTTGCTATTGAAATAAATTGTATGCATTATTGTTTAAAGAAACATCTAATTCACAGCTATTGCATTTTTCAGATAAGACAAAATGTGTAATAGTCCAAGGCCACTTCATGTGCGTTAATAGCCGTAAATCATTTTTGCTTCAAAAACATTCGACATTAAGAAATACAACCATCTTGAAAATATAACAACTAAAAAAAACAATATTAGTAGCAGTGTTTTATAATGATTCAATGAGGAACCCTAATTTAAATTAACATGGAGGCAACAAATTCTTATTAAAATTGAAATAAGCGCTATTATGGTTATAATAGTCTTAACATGCTCTCAGTCAAAATCATTTTTAAATATGGTGAATATTAGATAAATTAGATTATTATAAATTTATTAAAACAATTGTGTAACGTTCAATTTTTGGAGGCGCTTTAAAAAAATAAATATAAACATAGTATATTTTAACATTGAATATTGCTGCCCAATGGTTTCGCACCCTATATTCACATTCTCACATACTATGCTACCATAAATAGTAATATTTACAGTTATGATAAATAAATCTTGTACTTACGTTTTTAATATCAATGATCACTCTCGGAGCAAACACTACACAAACACGTAAAACAAGTTTTGGAAAATACACTTATAACCAACAACGAAGTACATTACTAGCACATTATAAACAAGATTTGTTTGGTAAGGAACTTGTATCAGACGTTTATAAAATCTATAATACTTATAAAGGTTTTGTGTCTATAATTATAGGACTCGTTATACTTCCCTAATGCTATTACAAGTACATCACAGGAGTTAATAACATTCCGTAAGTTGATTATACGATTGCTATAGAAACAAAATGCTCCTATAAATGAGCCCAAATCCAGGGTTGTAGCAAGCTATAAGTATCTTATAAGCGTTAAAAAAATAGTGTTGTAGATAGTTATAAGCACGTATTTTGCTAGTTGGGATTTACCTACTTCTTATTGTTTCCTTAATGCTAGAACTGGTAGGAACCTATAGTTGACGACGAAGTTCCATCATCACAGATTTTAGCAGTTCACCGTCTACCTGCCTCGAATTTCAGCCACAGGTAAAAACCCGTACAATGTCAATAAAAAAGAAAAATTGACATGAAAATATTGCTGTTTTTTGTTATTAATTAACGCCAAAGACCTTAAATACGTATAAGGTTGGCACTTCAATAAACTTTTTAATTGGTGTCGCCTGCGCAAATAAAAAAATTAAATAAATAAAAGAAGCAATACACTGATCTCCTTGTTGTATTTTTCCATCAGTTATTTTTTATTGTTTGCATTGTACATTGAAACAGATTTTTATTTTATTTTTACAAAAGGATTATTGGGCTACATTTTATTCACTAACGGGCATCAAAATATGTACAGGTGTGGCGAGATACATTCCACCCATGCGAATGGAGATTAGAGAATGTATTTTCAAGAAAGTAGGTACGTTTTTACACGACTACGTAAGGCAAAGGAGTGTAATGTGCTTTTAGTCTATTTATGCACGTTTGTAAGTAAGTTTGACGATTCATACAAGAAGAAAATCATGCTGTGCAGTCGGAGGATACATCTGGGTTTAGTCAGCCAGCACGCGAATATGTATCCTCCGACTGAACAGCATGATTTTCTTCTTGTATACGCCTTTTTAGTTCTCTTCATAAGCAGCCAGGTGTTTTGTTTTTTTTAATTAAGTTTTTTATTTATAACATTATATTTAACATTGTTTTTCGAATTAGGTACATTTAAACATATTAGTAACCCTTTATTTTATGGGTTTGGAAGAAAAAAATAGGGTGCCCAAAAGCCGCCATTTTTCTATTTTCCAACTTGAATGTAGCGAGTGACACTCGCAAGGTTAAGAAGAATAGATTAATGTAAGAATCATCAAAATCGGCCAACACGTCTGGTCTCTAGAACGCCATATAGAAACAAACATACATACATACATACACTGATAAACACATTACCCTCCTTCGGCAGTCGGGTAAAAACTGAGAATGCTTGATGTTACAAGTAATTGCTCGAGCCTATACTCACATTTAGAGATATATTATTATCGTAAAGAACATAAGGAACCCTCATGTTTGAATGGGGTTCCCTACTTGATTTCGAAAGTTGATGATTCGATTTTTATTATATCGAACACGGTGTGTCGATAATTCAGTTGTACGATGTTTTATTGCATCGATGCTTTATTGGTGCGATGTAACGTTTGTGCGAAAAATCCTGTTTCGAAAAACCCTACAGCGATAGCTCATTATTTCGGTAATTTATTAGTTCGATTGTATTTTGGTTCGAAACGCCTACTGTTCCGTGAGATTTAATTAATAAGCTAATTTTGCATTATAGATGTTAACGAAATACATTAAATACCATACATATCTCTACGTCTATTTTCTTAAAATGAGAAAATACATATAAATTATATAAATTCATCACGTTTAGCTGTGACATGGGCCAAAGACAATGTAGACAATATCAGTGACCGGTTATGGCCCCCAAACGCCAAAACTGTCATAACTAAATCGTCTATTTCGATATGCACGGAAAAGAAAGCAACTGGGTCTAAGTTTTTTTTTAATCCTCGCTTAGTACTGCTTCCGTTTGCTAATACCTAAAATAAAATACCTATACTTAAAATACTAATTTAAATGTAATATTTTATTTAAAAATCATATATCTAACAAAAAAGATATAAACTTGGACATATCCGCATAGAACAAGAAATAAACAAAACATTAAGCGTAAATAAAAAAATAATGATTATGCTATACATTTTCATGTAACGAAACATTTAATAAAAAAACACTACTATGTAAACTATCATGTTAACTCTGCGAACGTAATCACAAAGTACCCAATAAACTTTTAAATAAGTGGATGTCATATACAGTCATTCATAATCATCATCAAATACATTGTCATCATCATGATCATCATTTCAGACGAATGACTGTCATATTCATAATAAATATAAATATTTTTAAATTTTAATTTAATATCGTATTTTTTATAGCTGACACGCCTGGCGTAAAAAGTTAGCAAATGATCAAAAAGATACAAAAAATTTTTTTCACAGTACAATAATAGGCCAATTTATTTTATGACATTGTTTTTTAGAATGAAATTTACAGTAGGCAACAAAAATAAAACAATTTTTGTAAAGGTATATAATTATATTTAATTTAAGTTATTTAGGCATATGTAGATTAGGATTATTTTATTAAATTTAAATATACTTAATTCATTTATCTTGATGTAAGTAATAAACTAGGAATTATACATTATTTTTAAATAAAAGGAATGTATTTCCTTAACGTTTATAATGCAAAATAAGGTTATTAATTACTAGCTGACCCCCGCGGCTTCGCTCCCGTCAAAATTATAGCCTATATTACACGGTAATAATGTAGCTTTCCATAGGTGAAAGATTTTTGTTGAAATCGGTACAGTTGTTTCGGAGCCTATTCGGTACAAACATGCAAACAAAAAAATCATTCCTCTTTATAATATTGGTATAGAAATGTCACGAAACAGTAGGCGTTTCGAACCGATATACTATCGAACTAATAAATTACCGAACTAATGAGCTATCGCTGTAGGGTTTTTCGAAACAGGATTTTTCGCACAAATGTTACATCGCACCAATAAAGCATCGATGCAATAAAACATCGTACAACTGAATTATCGACACACCGTGTTCGATATAATAAAAATCGAATCAAATACTTTCGAAATCAAGTAGGGAACCCGTTTGAATGTACTTGTTATTCACTAGTAAACATGACCCAAATTTTTCTAAATGTTTACTTGCCGGTGCGGTCAAACAGGTCTTTTTTCTCATGCGAATATAACCGGACGGAATGTTCTTATGAATAAACAAGAAAGTAATAAAACGCGGCCCAGATATTATTACGTCAATAACTTAATTACAAAAAGAAGGTATTTCATTAACACTTTGAATGTATCATTAATCTGATTAACAATAAACAAGTTTGTTGTGTTCTGAGACAACAATGGTATTTTAAATCGGTAAACCAGTTTTATTTAAGCTTCATCAAAAACAAACAACAATATGCGAACGATTTATCAATATTTTGGGACCTTGAATTGTTTTTAGGGGTTAATTACTGGCAAATCCCATTGTTCTTGTTTTGTTGGTGCATCATATAATCTTTACCTGCTTATTAAAATAATCTAGAGTGAATAGTCCTGCTGACCGATTTCAGCCACGGCGACCAATCTCAACAGAAACTAGCTTTAAGCGCGGCCTGAGTATGAATCACACCTTGAAAGTAAAAAAATGTCTAAAACTTAATCATATCCGCTGGTGGCTTTTTAACTTGACGGGGCAACGAGCACTGATGGTACTCCAACTACAGTCGAACTTTAAAATACTCTGCAACAGTAGTCAAGAGAGCCTCTCCAAATTGATCTCTTGCAAGTAGGATGCTTTCACGAAGAGACGGACAGGCGACTGGATTAATCATTTTTATAGACAATAATTTAGTAGCATTTATATTTTTCGGTGACTATCAAGCAGGCAATGACACCAATAACAAAATAATCACGTAGACTTAAGTTAGTTAAGTAAGCCTAAAATAATGTCAAAGTAGGAGTCTAGCAATTGTAATTTTAATGAAAAAAAAAAAAAAAAAAAAAAAAAACGCAATAAAGAAAGAGTGCGGACTGCCACATGTCCGCGGTAGAAAATTAAAAAAAAGCAGGCAATGAAAGCATCTGACGGTAAGTACCCGTCTACTGTGGAGATCTGCAATACCAGAGCCATCCCAGGTATTTTGACCAGCAGATAGAGAAGATGATATATTCTCATGTGCTTGTCTTTACTCAGTCTATTCTCCAAACATCTTCTTCGTGTCCGTAACACGATAGTTTATGAAATTTTGTTGGCCCAGAAGATCGCCACTTCGACGGCGTTATTGGTGGTTGTGCAGAGGTGTTTTGGCTGCACTCGCACTCTGATATCGGCAGCAACACTGCTTGGAGATAAAAATACGGTTACAAACAAAAGATCGATGGTAATTTTACCACTCAAACAGTGTAGTTAGTATGGGATGTAGATGATTCGCTTTCGACATGTTGTGAGCAACGGTCAAATGCAAATATTGGGTTCACTGTCGTTCGAAATCACCGAGGCTTAGACGCATCACGTAGTACTAGCATGATACCTTTCATCATTAGAGTTGCGACAAAAAGTCAACGGGTGTATCTTAGCAATTAATTTACCAAGCCTATTAGACACAAATATAGGTAACAAAATAGCAGTCTCTAGCTGATTGATCTCTAGTGGATTGATAACTGGGACTTTTTCGATGTTACCCAAGATGATGATGATAGTTTTATCTTGAAACTCCAAACTAATTGCTGATCTCAATGGTTCTTATCGTTGTATCAGTTGATCTAAATCGAGTTTATTGTTTACTGTTATATAGTGTAATATTTCATTCACTATCTTGTCAGTATTTAAAATGCAATCCACTGCATCCTGCAGATCTTTGACAGTTGTTACGGGTAGTCTGAAGCCAGAGAATCAGCCACCAGGCTCGCCAAAGGGTGTCGTATTACCAAGTTACTGAGTTGTTAAAGTCAGATAAGACAGTCACTTTTTGTAAACTACTGGTACTCAGCTGCATCTAGTTATACTGGAAGCAAATCCCAACACAGTTAGGAAAAGCTGAAGCCAAGTGATAGTACGTCTAGGAATAGATGAGTATCTGATGAGTGATCGAAATTAAAATAAATAATACCGTCATGGAAATCACAATACGACGACATCAGCGGAATATTTTTTTTCTGTACGCGCGTGTTCCAAGAATGAATAATATCTAGGGAATTCTTTTGTTGTAAGCGTAGTGGAGCAAGAATACGCATTCTCTGAGTTTAAATATAATTTTAATTAAGATTGCAAAAATGTTTTCTCTGTTTTCTGTACAAACAAAAATGCGATACGTTATACTTTTCTTAGTTTTCTTTGGTATTGCTCGTTTTGTTCTGAAGTAGATATGTAAACTAACTTACTCTCAGCCTTTTTAAACCCACTACAGTACAAATGCCTCTTCATGACATCTCGGTGATTCGCTACAGGGCAAATAGTGTGGACTATTATTTATTAATTTTATCTAGTTCATCCCGCCATCTTCTAATAGCAAGTATTCAGAGTTCTTTTGTATTTATATTGTTGCCGAGAACGCGGTCGCGACAGACAAGTTGTTGGTCGTCTGTTCGAACCCAGGCAGGCGCTTTACTTTGTGTAAATTATTGCATCTGCTCTGAAAGCGGTGAAGGTAAACATCGTGAGGAAACCGGCATGTCCTAGAACCAAAAATTCAATGACATGTGACTTCCACCAACCCGCACTAGGCGCGCGTGGTGGATAAAACTGGTCCGTAACCATTCCCTATCACAGAGAGGAGGCCTGAGTCCCAGCAGTGGGGTTATTAAAGAAGGCTGATGATGATGATGATGATTATTGCCGTTGTTAATATGGCAACTTGCTATAAACTTGTATGTGTTTTAGGTACATTCTAGATTGATACTGTATTTGCTTGAAAATCAAGCACATATTAAGTACATGTATACCTGTGTATCAAAGCATACTTCGATACTGATATTGCGAATGATTAAAGTTTATTATACAACGTATACGTAATAAACTCAAGTTTTGAACACATAACAATCTATACCAACTACAAGACTTAGCAAATTGACTTTTCGGTACTTTCCTGAATGTTCGATGTTAACCTTTGAACATCGAATCAGCACTTGGCCCGGCGACGACTTCACAAGCGGCCTAGTTAAAATAATGACTGAGTTGCCTCTTACACGCATGAAACACATACAACTTTGTATAATAGTGTGTATTAAGTTAAATTAGTATATAAGCTGTACATCTTGTAAAATAAAGCAGATTTGAATTTTATATTCTTGTCTCATTACCCCTCACTGTGGCCAAGACACCTTTAGCCTTCTCAGTCTCGTGAGTCTGCGAGCTGGCAGTGAGTTTATCCTTCCCGAACCTGGACATCCTGTCTACTATCCGTCTGTGACCTTAGGTCGCATGGTGCAGACATCCTGAACTTATTTATATATTTATATATCACTACTAGGTATATGGTAGGTTAGGGCTGTAGGGCTTATAGGGATTATAGTCGTAGGGACTGTTAGGCTTATAGGTTCAGTAGGCGCGTGACGTATCATATCCCTACATGTACTAACGCACCCTCAACAGTATTGCGACCTCACGTGACATCTGTTGGAGTGGTTAGACATTTTGGTCCTTCGAGCATTTGAAATTTCTTTCAATCACGCGGTCCCCTTATTACTGTAGGAATTGACCTTGACAGACTTGACTATTGAGTTAGGTAAATAGGGCCGTTAGAGAAGTGGGAAAGAAGAGCACTATGGAGATACAGGAAGTTAACGAACTAATCAGGAGCCAGGAAGCGGATTACAGTGAGATCAAAAGGATAGTCTCAAACCTGAAAAAGGACTCGCCCACAAGGAAAACGGAAAAATACCTCAACGAACGGGAGAAAATATTAGACCAGGTTTTCCAGCGAGTTCAAGAAAACCACTTGAAACTACAAGATCTGATCTGATCTGTTTGGAGTGGTTAGACACTGAATCGATAATTATTATCTTACTCGTAATGGCAGAGTGGGCGCAGTGGCTAAGTGATTGGCTTTTGTGCTATTGGGTGTAGGTTGTTCTTCATGCTACTGGCTGGATAATGAGTCATATTTCGTTGGACCAAAACGATTCCAGCTTAAGATTCGGTTATAGAAATCTGCAGGAATAAGGGTTTTTGATTAAATTAATTTTCATAAATGATATTTGTTAGTAGAATAGATTGCTGCATGGTTGCCTGAAAATATTAAGCCGCAATAACCTTAATTGAAATTTACATTTGGTGATTAACCAGAAATATAAAAGATTTTCAAGTGAATCCAAAGTCATTTGAAAAAAATGGTGTACAAATAAGATAAAATAAGGTTGCCAGCTCTCAGTTAACCGTAAGCTGTGGGTTGCCAGTTTACCTTCAAAACCTGGAAACCCATAAATGGTGGCTAACTGAGAGCTAGTTGAAGTAGCATACGTACCAACGATACAGGAGATAGTCCTAGTGTAAGCAGAGTTAAGAAAATCTAAAAACGGAAAATTAGTTACGGCAATCTACGGCGAAGCAACCCTGAAGTAATCTAGAATGGATTACAGCAGGGCTGCACCAACTGTCAAGAATCATTCATAAAAATCAAATTAATCAAAAACCTTACCACTAGTTACTTGCAGATTTTTGCAGTAGGATCTCGGTATATACGCCTTTTTCTTCTTCTTCGGATCGCTGGCACAACAATAATAAAGATTTGTTTGGCCCAGAACTTTGTCACTTTCTCGGAAGCGTCAGTGGTAGTGTAGAGGTAATTATGGAGCATATAGTTTGCGATTCATCTCCGCATCCACACCCCGCTACCGTTCCATTTCCTGTTGGGCGTAGGTAAGATCGAACTTTTTTGACAAAAGGCACTTCAGCTTTGGTAGAATTCAACTGCAGTTTTAACCCTCGTCTATACCTAAAGATCAACAACAAAGGCACTAATTTGAGACCTAATTTTCACTGAAATCTCAGAATAACTTGTTTTGTTATTCAAGTTAACCTTTCATAACCCCTTTTGTAAACCTAATCGCTAAGCACTTTTGTAACAAAGGTTATTTGTATCAATAAAGTTATACTAATCTTTGATTTCAACTACACCTACAATATGTCCATTTAAATGATTTAAATCATACTAAATACCTATCTCTTAAATTAAGGGTTCTGAGGTTAGATTGCGGGTACCGGACTTACCCTAGCCTTACCCGGCACCCTCCCAAGTAGTTACCGTAATAGGTTCGCTAGCAACGTATCAAATCCAGGAAACGGTTAACCTGAATCTAAGGGCAATCTACTGGAGTGATTTGAAACAAGCTTGTAATTAGTTTTGGTACTTGGTTTTGATTGCATGTATTGCCGTTGTTCCTAAAAGGTACATACTGTTATGGGAAAGTTTAACGTCTCGTAATTTACGTACAATTAATAGTTAATATTGTTACATCCATAA
This sequence comes from Orthosia gothica, assembly GCA_949775005.1. NCBI lineage: Eukaryota > Metazoa > Arthropoda > Insecta > Lepidoptera > Noctuidae > Orthosia > Orthosia gothica. The sequence goes on from OX459041.1 coordinate 25,407,150, forward strand.
TACAGGGGTACATCATAATACAGGGGATGGAGAGGTAGACCGAGATGTAACGCACTGGATCAAATCAGGATGGATGAAATGGCGACAGGTCACTGGAACAACTTGCGACCCACGGATGCCCCGCAAGTTAAAGGGTAAAATCTACAAGTCCGTGATTAGACCTGCCATACTGTATGGATCAGAATGTTGCGCTGAGAAAAATATGGATGAGAGGAGATAGCATGTAGCAGATAATGTTGAGATGGAGGTGCGACGTGACGAGAATGGATAAAGTGAGAAATGAGTATATTAGAGGCAGTTTGAAAGTGGCGCCAGTGGCAGAAATGTTGAAGGGAAACCGTTTGTCCTGGTATGGTCATGTGATGAGTAAGGGATGAAACGCATGTTACTAAAACAGTTATGAATATAAATGTGGATGGATAGAGAGGAAGAGGAAGGCCAAAGAAAAGATGGATGGATTGTGTGAAGAGTGATATGAAGGAAAAGGGAGTCAGTAATAGCGTAACTGGGGATAGAACGGAATGGAAGAGGAAAACGTGTTGCGCCGACCCCAAGTAACATGGGATAAGGACAGGAAGATGATGATGATTGTTACATCTCATCCAGAAACGACTCAGAGGCGTTTTCTGAATTGAGTATTTGGATTACAACTCCAAATACTCAGTTCAGAATCGCCACGTGTTTAAAACCTAATTAAATGCCAAATTTTGTCAGGTTTTAGAGTAAAATAGACTTTGACAAATACTCAACCTATAAAAAGCTGTATTAAGAAATCAGGGTTAATTCAAAAATTGGGGGACAGTCACGTAGAATGTTTGCCGAAAATCAAAGAAGCCAATTTAACATTTGAACCGGAAAAGTTGAACACAAACAAAATCAAAATCACGTTCGCATCAACAGCCTAAAGATTACTACTACTGAGTAAGTACTTATCGCCTGCTTTATTTATTTTTCGTGGCTTTAAGATATTTTCTCAAATGATGCTGCGGTCCAACATTCTTTTCTAGCCGTTCGTGTAGAAAGAAATCAAAGGATCTCTGCGTTTTCCCAGCCAGCTAGGTAACTGATATTTCACGGGTCGTTGAACAACGTTTTTGCTCAAAAAGGGAGCTTATCAGGTTTTCATGGAAATATTTCAGAAAATCTTTAACTCGGCCTCGTAAAATAACAAACTTTTCCCAGGAGCTTCGGCCGCGTGTCAGCCGAAAATTATCAGTTTACATACTGCTAGTATAAAGTGTAAAAAAAAGTAATGTTTTATCAAAATGATGAACTGCATTTGAGGCACTCTTCGAGTCGATACATTTCGATTTTTTATGATTTAAAGTACTTCTGACGAAATTTTTTTATTAACTTTTACATTAATAATTTAGTAAGGCAGTGGATTTTTATTAGCTACGTATTCCGGTAACATATTAAGTAATACCGAGATAATCTGCCTACATATAGGAACGAAAGTAGTACTGTTACTATTTTACGAAGTGCGAGATTAAATTTCAAGAATGCGAGGAATTAAATTGGATTTTACCGCAACATATCGTATTCGGGTATATTTGCACGTCACGAGTCTAGATGTGGGTGCTACAGTAGCTACGTATCATGTGTTAGATTAGGAATTTATTATGAATTAAAGTTAACGACTTTTCGGCGGGGGAAACTAAATTGGAGTCGGTTCATAAAAGGGTCTTATGAAACTAGGTAGTTTTGAAATTTGCTCTATATGTTTATTAGCTTAATGTGATCTAAGAAAATAACTGCCTCGTTGGTTTAGTGGTCGTAAGCGGTACTGCTAAGCTCATTCTCCTGGATCCTGGGTTCAATTTTCGGGTGTGGCAAAGTGTACTAGGGTTCTCGGATCTGGAATTCCTCAATAGCAGGCCGGAGTCTGAACTTGTGCCCGGTTGACGGGAATCGGCTCGGCCCTTTTTCCATGGGACTCAAACATTACTAGTGGAATGTGGATGTAGAGCATTACATTATTACCTCAATGATGTAGAGTCGACAAGATTGTTTCAAGACCTATCCTAAGCGCATTTTATTAAAGAAATTCTAATACAACTAGGTCAAATTTTGTTTATATTTATGTTACCTTAGTAACAAACGTGTTGTCGAATAATAAGAAAGTGTTAATTATTTTCGTCGGTGCTCCATGGACCAATTGAAATTTGACCAATTGGTCTATGGGGAAAATTGCATGTTTCCATCGTCCAATTATCAACTGGACTATGGAGAATTGAGAAATGTTCCGCTGCCCAATTTAATAGTATAGTAAAGCCTTGTCCACAAGTATTTTAAAAAAATATCAAGAAAAATTTTTGAAACAATAATCATTTACTGAATAATCACGACATAACAATTTATTTGTACAAAGATTACATTACAAATCAATGTGAACATCTATCTCATTGAGTCCGTTGGGATCCCAGAATTGGCGACAACAGTCTTCGCAATACCCTCATCTCGAAGACATACTGTCATTTGGCAACCAATTGACACCATACATAATGACAAAATTTTCGGTGAAATGGCCATTTCAAACAGTTTACATACTTTTTAAGAGAACCGACATAGCCCGAAGAATTGCCAAACTTAAGTAGCAGTGGGCAGAGCAGATTGCTCGCAGAACGGATGGCCGATTATGTAGAAAGGTTCTGAAGTGACGACCGCGAACCGGAAGACGTTGCATTGGATGGCCTTCTACGAGTACCAGGTGGACCTGGTGAAGGTTGCGGAAATGCGCTGGATGCGAGACCCACGGGACTCCGGTTCCGGTTCCGGTTGATATGATGATGATGACATGCTTTTCTATCTTTTCATTGAACATTCTATTTAAATTAACTATAATTAACGAACATTATATTGTATTTATTTACGACGGTCGAATCAACTATTATTAGTTTTTTTTTTTTTACAATTGTCGCTTATTGACCTAATAAATAAATTTTGATATTTGTTTTTTTTTTTATTTATTTATAATATTTTTGAATTCAGTTTGATGTGACCCAAAAAATATAACAAAGGCTTCTTTGAACCCAAAGTATAGGAGAATGATGTGAACTCGGGGTTATAATGTTATAATGGAACATAGTTTTGGTTTACGTCCAGTGTTCTCCATAGCCCAGTTGGTAATTGGACGATGGAAACATGTCATTTTCCCCATAGACCAATTGGTCAAATTTGAATTGGTCTACGGAGCACCGACGATTATTTTACCTTTGTCGGTGTCATTTCATTGGCATTAACTTGACGTGTTATTATTTGAAATTTTCTTTTTATTTAAAAATAAGCTTCTGTAACCCGTAATTATATGTTTTTGAAATCAATTATAGTTTCTGCTTTATCAAAGAAATGCATTTTTTTTTTCAATAAATGTCTATTGCGATGAGCACAATGCTCAAAATTGCACGCGCCTTATGAATTGACACAGTTTTTTATATTATTTATAAGTCTAAGGAGCAAGCAAGCAGGAGCAACAAGAAAACTTTAATGTTTTAAATTTTTAAACGTATTATCGGCCGAATGGGTCATGAATCAACTTGCTTGACTGTACCCACTTGACTGTACTGGTCTGCACCTCTGACTAACCCTTAAAGAAATCTAGGCGTGATATTATGTGACATCATAAATTTATATTAGATAGTAATATAACCAGTGCTAATTATAAGTAGTATAATCGAAAGCAAAATAAAACAAATGGAGAAAAAAATGTACTTAGCACGAGTTGTTCTGTAGTTTCTGCCTAAACTGTTATTCATCTAATTGTTTGTTTAGCTACTTGTTTCTAAATGTTAATCTCTGGAAGTACAGAACCAATTACATTTTTTTTTAAAGATAGAATACTACACTCTCGTACAGAGTCCTGGGCTACTTTTACACTGAACAATGAAATGTTTTTGTGGGATGACACAGAAACGGTGCTTTTTCCGTGCTATGAGCGAGGCCACTGAAAAAGCTAGTATATTTATTTTTTAATCAATAAACGCCAATCGTAATGAACAGCGATCTGATAGTTAAATTTAGTTAAAAATTCTATGTAAGCTACCTATAGGTAAGTATTTACTTAAAATTGTAAGCCATCTTAAAATAATTGTACTTTATGCCGGGAATTCTATCAAACAGACATTTTCTACGAAATAAAAACAATTAAATTCGGTTGACATTTTCTGGAAAATTCTAAATAAAAAACCGATCGATTTAAAAATTTGATTGACCAGACCGACTGTTAACACTGATACAATTAAACACCATCAATACTAAACAAACAATGACAAGTGATAAAATAAATGAATAACAAAACTTTTTCGGTGTTGTGCTACTATGAAACTTCAGAAACATTGTATCTAAAGTCATTACGGGTGGACAGAACCCCGAAATACATTCCAAGTACCAAGGCATATTGTTTTACCCGATAACTGGGTTGCGGAGGTCAGAGACGTATTCAACATTGGGCACCTGCTTTAACGGCACTGAGTGAATGGCACCTGAGGTATTCCACATACGGCACCTGTCGATATTTTTCGCAGGTGCCATTAGTGGCCTCCTGTAACTCTGTAAGTCTCTACCGCTTATGATTCTAGGCCCTTAATTACTTCTTTCTGTATTCTGGCCTTCTGGTAGTTTGGGTATAAATGCTTATAATGTTCAAAATTAATAATGCAATATTCAAGTAAATTGTCATTTAAGCGTAGAATCCGGTACTATTATTTGTCCTCTCCTACATAGATCGGTCTTCGTCACAGTTATTATATTTAAATTTCAGCTTCATCATTTAGAATTTGGTATTTATTAGTCTATTGTTTTAGAAAGTATTTATGTATTTTATTTGTTAGGTAATTTATTAATATCCGACTTCAATTATTGTTCATATTTTTTGTTTTGAACACCTACCACTGTTGTGTCATTTTTAACATTGCATTGCTGCATTAAGTCCGCATATTATACATAAATAAATAATAAACACAATCTCACTAAAAAGCAAAAGAGGAAGTTATACTTTTATCATGTTAATAAACTCTCTAAAGATTTAAATCTGAAATGGTTGAACATTTGGTTTACAACTGAAATGGTGGAACACAATTGGTAAAATTTATAATACTTTTTAAGCAAGACTTAATTAGCCTATACTATATTTTTGTCTCTCTCTCTGGAGAGAGACATTCTAACTTGGGCTGCAAGGGAAAATATTAATTTCCAAATTCATACAGAATTAATTATCCAATTAAATATTGCTTTATTATAAAACCATCGTTGATTGAAAATTAACGAATGCACATACCAACGAATTGTTTTAATATTCATGATCAAATTATCAATCGCAAGAGGATTTTATTTTAACTGCAAGTTCTCTGTTCCATCCCCACTCCATCAGTTTTTTTTGTACTAGTTGCGCAGTTTTTTGTTTGATAATAGATCCTGCTTTCTACTTTATCCATACTTTGTAACGTTACGTTTAGCTCAGTGGAGCTATACGTAAGCCACGTTAATAAAATCAAGATAAAAAGATATAAATTAAATTTAAGCTATGAAAATATAAAGGTTATTGAGTATAAAAACTATGGGCTGGCTTCGCACGACGTGGTTTGTTTGAGTTAGGCAGCTAACCAGGCAGCAGGACGGGCAGGAGGACGTAGAATGCCCGAGGTAGACAGGAGAAGAAACACCACGACGGACAAGCAGGCAATCGGGCAGGTAGGTAGCAAAACGGTTAGGCAGACAGCTGGACGGACTGGAACTCATCAAAACATCGTGGTATGCTCGAGAGAGACATAGTGAGCAGGCACACGTTTAGTATGCAGTTATGTAGGCATACAGTTGTCAGGAAAGGCAGGTAGCCAGGAGTGAAACGGCCAGTATTCAGATACGTTGGTAAATCATACACGGTATAACACTCACAGTATATATTTTAGACCACTTCAGAAAATAATAGTTTTACATAATAGTTTCACAGGTTTTTGAGAGTTTTCAGAATAGAAAAACACATTGTATTATAGTACTCAGTAGCTAACCGTCTTTCGGGGCTCAGTCCAGATTCAAAACTAGAAAAGCTGACGCCCGTTTTTCACTCGTTCTGCCATCCCTTCTAAATTTCAAATTCAAATCTCAATAAGACCAGAACGAATAAAAACGGCTTTACAAAGGCGGGTCAGTCTGCGCTTACAATATGTACAACTAGCTTAAGTAAAGGTCTAGGTAGTCCATGGTACCTATGGTATGTCTATGGCTTAAGAAAATAAAATAGACAGACAGATGTCATGTCAGATGAAAATGTCAGAATATAAAAAAATAAACATAATTTTGCAAATAAGCAATATAAATTAAGTTGAGGAATACAAATCAATCAGAAATAACTAAAAATATGTTTTACAGGTAATAAAAATATCAAAGAATACTTATAAAAGAGTTACAAAAATTGATACAATATCAAAAGATATGAAGATGGTGGTAGAGTGTTGTGAAATGTAAGTAGATGTGGAATAAATACCACAACTTATATTAACTTTGTTTGTCTGTTTGTTACGTTTTCACGTCTTAACGACTGAGTTGGTGTTCCTATTTTTATTGCTTCATTTTTTGACACCAACATTCACTTTGTAGTGTTTTTATTTGGAAGATGGTGGTACTTTTTTGTAAAAAATCATCTTATTTTTAACTTTTTAGTGGTACATAATAGATAAGTTCTATAGTAAGGTACTAATAATGCCCACAGTTATGCGAGAATAGATTATATAACCGGTAGAATGAGAGTGTACTAGGGTGAACTGTACACATCTGCGTACTCGTTTAAGGTATACTGGCGTCATGGTATGTTATAAAATAGTGTAAACAATAAACAGACATGCGATTGCAGCAATTTTGAGAGATTTGCCGTCATTTAGTGTAGAGTTTTGTTGTATATATCCGAAGTTCTTCATCAGATCTTTGCCAAAGGAGATTTTCGATTTTGGGCCATCACTATGTACACTACATAGATAAATAGGAAAAAAATAGGGGAATTTCATAAAAATACTAACAAATTAATTTGAAGAACAGGAGTAACAAAAATGATCATATGTAGTTTTTTAATTAGATAACCCTATTTTTAGGGCAGCCATGACAGTGGTTTGACATGACGTCTGACGACTTTGACAGTTTTAGGAAGTGACTTCTTTGAGTCATTCTTTGCTTTGACTTTGAATTGGATATGTTTCGGAGTTTTTAGTGATTGTTTTACTACTACGGACATTAATTGATTGCTTCTATAATGCAATTGAATTAGTGTTGTTTTTATTGACGCAGATAATACGATGACACGTCAAACATGTGAACAGAATGTCATTTTAACAATGACATTTCATTGTTAAAATGACATTCTGTGCATACTATCATTGTCAAAATGTCATTCTTCGCATACTGTCATTGCCAAAATGACATTTTTCTTCTACTGCTGATCTGACCCACCATGTTTAATTGTAAATTGTGTTGTTCTATTTGACAAAGTTAATTGGAGTTTACATTGAAACGAAGTGAAATTAAATAAAATTAACAATAAAAAAACAGTTACTATAAAATACAGCAATTTTTACATAAAGTGTACATAGAGCTGGCCCAGGCTCCATACATTTCTGGAACATCTCCTTTAAATGGGTCCAATTCGAAATAAACTTCTATGGAACGAAGAATTTTGCGAATCCGTGTATGTATGACGGAGTTACGCCCGAACATTATATTCATACATCAGAATTGAGAACCTCCTCCTTTTTGCGAAGTCGTTTAAAAACTTTGCACACGGGTAGACCTATGTTCTGCAATAGGACACAGGCTTTTTATGCCGGTAGTAAATTCCCTTGAGATAATTGCCGACTTACACGCAGGCGAAGCCACTAGCAGAAGCTAGTATGAAACATAACATGTGTTCTTGGCTCTTGAGTAAACCTAATCCGTCCTTTTCGTACGAGAATTAGTGAAGTAAGAGCCTTTCACTGAGGCTTAGCTGCCGAATGTAGAAGCTTATCACTGCAATGTTGTTTTATAAATAAAATACATTAGCCTTTTACCTGCACGAAATAAAGCTGTGTTATGTAATGTATGAACAACTTTATCGTGATGAATGAAAAAGGAAGAGCAGTTAAAATATTAAGACAGGGCGGACTGCACTTTTTTCTTAGGCGATATTTTGGTTGCACAAAATCATGTTACATAGGTCATACTAGACCGAAACGAGCTCGTCACGCGCTCGGCTATCTTCGGGAGCAGTTATTTTCAGACATTAAAAATGCTGAGATTTGTAAAGCAAACGCGTATAAGCAAAAGTTCAGACTGCCGTAACTTAACTATTTAAGCAAATAAATCCAGGAGCAGCGAAAAGACATGGCGAAAAAACACCGAAGCATTTCCCTAGTGTAAAACATAATATTTACAGCTTAAAACGACTTTTTTATCTCCGCTGGGCCACAATAGCAACCGTTGAAAACACGGAATGATAATATTGTTCTGGCTGTTTTAGAGAAAATGCAACTTGCTTCTTGCACATAAGGTTTGAATTGCTTTGGTTGGTGCAGATTTTTTTTTGTAACTTTTCTCCTGGTTAACCAGACCTTAAAGGTAGACGTACATTCAAAGTTCGTTAACTTTTATCAAAGCCGATGTGAAGCATGATAATTTTATGCAGAGGTAAGGCAGGAAAAATTTCAAACAAAAAAACACAAATCAAAAATACAAATCAGAGCGAATAAATATTTTTGAAATCACCAACGTAATCTGCGCTCAAATGAGTGATGGAAAACATCGTGAGGAAACCAAAAAGTCCTAGAACAAAAAATTGGAAATGTGACATTTACCAAACCGCACTGGGCCCGTGTGGCAGATTACAGCCCACAGAGAGGAGGCCAGTGTCCCAGCAGTGGGAATATTATAGGCTGATTAGGATTATGCTTATTCTCAACATAGGTATAACGCAGTCTGACCAGCTGTAAAACTCTTTGTGGAATAGATATTATTTTGCAATAATCACACGCGATTATAACGACTGTGATGATGATGGACAGGACAAGACTTGGTCTACGGCATGCTGTACAAATTTTGGGCCAAAGTAGCACATAGCTAACGCCCTAAGACAACTAGTCAAATTCGTGTATGGTGTAATATTAAAGTGTGTATTAAGTGATTCTCGTAGGGAGATCTTTGGCCGTGATATAGACAGTTTATGCTAGTAAAAGAGTAAAGTAAATATTTATTTTTCAGTATATGATACATTGAGATCTTACATTTAACATTGTTTCACACATACTACCAATGCTAATGTAGAAATATGAAATTATAAGCTAGATAGAACATGCAAATCAAAATTAGGTTCACTGTAAGAATATTATTTATGATATATATTTTTTTTGCGATATAAATAACTTTTATTTTTAAATTTCCAAGAAATATAAAATACAAAATAATATATAACTACAGTAGCGTCAATATAAAACAAGCTCATTTATCCATTGTGAAATATTGCAATAGACATCTTCTTGGTTCGTCGGCCCCATCCACTTCAATGTATAGGTAGGGTCGCTCCATCGTCGAAGCCAAATAACAATAAGATGAAGAAGAAGAAGAAGAAGAAGAAAGAAAGAATAAGAAAGAAAGAAGAAAGAATCTATGATTGCGTGGTTCAACTCTTATCTTCGGGGTCGTTCGCAATCGGTTCGCTCAGAGGAGGCCCTCTGACTGGTGCGATCTTTCTGCGGGTGTTCCTCAGGGTGGCGTCCTTTCTCCTCTTCTTTCTCTGTTTTTATAAACGCTATCACTAAGGTCTTATCTTCACACTATCATCTCTATGCAGACGACTTGCAGTTTTATCGCCACTTCAAACTTGAAGAACTTACTGGAGCTATCGATGCCATCAATAATGATCTTAAAAATATCTATCAGTGGGCTAAAAGTTTTGGTCTTTTAGTAAACCCAACAAAATCACAAGCTCTCATTATTAATCGCAGATATTTCGTAAATTTGTTGAGTAACCAGTATCTCCCTCCTATTATGTATGATGCCGCCCCAATAGCCTACTCCAAGAAAGTTAAAAACTTAGGTGTTTTCCTAGACTGCAACCTATCTTGGCAGGTTCACATTGCAGAAGTAAGCAGGAGAGTGTTTTGCTCGTTTCGGTCTCTGAAACGTCTCCTGAAGTTCCTGCCTTTCTCGAATAAAGTTAAAAAAAAAAAAAAAAAAAAAAAAAAAAAAAACTTTATTTATCTCCACAAATCAGCTCAGTCTCTCCTTCTTCCTCTTCTTGACTATGCTTATGTCTGCTTCCTTGATGCAACTGAGAACTCCTTGATAAGCTCGAACGTTTGCAGAATTTGTGCATCCGCTTCATTTTTGGCCTCCGAAAGTACGACCATGTGTCGGAATTTCGGGAGCGTTTGAAGTGGCTGCCTATTCGGCAGCGTCGAGATACAAACACTCTTTCTTTACTCTTTTCTGTCCTTCATAATCCTGCCTCTCCTTTGTATCTTCGTGAGCGCTTTGAGTACCTTGTACCGAGAGGAAAACCTTGTCGTTTGTCATCATCTCTTCTCCTTCGTTTTCCTCCCCATTCATCAAGTCGTTACGGTGAATCATTTACTGTTCGCGCTGTCCGCCTTTGGAATAGTCTACCTCACTCTATACGGGATAGCCCTTCGTTAGAGGTTTTCAAGAGAAGAATAAGGCGTCATTTCCTGTCAGCATGACGTTTGACGACAAAGTTTTCGGTTGTATTATGTAATATATACGTATATGTATTAGTTTATACATTGTGTGTTGTACACGTATTTGTTTAAGTTTATTTAGTATATAAGAATTTTAAATATTAAGTGTTTTTATAAATTTTGTTGTGCATTTGGATGTACTGTCCTTATATGCAAATTTCTTAATGCAACTGAGGTTTGCTGTAAGAGAACCCAATTATAGGTTAAGCTCGCCTTTGTACATAAGCTGTCCTATTGTATCTGTGTCTTTATGTTTTTTGTGTACAATAAAGAATAATAAGAAGAAAGAAGAAGAAGAATGAAAAAAGAAGAAAGAAGAAAGAAGAAAGAAGAAAGAAGAAAGAAGAAAGAAGAAAGAAGAAAGAAGAAAGAAGAAAGAAGAAAGAAGAAAGAAGAAAAAAGAAACAAGAAAGAAGAAAGAAGAAAGAAGAAGAATTTTGTATAAATATTATATAAATTTATGAAATTTTGTGTAAAGTTTATTAATTTTAATAAATCATAATGTCGAAAATATAAATTATAATATAACAAAAATAAATCATTGTGTCAAAAAATAAATCGTAATGTATAAAATTATATCATAATGTCAAAAAATTAATCATCATGTGACATCAAATTGTGACATTGTAATTTCAGTTTAATTTAAATTTTGACAAAGTGATTTTTATTGAATTTAAATTTTGACATTGTAATTTCAATTTAATTTAAATTTTGATAGTGTTGTTGTGACTTAATTTTTGTATTGTTTGTCTAGTGCAACTAATTTTTTACGCCATAATTGGCAAAACATGTAGCCAATTCATGTTAATATAAGACCTTTATACTGTACTCATGTTTTACAAAATAAATATATATTATCTTATCTAATATAAATCATAACGTCAAAATAAAAAAAAAATAAAGAATGCATAATAAAGTTAAAGTACTACATTATTAAGATTTTAATTAAAATATCAAAATGTATGATTTAAAAATTCATTGACGGAATAAAAACACATGTCTAAGAGCCAAGCAAACATTTGACATTTAAACTCATGAATTGGAAACATTCTCAGGGCAGGCACCTTCCCTTACACTGGCTGATAGAAGGAGAATCTTTGGAATAACTATGATCCTTACTTAACTTTATATTGTAGGTATATTGTTCTTAGTCACAAACTGCTTATACACCGGCAACCCTGGACATGGTAGCTCACACAAAACTTGTAAGTTTAACCATTCTTGTAGCCATAATCAATCATTCCTTGGTGATAAACTTTACAGTTCTTTTCAGTTTATCTTGTTACACATTGTCTACCATAGGCGTGTTATCTATCACCCCAAAACAATTTTTTTATAGAGTAAGTTTTATATGTATATAATCTTTAAGTTTAGTTTGATTTCCTACTTCTATAATTTTATTGGAATTAATTACAATGAATTGCCCTGATTTCAAGATTTGGAAAAATAAAACCCATCTTTATTAATTTCCTTTCTTAACAATTTCTCCGTATTCATAGAGTATAAATAAAGCAATAAGGGTAGCAATATTCATCACAAATACCTATTCGTAATTTGCCTTTATATTTATTAGGTTAGCCTCAGCATTTTACTTTTTGCTTCTAACTACGTGTTCTCGTTCACTACTAACATAAATAATGTTATCAATTACTCCATAATTGTTCGGTCTCCCTAAGACAACGCGTTTGGAGTTTGGCCAAAAGTGTGTACTGGCCCTTCACCACGCTGTAACATCATAAACACAACTATATGCCAGCCACTCCGCCCACCTACTGAGAATACTAGTAAAGTAGTAGTTAATAGTTTCTTTTAGTTTTAATAGTTTCTTTTTCGAATTCCTAAATATCTACCTGCGTACAGAACAATCTAAAGTTCAGAAAAGAAAAAACCTTTTATTTGAAAGTCAGGCTAAGCAAGGCTTTATAAAGTCAATAATCACTGTTATCTGTTCCATATTAATAAATTAGCTTTTAGTTTTCTATTCGGCACTTCGTAAGTCTCTAACTACAGCCACCTTTAGTCTAAGCATCCAACTAAAGCCTTGAGTTGCCCAACTACAGATGTCTGGATCTCAACTTTATAATGGTTGATATTTAGGGAGTTCACCCAGTCAGTGTGAATAATCTCTGAAACTAAAAGGACAAATGCCTTTTTTGAAAAGCTTTAACAAGTTTTGCAGTCAGTGTGAATAATCTCTGAAACTAAAAAGACAAATGCCTTTTTTGAAAAGCTTTAACAAGTTTTGCATATCCCAATCATAATATTGATCATAATCATGTTTTACGACTCCAGAACACGAAGACGAATAAATTCCACATCAAACTGGCAACCGTTTTTCTAATCCCTCAAGTATTTAATCAAAGGATGAGACTTAACTATTGTCCGTCCAGAAATATTTAGGTAAACGTTAATAGCAACAGACAATTTGAACCGTGCCGTAGTGGCTACGTGCCAAACTTTGCGGCTACTTCCTCTGAGTTTTCGGAGACCCCAGTGTATTAACAGAGGCTATCGATTGACTACTCAACTATTTTAACAACTAGGAGATACTTACCGAAACTTTACAAGAATTTCTAATAACTTAGAACATTTTAGCAGCAAGAATTTAGAAGTGCCTATCTACGACTAGATGGTCTAAGTAATATATTACTAATTCTCTTCAGTGCTTTCGATAATTGGCCATTGATTTATATTCAGTAATTTTTCTACTTTTTATTCGTATTACAAAAACTGGTCAGTCAAAAGAGAATGATGGCGCACTGAAATTTGCATGCCTTCAAAAACAATAAAAATAGAAACAACTTGGTATGTGAACGGCGCGCGGAACGAGTAAACTGAACAACTGAACAATCTTATATTATTTAGTTTTTTCTTTGTGGGGTGTGAAGCCCCTAAAACTTATAATAAACTTACACGCATTCTGATTTCCGTCTCACCTGAAACTCTATCATTGATCCCTCGGGGAAAAATAACCAGCAAAAGGGTTTCGGACGACATACATACAAATAGATTAACAATATCAATGGGGAATTCGAACTGTCAAGACTTAAAAGACCGCAAGGGATTCCACCTTTTCACCTTCAAGTTTCAAATCTCGAAGTTCTGCGATAAAGAAAAAGTAAAGCATCGCCACCTTATATCCCTAGCGAGTTACTCCGAGATACTTGATAATCAGTCAGTGACGTAACCTTCGATTCTATCAGCTGGCGAAATGAGGTCTACGATGTTTATAACCCCCGACGAAAAAAGAAGGGTGTGATAAGATTGAAATGATTATCTGTGTATTTGTGTATCTGTCTGTAGCATCATAGTTCCTAAATCAGATTTTCTATTTAAAAGATGACTTAGTCGAGAATGTTCTTATGTTTCATGAAAATTGGTTCAGTTGTTCAAAAGTTATGCGCATTTTACTCTTTTAATCGGGGTATTTTCTCAAGATATCGTGTTACAATTACGTGTTTCGATGGCGACGAAGCGTATCTACTAGGTATTAGATAAATTGTTTAATGAAAATAATGGGTTAGTAATCTTCGAAGGTTTTTTTTTTAAATTTAAGTTGTGTCTTGTTTCTTCTTTAACCGTGTCATAAGCTTGAAGTAAATGTACTATTATTAAAGTTTAGACAAATTATATTGGAAGATATTGTAGAATTATTGAAATATAGGCTGGTTAATAATGAAAAACGTTTAAACGACATCAACAACAACAACTCATGGTTTAGGATAGTTATCGATCGCCTAATAGGGGCCCCTATTAGAGACGCAACAATAATTTTAAAAATAAACCTATTTCAAACGAAATAAAAAATCTTATTACATAGACGCATGCATTATATATCAGAGTGTTGTTCGAGGCGGATATATAATGCAATACATCTAAACCATGTTCGTCAAAGTGCGTATTTAGCATACGGACCTAATTAGTTACCAAAATACCAAGACCTGGAAGGCCAGGTGAATAATATTATAACACGAGGAACAGACACACACTGATGGATGCCCAAAGGCACCCCAGGGTGATCGGATATACGAAATCGGTTATATTCGGGTCAATCTACAAGAGATGGCGATTTTTGAGAGTGTATGTAAAATATTGTAAGATTGTGTCTTTTCTTGCTATTTATAAGTTTTCTTCTTTAAGATATTAGCTATTCTGCGGGAGTCTTTAAATTCCGCAGTCAGTCAGTGATGTGATTATCACATAGCTAGCATATATATTACATACCTCATAGCTATTTAAATCTTTTAAAATTTTAACAAAAAAGAAACTTAGAGCTACGAAACTCAACTAACGTTTTTCAAGTGATAAGCACCATTAATGCAAAGCAAAATTAATGCAGAGCACCAAAACAGAGCAGAAAATCAAAATGGACATTATTGCAGACCACCACGTAAAGAAGGATTTTAAAGGTTTCTGGAAAAAGGCAAATAAGTTAAATCCGAAGCCTGGTCATCCTGTGAGTGTTGCTTGCGTGCATGAACCACAGAAAATTGTGAATCTGTTCCAACAGCTTTTTAAGGTTGAGTCGCCATTGTGTACTGCATCGCGGACGCTTGATGTTGACTGTGGAGCCGGAGATCTTAAAATCAGGTTTTCAACCAAAGATGTGGCAAAAATTATCAAAGGCATGGTTAGAGGTAAATCTCCTGGTCACAACAGTCTCAGCATCGAGCATTTACAAAATGCAGGCTGTCACTTACCGCGGGTTTTGGCTATGTTTTTTAATTTATGTGTTAGCCATTCTTACCTACCTGATAAATTGATGTTCACGGTTGTTGTGCCAATATCTAAAAATAAAACCGGAGATACTGCCGATTTATTAAATTACAGACCGATTTCGTTAGCCACTGTTATAGCGAAAGTACTGGATAATCTGCTTGACCAACAGCTGGCAAAGCATATCAACCTCCATGACGCGCAATTCGGCTTTAGATCCGGTTTGTCTACGGAGAGTGCCATCATGTGCCTCAAGCAGACTGTTCAATATTACAGTGATCGGAAAACTCCTGTCTTTGCTTGTTTTCTGGACCTATCGAAAGCTTTCGACCTACTTTCATATGATAAGCTATGGGAGAAGCTGGCAACAGAGACAGATTGCAAACTGGAAGTTATTTCTGTTTTTAGGTATTGGTACAATAACCAGAAAAATAGTGTACGATGGGCAAACTCGTTTTCGGACGTGTATAGGTTGCAATGCGGGGTGAGACAGGGTGGGCTAACCTCCCCTAAGCTATTCAACCTGTACATTAACCGGCTTGTCGGTGAACTCAGTAGTATTAATCTCGGGTGTCACATTGACGGAATCTGTGTCAACAATATAAGTTACGCAGATGACATGGTACTGCTGATTCCATCGATTGGAGGGTTGCGTAAGTTGTTACGGGTTTGTGAGTCTTATGTAGAGGCCCATGGGCTCAGGTACAATGCAAAGAAAAGCAAGCTGTTAGTGTTTAAGGGGCATGGCAAAAGCTACGAGACTGTACCCTCAGTCACCTTAGCAGTAACCGCCTTACACAGAGTGTCACAGTTCAAGTATCTGGGCCACTGGGTGTCCGAAGACCTAAAGGACAACGCGGATGTGGAAAGGGCATGTAGGGCGTTGGCTGTCCGGTGTAATAGGTCCGTAATCCGCAGGTTCGAACGTAGCAGTAATCAAGTCAAAGTTACACTTTTTAAGTCTTACTGCCAAACAATTTACACGTGCAGCCTGTGGGTTAACTACACAGTGGGAACATACAGCGCCTTTCGTGTTCAATACAATAACGCGTTCAGGGTGCTGCTGGGTTTACCGCGATTCTGCAGTGCGTCAACTATGTTCGCAGAAGCGCACACGGATGGCTTTTATGCCCTTATAAGAAAACAATGTGCGTCGCTGTTGCGTCGCGTTAGGTCCAGCAGTAACAGCTTACTAAGCATGTTCGCGGACAGGTGGGATTCTCCACTGCTGCGCCACTGGATGCGCTAGCACACTGCCTTGTGAGCAGTGGACAGTTCCTCCACGTCAAATTTTAATGTGTTGCCTCTTGTTGTCACTAGTTATTGTTTGTATATTTTTATATGTTGTAACCGTTTTCTACATTGTATTTTGAATTGTTTATTGTCTGTATTGTTTTTGTATATTTAATTCTATGTTTTGTAAGTGTTACCTATGGACAGAAAGTCCGAAATAATCGATAATTTAATTTAATTAATGATACGAGTAGTTCGTACAGAGCAGCGAGGCGTGAACGCTGAACTCTCTGATGACTCGTGTCCTGTGTGTGACACGGCCGGTATCCACTCAGTCTTTGATAATTGAAATGTTAAATATGTAGTCAGCCAATCTTCCAGTTAAAATGAATTCCTACCGTTCACACCCTTTAAAACTCAATATCAGAGATTTAAAAATGTTGCAATGTAGTAAAGAAGTTGGTAAAAGTTCTTTTTAATGCTCAAGAGGTCTGTCAGTTAAACAGAAAGTTATCAAGCGGGTTGGCTTTTTTTGCCCGTCAGCCTTCGTCAGCAAGATTGACAAGGCAAGGAGTGACGGTATGTTTACTTTGTTGCAGAAGTTAATATACACACACACTCGGATAAAAGATACACCCACACTTACACTTCACACTTACTCAACTTAACTGTTTTTTGCACTACCCTTATTAATATGTTTCTCTTTTTTTCCATTTTGTGTTTAATAACATTAATATTTTTTGTAATTAATTGCCACGTAGCACTAGCAGGACTTGTATACATGAAAACTAAGTGTTATGTTTGGGTCACCAAGACAAGCTGTGCTTAGTTTGGGACCCGTTGGTAGATTGTTATGGTCATTGTTAGTTTTAATTTCTTACCGCACTGTCTATTATCATTATGTTATAACTTGTGCACGTTAAATAAATGAATTTGAAATTTAAAATTTCCTATTGAACGGGTATCTTCTGGGCGTTCTCGTTCTATCGAAGACCTTATCAATTATAGGTCATAAAAATTTGCTAGTTTCAAAACATAAATTCCTATTCCTATAAGAAACCTCATGGTTAAAATTTTATATCAAGCTCCAATAAGCCGAAATCGACATGGCAACAATAATATCGCTATCATTAGTTAAAACTTAGTTAATTATAACATAACTTTATCCCGAAAGTTAGAACGCTTTTTGGTCACGACCGGACCAGTATTTATCACTAAAACTTCAAACTAGGTCAATTAATTATTCTTATTTGAGGAGATAGAATAGTTTATCTACCTGCGCGGACCTCTGTTTACTTTTTCAACAGAAACTAGAGCTGTGTGCCGTACTATTGAATTCAACGAGTATATAGGGTGTTTTCCAAGTGGGCATAGATGGCCAAATCCGAAAAAAAACACTCAAAATAGTCTCATACCCGATTTAGATGAAAACTAAAACTGCATCATTGGTTTGAAATTCAATATTCCTAGCCAGGAATTATGATTGAACGGGTTTGCCAGTTGCAAAAGTAACTTAAGCTGTATTATTACAATAATTAGCTGTATTATTGCTAATAAGGATCAAATTCTGGGAAGTAATGACATGCTGCAAACTTAGGGAAAGATCCCATTTTTAACGAATAAAAATATTATTTTATTGAACGTATATTATATATTTTTCGCTATGCCTCATAGTTTCATATTTGGCCATCCACGCCCACTTCAAAAACTCACCATGTAGATACCTAATAAGATGGCATACAAATGAATATTCATACAAAAATATTGTATTGTAGATCGGACAGTGTTTTTTTAAACAGGAATTTAAAACGAATGGAAATTATATACACAAACAAAGTGCGAATTCGAAAACCTCATTCAAAATGAATTTCAACGACATGGTCAGTAGACTGAAAAATTGTTTATTACTTTAAATCCTTAAAAATACTTACATTGCCGGCGTTATATATATTAGAAATTAGTATTTTCGTCAAAACAAATCCAAACCTTTTAGAAAACATATCTACTGTACGAGATGTTCCAATTCGTAGTCAATACAAAAATGCCTTGTGTAATCACAAATGTATAACTGCTTTAATAAAAAAGAGTGTTCTGGGTATGGCCCCACGGTTTTACAATAAAATTCCAGATGCCATAAAAAATTAGATTTAATACATTTCAAGAAAAAAAAAAAAAATTACTTGTTGATAAATGTTATTATACTGTTGACGAATACTTAGATGATAAATTTATTTAACATGGCATCACCATATTATTATAATATTCATTTTTCTTTTTCAAATAGTAACTTCTCTAAGTTTGACATAAATATTTGACACTAAACGTACCTCCACACTCTTTTTAAATTGACATTGTTTTATTGAATTTGACTAATTTGTACTAAATCAAATTTGTACACCATATTTGTACGCCTCCTGGCATAACATAGCGCTCTATTTCATGTAAGCTAAGATCTGTATTTATAAACACCTATGTTAACAAATAAATAATGATTATGATTATCAATTAGCCAGGTTTTAATAATATCCTATGAGGCATATACGAGTAATAAGGCCTCTCAAATCAAACAATATCTAACTAATGATGTAAGACGACCCATTTGATTGAAAGGGCTACTGCCATCTATAGACCTCTGGTACTTCCAAGTTAGATGGTGGTTTGGTGATGATCCATTGTTATCTTAAGATAATATATATAGTTTAGCAAGGTTTCTGAGTATTAACCTCTAGCCGTACTGTACCAAGAATCTATTGCAGCAAATATCCCAGAGTACCTTTTGTTATGTGTTCAACAGGATAGCCATCGTCTGGTTTTAGTCGGTAGGACTACGACATAGGTGGCACTGTAAAGGGTGCTTCGTGAATCCAACCTTAGGTATACATGCAGGTTTCAGCAAAAAGGTTCTGCATGGATTTGAGTACTCACGCGAATTTAGATTCAGATTGAATTCGTAGAAAGTGTTGGTCTTTTAATGCGGATTCGATTTGATTAGACAACCTAATGTAAATCAATATTTCAAGAAGCTGTAGTGCTTTTCTGTAATACCTGACACCCTTCAACCCAGACCTATAAGGGGTTAAGAGGTCTACTACAGTTCCAAGCAACCATCTAAGTAATTCCACTATTAAAAAAAACTATCAATCACGCTTTGTTCAATAACAGTAGCAGCATATAGTAAAAACTGTAATATAAATGAGACGTACTTTTCGTCAACTCGAAGATATTTGATCGCATGTCAGGGTAGCTGTGAATGTGCGTGGCGTTCTATATATACCCAACAATATATCACCGGTTTATACCACAGGGATGTTGTTGTGTCAAACGTGACAAATAGGTCGACATATCGTGTCCTTATGGCTTTCGTTGGTACCCAATAAGGTCATCGTGTAAACTTTTGCAATACAAGAGTGTAGAGTTTAGCACCTTCTTGGTTTAGCACTAAACCCTGGGTTGGTTAATTCGGTTGACTTTATATTAGACTGGTAATGGTTTGGTTATTGTTTTACAACCACTGGTTTAATGATTAGCAATATATATGGTTTAAAGGTTATATTGAATACTAGTTAACTATTAAATGGTAAATGGTTAACCTTACCTAAATTAGCACTAAGATGGTTTGATTCTGGCTTGATTTGAGTGACGGGATTGGTATCCGAACACGCACTAACTGGCAATAGTTACGTTACATGCACTTATGGAAATGCATGCAGGCAAAAGTGCTGAGCTGTTCGGTTGCAAATATTATACCGAACAGGGCTCTGTGAAATTGTTACAAACGTAAGTCTGTCGGGCTCCTTAAGGATTCAACATCTGTTATTTCGATTTTATAGGTAAACATCATTTCCCTACTCTTAACTCATATTATTTGGGGTCAGCGCACATGTCTTCTCAACAAAATTAATGTGAGCTTTAATATAATGATTTATCAAAGTCAATCCTTGCGGGACTTCTACGTAACTGACAAATGATTTGATGACTTAATTTTTGTCCTAGACTACAAAAATCAGATCAGTCTTAATACCAAACCGGCTTTACGAGTAGCGTTTTCATTATATTAAAGTCACGTTTGACTTATCTTTATATTGTAAAATAATATTTTTGACCTTTTGTGATTTTGATGCGATTCAAGTTGTGAACGCGAACGAAGTAGTGAACGTTTAATAATTATTAGTCTTCAGCAGATCTTCTTCATTATTGTGGAATATTGACACTGAAGAAGTGATAACTCTTGAACGTGGTTTCATTGAAAAAATTAACCTTTAGAAATCCCACAGCAATATATCTAAATGTCATAGATCGATTGATTACCGCAGTGGCCATCAAACAACCTCAGCTGATCGATCCATTTATCAAATAATTGCAACAACAACCGGGCATTCCTTGTTCCTAGGTCAGAGTTGTTGTGATGACCCCACGGTATATTATTGTTAGTCACGCTTCCCGTATGTATCGAACACGTGTTGAGAGCACGTAAGCGCGTTATCATTTTTAGATAAGCCACCTTGTCATTCTGCACTCTTATTGTCCTACGAGTAGAATAACAATCTGTTAGGAATATTTTGGAACATCGACGTGTTTTAAGACTACGCCACTAAGTGACCTCTTCAAACGAAATATTTTGCAGTTTATGGCAAATCTTTTAAATTGGTCCAATATTGGAAGAGGAAATAGGCGAGAGCCAAATCACGAAATTATGACTTTTTACTTAGGAAATTCAGTCTGATGTCTGCGACCGCATTGTCTCTTAAGTACATTGGTTTAAGAGTACTGGTACTGAAGTTATTTCTACTGACTTCTGGTGAGATGTTCATTATTCAGCCGCATTTGATCAGTATGAAAGCCAACATGATAATGGGAACACTTAAGGCAAGGACTTTAAATATGCATCGTCTGCCTGTAGAATGCCTGACAGCTCCTATGAACTTCTCGAATAGAGAAGCAAAAGTATATATCCAAAAGTAACTATCAAGTATTTCATCTACCTGCCTGTCCATCTGTTTGTTACCTTTGCACGTATTAACGGGTGCAAGGATGAAACTTAACACACGGATAGGGCATGACCTGGAATATTGAGATATAAGGTACCTTTTATCCCGAGAGTATACTAGAAACACATAATACAATTTGTGCTACGCATCGGACAAAATACAATAATCAAATCCTTGGATAACTACGAAATAGTGCCAGCAACAAGATAAATACCATACAAAATATCTAGACAAATGTAATTGTGAACCTTGAATACTCTCTTAAAGAACTCTAGAAGACCCCAAAGAAGTGAAATGTAAGCTGATATCATCGTGTTCAGCGTGTATATCAAAAAGTTTCTGTACGTGGTGCGTCACCAAAATTAAATGCACCAAGCAATCATGCGGCAACGATAACATAATTTTCCCTAAAGATTACTCCGCTATAATGGCGGGGCCGACTTTCTGCCCCAGGGTTGTGGAACCGGAAGAAATATTGACTCTGAAGAGTGGAGCGAAGCAAATTATTGTTGTGAAAATTACACAGATACACTTGTATATGGCGTTTACTCCGTGGAAATGTAAAATAGATTATAACGGTACGCTAATGACAGTGGTGGCGGTGTTGCTGGGTGACCAAGTATATTGTGATTCTGTGATGCTTACTCACGACTCCCATGAGCCTCGCACAAGTGGCAGTGTGTCGGTACTGTGGGACTTCAGTAAATACTTTGATGGATCCTTTCCGTTTCAAGTGTGCCGCTGTGACTTAGACCCTACTTGTAAAGCATGTCACAAAGTAACTTAAGCGCAATAGATAAATACTATTTTAAGTGCATATCTCACAATCACAAAGTGCATTATTAAATTCTTAAGAAATTCCTGCAGTGTCTTATTTAACGATGAGGTTTTTCTTACCACCGACAGTAAATTACAAGAAAAAATCACAAACCCAATTTTAATCACGGTTTCATGTTTTAATGGCGATTTTTAGTAAATAAACAAAGGGAATATTGTAACAAAGGGGTGAGTAGTGGGGTAAAAATACGGGCATGGAATCGGGACCACTGGTACACTGTAATTGAAAAAATAAATATTGATAAAGTTTCCACAAGCACTTATATCTCTTACAACAGCTATATTTGATCAGAAACTTGTTGAAAAGTTCTTTGGAGCAATATCGTTAGAGCAGTTTTCAATTGAAAGAACAAACAAATGGTGAAACCCTTTGCTTATAACAGTGCAAGCAACTAACTTAATTGCTGGTTATGATAAGTTTTAACTTATTTTATGGAGATATTTTTAAATATTCGTTTGAGATTTGTATTTTTTCTACTGCACTTGTCACTTACACGAATCCTCAAGTTCTAGAAATGGTGTTGAATGTTTAAAAAACTGCGCTAAGTTGGTGGAGTTTTAAAAAAGAAACTACCTAGTACTGTTTAAGCTTCCTTTAGAGATAAATTTGAATTCTACAATACTTTGCAAGCAATTCGTAAGTACAATAACCATTTGGCAACATTGAAGGAAAACATTACAACAAAACCGTGTAGGGTATTATATAAGTAGTAAGTTCATAGATTATATGAAATTGTCCCGCAGTGAGCAAGATAGTGTGACCGTTCCTAAATGACTCTTGGCTGATAAAAATTTAATTTTTCCTAAAATGTCCTAGATTTAGTGTTAAAGTCGGCTCTTTTGATAAAAGAGGAACAACGCCCCGCCATCCATGTTGCTCAATGAACTTCGCACCATCGACTGGGTAATTCTCTTCCGACAAGTGAATTCTAAATTATGTTTTTGTTTTGTTTTGGAATTCAGAATTATAAAATTATAACTTGGAAGTGGTTTAGAAGGATAAAATATAACTAAAGGGGTAAACACTAAATTGTTATAATTAAGTAAAGCTTGTGTGAGAAACTCTTTACACTAATGTATAGAGTACTTAAATCAAAGACCGCATTATGGTAGCGGATAATGAATTTACATTCATGAATTACTACAAATAAAAGTAATTAATATGGCAGGGAGTTTTAACTCTAGAAGTAATTGGAGTTGAATCGATCAAAACTGACAGACAGCCCAAAAGCGCCCATCCCGCCATCATTTCCTAGTGTAATAGCTGGTAAGAAGAAATGATGAAACAAACTTCCCAGCACACTTTTCTGTCTGATAGCCTTAAGGGTTGTTTAATTAAACAATAGTGAAGTATGAAATTAATTAGACAAAGGGATTGCAAATTGCATTATTTACCTAACAGAAGAAAATTTTCCTACGTGCTCAATTAAGAGCGGCCATATTTAGCCTATTTTATACAGAAATGAATATTAGCGGTTCCGCCTTCCATGTATGTAATGTCAGTTAATGCTCCATAAAGGCCCATAATCAAATGAGTAATGGTTTAGTGTATAAATGATGGATTAAGGTATGAAAGTGTGAAAGAAGACTTCACCGCTTCTCTAGACCAAATGTTAGTAACAAATACCTGCCAAGGTGTGGATAAGAGAATAAATACAAGATCTCGCCACAATAGAACCAAAGGGTGCTTTAGTGATTTGTCCCTACCTATGTAATATAAAGATTAAAACTCACCCATCTATACTGGCACTCACTCACACTGTATTAATACGAGATTTAGACTAAACTATAATTAACTTAATAATTAAACTCGTTAACACGATAGTTAAAACGACATGACTAATCCTTATTCGTTCCAAGACTAACCCTATGAGTCCCTCCCTAACACTCTAGTATTTGACCAGTACCGACTTCTTTTGATCTCTCACAATCAGTCCGTACTCTCTGCCCGCCTAAAGTCAAGTGTCCTCTCAAAGAGCCCGTCTCCGTCACGAGGCCCTTTCTTCCTTTATCACCTCGCCTCCTAAGTGTTTTCAGCTTGCCAGCCGGAGCCCGGCTCGTCTACGTACTTTTAACGTTACCACATGGTGATTTCTTAGTTTTTTGTGCATCTAAGCGATGCTGCGTTGCGATTGCTTTGGAACTTTTTCGTGTTAGTAATTGGATATTCGAAGACTCTTTAGAATATTACTTTTGCCTTGACAGCTTTTACTTTAAAAAGGAATTTATGAGCATCTTTAAAAGGTTCGGTATTGTTTTATCCTTTTAAAATGAATAGAATTTCATAGTTTATAAAGTTGCCTGTGTCTCAATGTGTTCACCACATCTGGCCGGCCATGCGTAGTTTTTACCCGACTGCCGAAGGAGGGTAATGTGTTTATCAGTCTATGTATGTATGTATGTATGTATGTATGTATGTTTGTTCCTATATGGCGTTCCAGAGACCAAACGCGTTGGCCGATTTTGATGATTCATACGTCAATCGATGCGTCTTAACCCTGCAAGTGTCATAGGCTACATTAAAATTGGATAATAGAAAAATGGCGGCTTTTGGGTGCCATATTGTGAGGGCCCAATTTTTTTTTCTTCCATACCCATCGAGTGGGGTATCAAAATAAAGGGTTTTAAGAGGTGATTTCAAAAATATATAATACTTATATGTTTAAATGTATCTAATTCGAAAAAAACTAACTAAAAAGTTATAAATAAAAAAACTTAATTAAAAAAATCAAAAAACCCGACTGCTTCAAAAGCGAACTAAAAAGTCGTAAACAAGGAAAAAATCATGCTGTGCAGGCGGAGGATACACCCGATTTTGGTCAGCCAGCCTGCGAATATGTATCCTCCGCCTGCACAGCATGATTTTTTCCTTGTTTACGACTTTTTAGTTCGCTTTTGAAGCAGTCGGGTTTTTTGATTTTTTTTAAATATTAAAATATAGAGATAAATGACGTGTAGTCACAATAGCAACATCATGTGGGAATTCGGTGGATGCGAGACGCATATGACCGATCGGTGTGGCGACGCTTGGGGGACCTATATCCAGCAGTGGACATCTTTCGATTGAAATGCTACAATCTAGGAGTCTTTAAGTCAAGAGTGAATAGGTTTTTTATAGGCAAGCCGTCGACAACATCATCGCTTACCATCAGGTGAGATAGTGGTCAAGCGCAAGCCTATGGACGATAAAAAAAATAAAAAAATGGTGATGAGCATCATAGTACCCTTTCATCTTTAGGGGAAGATATATATTTTGTCATGTAGTGGAGCTATTTACATACTCACTAATAGGCCACGTTTACATACACAATCTACTTATTATAACCAGAAAAAACCCCTCTAATCGTTATTAAATCATGATAAAAGTACCTATAACATTTAACATACACAGTAGTAACTATCAAACGAGAATAGTATCAGAGTGTATGATATAAAACGGTTCAACTTTAATTTCCTGGGTTGGTTTTGAGACGACCGTAAAAGCGATACTGGAAATATGAAGGTTGCTTAGAATAATATAACTATGGAAAGGGGTTTGTGAAGGCTGAATTGATTTTGTATTTTATATTGGAAAGGTTGTTTGGTCTGGGGTGGTCACGGCTTGCAATGTTTTGTATTGTGCCGGTGATGGGAGGTAGTTCCTAGAGAAGGGCCCGGTGACGGACAGCCGCGGTGGGTTCACGGGTGAGTGCTAACGCGTCTCCATGTTCCGGCCATAAGCGGAACAGTAGGACACTGCGCTATCTCCCTGTGGTAGTGCAGCATTTCTCCACGCAAAAATAAAACAGTGTTTGGTAATAGCTGGATGAGAGCTGCCGAAAATCTAAACAAATATGTAGTAATCTCTATTCATAGAAATTTGTACATTTTTCACAAATAGTGCTTAAACTAAAGTTCAAATACACAAAAGTATTAGCATTTGAGGCTGAACTAGGCATAGCTATACAGCCTTCACCGCCGATTCCCTTGAGTTGCAATTAATAGTAGGTATTTCGAATAGGAACGATGATCCCATGTTTGAATGTACTTATCTAATACAAAGGTAATAAGTATTTAATAATACAAAATCAATAAATTACGTAAAACAAACTTAAGATGTTATCAAATACAAAATAGAAATGGAGGAAGAACTAAAAAATAACAAATAAAACAAAGAAAAACAAAGGTCCTAATGGTAGGTGTGTAACTAGTCCTCTCTTAGTGTGTGATGGCAGTGAGATGAGTGAGTGAGACAGGGTGTGTGAGATTGCGGACCGTTTTTTGCTCTTAAGTCTATCTTCGTTGTTAATTTAAAATGGGTGTTATTTAATACTTTAACTGTAATTCCCCTTTTTTCAATCAAAATATTCGAAATTACTACCAAAAATACTGAATTGCACACTAAATTTGCTCATCAAATAAATGAATTATACTATACTGCTAGATCTTTAAAGCTTAACTGTTTTACTGAATAACTATCTGTTAACTAAAAGTAAATCTAATAATTCTTCGAGTGCAACAAAATATTTAAGTTTTAAGGGAGGGGGGGAAACGAAACAAAGTCGACGGAGCCCCGCTGCGCAGGGCTCCTATTTCTGTCTGCAGGGTCTAAAGTAACCTAACATGAAGGAGATGACGGGAGCTGAGTTCGCTCGCTTTGCTCGCTCACTTCAGCTCCCGTCATCTCCTTCGAACCTAACCTATCCGTGTCGGGGTGCCCTAAGCTCCCGAGCTCGCTTCGCTCGCTCTTGGACTAATTCACATTTATTTTATATTTAATTGAATAATTTGTGTGCAAATCAGTATTTTTGTTTTACGGTGAGTAATATTGTTTTGCAGTAGGTTATTAGTGGAGATATTTTGTTTGCTTAAATTTCTAAATAGAGGTGCAGTTAAAAATTCCCCATTTAAAATGGGTCGCGTTGGTGAGGCCTATTTCTAGCAGTGAACTGCTAATAGGCTGATTATGATGAAGGGTAGCTTGGACTTGAAGGCGAAGGACTGGGAGTAGTGGCGCAACTAGGCAGAGGCTTATGTCTAGTAGTGAAATGCGATAGGCTGAGCCAGCCAAAATTGGAGTATCACTGGTATTAGTAAAAAATTACAGTTAAAAGGAATAGGTGGCACTCGCTCGGAAAATATGTCGACAGCAAAAAAAATTGTGAAATGAAACTGAACAACACTTTTAACTTCCCTCCTGATACTGTGGAATATGTCGAAACCAACTTCTGTCAGCGGGTGAAAAAAAGTGTTTTGTCATCCCAAAGGAACATTATACTGGATAAAGTAGCTTATGTGTTATCCAGACTATTAATTAATTTTTTATTATCTAGATCCGTTTGGCGTGATTGAGTAACAAACATACATCCATCCAAATTTCACATTTATAATATTAGTAAGATTACGGCCATATGTGCAATGAGATGTTCACAACATGTTTACAAGCTATGTCCTATAGTCTTTACTAAGCAATATATGTATATATATGCATAAATAATTACGTTCTCGAAAACTGCTCTAACGATTTCAATTAAATTTGCAATATGTTTTCGAGGGCGTAAAATCGATCTAGCTCGGTCTCAATCTAAAAATATAATTGTTTTCTTTATTCTCACCCGAGCAAAGCCCAGGTAATAGTTTAAAAAACATTGAATCGCAATGACATTTATTTCTATGCGTACCTTAAGAATAATTAGCCTTTTTAACGTTTCCACTGCTGGGACATATACCTCCTCTCTGTGAGAGCGACTGGGCCTTAATCCACCAGGCGGGCCCAGTGCGGGTTGGTAGATCTCACAAATGTCTTCAAGAGCAGTAACAGCGTTTGAACTCAAACAGGGACTTTACTTTGTGTAAATTGTTTCATAACGACTGCTCTTAAGACGGGGAAGGAAAACTTGAGAGGAAACCGACATGTCCTAGAACATCTAGGTAC
The DNA here is from genome assembly GCA_949775005.1 of Orthosia gothica. Taxonomy (NCBI): domain Eukaryota; kingdom Metazoa; phylum Arthropoda; class Insecta; order Lepidoptera; family Noctuidae; genus Orthosia; species Orthosia gothica. Next base: position 25,435,553 of record OX459041.1, read on the forward strand.
ATACTGGATGAATTATCTACGGAACCTAAGCCTGAAATAGCATGCTCAGCAATGCATTTCACTGTTTTATATTAATACTCATACGAAACCCTTTATCCGACTCATGCAAGGCCGTGTTTTAAATGCCTATGTCGTTAGCCTAGATTTGCCATTTGGAATGATTACTGATTAATGCCAACCAGTGCCAACAGAGTTTTCATATAAAATGCGTAGTTTACACACATTATCCGAGGACATTAAACAAATGTGCCTCAATATTAACTCGAATATCATACTCGTTTAGAGACAATGGCAGCTTGTAATAGTGCAGTCTGAAAGCTTGCTGTTTCTATTGTGTGACAGTATTAATTGCTGCGAGTTTCCTTAATTAGAGAAGGTACTATAGAGCCCAGATATCAACATATTGTAAGATCAACAAAACAACACAACATATGTCTGAACTGTTTCAGTTCTCGTGATCATGGCCCTTGTAACAGTGGCGAAATATCGAGCTCTCAACCAAATGCAAAATATACATGGTAAATATCCCGAAACAAATATTAATTCTAATGATTGTGACCATGTCAGCTTAAGAACTTTCGTAGTTTTAGGAAAGCTCAGAATGAAGTGCTGGTCGTCTAGTTGCTCCATAGTTTCAGAAAACAGGATGACTGATGTAAATTGACAGCATTCATTAATTTTCTAGTGTAGTATAAGCTGCTGGCTACAGTCCGATTATTTGCCATGGTGGCGACTTAAATTATCCTCGCAAAGGTGACCGTGGCTATACTTCGGACATTCTGTCTCCATGAGCAATAGATCTTTATCGTGAACCGCTATGAAAGGATGAGTTGGAATCAGGACCTTATTATCAAATTTAGGAGCCAGGGAAAATTTATATAGGATAAAGTTAGTAGGTTAAAGTATCGGAAATTTTGTAACTGTCACTATTTTATTCCCATTGTAATAATATCCTAGTCTAATTATGTCAAAATATTCTCTTAAACTAATATCTAGAAATGGTGTGGAGAGCAAACACCCTGCCCCAGTGGATGGTCTTTCTTTTCCCGACCCTCCCGATCCTGATATTAATACCCTCACCATTACAGGTCGAGAGGTGATCAGAGCCGTGTGTTCCTTCCGGAGTGGATCTGCTGGCGGCCTCGACGGCCTGAGTCCTCAGCACTTATAGGACCTTATGTGTTCAGGCGCTGGAGAAGCTGGTGAGTTGCTCTTGAAGGAGCTTACGGCTCTGATGAACCTTACGCTGTCCGGTAAGGTAAACGAATCCGTCATCGACGTCTTGTACGGGGCCAATTTATGTGCCCTGCGCAAGAGGGATGGCGGGATTCGTCCAATTGCCGTAGGAACTACTTACCGGCGTATGGCAGCCAAGATTTGCTGTAAATTGTATGGTGAGGTAGTTTCGGATAAATTTCAGCCCCTGCAGCTTGGTTACGGCTCCAAAGGGGGCTGTGAGGCTGTCGTACATGCATTATCTACCTACCTTAATTCTGGCAAAGTAGAGGTCATCCTGAAGGTTGATATTAAAAATGCATTTAATTCGGTAAATAGGGACAGAAACTAAAAAAGAAATACCTCAATTTTTTTGTTTTCCCTGGCAATGTTATAGGCATCCATCTAAATTACTTTATCGGGACAACCTTCTGGAATCCGCTGTTGGCTGTCAACAAGGTGACCCTCTCGGGCCAGTGATCTTCAGTCTGGCTATCCACCCAATTATTCGACAACTAAATTCAAAATTTAACGTTTGGTATCTCGATGATGGAACCCTGGGAGGCGATGTATACACAGTTTTAGATGACCTGCAATTTTTAAAACACCAACAACGTGAGTTATTTTTATCTGACAGTACCGACAGACAAGTGACACTTTCAAAATTCAATAAAATAGCCCCCGAAATCAAAATTATTGAAAAAAGCTCTCTTCGTCTCCTCGGGTCCCCAGTATTCGATGACTCCTTTCCCGATTTTATTGAGGAAAAAATTCAAAATTTTAACAATATTTCGAAAAGATTGCTGCAAATTAACATGCATTCGGCTATCACCATAATTCGTTTTTGTTGTTTTGGCCCCAAATTAACATATTTCCTTCGTGCTTCCCATCTATGGAAGCACCCTCCTCTTTTAGAAAAAAATGACCAAATTATCCGTCATAAACTAACTTTAATTTTAAATGTGGCCATGGACGACCGAGCTTGGGCACAAGCTACTCTTCCCATCCGTATGGGGGGCCTCGGCGTCCGCAAAATTTCTAGTATTAGTTTACCGGCATTTATATCCTCGGTCCTCGGTACAGAGAAATTAATCAGGAATATCCTAGCACCCATACTGATTAATTTTGATGTGCCGTGCTTCACCGAGGCTATTGATGCTTGGAGACTCGCTTGCCCGAATTGTAATCTGCCCGACTATCCATCATCCCAGAGACGGTGGGATGAGCCGCTCTGCAGAGCAGTTCAGGAGCACCAAATTTCCACTTCTGCCTCTCCTGCCGAGCGCGCTCGCCTGCTGGCTGTGGGTGAGAGGGAGTCGAGCCTCTGGCTTCACGCACTTCGGTCGTCGAACATTGGCACCTTGTTTGACGACACTACTTTCCGCCTCGCTGCTTCCCTTCGTCTTGGCGCTCCCTGTTGTACTCATCATTGATGTCACTGTGGCGAAGTTGTCAACAGCCTCGGTCACCACGGTCTTTCATGCAGCCGAATTGCGGGTCGCATAGCGCGTCACGGAAACTTAAACGACATCATCCGACGTGCTCTCTTCGCCGTCGGCATTCCGGCCGTATTGGAACCCCATGGCCTGGCACGCGACGATGGCAAAAGACCGGACGGGATGTCTTTGTTTCCATGGAAGATGGGTAGGCCTTTAGTGTGGGACGCTACTTGTGTCGATACTCTTGCGCCATCCCATCTTCCATCTTCCTAGCTCGTCGTGCTGTGCTGGCGCTGCCGCTGCGGCTGCAGAAAACCTCAAGCGGCGCAAATATAATAACCTCATTGGTAGTTATATTTTCGAGCCGTTTGGGGTTGAAACTCTTGGTCCGTGGGGTCCGAGTGCTCACGCTTTATTTAAAGATCTTGCCAAACGCCTAGTTGACACTTCGCGTGACCCAAGGGCTGGCTTTTACCTTGGTCAGAGAATTAGCATTGCTATACAACGTGGCAATGCTGCCAGTCTTTTGGGCACATTACCAGTGGTCAACGATGGGGAGGAGTTTTTCGACGCCATATTTTAGTTAAGTATATTTTTAGGTTTAGCTAGTGAGTAGTTTTTAGTTAAAGTGTATATGTTTGTAGTATTAGTTATCTAAGTAATAATAAATAAAAATAAATAAAATAATAAAATATTTTTATTGACACAAAGAAAAAGTTACATTTCCATTTGAAACCCTGACTCCTGTGCTAGGTGAGACCTGTGTTACAGGAGTCTAAGTATTTTATACACTGTATATACTTGTATCTATGTAAATAAATCTGTACTTTTATATCTAGAAATTGATCCTTAATATATAACATACTTACTCTATTTATCATGTCCTTGAACATAGCATAGTTCAATACAAAATTATGAATACTCCTAGCTTTAATAAATGCTACTAAATTTTGTAATTTGTCAAGTTCTTTAGACAAATTATCTATGTTGTCTCCCAATATCATTAGTAACTGTGACAAATGAGCATATTTTATAGTATCTGTTTCATGTCTAACATTGCTAGCTATAATAGAATTAATAATTTTCTCGATTTTATCTTGGTTTTTTACTATTTAATCTGTAACGTTTGAGCTACGCGAAACCCACAGTGCTTGTATTGAAGAGCAGATATATTATTTTTCAAGTAATTTTGTTGAAAAATAATTTATTTTTCTTACAAATTTTAAAACCCCTTTTTACCCCTTTCACGGATGAAATTCAAAAAATCCTTATGTACATGTTTCTTTAATTGTATTGAAGAGCAGAAATACTAATTTTCAAGTAATTTTGCTGAAAAATAATTTATTTTTCTTACAAATTTTAAAACCCCCTTTTTGCCCCTTTCAGGGATGAAATTCAAAATATCCTTAAATACATGTTTCTTTAATTGTATTGAAGAGCAGAAATTCTAAGTTTCAAATAATTTTGATGATAAAAAATTTATTTTTCTTACAAACTTTAACACCCCTTTTTAACCCTTATGGGATGAAACTCAAAAAACCTTCAACACGTGTTTCTTTAATTGTATTGAAGAGCAGAAATACTAAGATTCAAGTAGTTTTGCTGATAAACAATTTATTTTTCTTAAAAACTTTAAAAACCTTTTTTACCCCTTTCAGGGATGAAATTCAAAAAATCCTTAAATACATGTTTCTTCAATGGTTTTCAAGAGCAAAAGTACTAAGTTTCAAGTAATTTTGCTGATAAACAATTTATTTTTGTTACAAACTTTAACACCCCATTTTACCCCTTTCAGGGATGAAATTCAAAAAAACCTTAAATACATGTTTCTTTAATTGTTTTGAAGAGCAGAAATACTAATTTTCAAATAATTTTGATGATAATCGATTTATTTTTCTTACAAACTTTAACACCCCGTTGTACCCCTTAAGGGATGAAATTCAAAAAATCCTTAACGCAGTATTTTTTATTTATATTTAGAGGCTAAATACAATATTTCATTCATTTCAAATTAAAAATGACTGAGTTTCATAATAACTTGCATCCCTTATTTAACTCCCGTAGGGGTTGAATTTCAAAAAATCCGTCCTTATTCCTTGTCTACGTTATAAAGGAAACCTCTGTGCAAAATTTCAGCTTTCTAGGTCTAAGGATTTGGGCTGGGCGATGATGAGTCAGTCAATCAGTCAGTCAGTCAGTCAGGACTTGTCTTTTTATTTATATAGATTATTTAAATAACATGCGTTTCATCTCTCCTCATCAAATAGCCATACCAGGACTTACGGTTTCCTATGAACTTTTCTGTCACTGGCGCCACTTTCAAACTTCATCTTATATACTCATTTCTCACTTTATCCATTGTCGTCACTCCGCACATCCATCTCAACATTCTCATCTCTGCTACATGCAATCTCTTTTCATCCATCTTTTTCAAACCCCAATATTGAGATTCGTACAGTACGACAGGTCTAATCAGGGATTTGTATTTTTTCCCCTTTAACTTGATCCGTGGGTTGCAAGTTGTTCCAGTGACCTGTCGCCATTTCATCCATGCCGAGTTGATCCGGTGCGTTACATCTCGGTCTACCTCGCTATCCCCTTGTACAAGCGATCTTAGGTACCGGAAGTCGGAGCACAGTTGAGCTGCTCGGTTATAGACAAATGCGTGCACTGACTGGACAGGTCCACTCAATCTGGCTGGTTCTTTCCTCAAAAGACCATTTCAGACATCAGTCTACATGGTCTTCACATGATCGAACCAAGTTTTTGTCAGGACTTTAAAAGAGACTGTGACCTCTGAGTTTGTTTTGGCCTTCTCATCTAGTTAAAAAAAAATATGTTCGACATGTAAAAGCGTTTGTACAAACCAACTTACAGAAATAAAATCATTTATCATTTATCGGTATGGGTGTTCCAGCGAGAGCAATGGGCACGAAACTGGAGAGACCTCCAAAATCGCAGAACAAGTATTCTGTTTCAGTTCTGCTCAATTTCAAGCCAACACTTTCCAGTCTGTGCCATCACACCTCCAATCTGCTCCAAGACCTCTAGGCCACTCTCGGCAACCAGCATAATGTCATCAGCAAACAGCATACACCAGGACAGGACAGGACTGTTAAAAAGCATCCCTCATAAGTTTTAATTACACACCTGGCAAATAATAAACTGCATATTTTTTCCATCTCCAATAATGAATCAATTTCAACAAAACTGAAATATCGCATTACAACGAAACGTACTACTAACGGCGACCTAAAAAACAGAAGCTCAGCTGGAAGGTACGTCCACGCCGAACGGTGTCATGTCTAATGCATAGTAATGAACTTCAAAATTCGAAACCCGCATACACGTTGACCACAAAAGATACGAAACTGCACGGCCGTTGCCTCAGACATAGGAATATCTTACGGAGAGTTAGTTACTGGTATTTTCACTGCTTGTTATCCTGTAACAGATCGCGAGCCTTAATTGCTACAGTATAAAATGTGTAACTGTATCTTCAGTAAGTGTTAGCCTTATGCATTAGCAGATTTTTTTGTTTCACTAAAAGTAGCATAAAACAAACGATATGTGTTGGACCTTGTTGGAACGTTGTTGGTTATGTATTAAATATCACACACAATGAAATAAAAAATGAAATGAAATAAATGACCATATAAGGAATACAGTGCTGCACTCAAAAACACAAATCGCCGACGTTACTCAAAAAGCAGCCAAGCTGAAATGGGATTAGACCGGCCTCGTTTGCCGCATGTCGAACAAGCCATGGGCTAAAGCTTCCACAGTGTGGGTTCCTGAAATTGTACGGCGACATTGCGGCAGACCTAAACGAAGATGGTGAGACGAGCTTGACACCTATAGTAACGACTGGTGTTCACTTGCCCAAAACCGGGAGAAATGGAAAGAGGAATGGGAGGCCTTTGCCCTACAGTTGGACAATACAGGCTGAAAATAAATAAATAAATAATAATGAAATAACTTAACGAAAACTTAAAAACGTGACGGTCGCACCTTCGTGTAATGGTTCGACTCGATTCGTTTTATATCACACCGATAAGTGATTTTTACTTAGTGAAATTGTAATTATGTTCACACGGATGCAATGCAATGCAATTCAACCGATTTTCACATGGTTTTTTTAAGAAAATTCGTTCGCGATAACGCCTATCCACACAATTCAAAATACGTCGCGCCATCAGAAATGTTCTTGCGGTTTTTTTTAGCCCAGATTTCTTTCACGAAGTGTCTAAACTAAAATCTGCAATAACGAATTTGGTTTCCCAAAATCGATCTTATCTGTGATATCTAAAGATATATACATATAGGATTTGCATAGCATACCGGTATGTAAATTGAAACCTTTGCTTGTCCATCAGATATTTGCCTAGTTTCATCTCATCTTATACACTGGGGTCGCATTTCCGATTACAAGACCAAGGAGGCACCGTTCCAAAAATATCACATTTCTGAAAATCCTTCCTTACCTTGATGATTTAACGCGTTTACAAAATCTGTATGGTCCATTGAATTCATTTATCTAACTTAATTCTTTATTGTACACCAAAAACAATATTCAATACAATGTGATAATAAAGTACATGTACAAAGGCGAGCTTAACTCAATGTTGAGTTCTCTTACAGCAAACCCTAGAGAGTGACAGAGAATGATGACAAAAGAGGGTAGGATCCAGTGTACAATTTTGAAATAACATAATTATAATCATAAAAACGAATAAATATATATATATCTACTAACATTGCGTTGATAGGAAATGCTCTTTAATTTTCCTCTTGAAAACATCGAGAGAAGGGCTATCGCGTAGGGAGTGTGGGAGAGAATTCCAGAGGTGCACTGCAGTTACAGAGAAGGAGCCATCATAACGGCTAGAAGTGTGACGCGGAGTACGAAGTAGAAGCGAAGTGGCCGTGCGACAAGGTTTGCCCCTCGGGATGAGGTACTCAAACCGTTCGCGAAGGTATTGGGGAGAATTAGGATTATGCAGGATAGTATATAGAAGGGATAGGATATGGGTATCTCGTCGACGCCGAATCGGCAGCCACTTCAATCTGGTCCGAAATTCCGACACATGGTCGTACTTGCGGAGGCCAAAAATAAAGCGGATGCACAAGTTCTGCAATCGCTCGAGTTTGTTTAGGAGTACCTCCGTTGCATCTAGAAAACAGACATCCGCATAGTCTATGAGCGGTAGAAGAAGAGATTGAGCAAGAGTGACCTTAGTGTGAAATGGTAAGAATTTTTGGAGACGTTTAAGAGACTGAAAGGAGTAGAAGACCTTCTTACTCACATCAGCAATATGAACCTCCCAAGAGAGGTTAGTGTCTATATGGACGCCCAAGTTTTTCGCACTTTTGGAGTAATATATGGGCACTGAGTTATACTTTACTGGCGGCAGAGACTGGGGATCCAATAGATTGAGCATGTATCTGCCACCAATAATGAGCGCTTGAGATTTAGTTGGGTTTAGGAGGAGTCCAAAAGACTGAGTCCACCTGTTGATATTCTCAAGGTCATCATTGATGGCAGCCACAGACTCTGCGAGTTCACCCACTTTGAAATGGCGATATAACTGCAAGTCGTCTGCATAGAGATGAAAGTTAGAAGTTAGGACCTTAGTGATAACATTTTAAAAATTGAGAAGAGAAGAGGAGAGAGGACACCACCTTGAGGAACGCCCGCAGCCAAGTCACACCATTCAGAGGAATCCTCATCGGAACGAACAGACTGCGAGCGACCCCGGAGATAACATTTGAACCACTCAATTACCGGAGCAGAGACATTAAGGGAGGAAAGGATTCCTAAGAGAATGTCAAAGTCAACTGAGTTAAAAGCACTGCTGAAGTCCAGTAGAAACAATATAGTTAGACATTTATTTTGCATAGACAGTTGTATGTCATCAGATATTTTGACTAGAGTCGTAACGGTGCTATGGCCAGGTCTGAAACTAGATTGGTAAGGACTCAGCAGGCTATTACAGGATAAATAATAAGATAATTGCTTCTGAACAATACTCTCGAGGACTTTGGAGAGGATTGGGAGGATGGATATTGAACAGAAATGGGATGGTGAAGAAGGATTTGAAACTTTGGGAAGTGGTAGGACGTGAGCCCTCTTCCAAGCTGAAGGAAAGGAGTTGTTGAAAAGCGAAAAATTAACAATATGAGTTACGACAGGAACTATTTTACTCAAAATAGGTAGGAACATTTGCAGTTGAAGGCCATCGTCACCTACCGCCTTAGTGGAGATAGATTGGATACATTTCTTAATGTCTAGTTCAGCAATTGGGTGGAAAGAGAAAGAAGTATTTGCTGGCAATGGAAGATTAAAGACATCGTTAAGAGTGGCAGATTTAACATGGTCATCAAGGGTGATTGGGGACTTAGAAAAGTGAGCATTAAGTGCATTTAGGTCCATCTTATCAGAAGAACTCTTGCTAGAGGCTTTGCCAATACCGAGAGTCTTTAAAAATTGCCATACTTGTGTTGGGTTGAAGTTGTCAATTGAGCTGTGAATGTGGCGCCTTTTCGCATTCCTACACAAACGACTGCAGCGATTTCGCATCCCTTTATAAAAGTCCCAGTTTTCCTCAGTAGGCTGCTTCCTGTACAAGCGTTTGGCCTTGTCTCGCTTAGCCATCTGGTTTTTTATTTCTGGAGATAGCCATGGCGCAGGAAGGTGTTTGACTCTCACCTTTTTTAGGGGCGCGTGTGCCTCATATAAAACCAACAATCTCTTGGTGAAGATTGACACCATGGTGTCCATATCCTCGCAGGCCAACACAGGAGACCAGTCAATGCCACCCGCATCAGCTCTCAAACGCTCCAAATCAATGTTTTTAAAACTACGAAGATAAAGAAATTTGGCCTTGCGTTTAGGAGGTCGAATCTTATAGGAGATCTAACAGAATCTAACAGTTCTATTATAATGTGATGAAGAATAAATAAATAAATCTTCTAAGTATAGGTTAACATCTAACATTACACTATACTGTACTGATCTGTCCCCACAGGAATGTGCTGTAAATGAAGTTTTCCTTTGATGTTATGACTACAAACAACCAGACATTTCCTTTAACTTCAATAAACAGTTATGTCAGATAATGTAACTAATCATGCTACTGAATAAGCCGCACTATTAAGCCAAATAATACGTTTTATTTCGTACTTCCTCCCCAGGTCAACATTTTTATGTTTATGTACACATTAATAAAGTAAAACAAATTGCTGATGCTTTAAAACGCGCGCAGTAGTGAACTCCCGGTATTATCAGTAATTAAATTAGACTTGCAAAATGTCGACGTATACAATACTTATGTACGTTTACTTCCAAGCATTTATTTCCTTTAAGCACAGTGAAAATTTAACGTATTTCACGGAATATTGTTTCAAGTTTGTGCAAGCTCGAATTCATCAAGTTTCGGGTTTCCGAAACATTTTTGCTTTGAGCGCAACCTGAATGGAATTGTTTTCATCTCCAAAAGATGAGATTATTTTTTTTATTTTAGAGCGGTCTTTGTCCCTTTTCATCAAAGTGTTGAGGTTAATAAGATTTTAATATTGGATGGGAAGGTGTCAACTTTGTTACGTGCGGGTCATTCAGCCGATTGTATCGAGTTTACGAGCCAGCGAGCTCGTAAAGTAAGTATTGCTGACGGTTCAGCTATCAATAAACTTTATATTGTTAAAGTTGCAGCCGTTTTATAGAAAATGAACCACAAACCTTAGATTGCAAGACCGAACGTAATCTTGAATCAATATATGCAGTCCTGTTCAATCTTCACCTTTCTTTACATTAGCTGATAGAAGGAGAATCTTTGGAGTATCTATGATACTTACATAGCTATATATTGTTTGTATATTGTTCTAAGACGCAAACTGCTTACGTAACGGCAACCCTGGACACGGGAGCTCACACAAAACTTATAAGTTTAACCATTCATGCAGCCATAATCAATCATTCCTCGGTGAGAAACTTTACAGTTGGGAGCTTGATCTGCGTACACATTGTCTACTATAGACGTGTTATCTATCACCCCAAAACTATTTAGTTATAGAGTAATTTTTAGATGTATTTAATCTTTCAGTGCATTTTTATCTCCTTCTTCTATAATTTTATTGAAACTATTTGCAATGAATAGCCATGATTTGGAAAAAAACCGTTTTAATTCTTCTCCTTTCTTTTTAATTTCGCCGTATTCATAAAGTATAAATAAAACAAAAAGGGCAGCAATATTTCTGAGAAATACCTATTCTTTATTTGTCTTTATATTTATAAGGTTAGCCTCAATAATTTACTGTTTGCTTCTAACTACGTGTTCTCGTTCACTGCTAACATAAATAGAGTTATCACTTACTCCATATTTGTTCGGTCTACGTAAGACAACGCGTTTGGAGTTTGGCCAAAAGTGTGTACAGGCCCCTCGCCACGCTATAACTTCATAAACACAACCATGTTCCAGCCACTCCGCCCACCTACTGAGAATACTTGTGAAATAAGTTTCTAAAATTTCAGAAGGAATCATTTGCAAATACAATACTGTTTTCAAATTTCTAAATATCTCAGCACACAGAACAATCTGAAGTTAAGTAAAGAAAACTCTTTTAAATGAAAGTCAGGCAAAGCTAGGCTTTATAAAGTCAATAACCACTGTTATCTGTTCCATATCAATAAATTAGCTTCTAGTTTTCCTTTTGACTCTTCGTAAGTCTCTAACTAAACTCAACCTTAGTCTAAGCATCCAACTACAGCCTTGAGTTGCCCAACTAAAGATATCTGGATCTCAACTTTATGTTGATTGATATTTAGGGATTTCACCGCCGTCAGTGTGATGAATCTCTGAAACTAAAAAGGCAAATGCCTTTTTTGAAAAGCTTTAACATGTTTTGCATATCCCAATCATAATGTTGATCATAATCATGTTTTACGACTCCAGAACACGAAGACGAATAAGTTCCACATAAAACAGGCAACCGTTTTTCTAATCCCTTGAGGGATTAGAAAAACGGTTGCTTTTTGTTAGTTGGTATTTAATCAAAGGATGACACTTAACGATTGTCCGTCCAGAAACATTTAGGTAAACGTTAGTAGCAACAGACAATTTGAACCGTGCCGTAGTGGCTCCGTGCCAAACTTTGCGGCTACTTCCCCTGAGTTTTCGGAACCCCCAGTGTATTAACAGACGCTATCAATTGACCACTCAACTATTTTAACGACTAGGAGATACTTATCGAAACTTTACAAGAATTTCTAATAACTTAGAATATTTTAGCAGCAAGAATTTGGAAGTGTCCATCTTCGACTAGATGGTCACTCAAGAGAATTAGTACCAACTAATTCTCTTGAGTGCTTTTGAGAATTGGCCTTTGATTTATATTCAGTCTTTTTTTTACTTTAAATTCTTATTAGAAAAACTGGTCATCGTGTTTACTATCTATTTGTATCTACTTGGCGAAAAGGGGATCTCACGTCAGCCTCTTAACAAACAACTAACACCACTCCAGCGTTGTTTGGAAAATAACCATTCAAATAATTTATGAATAAAATTCACAATATGCTCCATTTGCATTCCTTCTCCTTACAGGTATGCCATCAAAAGTTGTTCCGGAGCCGTTCCAAGTTATCGGCACACATGCCAATATGGCAGCCTGAAAAATCGAAGGTACAGTCAAACTAGTTAATTCATGGCCTATTCAGCCGAAAATTCATTTGAAAACTTCAAAATATTGAAGGGAAGTTTATAGTGCACCTAGAGATTTTAAATAATACGAATGTTGTTTTAACAGGGTCGTGTAATTGTGTTTGTTTTACCAAATTGAAGTGTGGAAAAGGGAATTCCTCTTCTATACTTTTGGTTTTGTTGCAGTAGTTAATTAAGTTTTGAATTTGAAAATAACGCCAGCCATCGTGTGTTTTCTAAAAAACAAGGTTAACACAATATTTTATTTAATAATACATTTATGGACTTTGTATTATGTTGTTGTTGTATTGCAGTTTCAGACGAATATTTTTAAATTAAAGAAAAATGACAAATAGATTTTAAAATATCGTCATTTGATTGAGATTACACCAAGATCGTAAACTAATTATCAATGTTAACAGGAACCGGTTTTGGATCTTTGTTAAATAACCGTTCTAAACATACAATAGTGAACCATTGTTATCATAAATTGCATTTTAATGAGCTTATTCATAAAATTCAACAGACACATTTGAATGAGCAAACTACTGTAGTTCTTATTTATGGAAATAGCCTTAGTGTAACAAAAAGGGACATAGCTAATGGTATTGACAACCTACTTAAGTTAAGATTAGGCAAATTGATACTATGTGCATTGCCCTATTCTGACAAGTTACTTTTTCAGAAAAATGAATACATATCTAGTTTAAATAACTTGATGCATATTTTATCTTGTCGTCATAGTGACCGTTTAATGTTTTTTGACACCAACAATTTTGTTAGTGATTTTGTTTTGATTCGGGAACATATGTTTCTTCCCAAAAATAGCCGACATTTATTAGCTACATTGTTAGCTTTTAATATCCACGCAGTTATTGATAATTTAACTTAAACTAGGTTTAGTGATTTAACAGTATTATCCAGTTTTTCTGATAATACTAATGTAGACCCTTTAAACTATTAGAGCCGACAAAAGAGAAGACGAATACTAATATTTTACTATATCATCAAAATATAAATCGCTTCTCCGGCAAAATTTTAGTCGTGGAATTGTTAGTAGATAAATACCACATGGATATTCTATGTTTTTGTGAAACTTGGTTAAAACCAGATAGGATGTTGTTTAATATAAATAATTTTTCAGTTGCCAGCGCGTACAACAGATCCACAGTGGGTGGTGGTACCTTGATACTTTGTAACAGTCATCTCAAATATAAGGAAAGGAAGGATATCACTGCTTACTCTGTTGATCGCTTAAGTGAGGTAGCATTTGCAGAGGTCGAGAGGCATACTATCTTGTGTGTTTACAGACCACCAGCATCAAACTTGTCATTGTTTTTAATTTCAATGGAAGAATTATTATGTAAACTTTTCAGAGATAATAAATTTGTTTTTGTTTGTGGTGATTTAAATATAGATCTGTTAGTCAATTCACCTGAAAAATATAAGCTCATTTCATTGTTCAAATCATTCAACTTAAAATATTTATTTAATGAACCTACAAGAATAACAGAAACTTCAGCTTCGTGCGTAGATAATGTATTCACTAATTGTAAAGTAAAAGATTCGTTTGTTTTTGAATTAGTGGCGTTAGGTCAGACCATACTGGTCAAATAGTATCTTTTGAGTCGGATATAAAATTAAACCTAGTTAAATCAATTCTATTAAGACCTCTTACTAAAAATAAATTACTAAAAATAAACCTTTGTAACGCCAGTTTTGATTCAAAAGACCCCAATATAAATTACGGCACGTTGTTTTCTACAGTTTGCCATGAATTCAATAAAACGTGTCCTGTAAAAACAGTTAAAGTCAATAATTCCAAATCAAAATTTAGTGAATGGGCCACTGTGGGCATAAGAAAAAGCCGAGATATCTTATATAATTTATAATACGAAAAATCTTTGACTTCCAATAAAGTTTTTCACACTTATGTTAGAAACTATTCCATAATATTTAAAAGAGTCTGCGCTCAAGAAAAATCTCAAACAATAATTGATAAAATTGGTGTTTCAAATAATAAAATAAAAACTGTGTGGCAAGTAATTAATAGAGAAACTGGAAAGACACAACAACGCGATCAGAATGAGTTGTCTTTGAAAATAAATAATCAAACCATTTCTGATAAGCAAGAAGTCGCTGAGACATTAGAAAAGTTCTTTTCCAACATTTCTTTAGAGGTTACGAAGTCTCTTCCCCCCTCATTTAAATTAGCTGAAGCTCTTCTTAAAGAAAACTTTACCAAAGACATACCAACCTTTAAATTTAAACTAATATGTATTGATACAATTAAAAATGTGTTCAAAAGTCTCAATATAAAAAATACTTATGGGGGATATCCGTTAGGGTTCTTGAAGATATTATTGACTCAATTGCTCTTGTCCTAACAAGCATATTCAATCAATGTTTTGGACAGCGGCCTGACTTAATAAAACACAGCAAAGTAGTACCAATTTTCAAATCAGGTTGTAAGTGTGATCCCTCTAATTATAGACCTATATCCGTGCTTCCAGCATTGAGTAAAATCTATGAAAAAATCATGCTGGATCAGATGTTGTCTCACTTCAATTCAAATGGGATCCTGCATAGTCAGCAGTTTGGTTTCACGAAAGGTAGGTCGACAACGGACGCGGGAGTAAAACTCATCAGTCACATTTTGGAATCTTGGGAGAAGTCCCAGGATGCCATTGGCATTTTCTGTGATCTCTCAAAAGCGTTCGACTGGGTCGACCACAACACACTGATCTGTAAATTACACCACTACGGAATTCGAGGACAAGCTGCTGATCTTGTGCTTTCATATTTATCAAACAGACAGCAAAAAGTGAATGTTAATGGGGTGACGTCCTCCGGGTCTCTGGTCAAGATGGGCGTGCCCCAAGGTTCAATTCTCGGCCCTTTCCTTTTTCTTGTTTACATTAATGATCTCTCTTTTATGATGGCCAAATTATCGGATATAATTCTATTTGCTGATGATACTTCGCTAATTTTTAAAATAGATAGGAAAGATACGGATGTCTTACATGTCAATAACTGATGTAGCCACAGCTAGGTTAGTATATTATGCTTATTTCCACAGTATTATGTCTTATGGCATTCTGCAGTGGGGATCAGCAGTAGATGTTGACTCAATTTTCATCAACAAAAGAGGTCAATCCACGCGATCTATAAAATGGGTCCTCGCGAGTCCCTTAGAGAAAAAATTAAAGAAATCGATATACTGACTCTACCTTCACTTTATATTTTGGAATGTATTTTGTACGTCTGCAAAAATCGAGGGCTTTTCTAAACTAGAAGTGACTTACATAATTTAAATACACGCAGTAAGCACGAAATTGTAATACCCACATTCAGATTAACAAAAACTAGCAAGTCTTTTCATATAAACAGTATACGCTTTTATAACAAGTTGCCAAAGTCAGTTATAGAACTGACCAATGGAAAGTTCAAAAACTACATCAAACGTGTCCTTATTAAAAAAGCATATTATAAAATCAAGGACTACGTTGAAGATAAAAAAAAATCTGCTCCTTCTGCGCATGTGGCTTCCCTGGTAACTCATAAACGGCACAAATATGTCTCTAACTATTCTCAATCTCATTAATTCTTTGTTTTTTTTCCTTCTTTTAATTAGTCTGTTTACAATGGTTTTCAATCATCTTCATAGCCCTTTGCTAAGAATAGTTACAGCACTGATAACAACATTTGTGCCACATGTTAGATTAAGTTTTTTTTTTATTTTACTTTTGTATAGATTCCTTTACCGATTGATAACTGTTTTGTAAATGTGTGAACATTGTAGGCCTTCTGCCTTCAATGTTCACACATTTACAAAACAGTTGCTTGTTAACTTTTTAACTCGTTTTATTTTTTGTTGTTTATATAATATGTAATCTTTTTTTTTTAATGTTTTTCTTACGACTTATTGTCGGGCCTACGTTGTCCCCACATATCTAAGTACTAATGCTGTAACAAGGAAATATTGTAAAACCAAACCATTTTTTAAAAGAGCAACCATGGAGTTTCTTGCCGGTTCTTCTCCATAGGAAACGACCAAACCGAACCGTGCACCTTTTGTCGACGTTTTATAAGTGCCCATGTAGGCCTATGACTTAATGTCCTTTAACCCCTAGATGGGGCAGAGGGCGTCCACAGATGTCCTCCATCGTGATCGGTCTTGAGCTTCACGCATCACCTCGCTCCATGTCATTCCGATGCTCGTCGCTTCTGCCAACACGGTGCGACGCCAGGTTTGACGGGGACGGCCACGCTTTCGTTTCCCATGGGGATTCCAGTCAAAAGCTTGTTTGGGTATGTGATCGGGACCCCTTCGGAGCGTGTGGCCAATCCATCTCCACTTGCGACGCTTGATCTTGCGGTCGATCGGGCTCTCGTGGCATTTCTCAAACAGCTCTACATTGGAGATGGTCTCGGGCCAGTAAACTCCAAGAATGCGACGAAGACAGCGGTTGACGAAGACTTGTATTTGGCGTGAGATGTCTTTTGTGACCTTCCACGTCTCGTAGCACGGATTTGACATTGAACCCGAAGATTTTGAGTTTAATCCTTCGGGTCAGTTTCCGCGATTGCAAAACAGGTCTCAGCTGCGCGAAGGTTGCTCGTGCTTTGGCGATCCGTGAAGCGATGTCCTCTTCAGTTCCCCCAGTCTCTGACACGACACTCTCGAGGTACGTAAATTTGTGGACGCGTTCCATTGCCTCTGTGCCAATCAGCAACGGTGATTGGCATAGAGGTGAAGGTAGTTGTTCTTCACACCAGTTCTCATTTCCTGGGTCTTCCGAATGTTTATTTTGAGCCCCGTTTTTGCCGCTTCCTGACGTAGATCTTTTAGCTTTGCTTGCATATCGGCGTGGGTATGACTCAGCAGGCATAGGTCATCGGCGTAATCTAAGTCTTCCAAGACGTTGGATAATCCTCACTCTATGCCGCGGCGCCTATTATCGTAGATGCGAAGCATAATGCCATCAAGAACGACTAGGAAAAGGAGCGGCGGCAGGAAGCAGCCTTGGCGGACACCCGCGTGCACTGTTACGTCATCCGATATGAGGCCGTTATGAGTAACCTTACAGGAATATTTCTTGTAAATACTCTGCAACAGACGGACTATTTTTGGCGGCACTCCAATTTCCAGTAGGCGAGACCAGGTACTAGACCACTTCGTCGTATCAAAGGTTTTTTCGAAGTCTACAAAGGTTAGATAAATCTTCCTCTGCCACTCTGATGCCTGTTCCAGTATGATATGGAGAGTGTTGATCTGGTCCGTACAAGAGCGGTTCGAGCGAAAACCAGTCTGTTCCTTGCGTAGAAGAGGATCCACGGCCTTCGACAATCTGTCCAGGATGATCTTGCAATAAACCTAAGAGGGAATCGAGAGCAACGTTATACATCTCCAGTTATCGCACTGGCTATGATCACCTTTCTTAGGAACAGTTATAAGAAGATATTTGTTCCATTCGTCTGGTAGTTCTTCGGCGATCCTTTTCTTTTTAATGAGCGGCGTCAGGACGTCGACTGCGGTGGGTAAGTCGGCTTGAAGCATTTCTGTAGTTATCAGTTCGAGTCCTGGTCCTTTGCCTGTCTTCAAAGATCGGATTGCCTCCGCAACTTCAGAGGCTGATGGTGGTTCCATGTTAATGTTGAGAAGCTGGGAGGGTGGAGAACTGACTTGCAGCGCGTCAGGCGCCGATGTAGCTGACAGACGGAAGACCTCTTCAAAGTGTTCACGCCAGCGAAGTAGCTGCCCTTCTGACGTCACAATGAGCTGACCATCTTTGGACTTCAGCGGCTTCTTCCTCGACTTGCTGTTACCTGCCAAGATTTTGGTAGCATTGTACAACTCTTTCAAGTTGCCAGAGTTTGCAGCTTGTTGAGCACGATCAGCAATACCGTCAGCCCACCGTCTCCTATCTTTGCGGGTACTGCGATAGATTTCCTTGCGTTTCTGACGGAATTGCGTGTTAAAGTCTGCTCGTATGGCGTCGTTATGGGTCTCAAGCAGTCTCAGATGAAGATTCCTTCTATCTTCGATCAGGTTCCACGTGCGTTGTGACATCCAGTCCTTCCGAGAATGAGTCGATTTGTGCCCTAGAACGACGGAGCTGGTCTTTGTATAGGCCACTTAGATGCGGTTCCACTCCTCGTCTAATGAGTCCGTAGCAGCATCGAGTACAGAAAAGTGATTGCGCAATCTACTTGAAAAGTTTTACGCGTGTCTGAGTCGTACAGTTTGCTCACCTCGAACCTTCTTCCAATCTTGCCAGGTCCTCCAGCCGCACGGGCAACTGCAACCTTGAGCCGGACTTCAGCAACTACCAGATGGTGGTCGCTATCAATATCGGCGCCCCTGTGGTTGCGGACATCGAGCAGTGAAAACCACCATTTGGAACTAATGGCAAGGTGGTCAATTTGGTTCTTGGTGACCCCATCGGGTGAGTTCCACGTGTACTTATGGTGGTCGCCATGAATGAATAATGTTCCTCCGATGGTAAGGTCGTGGTTCTGACAAAACTCGATGAATCGCTCCCCATTCTCGTTGCACACTCCAAGTCCGGGCGGCATATGCCGCTCGCGGTTAGTGTTAACACTCCCAACCTTAGCATTCAGGTCCCCCATGACGATGACGATATCTTGCTTTTTTATGCTCCTAAGGGTGGCGTTGAGGGCATTGTAGGAGTCGTCCTTGGTATCCTCTGTTGATGTATTGATTGGGGCGTAGCACTGGATAATGGAGATCTTCCGGGCTCTTGAGTTGAAACGGGCACACATAAGCCGGTCTGAGATCGGTTTCCAGTCCAAGAGGCTATTCTTAGCTGCATTAGAAAGGAGGAGTCCCACGCCATACTCGCGCACATCTGCCTCATTTACTTTACCTGAATACAGCAAAGTCAAGCCCCCGGACGTTCTCAGCTCACCAAAACCGTTTTCCTCACTTCGCTCAGACCGAGTATCTGAAGGTTGTAGCTAAGCATTACTGCTTCTGTTTGGGCTAGTCGGCTGTCATCGCTAAGCGTGCGTACGTTCCAAAAGGCAATTCGTGTCCGTTTTTTATGCCAAAAGTCGTCGTTGAAAGATCGATCCGGTTTCTAACTGTTTCGGTTTCAGGAATCAATTAATTATTGTCGGGCAAGCGGGTGATTAGCCCACTGTGCCTTAATACGATAGCGGGGCTGCCGCCTTAGAGCCTTCGGATGTGCTCGGTTTTATTTCGGGTATCCTCCCTAGTGAGACGATTCTGTTTTAAGGCGCAGAATATTCGCCCTTCGCCCTGCATCCGTTAGCTCAGCTGCAACTCGAGGTGGCGGACGCGCGGCGGCGCGGTTGCAGCAGGTCCCAGGGAGAACGACGGGGACGTGGATGACTCAGACTGACTAGGGCTCCGCTTTATACGGTACTCCGCCACGAGTAAAGCATAAGTTTTTTTTGTCATTTTATAGGTAATGCTGTTCTCACCAACAGCGATTCCCACCAAAACATACCCTAGCTTCTCTCCCCTTTATTTCCTCTTTTTTATTTCATGTAGGCCTATATGAAATAAAAATAAAAAATAAAAATTAATTGAATTGAACAATTTTCTGCTAAAGAAATGTAATGTTAATTTTAGTTCAAGCAAAATTCAATTAAATTCTATTAGAATGTCTGTACTAAATTACACTTAAGACAATTCAGGAATCAAACTGGTCGATAGTATTTAAGATATTAGTATGCATGCCTTCACTCTCATGTCGTCATGTGTCACCAAACATTGTACTGAGCATATATTAGATATCATTAATTAGTGATAAATCTTCTCCATTGTTTTGTTTAGGATCCGATCAAATATCAGTATTGTAGTGAATTTTCCTTCTTTGATGTTCTTTTGAACCAGACGGTAAAATAAGGAAAATCTGTCAAGATAACGGTTGACAATGATAGGTTTATCTTTTGTTTCATTCAAAGATATTTTAAAAGATTTTAGTTATTTTATTCTTAGTTCGAGTATCAGAAACAAACAATACCATAGTCTTTTGTGCACTTTTATTTTTCAACAACTGTTATCTGCGTTACCTAAGGAGACTAATGTTTTTGAAGTAAAGATTACTTACAAAAATTAGTACAAATAACCTTGCGTAATGTGAGAGAAAATGTCAGAAGTAGGGCATGTAATATCGGAAGTTTTTCAATTCCGATATTGATTTCTGATATTAGATCTCAATATCGGAATTCCGATATTAATATCGGAATTGCGCACTTCTGTTAAATATCGCATTTTTTTGTTAATTGCTCAAATTCGGTATAAGGTTGGATTAAACATAAAAAACAAAAATATTTTATTGGAGACTCAAAGGTCCATAGTTTTGTTAGTATTACAATTTACTTAAAAACTATGACAAAAAAACACAATAAAAAAAAACGTTCATGCCGCGACCTATTAGGATTTTCTATTGTCTCTCTAATCAACAATGACTCGGTAATTGGGCGCTTATTTGCCGAAACTGCACATTTGTTCTCAATAAAGAATATAAGTCATGTCTTTCTGACAAAGGATAATGCTAAAAAAATCAGAAAATAAATCTTTATCGATAAAATTGAAAATAGTACCGGTAAGTGTAGTGAGTAATAATGATTAATAAATCTAGTATAAGTATCAGTCAATGTGGCGACGCCTTCTGGGGTAGGCCTATGATCAATAGTGGATATCTTTTGGCTGAAATGATGATGATGATGAGAGACAATGAAGTCAAGTAGTGTAAGTTGATTTATATAACAGATTGCTGATCGGATAGACTAATTTGTTGTATTCAATAAGCTTAATATTTTTCATTCTTCTGCTTAGAAGAATGAAAAATATTAAGCTTTACTTTATTGAGGTTTCCAAGCAAGTAACAGGGCCAGAATTTGTATAGAGCTGTGCCCTAACAAAAATATTTATGTACATTGACATACAGTACGTCGTATTAAAGCTTAGAGGTATAGCTTTACAATATTTTAAGTTTTATGATCATAGAAGAAGCGAGAGACATTCTAAAAAGGAAACAAAAAAAAAATGCCTAATCATTTTGAATAGCAATGATGTCGTTAGGTGGCACGTGTGATAGTTGACAGTGACAGTTGACAATGACAGTTGACAATGATAGTAACATATGAGTAATTGAGCGCCTTTCAGAATTTATGAAAATAGAAAATGTATGAAACACTCTCACTGCCGGTGTTCCAAGCATTTTCATAGAATTACGTTTCGACAGTCGGCTAGTGAAGAAACAGTCTAAAATCAAAATACTAATAACGTAATCACATTGATATAAGTAGGAAATAGTCTGTCCTTGGAAATATCTTGTTAGGGCAGGCAGTAAAAGCGAAGTAGAGCTCGTTTTTCACTTATATTACTGGGATATTATGACTATTATGAATCCTCATAGCGACTGAGCAAAAAATATACAATTGGATATGCAACAAAACACTAAAATAGAACTGTAACTAACAACTAAAATAGAACTGTAACTAGTAACTGTCTTTATCTGTATTTTGTAACTGCGGTGTTAAAGATGTTACAATATGCCTTCGCATTCGAGTAGTAGCCACACTACAATTCAGGCCCCTTGACATGATGAAATCGTGACTCGTGAGCGTCCGAATCCAAATGGTAAACAAACAAGACCAGTAAGCACAGCACTAATATTCATTACCACAGTAACATTACAGTAACTCATTTTTATATATTCTTTGTACTATTACATCTGGAAAGCATATTTAGTTACCACTGAGCTATACGTAACGTTACAGTTCCCTCTTAGAATTGAGTCCCTCCTTGACTTGGGAGTTCCCTCTTAGAGACTTGAGTCCTCCTCGTCTTTGAGTTTCTCTTGTCTAAATAAATACTTTCTTAAAGGGTTTTTAAACAGGTGCGGCTATCGACACTTATTAAAAATAAATAAGCCGTCGTTATATCTTAATAAATATTTCCTTGTGGAGTATGCGTCATGGAATGTGAACTATATCCCCTAACGCGTGATTGAATGAGAGTGTTTGACGAAAGTATGAAAGATGTTGTGTGATAGAGCAAGGATTATATTTAAACGTCAAAATTTTCGTCTAGTTGAAAATTTTTCTGGGGTCATCGGGGAAATGTGGTATGCAAATCATCATCATCATCATGCAGTGTGGTATGTGGGCACATCTAATTACGATTTTATAACACTTTGCATACCATCTTCACATCTTTTGATATTGTATCAATTTGTGTAAATATTCTTTGTACTATTACATCTGGAAAGCATATTTAGTTACCACTAAGCTATACGTAACGTTACAGATTTCGATATTGGATCACTCAATATTTGAATTGAATATCAGTAATTTTGGTCCGAGATTCCGATATTACGAGATTCTGAGATTCCGATATTCATGCCTTAGTCAGAAGTAATCGCAAGGTCATGTGTACTTACTGATCGAATATAGCTTATTCCGAGAAAACGATTTACTGATCAAATTGATTTATCGGTTATATCTGCAGTAGTAATGCTCAAAGTGCTCGTCCATTTGAATAACAGGAAGCACATGGCCCGCCGCCGGATGTTGCCACGATGCGGGATAACTTCTGGTTCCGGGGTCCGTGCCGGCTAGTGACATATTAGTATAGGTATGTCGTGAGCCGCATTGTGAGGACGTGATATACGTGGAACATGTCTTTGTAATAATCTGTTTAGTATGTTATTATTTTAATTTGTTGCTTGTTAAACTTTACTTGCGGGCGACTTATGGGGACTGTTATTGACGTTCGAGAAAGTGCTGCCCTAGTTTGAGCAAATGATTTTTGATTGTATGTTTGTACGCATTTTTAGCCACTTTGGACTAACTGTCTCAAAACGGTAACGGAAAACGTCGTGAGAAAACCGGCATGTCCTCAAACCAAAAATTCGAAGATATGTGACATCTCTCTGTTCTCATCTTTGGGACGGATCTACCAAATACCAGCTTGATGCACTAGAGTCGATCGAAAAGCGAGCCAAGAAGCTCAACGGCAATGAGACACTGGTCGAGTTACAGCGTAATCTATTTGTCATTTTTCTTTAATTTAAAAATATTCCTCTGAAACCGAAATAAGCCGTCGTGTGTTGTTTTCCACACATAAAACAAACACAATTACACGATCCTGTTAACATAATATTCATATTATTTAAAATGTCTAGGTGCACTATAAACTTCCCTTTAATATTTTGAAGTTTTTAAATGAATTTTCGGCTGAATAGGCCATGAATTAACTAGTTTGACTGTACCTTCGATTTCTCAGGCTGCCATATTGGCATGTGTGCCGATAACTTGGAACGGCTCCGGAACAAGTTTTGATGGCACACCCGTGAGTAAGAAGGAATGCAAATGGAGCATATTGTGAAGTTTATTCATAAATTGTTTAAATGGTTATTTTCCAAACATCACTGGAATGGTTTTAGTTGTTTGTTAAGAGGCTGACGCGAGTTCCCCTTTTTACCGAGTAGATATCGTTAAAAACTAAGAAGCTCTCTATTCGTTTTTTTTTTTTTTTTGTTATGAGCTCTCGTTTGACCACTATCGCGCCTGATGTTAAGTGATGATGTGGTCGAAGGTCAATCAGCACTGGGCCCGTGTTGTCGCATGTCAAATTTTTTGTTCTAGGTCTTCTCGGTTACTTGCGATGTTTTCTTTCATCGATTTGAAAGCAGATTACGTTGATAATGTCACAAATATTTATTCGCTCTGATTTGAATTCAATTTTGCCAGCCTCACCTCTGCATAAGATTATCATGCTTCACATCGGCTTTGATAAAAGTTAACGAACTTTGAATGTACGTCTACCTTTAAGGTCTGGTTAACCAAACGAAATGTTACCAAAAAAAATCTGCATTAACCATAGCAATCCTAACCTTATGTGCAAGAAGCAAGTTGCATTTTTCCTGAAACAGCCGGAACAATATTATCATTCCGTGTTTTCAACGGTTGCTATTGTGGCTCATCGGAGATAAAAAAGTCGTTTTAAGCTGTAAATATTATGTTTTACATTAGGGAAATGCTTCGGTGTTTTTCGCCATGTCTTTTCATTTTAGTTCAGCAAATAAATCCAGGAACAGCTCCTGGATTTTTTTGCTGAACTTGAATATTTTTTTAATAGTAGAGATACGGCAGTCTGAACTTTTGCTTATACACGTTTTCCTTACAAATCACAGCATTTTTAATGTCGGCAGATAACCGCCTCCGAAGATAGCCGACCGCGTGATGAGCTCGTTTCAGTCTAGTATGACCTATTAACATGACATTGCGAGTAACTAAAAGATGGCATAAGAAAAACGTGCAGTACACCCTGTCTTTATTGTTTAAGTTGATATAAACTGCTCTTTACTTTTCATTCATCATGAGAAAGTTGTTCATACATAACACAGCTGTATTTCGTGCAGGTAAGAGGCTAATATATTTTATAAAACAACATTGCAGTGATAAGCTTCTACATTCGGCAGCTAAGCCTCAGTGAAAGGCTCTTACTTCACTAATTCTCGTACGGAAAGGACGGATTAGGTTTACTCAAGAGCCAAGAACACATGTTATGTTTCATACATTACTTTATACTAGTGTTCTTGTCTGTATTTAAGTCGGAAATCATCCCAAGGAAATTTACTACCGGCTTAAAAAGCCTATGTCCTAATGCAGAACATGGTCTACCTGTGTGCTAAGTTTCATTTTAATCGGTTCAGCCGTTAAGACGTGAAAAGTTGACAAACAGAAAAACAGTGATAATATTAGTATGGATAAATTAGATAGAAGGATCTTTTATCAAACAGATAAGCTGCATAACTAGTACAAAAAAAAAACTGATGGAATGGGGACGGAACAGAGAACATTCAGTTAAGATAAAATCCACTTGGAATTGATAATTTGATCATAAATATTTCAATAATTCGTTGATATGTGCATTCGTTAATTTTCAATCAACGATGGTTTTTGATTAATTTTTCGATCATATGGCCAGCCAAACATTCTCTTTGGTGGGGACCAGACTGGCCCTGTAGGTGCCGTGATAAGGCAATATTTAATCGCAAAATTAATTCAGTAAGTATTTTGGTTAATAAAAAATTTTCCCTTGCGGCCTTAGTTACTATGTCTCTCTCCAGAGAGAGAAACAAAAATATAGTATAAGCTAATGAATGGACGATTTTTTTACGCCCAATGACACCTGCCCTTTTCATACGCGTTCGTAGATTTTTTAAATTTTTATTTAGGTGTATATATAGGTACTTATAAGTTTATATAGTAGTGTTTGTATATATGTTAATAGGCTAATTAAATCTTGCTTCAAAATCATCATAAATATTACCAATTGTTTGGATGTTCAACCATTTTATAATAAAATCAGTAGAGAGTATAAAAATATCCTCTTTTGTTTTTTTTAGTTAGATTTTGAACATTATAAGCATTTATACCCAAACTACCAGGAGGCTAGAATCATTAGGAAGTATTTGCGGGCCTAGAATCATAACCGGCAGAGACTAACGGAGTTCCAGGCAGCCACTAATGGTACCTGCGAAAAATATCGATAGATGCGGTATGTCTCAGGTGCCATTGACTTAGGTGCCGCTAAGCGGTTGCCCAATGTTGAATACATCCTTGACCTCCGCAACCCAGTAATCGGGTAAAGCAATACCCCTAGGTAGAGACTAGATTACTGTATTTTGGGGTTCTGTCCACCCGTTATGAGTCTAGTTAAATCGGTTTCTGAAGTTTCATAGTTGCACAATACTAAAAAAAAATGTATTTATGTTATTAATTTGTTTTATCATTTGACATTGTTTGTTATGTATTGTTCAATCGTATCAGTGATAACGATTGGTCTGGACCCGGACACGCAAATCGCCTTAATGAATCAAAATATATAGAATTTGCCAGATAATGTCGACCTAGTTAAATTGTTTTCATTTCGTAGGAAATGTAATCCTGTTTGATCGAATTTCCGGAATAAAGTCCTATACTTTTAGGATGGCTTACAATGTTAACTAAATACTTACTTAGAGGTAGTTCAAGATAGCTTACAAATAATTTATAATTCAATTTAGTCTGTCAGATTGCTGTTCAATACGATTTTTCCGGACAATCCCACCACACTATTCCCAAACCACTGGAACTCCTGAAAGCCAGAATCAACAGTGGCAACCACAAGAAAAGCGCCGAGGCAATGAAGCTCGACGAAGTACCGGAGAATGAATTTAACTGTCTTGGATCCCGCAACGAAATTAATCAGAAAAGAATAAAGGAGGAGTAGGAAAAAAGAAAGAATCCACTTCTCTCCATATCAAGTAGAAAACAAAACAAAAAAGGCCAATAGGCACAGTTAGGCAGGCATAGTTCAATACGATAGGCGTTTGTTGATTAAAAGTTGAATATACTAGCTTATTACAGCGGTCTTGCTCATAGTACGGGAAAAAGGACTGTTTATGTGTTTACACACACAAACAATACATTTTTCAGTATACAAGTAGACTAGCACTTTCAACGAGAGTGTAGTTGTCAATCTCTAAAAAACTTCGTAATCGGTAAAGAAACGATTACGTTTTTTTTTTAATACAATCAAGTAAATAGTATAAACAATTATATGCATAACAATTTAGGCAGAATTTATAGAACGGCTCATGCTTAGAACTTTTTAAATTAATTTAATGTTGCCTTCAATTATATGACTTATTATTAGTACCAGTTATGAGATTACCTAATATCAATTTATTAGGTCACATAATATCAGGCCTATATTAATTTCTCGAAAGGTTAATCAGAGAGGGACATGGTATAGTCAAGAAAGTTAATTCATGACCCATTCGGCCGATAATTCGTTTGAAAACTTCAAAAAAATAAAGTTTTTTTTGTGATACTGCACATGGTGCACATAATACGTTTTAAATAATATTTAAAACTGTGTCAGTTCATAGGGTCGTACAAATTTGATCATTGTGCTCATTGGAACATAGTATTATTGAATTAAAAACTATTTTTAGATAAAGCAGAAACAACAATTTAGTAAAATTAAACTTTATAAGTACGATCTATTTCAGTTACAAAAGCTTATTTTTAAATTAAAAGAAAAAAAATAAACCTCAAGTTAATGACAATGAAAGCGATTCATCGACAACATGTTTTTTGCTTAGGTAACAAATATTTCAACGAAGTTCGACCTAATTGTATTAGAATGTCATTAATAAAATACGCTTATGATGAGTCATGAAACAATATTGGAGACTCTACATCCACATTCCACCAGTTGTCTGAGTCCAATGTAATAGGGGCCGAGCCAATTCCCATCAACCGGACGCAAGTTCAGACTCCAGCCTGCTATTGAGAAATTCCAGATCCAAAAACTGTAGAACACACACGAAAATTTAACACGGGAGCATGAACTCAGCAGTACCGCTTACGACCACAAAACCAACGAATCAGTTACTTTATTCGACCACACTAAGCTAATAAACATATAGAGCTAATTTCAAAACTACCTAGTTTCAAAGCACGCCTTTATGAACCGTCTCCAATTTAGTTTTACCCGTCGAAGAGCCGTTAACTTTAATTCATAATACATTCCTAATCTAACACATGATACGTACCTACTGTGGCACACACATCCAGACTGGCAATTATACCCGAATACGATATGTTGCGGTAAAATCCAATTTACTTCCTCGCATTCTTGAAATTTAATCTCGCACTTCGTAAAATAGTAACAGTACTACTTTCGTTCCTATATGTAGGCAGAGTAGCTCGGTATTACTTAATATGTTACCAGAATACGTATATTTTTATTTTTATTAGCTATGTACGATATACGTACATAGCTTTTTAAAAATCCAACTGCCTAATATAATTAAAAATGTGAAAGTTAGTGAAAAAATTCGTTATTACTCGTAAATAAGTACTTTAAATCATAAAAAATCTAAACATATCGACTCGAAGAGTGCCTCAGATGCAGTTCATCCTTTTGATAAAACATAACTTATTTTAGACTTTATCCTAGATAGAATTGGCAATTCTTATTATTTGGAATTGCGGTATAAGTATAATTACGAGACTGCAAGCAATGCAACACTTTTGGCGAATGACTTAAATGAGTGGCACAGAAAACTCGCGCATCAAAACTTTACTTACGTAAAAGATATTCTGCAAAAACATAATGTCAATGTTAAACAAACCACTAAACCTGAGTATGAGAGTTGTTTAGCTGGGAAGATACATCGATTACCAAAATTCAGCAAAAGTGAGAACGTGAGTACAAGGACCTGCGAGCTAATTCATGCGGATACTTGCAGCCCAATGGAAGAAGCGTCTGTTGGAGGGGCGAAATACTTTGTCATACTAAAGGACGACCATTCGAATTACAGAAGTGTGTAGGTACTTTGTTAAAACAAAATATGAGATAAAGTACTGCATTGAGAACTTCATTAATAAGGCCGAAAACATAACAGGAATTAGAGTGAAATTGTTTAGTAGTTACAAGGGTTTAGAATTCTTACACAAATAAGTGAAATACCTGTTTTCAAAACGTGGGATAACACACCAAACAACTGCAACTGCGTATAAGGATACGCCGGAACAGAACGGAAAGGCTGAGAAAGAAAATAGAACATTGGTGGAAGCAGTACGGACAATGTTACATGAAGAAAACTTTCCAAAGAAACTGTGGGCGGAAGCAATTAATACAGCAGTATTTGTCTTAAATAGAACTGGGAAAAGTCATCAAAATGGAAGGTCACCATTTGAAGTATGGTCAAACAAAAAGTTTGACATTCACCAGTTGAAAGTCTTTGGCACGGAAGTGTATGCTCACATTCCAAAGGAACGTAGGAGAAAATGGGACAAGAAAGGTGAAAAAGGGCTGATGGTGGGTTATGAAGAAAATGTGAAGGGGTATAGAATTTATTTTCCAGAAAGAAACACAGTGGAGACAAAGAGAGATGTTGTATTCCTAAACCGAGATGGTAAGGAGAAGAAACTTCAAGTGAAGGAAGGCAAAGAAAAGGAACATCAATAAACCTGGAAGAAAAACCTGTGGTAGATAGTATCCCTGAGACAGAACTTAACCCTGTGAATGAGCTAACTACAAAACTAGATGAAACAATGGAGGTGACTCATACAAGTAGTGTTGAAGAGGATAGATCAGAACATGACTGTGACAGTAAGTACTTACCATGCAGTGATGAGGAATTTCTATTGGATGAAAGTGATTTACCCATAGATAAAAGAAACAAGTGGCTAAATGCAATAATGTGCAGTGGGATGAGAGTGAGTGTGAACCAGCTACATATACTGAGGTTATGAACAGAAGTGATGCAATTAAGTGGAGTAAAGCTTGTGCTAGGGAACTACAGACTCTTAGGGACAATGACACTTGGGATTTTTGTGATGTACCAGTAAACAGGAAAACAGTTAGCAGTAAGTGGGTCTTTAAGATAAAAAATGTAAACAATGATTTACTTGTTCCCCGAGGGTTTGAACAACAGGAGTAATTTGATTTGTGTGATATTTATGCTCAAGTCGCAAAGTTGTCCACATTTATTTTATACTATCTGTAGCAGTAGCAACCAAATTAAATGTGCCTATTTATCAAATGGACGTTACGGCCTTTTTATATGGGGAGATATAAGAAGAAGTGTATGTTAGTTTACCTAAAGGGGCTTATTAAGAAAATAATAATACAGTTAAGGTAAAAAAATCTTTATATGGTTTGAAAAGTTCTCCTAAGGGTTGGAATCAAAAATTAAAATAGTAATTTAATGTAACAAAAGAAGGTTTTGCGAGATCAAATAGTGACTCATGTTTGTATACAAAGTATAATGCCACAGACAAAATCTTTGTATTAATTTCTGTCGATGATTTGTTAATTTCTGGCACAAATGAACAGGAAATTATAAAACTAAAAAATGTATTGAATAAGGAATTTAAGATGAAGGATCTGGGGTTAATTTCAGATTTTTTAAGAATAGATGTTAAACAAAATTTTCAAACCGGTACAACTATTTTGTCACAAAGAAATAATTTGGCAAATGTATTAAAAAGGTTTCATATGGAAAATTGTAAGCCTATGATGACCCCTATGGATAAAATTTTTAACAGTAAGATTCTTGATTCTTATGTAAAATACAAAAAGTTTGAAGAAACTTGTAGAGATATAATTGGCTGTCTTATGTATGCTGTCTCAGGCACTAGGCCTGACCTTTGTTTTGCCATTTCTATGTTAAGTAGATTCCAAAATTCGGCCAAAAGTGAATTATTGAGTGCGCTTAAGAGAGTATTGCGTTATGAAAAGTATACTATTGATTATAATTTAACATACAAATAATAATGATGTAATGATATAGGTGAAGACAAATGTGATACAGATGATACATACATATTGCAAGGGTTTTGTGATGCTGATTGGGCAGGTGACCAAAGGAACCGAAATTCAACTTCGGGGTACTTCTTTACTTTTGCAAATTGCTTAATAATATGGTGTTCAAAGAAGCAATCGTATGTAAGTCTCTTAGGCTGAGTATGTTTCAATGATTATGGCTGCTACTGAAGCGTGTTGGATAGTTAATTTGTTACAGGATTTTGATTTTAAGAATGTTTGTCCAGTAAATTTGTTTTGTGACAATCAGTCAGCAATATTGAATGCAAGCACAGAGTCTGTGAAACGCTTGAAACATGAGGATATCAGGTATCACTTTGTCAAGGATTTAATTAAGAATATTAAAATTTGCCTTAAGTATATAAGCACTTTAAAACAACCAGCAGATATGTTAAAGAAATCTCTTAGTAAAGAATTAATTGTAAAACTTCTGAAAGAGTGTGGTGTAGGTAATGTAATGATAAACTAAAGCTACTATTGTTGTTGTTATTTTTGTATTAGTTTTTTTTTTCTATTGTATAACATTGAGAGAGGGTGTTAAATAAGATGTACAATGTTCATACATTTGCCAATGTTGGCAGTACTGTTTTTGTTTCTTTCGCTACTAATATCTATATGATTCGTGTGGCACAATGTTTTTTTTCTCTCTGTCACTTACCTACTTGTAATGGTGTATAATGTTTGAATAAAATAAATAGCTTGATAAGTTAAAATTTCTGCATTTCATTTTAAACTAACTTCACGAAGCTCCTGGAAAAAGTTTTTACATTGTACTCAATAACGTCACTAAATTAAAAATACCTCTGTTTTTGTCTGTGAACAATTAAAATGTCCACTACTTCAACGTAACAAAAAGAAAGATAATATTCCTAGAATGCTTAAAAAGCTTTTTATCCCGAAGATAAGCTCCCTTTTTGACCAAAAACGTTGTTCAACGATCCGTGAAATTTCAGTTACCTAGCTGGCTGGGAAAACGAAGAGATCCTTTGATTTCTTTCCACACGAATGGCCAGGAAAGAATGTTGGACCGCGGCATCATTTGAGAAAATATCTTAAAGCCACGAGAAATAAATAAAGCAGGCGGTAAGTTCTTACTCAGTAGGTAGCTTTAATCTATAGGCTGTTGATATAAACGTAATTTTGATTTTGTTTGTATTCAACTTTGTTCTTTTATATTATTGTTCCTAATATACATAAATGACCTCCCCAAAACCATAGACGGGCCATGTGCACTGTTTGCAGATGATATTTCTATCCTCACCTCATGCCCAACAAATGTTAATTTGAACGAAAAACTTACCACTATTCTTAGTTTAATAATAAACTGGATGAACGAACACAACCTTGAAATCAACTTTACAAAAACCCAATTAATTACTTTTTACCCACGGAAAAAAAAAACCAAATTAATTTGAACTTCAACAAACAATAGAAGTAGGTAACGATTTCACTCTCCTATGGTTGACAATAGACACATATAAATTGGCAAAACCACATACACAAAGTTAAATCGAAAATTTCAAAGTTTTCATATGCCCTACGTGAAATAAAAAAAAAAACCAATCTACAAACCACACTAGTGACATACTACGCATATTAAGCTACTCTTGGTTAAGCTATGGCGTAATATTATGGGGAAATAGCACGGACACTCCCTCCCTATTTATCCTACAAAAAAGCTGATGCGAATAATAACTAACATAGAACAAACAGATAGTTGCAAACCTTGCTTTCAGAAACATAAAATCCTCACCTTAATTAATATTTATATGTTAGAATTATGTAAAGTAGTCCGCAAATACCCAGAGTCTTACAACACACGAGAAGACATGCAAAAAAATTATTCGTTGCGCCATAAAAACAGACTGGAACTACCCTCCTCCCGCCTCAAATTACACTCTTCTAGTCCGTATGCTATGTCGATAAAAATATATAACAAATTACCGGAATACATAAAACAAGTAAGCAAACCCATATATTTTTATTAATAAATTAAAACAATTTTTAATTAGTAAAAGCTATTACAATATTACACAATTGAAGAATATATGACGGACAAATTAAAGTAAAAATAATGACAACTTTTAACTAAAAAACTGTTAAATGACATTAATATGTATTAATTTTATTCAATATAAACTATACTTATTGTAAAAAAAAAACCTTAAACGAATAATTAATATTTAAGATTAATATTTAATATCACATGAAAATAAAAAGATTTACGTATAGTACATTAAACAAAATAAAAACAAATAGAAAGGGAATAGATAACTAAAATCATAATAGATAGGGAAAATATTTTTATTTGTAATAATATTGAGCGCTATTCCTCGCTCCTAGACACTGACTGTATCTAGAATGTTGCTGTGCCCGACAGGGTCCATAATTGTTTCTGTAACTTATATTTACCACCTGTATGTACATTATGGATTCAATAAATTTAATTTGAATTTGAACTTTTCTGGTTCAAATCTTAAATTGGCTTCTTTGATTTTCGGCAATCATTTAACATGACTGTCCCTCAATTTCTGAATTAACCCTGATTTCTGAATAAAGCTTTTGAGAGTTGAGTATTTGTCAAACTGTATTTTACCCTAATACCTGTCAAAATTTGGCATTTAATTAGGTTTTAAACACGTTTTCAACTCCAAATACTCAATTCCGAAATCGCCTCTGAGTGGTTTCTGGATGAAATTAAGTAAAAATATTTACTATTATTTGTACGTAAATTGCGAGATGTTAAACTTACCCATAACAGTCTGTACCTTTTAGGAACAGCGGCAATACACGCAATCAAATCCAAGTACCAAAACTAATTACCAGCGTATTGTTTCAAATCACTCCAGTAGATTGCCCTTAGATTCAGGTTAACCGTTTCCTGGATTTGATACGTTACTAGCGAACCTATTACGGTAACTACTTGGGAGGGTAACGGGTAAGGCTAGGGTAAGTTCGGTAACCGCAATCTAACTTCAGAACCCTTAAGTTAGTTGGCAACGTAGGATATTGTTTTATTTAAAATGATTTTGATCCTTAAATGGACATATTGTAGGTGTGTTTAGTTGAAATAACCGATTGGTATAACTTTAATAGAACTTTATTGAGATAGATAACCTTTGCTACAAAAGTACTTAGTGATTAGGTTACAAAACGGTTTATGAAAGGTTAACTTGAAT
Source organism: Orthosia gothica (assembly GCA_949775005.1). NCBI lineage: Eukaryota > Metazoa > Arthropoda > Insecta > Lepidoptera > Noctuidae > Orthosia > Orthosia gothica. The sequence goes on from OX459041.1 coordinate 25,469,472, forward strand.
AACAAAACAGGTTATTCTGAGATTTCAGTGACAGGGTCTCAAATTAGTGCCTTAGTTGTTGATCCATAAGTATAGTCGAGGGTTAAAATTGCCGAAAAATTCTACAAAAGCTGAAGTGCCTATTTTCAAAGAAGTTTGATGATACCTACGCCCAACAGGAAATGGAACGGGAGCGGGGTGTGAGATGAGTCGCAAACTATGCTCCATCTTCTATCCTGCCTTTTGTGTTCCAAAATAAGCAACCATAATTACATACCTCTACACACACTATCACCGACGATTCCGCATAAGTGGCAAAGTTCTGGGCCAAACAAATCTATATGACTATTGTGCCAGCGACACGAAAAAGAAGGCGAATATACTGAGATCTAATTGTCAAAATCTGCGTGTATTTTGCTTTTGATGAATCTTGATTTTTAGGGATCCGTACCCAAAGGGTAAAAACGAGACCTTTGTTTGTTTTTGTTTTTGGGGGGAATCCTTCAAAAGGCGCCTGGACTTTTGGGGTAAAGACCAGGGAGTGTGGGCTTCTTACTTCACTAAAACCACCCCGGTGATCACCATCAGCACGTAGAAAAGGCCCCGTGACCTCTCAAAAGACCACCCTGGAGCCCCCTCTGTGCAACGCCTGTTAGGGCACATCCCTGGGGAGACTGAAAAAGCGCCTCCCTTGAGCCTCGCTGTGCACGGCAGTATGTGATCAGCGTGCCACCGTCTTTCTTGGAGTCACTTGGTGGGCGGACAGAGTACCCAATCTGAACACCCGCAACCCCGGAGTTCCGCCTACTTTAAAAGCAGGCGGGGTTGCGGCCTTTTAGTCGTTGAGGTGGTTGCCTCTCCAACGCCTTCTTCTCCGAGCGGGATCGGCTCGCTCGCGATCCCACTCGACGGCCTCCTTCTGGACCATCACGGTCTCAAGGAAGGAGGCCATTTCCCTCCAGTTTTCTGTCTCTGCCAGCATGGCCCTCACAACTGCTGGCAAAGACAGGTGTCACCGAATCTTGGTGACCAAGACCTGCTGCTCAGACGCCCACGCAGGGCACTCCTCGAGCGTATGCTGTGCAGAGTCTAAGTCGCCTCCGCAGTGGTGGCAATTTGCCGTGGTCTCTCGCCATTCCTATTCAGGTACTCACCGAAGCAACGGTGCCCGGTCAGTATCTGAGTGAGCCTGTAGGAGATGCGCTCCTCTCATTTCAGCCAGGCTTCTAAGTGCAGCAGGACGGCTTCGACAACGCGCTTGCGCGAAAGCTGCGGCTGCTGTAGCCGCTCGCGCCATCGCTCGAGCACGTGTCGCCGTTCCTGCCGCCTCAGCCTTACTAAAGCGACTCCTGGCACGCTTTCACCATTCTGGCAGATGACATGGATTCGGTTATAAACCCTTGCATCCATGTCCACCAGAATATCCAGCGGAGGAAAGCGTGCCAGGAGAGTTGCCACCTCAAAGGATACCGTTCTGTAACTCGTGCAATACGAATGGCCATTATCCGCTGCAGGCTATTAATTTTAGTCCTGCAGCGTCGGACGCCTGATTGCTTGACCAAACAAGTGCCCTATAAAGGACCATCGATCGTATGAAACCCGCGTAGAGGCGCCGTACTTTTTCCCGAGGTCCCCCGAGATTGGGCAGCAGTCTGTGCAAAACACCCGCTCCAAATGATCTTCGAAGCCCCACCGACTGTCCAAGGTTAGGCTAAGATAGAAGGCCATACCGCCTCAGTTTTATGTGGCGCTATCTCCAGACCCAGCTCGTGGATTGTCGCCACGACTCTTGCCACCCCGAGCTCGGAAAGCTGGATGGTCTCGTCGAAACTGTCCCCGCCAGCCAGTACCAAGGTGTCGCCTGCGTAACACACGATACTAAAGCCGACGTGGAGGTCATCACGCAGGACCGCATCATATGGGAGATCCCACTGGGGAGAACCTAGAACCGACCCCTGCGGAACCCAACACGTAATCTCTCTCCAACGTACGCTACCATCTCGGCGCGGGGGGGGAATTTGCCGGTCGACGAGTCTTTCGGCAATTATTCTTTCGAATAGCTTGAAAACCTCGTCGAGCAGGCAAATGGGACGGCATGCAGAGAGAGACTGAGTCCCTGCCTACCTTCCTTAACAATACCACCAGCCTCCTTCCAGTCGGAGGGGAACACGCCCGCACGAAGACAGCTGCTAAACAACTGTCTTGTGCGGTTCCCCAGAATAGCCATAGCCAAAACCCACGCTCAGCCAGAGATTGTATCAGGAACTGGTGCGGTGTTGCGAGCCCCCATAAGTTGAACAGCCCGCTCCAGCTCACCTTCAGTCACCGACATCTCAATAGTACAGTCCGCCATACCTGTACTCCGCCGTAAACCGCCGTAACCCACCTTAACCCGCCGTAACCCCCTTATCATTACTAATTAAAGAGTATTTTGTTACCTGTAACTGCCTCGTGGTATGATATTCGCAAGCTCTACCTATAAGCATTAGACCCTGGGTTCGATTGCCGGGTCGAGTATTTGAGTTTCAAGATGGTTTGTCCAACCGAAAATTCTCAGCACCAGCCCTGTCCCCAGTCTGGATTTATGCCCTTTTGATGGTAAAATGCTCACCCCCCATTTCGTGGGATTAAACGTAAACATCTCTTACTCATCGAGAAATACAGACGTGAAACATCGCGTCTTTGGTCCCAGAGTACGGCCGACAATATCTCATATATAAAAATAAGTCGGGTTTTCCTCCCTGACGCTATAACTCCAGAACGCACGAACCGATTTCCATGGTTTTGCATTCGTTGGAAAGGTCTAGGGCTCCGCGAGATTTATAGGTAGGGTAGGGTAGGGTAGGGTAGGGTAGGGTAGGGTAGGGTAGTGTAGGGTAGTGTAGGGTCGGGTAGGGTAGGGTAGGGTAGGGTAGTGTAGGGTAGGGTAGGGTAGGGTAGAGTAGGGTCGGGTAGGGTAGGGTAGGTTAGTGTAGGGTAGATAAATGTTTGGTCTTTTTATGGCAAGACAAAGTTTGCCGGGTCAGCTAGTTTATATATATGTTTGATCCTTAGGCTCGCGTTTGACCAATATCTCGTCTGATGGTAAGCGATGATGTCGTCGACGGTTGCTGAATTGAGTATTTGGAGTTATGAACGTCTTTAAAACCTAATTAAATGCCAAATTATGTCAGGTTTTCAGACTAAATTAGATTTTGACAATAATCAACATCAAAATGAAATGCTTGAAGCCCGAATTCTGAATTGAGTATTTGAAGTAAAGAACGTGTTTAAAAATTTAATGCCAAATTCTTACAGTATTTCAGGGTAAAGTACACTTTGACAAATATTCAACTCTCAAAAGCTGTATTTAGAAATCGGGTAATTCAGGGACAGTCATAAAATGTTTGCCAAAGAAGCCAATATAACATTTGAACCACACAAACAAAATCAAGTTCGTATCAAAAGCCTAAAGATTAAAGCCACCTACGGAATAAGTACTTACCGCCTGCTTTATTTATTTTTGCGAGCAATGTGCCCTGCCCACTGCCACTTAAGTTTGGCAATTCTTCGGGCTATGTCGGTAACTTTGGTTCTGACGTGATCACGCAAGGAAATTCCGAGCATAGCCCTCGTCAGTCTGCCCTTTGGGTAACTTTAAGCTTTCTGATAAGGGCTATTGTGAGCGAACACGTCTCGGTCCCAAATGTGACCACTGGCAACACACACTGCGCGGCGAGCATGGCAAACCCAACACGTTTGTGACAAGACATGATAAAAATTGTCCATGTCTTACAATTTGTCATTTATGCTAGCACGGGTCAACCACGTGACATATTTTAAAGGCGCGACATGCCTTTCTTGTTGCTGCCCAGCGAGCACGGCCTACTTTGCCATGGCTTGAGACACACATTTCATCGCAATTTGGGCGATAGAGCCATTTTGTCTTAAATACTAGTACCGGCGGCGTGAGAAAATTTCCGGACGTTTATTTGGGACTCATCGGGCTTAATTGCTAATACGGGCGCCCCCATTTTGTCACAAATGTCACATTTTGACAGATGATTGAGAAAAATGTATCACTTTTGTTCGGAGGTGTTGAAAAAAAATATTTTCCTTCTAATTTCTGCACCAAATGGCAATAAATTTATTTTGTGTGTAGTGATCAATGCTTATTTATTACTTGAAATATTACAGGATTATTAATTAATTTTATATTATTCTTATTTTTAATGATTATTTTTATTTTGATTATTTTTTTTTTTATTATAATTTTCTTTTATTCCATATTCTTTTTACTTTCTACATTTTTAAAGATTTCTTAAATAAAACTCCCAAAAACCATTGAAAATATAAAATAGGGGCCCACCGGTATCGGAAACAGGGTCCAAGCTATTATATTTTTTTTAGTAATTATATTTTTTTTTACAATAATTATATCTTTCTAAAAAACACTTAATAAGTTATCAAACAAACAAAGAAAAATAAAGTGTGCAGTCTATGGTCGTGGGTCAAATATGAATTTGTTCCCAATAAAATTACGCGCACACTTTTATACGTATTATTTTATTTGGTCGTCTATTCAGATTATGTCGCACTATGAAGTCAGCAACAAGAATGTCGCGCCTTTAAACTATGTCACATGGTTGTCCCGTGCTAGCATTTAAGACAAATTGACATGACATTGAAGACATGACATATTTTATCATAACTTTTTTTAAATATTTCCTGTAGTTCAAGTCGAAAACCATGAAATGTAAAAAAAAAAACTTAAATTCATGTTGGCATGCTGTTAGCATGGAGGTAGCAAAGGGGGGGGGGGGGGGGGCATTTTGATTATTTTTTGCCTAGGACATACCGTTTTCGAGATAACATTTTGGAAATATAGAGCGTTTTATGCAAAATAAAATATGTTTCGGAGGCCCATAATTCGGAAACAGTGCGTCGTAGGGCTATGCTTCTCAGAACCTAAATGGTTTTTATGGCCAAGATTAAACCGAAACTGCAATATCATTGGAAAATTTCCGAAAAAGAAAAAAAGTAAACGTCAAGAAGTTATGCCACAAGTCAAGAAAATATCTCACGCCGCCGCGCCGTGCTACCATTTATGACAAAATGGCTTTATTGCCCAAACTGTGATAAAAAGTGTGACTTAAGCCATGTCACAGTTGGCCGTGCTCGCCGGGCTGGTCATAGACTTTTGTCTTCAGACACTGCGGTAAATTGGACGAGAAGATACCACGCAACTTCCCGAACGCCGCCCAGCCGAGTTGGATTCGACGGTTGACCTCTTTCTCGAAGTTGGACCCACCCAACTGGACCGTTTCTCCCAGGTAGACATAATCGTCTACAACTTCAAGTGTAGAGTCTCCGATCTTGATAGGAGTGGGTGTTACATGGGCATTCACCAACAAAACATTTTGATTATTCTATTTTTTATAATCTGACCATTGAAAGTATAAATGTAGCATCAATGTTGTTTTGGTTTGGTCTGGTTTTTTTTATGTAATGTTTACAATTGTGTTTTGGGTATGATGTCAAAAAGCTTATTATTATTGAAAGTAATTTGCACGCTTGCTTGCAGGCAGAATACAATAACTTTTAGGCTTTAAGATCTTTCCTTGTTAAACAATGTATTTTCTGGCAAATAAATATTTGATTTGATTTGGGTTTGGAAGAAAAAAAAACTTTGGGCCCCTACAATATGGCTCTCAAAAGCCACCATTTTTCTATTTTCCAATTTGAATGTAGCTAGTGACACTCGCAGGGTAAATTCGAATCGGTTGACGTAAGAACCATCAAAATCGGCCAACGCGTTTGGTCTCTGGAACGCCACATAGGAACGAACAAACATACATACATACATAAACTGATAAACACATTACCCTCCTTCGGCAGTCAGGTAAAAAGTTTTCATTTCAATGTTATTCATTTATTTTATTACTTCCCATTGTTTTCTTTTGTAATTGATGGTGTTCAATCGTATCATTGTTAACGGTCGGTCTGGTCCCGGACACGCAAATCGCCTTAGTCAATAAACATTTTAAATTGATCGGTTTTTTAGGTAAATATAGAATTTGCCAGAAAATGTCAACCGAGTTAAATTGATTTCATTTCGTAGAAAATGTAATTCTGTTTGATCAAATTCCCGGCATAAAATCCTATACTTACAATTTTAAGTTAATACTCTCTTAGAGATAGTTAAAGATAGCTTACAAATAATTACTAATTAAATTTAGTCTGTCAGATCACAGTTCAATACGATTGGCATTTGTTGATTAAAAGTTGAATATACTAGATTATTTCAGCGGTCTAGCTCATAGTATGCTAAAAAGGACTGTTTATGTGTATCCCACAGAAACATTTCATTTTTCAGTACGTATATAAAATTATACTAGCACTCTCAACGAGACTGTAGTTTTCTATCTGTAAAAAAAATCGTAATCGGTAAAGAACCGATAGTGACTTTTTTTATTTAGGCAGCAGATGAATAACAATTTATGCAAAAACTACATAACGGCTCGTGCTTACTAACTTTCTCCATTTATTTTATGTTGTCTTCAATTATCAGCTCAACTGTACATATTTCCGAATCGGATTAAAACAATGGTAATTTCTATTGTGTCTGGAAATTGACACTTTGAGGGTTATACGACTTAATATTAGCACTAGTTATGTGACTACCTAATATTAATTTATTAGGCCACATAATATCACGCCTATATTTTTCGAAAGGTTAGTCAGAGTTGCACACCTACATGGTATAGTCAAGCAAGTTGATTCATGACCCATTCAGCCGATAAAATTTGTTTGAAAACTTCAAAACATTAAAGTTTTCTTGTTAAACTGCACATGGTGCACTTAAGAAGTTTTAAATAATATTAACAAGTGTCACTTCAAAGAGTCGTGCAATTTTGAGCATTGTGCTCATTGCAAAAATTTTTATTGCATCAAAAAGTATTTCTTTGATAAAGCAGAAACTATAATTAAATTCATAAACATATATATACGATCTATTTCGGTTATAGAGGCTTATTTTTAAATTAAAAGGAAAATGACAAATAATAATAAGTCAAGCTAATATCAATAAAATGACAGCGACACAGGTAATTGTCACTTTCTTATTAATCGACAACACGTTTGTTGCTAAGGAAACATAATTATATTAGGTCCTTACCTATGAAATTGGCGTTTTGTCGTACTGGCCACTTCGATCTCAAATAACTCCTCTTTGGTTTGGCATTCCAATTTTAAATTTATACAGCTATTTACTCATGATTTTGTGTTTGGAAAACCGCAATTCATTTGTTTTTTCCTCTTTTGGTTTTTCTTTGCGCCAGTCAGTTTACAAAATGGAAAACTTGAAATATCGCGTTATTTACAAGTACGAGTTCCATCGTGGCACCACTGTTGCAGAAACGGCTCGAAGGATTCATTATGTGTATGGCAACGGCGACAACGTTGCCATACACATAATGAAAAAGAAAACACAATGCGTTTTTGGTTCCAACGTTTTCGTTCTGGAAATTTCGACCTGCAGAACAATTCCCGTGGACGGCTGGAGACCAAAGATGATAATAAAGAATTGAAGGCTATTGTGGAAGTGGATCCATCGCATACCACGTTCGAGTTAGCTGCAGCCTGCGGTGTTAGTGATAAAACTGTTTTAATCCGAATTTAATTTAAGTTTTAATGAAGCAAATGGGGAAGGTGAAAAAGCTTGAAAGGTCATCCCATGAATTGAGTGCAGCAAACCGACAAACGCGCGTCGACTGCTGCGTTACATTACTTAAGCGGCACAATAATGAAGGGATTTTGAATCGAATCATTACCTGTGATGAAAAGTGGATCCCGTATAATAATCGAAAACGCTCATGGCAAAGGCTGAACCCTGGCGAACCAGCCAAATCCTGCCCCAAGCGAAAATTGACTCAAATTACTTGTGAGCGTTTGGTAGACTAGTGCCGATGTCTTTCACTACAGCTGATGATTCCGGCGGATTTCTATTGTCAGCAACTGCAAACCATGATGGAAAAGCTAGCTGCTAAACAGCCGAGGCTAGACAATCGCTCTAGGCCGCTGCTGCTTCAGGACAACGCTAGACCACACACTGCACAACAGACGACTACCAAATTAGAGGAGCTTCAATTGGAATGTCTAACACATCTACCGTACTCCCCGGACCTTGCTTCAACAGATTACCATTTTTTTTTAAATTTGGTTAACTTCTTGCAAGGGAAAAAATTCAACTCCGATGGGGCAGTCCAAAGCGCCTTCAAAGATTTTATTGATTCTCGTCCGAATGTTTTTTTTTAGTAAATGTATCAATTAACGACCTATGAGATAGCAAAAGTGCATAGATAGAAAAAAAATGATTAAATAAATAAATAAAAAACGACCATGTTCCTCCTTTACTGAACTCTGAAAGGATCCCTTGCCAGTTGGCTTTGCACGAAGTAGGGAAACAGGAATCGGAATTATTTGGGGAGTCATCAGAGGGAGTCAGTCATTGCATATCTATAAGCTGAACCTCTTCTCCCTTCTTTCTCTTCTCTTCTTTCTTGTTCTTTGTAATCTTTGCTTTTCCTAATAAAATGGGAATTACCGCCTGTCCTGAGATCTTTTTCCGACACCTGAAGGAAATAAATGAGTAAATTTAAACTTGACAAATCACCACTTTTTCTCAGAAAAGGACAAGCCAAGGTAATCGATATCAGGAGTTCAAGATTTGTTCATTGTGATCATTTTTCATGTCACAATTTTTTGCTACATAATACATACCTGTCATATTTATTCAGCACCAAAAACCAAAATGTCTAAAAACCGATCTAAATTATTCTTCAGACAATGGTAAGTGAAATGCCATGTCTTACAGCACCAGATCGGGTGGTTGTAAAAGAGTCCGTGGTTTGGTTATTAACAATATCACTATGGGGGCTGGATTAATTTGTGTCCTAACCAGACCACAAGGTGGTCAGCCAGCTCGCGAACATGTATCACCCGACTTCACAGCATGATTTTATTCTAGTTTACATCTTTTTTGTTCGCCTCTTAAACAGTCCGATTTTTGATTATTAAATTAAGTTTTTTTAATTTACAACTCTAGTTATTCTTTTTTTTTCAAATAACTTTTAAACATTTGTGTGGCATATATTTTTGTAATCACCCCTCTTAAAACCTTTCTTAAAAAATTGAGAACCCCACAATATGGTGTAAAAAAGACGCAATGTTTGCTTATTTTTAACGTCACTTATTTAAGAACAGTTGAGCTATCAAGGCGTATGTAACAATGTCTTAATTTAAATCCGTCCAGTGTTTTAAAATATATGAGTTAATAAAATACATATAATTAAAACAAATTGCAATGGTTTCAAATCTTATCCTGGCTTGACGATGAGCTTCGGTTAGTTTTTTTTTTGGCACTGTCCTGTGTAATTATAGATCGATGATCGATGCAACTGGCATGTAAATGTCTTCGGACAGTGGTAAGCGAAATACCATATCTTATAGCACCAGATCGGCTTGGTTGACTGGTAGAGAATGCCTCAGGCATTAAGTCCGCCTATGTACTCTGTATGTTGCATGAACTTTTAATAAATAAATAAATATAAGATACGCATGAAAAAGATAACCCTTTCCTTGCAGTCGGGTAAAAAAGGGGTTGTCTTATCGTTATCGATATGTTGTAAATTTACTGTTTGCAGGAGCCTCCTAAGACGATCCACAGCATGCATTAATTTGTTCTCGTAATTTATCTGCATCGAAAAGAGAAATTAATTTTGGAACTGGAACAGTTCGAGGTCAGAATCAAATAAATTACATTTATTCAAGAAGAAACACATAAATCAATCACTCCTAGTACTGTTCACATTAGATTGATCCGAGCACTGGTCAACCGTCGTTTTATCGGCTTCGTCCCAAACCTTTGGGTCACGACATACACACCGCGAGTTATCCCACCGGACTCCTAGGGACGGAGCCACGGGTCGACGACACATACGCTCCGACATTGTAGGGTCGAGACAACCAGCGCTGTGTATCACCATGTCGGTAGAACACGGTGGGTTACCTGTGTAACAAAACAAAATTACGTTTGTAGGCATTCTCTGAAGGTGAACGTAGGGTGTTAGGGCGAAAGATGGCTGTATTAAGTGACCTTTCGCGAGTTTTGTTCCAGTACCATGTAAAGAGGGCTCTTTGCAATTCTTGCACTTAGCCTCGTGGCTGGACCGATATCTGGAGCGAGCATGAACCCAGCTCGGACCCTAGGACCAGCTGTTTGGACTGGTGACTGGACCCATCATTGGGCTTACTGGGTTGGACCTTTGGTTGGCAGTCGGCTAGCAACCATGTTATACAAGCATATATTTTTAAGACTAATGGAAAAAAGTTCAAAAAACAAAACTATAAATAATAAAAACATTCCATAGTAAATATTAATGGGCATTAATTATTTTTAATATTTACCACTTTCAAAATGTTAATAATAAATTTATAATACTGTAATGGTAACAAAGTATATTTTCTGAAGTGTTTTTTTTTTGTTACCGTTTTGCCAAAATAAAAATAAACAGTTTTTTTAAGGATTTGTTTTCGAAATACCTAAAGTTACTGTTAGTAAATACAGATTCCTTGTTTAATTACAGTCGCACTGTCCTATACAAATAATAAATATATTTACGCTATGAATGAATCAAAAACTTTCCTCCGGGTTTTTGGCAAGTGATCAGTCAGTCATCCCAAGAGAAGATTACTTAGATCTCGATACGTAGAGATTTTCTTTTGCAGTATCTTTACGAAAGTAGCTAAATGTTATGGTAAGAAGATAACCCAGTCAGCGAGGTTAGTAGTGGAAACTGATGGTACTGTGAGAGATTTTATTATATTTAATTAGGACAAAAAAAAACAGAAATAGTAGTAATATTAAAAGCGAAAAAGTTATAACCCACACTATTGTCCACAAAATGACATCGGAATAGGATTACGGACGCAAAACGCTACAACGAAAAAATATTATAGTAACAGTCTGATTAGCGCTTGATAGGTATTGATTCCTAATAGAGCAGTCGTGGCCAACTTATAAGTTACAAGTTGTTGGTCGTAGATTCGAACCCAGGCAGGCGCTTTACCTTGTGTAAATTATTTTATCACCACTGCTCTAAAAACTGTGAAGGAAAACATCGTGAGGAAACCGGCGTGTCCTAGAACCAAAAATTCGAAGACAACTGTATCAACCCGCACTGGGCCCGCGTGGTGGATTACAGCCCATTCCCTCTCACAGAGAGGAAAACTGTCACGGCCTATGTCCGATGATGATTAAATTAAATGATTTTACATTATTTCAAGTGTGGCCTATTAAAATCTGTACGTTCTTCTTTTGGAAATATGAAAAAGTGTTGATAGGTCGCTAGCCAAAATCAACTACTTCTCAAACCAACCAAAAATGTTTGAGGTACTGATAAATCCTTTATAGTGCGTCAGACGTAACATGTACATAGGTACCTAATTCATAGAAATTCTTATTATGAATTCCAAAATAATTATTTTTAAATGTACGACTGTGAATTCAAAATTATGTTGAATTGGCGTATTTATGTAAGGCTTAGGTAACTTTATTATTATAAATGTATAAAATGTAAAAAACAAACACCGATTAAGTCCTTGCGGATGCTAACGTTTAGATAAACACCTAATTATAATTGTTTTCGCCGATTTATATAAACAACCGTAAGCCGTATATAAGGTATATAACAAACGTAAAAAGTGTTGCAGTTTTTGTATTAAGTCGTGACATAATGGGCAAAGACTAGATTTTATTGTATTTTATTTTCGCTACAATCTACCATGCTTTTTTTGTTTATTTTGCATTGAAGTTGATTTTATAAATTTTTAATTAATTGATTTTATTATACCTACTGAATAACCGATTTCTGTTTTTTTTTTGCTATCGAATCTACTTACTTTAATAAGAAGTATTTTGTCAATCTTATTAAAATTATAGGTACCTATCTCAAAACTAAAATAGCATTTAGTTACACTATAAAAACATTGCACATCATGGCATTTAAGTGCGAAATTATAATAATTATAACAAACCGAAACTGATCAAACAAAACAGCAAGTACATTTTAATAGCGATATCCACTTTAATTAATCCGGATTCGAGAAACCACAGCCATTATTCACAAAACGCGATAATTAACAATAATCGGATGTTTTATCATAGGGCTGAAAACAATAGGTAACAGCAGCTCTATCTGCATTAATATCATTTTATCCGTGTGACTGTACGCCGGAGATATCTATATATTTTTACCTCAAGCCTAGCGCAAAACAGTCGCGTCCACCGGAGGGCATACACCAAGTCACAGCGAAATTATTGAACTGCGTGCAAAAACAATAAGTGATCACAGTTAAGAACGTCGACCTGATTCGAATGAAGTGCGGTTGAGAAAAATATAATAAACTTATTTTGTGAAAGTGTGAAATAGTGAGCAGCTCAAAATGACAGTGCCACCAATAACTCGACTGGCCACAGAACTCAAGATAACGGGAGATGATGAGATCGCGAAAAGCACCCCACGTTTGTGGTGTAGAAACTGCTGGCGGGGTTGCGTCTCCGAATTTCTATCCACCGCCATGCTCGTTCGCGTACAGTGGTAAGCGAATTACCATATCTTATAGCACCAGATCGGCTTGGTTGACTGGTAGAGAATGCCTCAGGCATTAAGTCCGCCTATGTACTCTGTATGTTGCTTGAAGTTTTAATAAATAAATAAATATAAGATACGCGTGAAAAACATAACCCTTTCCTTGCAGTCGGGTAAAAAAGGGGTTGTCTTATCGTTATCAATATGTTGTGAATTTACTGTTTGCAGGAGCCTCCTAAGACGATCAACAGCATGCATTGATTTGTTCTCGTAATTTATCTGCATCGAAAAGAGACGTTAATTTTCGAGGTCAGAATCAAATAAATTACATTTATTCAAGAAGAAACACATAAATCAATCACTCCTAGTACTGTTCACATTAGAATGATCCGAGCACTGGTCAACCGTCGTTTTGTCGTCCCAAACCTTCGGGTCAGGATATTCACACCGCAAGTTGTCACACCGGACCCCCAGGGACCAAGCCACGGTAGTAACTATTAAGTAATCTGTGCCACGGGTCGACGACACATACGCTCCGACATTGTAGGGTCGAGACAACCAGCGCTGTGTATCACCATGTCGGTAGAACACGGTGGGTTACCTGTGTAACAAAACAAAATTACGTTTGTAGGAATTCTATGAAGGTAACCGTAGGGTGTTAGGGTGAAAGATGGCTGTATTAAGTGACCTTTCGCGAGTTTTGTTCCAGTACCATGTAAAGAGGGCTCTTTGCTATTGGCTGTGTAGTCATGCTCAAAGTTCAGATATTTGCTCACATATCTGGAGCATTCATGAACCCCGCGGTCACACTAGCGTCTGTCATCTGGGTGACTACATCCATTAGTTTGGGAATCGTTTAGGTGATTGTGGCATGTGCTGGTTATGGGATCTTTGTTGTATTATCTCCAATAGACTTATCGACATCAGGCGCGTGTGCGACGAAGCCATTTAGGATTGACTGTGTTACAAACTTTGGGGATTGAAATATCTATAATGGTTGCGCTTTCTTTCCTATGTATGAGTGTATGGGATCCAGTTAACGAACACAAGCAGCACAGCACATCACTAAAGTGTGGCGTCGCAATTCTTGGACTTAGCCTCGTGACTGGACCGATATCTGGAGCGAGCATGAACCCAGCTAAGACCCTAGTACCAGCTGTTTGGACTGGTGACTGGACCCAACATTGGGCTTACTGGGTTGGACCTTTGGTTGGCAGTGGGCTAGCAACCATGTTATACAGGCATATATTTTTTAAGACTAATGGAAAAAGTTCAAAAAACAAAACTATAAATAATAAAAACATTCCATAGTAAATATTAATGGGCATTAATTATTTTTAATATTTACCACTTTAAAAATGTTAATAATAAATTTATAATACTGTAATGGTAACAAAGTATATTTTCTGAAGTGTTTTTTTTTTTTGTTACCGTTTTGCCAAAATAAAAATAAACAGTTTTTTTAAGGATTTGTTTTCGAAATACCTAAAGTTACTGTTAGTAAATACAGATTCCTTGTTTAATTACAGTCGCACTGTCCTATACAAATAATAAATATATAAACTTTCCTCCGGGTTTTGGCAACTGATCAGTCAGTCATCCCAAGAGAAGATTACTTAGATCTCGATACGTAGTGATTTTCTTTTGCAGTATCTTTACGACAGTAGCTAAATGTTATGGTAAGAAGATAACCCAGTCAGCGAGGTTAGTAGTGGAAACTGAAGGTACTGTAAGAGATTTTATTATTTTTAATTAGGACAAAAAAACAGAAATAATACTAATATTAAAAGCGAAAAAGTTACAACCCACACTATTGTCCACAAAATGACATCGGAATAGGATTACGGACGCAAAACGCTACAACGAAAAAATATTATAGTAACAGGCTGATTAGCGCTTGATAGGGATTAATTCCTAATAGAGCAGTCGTGGCCAAGTGGTCGCGACTTACAACTTGTAAGTTACGTCGTAGATTCGAACCCAGGCAGGCGCTTTACCTTGCGTAAATTATTTCATCACCACTGCTCTAAAAACTGTGAAGGAAAACATCGTGAGGAAACCGGCGTGTCCTAGAACCAAAAATTCGAAGACAACTGTATCAACCCGCACTGGGCCCGCGTGGTGGATAACAGCCCATTCCCTCTCACAGAGAGGAAAACTGTCACGGCCTATGTCCGATGATGATTAAATTAAATGATTTTACATTATTTCAAGTGTGGCCTATTAAAATCTGTACGTTCTTCTTTTGGAAATATGAAAAAGTGTTGATAGGTCCCTAGCCAAAATCAACTACTTCTCAAACCAACCAAAAATGTTTGAGGTACTGATAAATCCTTTAAAGTGCTTCAGTCGTCCCATGTACACAATTACCCAATTCATAGAATTTTTTATTATAATTTCCAAAATAATTCATTGTTTAAATGTACGACTGTAAATTCAAAATTATGTTAAATTGGCGTATTTATGTAAGGCTTAGGTAACTTTATTATTATAAATGTATGAAATGTAAAAAACAAACACCGATTAAGTCCTTGCGGATGCTAACGTTTAGATAAACACAAAATTATAATTGTTTTCGACGATTTATATAAACAACCGTAAGCCGTATATAACAAACGTAAAAAGTGTTGCAGTTTTTGTATTAAGTCGTGACATAATGGGCAAAGACTAGATTTTATTGTATTTTATTTTCGCTACAATCTACCATGCTTTTTTTGTTTATTTTGCATTGAAGTTGATTTTATAAATTTTTAATTAATTGAATTTATCACACCTACTGATTAACCGATTTCGGTTTTTTTTTTGCTATTGAATCTACTTACTTTAATAACAAGTATTTTGTCAAACTTATTAAAATTATAGGTACCTATCTCAAAACTAAAATAGCTTTTAGTTGTACTATAAAAACTGCACATCATGGTATTTAAGGCGCAAGTATGCCCCAATGGCCTTGAGCATCCCGGCGAAGCTAAACTCACACACCGGCACGGCTCACGCATACATAGCGAGCGCGAACTGCGATCAAAGAATATGCGTGGACGCAGAGATGCGACTAATAGTTTGCATTCTTGCCTACGATTCCCGGTCTTCTACGCGTACGGTCCCTCGACCAGCAAGCGACCATTTCTGGCGCCCGTTTTATTGTTTTTCTAGTGTCTGTAATTATGCCGGCTGAGTTAGCACAGTCAAAATAAACTGGCTCTGAGCTTACGATCGGCTCCTGATCTTTTAAGTTATTATATTCGTATAAAAATACTAAGTAAGTAATTTAAAATAATTACGTTAAAAAAACTCAATCTGGAATGTTATATAATTATAAATAATAATACAGCATAAAGTCATAATTATCCAGTTAGAAGAATATCAGAAGGCCGAGTTTCTCACCTCTAAATTTCCGCAGAATTAATGTGACAAATTGTCAAGCACGCGTTATCTGCTGTGATTAGCTGTTGAAAATTCATCCAAGTGGTCAAGCGCGAGCCTATACTGAATAAAAAAAAATCCTCAAAACTTTAGAAATGATTTAATTTTAATCAAGACTGTAATTACTTACTTACATAAAAACCGGCACAGTGCGAGCCGGACTCACGCAATGTGGGTTCCGTAACAAAAACATATTTTAAACTAGCTGACCCCCGCGGCTTCGCCCCGTCAAAATTATAGCCTATGTTACTCGAGAATAATGTAGCTTTCCATAGGTGAAAGAATTTTTAAAATCGGTCCAGTAGTTTCGGAGCCTATTCGGTACAAACAAAAAAATCTTTCCCCTTAATAATATTGGTATAGATAATGGGTTCTAATGATAAATACCCCATATGCGAGAGACATAATCCAAGAAAAATGCACATAATGCTTATGTGCATTTTTTTTGGATTCATCATGTAATGTTTTTTTGGATCCCATAATTAAAATTTTGTAATTTACCTGTAATGTTTCCATATGTCTAATTGACTTTTTAGCACACATAAGTGACATATAAGTTGTGTCGTGCTTTACCCAGTTTTAGCAACGTTAGTGGTAACAGTTTATTATATACTCTCTATATAAGGTTACAAATAAAACACAGTTATTCTAAAGATCCGTAAATTTTAATACTCTTTTACAGTTTTGTTCTGCTAAAACTTGTATTTTTTATTCGTTTTTATCTGATTTTCTGTTTCCCTTCATTTGATTCCACTTCATCTTGTGTTGTGCTTTTTTCTTGAATATATAATGGGTCAATACCTCGCTCTTCATTTTCTTGAACCGATTTTGTTATTTTTTTTCTTTAATTGCTTTTTGTATATATATCGAGTCTCTTATTCTCATATTTCTTGGAAACCTGGGATCTACCAACTCAGGAAGCAAAAATTCCATATAAAATTAAACTAGTTATTGTTCCATTTCTCGTTTCCAAAAACTGTTATCTCTTACTATCCACTAAATTTTTATGACTTTTGATTCTCCACACCAAATTGAAAATAAACATTTTGATTTATTTGCAATGTGCAGCTGTCCCTGTATCTGATAAAACCAAATGTGTTTTTATTGATGATAAGTTTATCTTTTGAAGTTGGAACTTGTAATATGGAAGTTTCCTGCTTTTAACCATTTTCTGTAAATCTTTTTCATAAACTGGCAATGAACAGTAACACAATTGGAGTTTTTTTTTTCAGAAAACATATCAGGTTTTTTGCATGTTCTTACGTAGTTTGAATCTTCTCCTCTGGAAAAAGCTTTTTTTCTTTATTTGGATTCTCCTCATCATCATTTTCCTTTCCATTCCAGATGTTGTCAGATTATGGTCTTCGCCTTTCGATTCTTCTGATGATTTCATTCTAGATTTCCTAGAACAATTTCGTAATAACTTAATATCAATTATGAAATAAAATGGTTGACATACAATAAAGTATATTCTATTCTACATTAGATAATAAAAGCTAAAGAAGTACTTATACCCTATTTGCCGAGGGAAAAAACTTGTTGTACACAACCAAACGTTACACGGTTATAATCCGACTTTTTAAAATTTGTATGGATGTTTGATATGATGTTTTTTTTACATCGCAAAATGGTTACTTTTGTAGCACTCTTTAATTTGTTATACTTGCGAACTGCAGGCTTTCGAGATAATGCTTTTTAGGGTTCCGTACCCAAACGGTAAAAACGGGACCCTTACTAAGAATCCGCGGTCCGTCTGTCTGTCTGTCACCAGGCTGTATCTCATGAACCGTGATAGCTAGACAGTTGAAATTTTCACAGATAATGTATTTCTGTTGAAGCAAAAACAACAAATACTAAAAACATAATAAAATAAATATTTAAGTGAGGCTCCCATACAACAAACGTGATTTTTTTGCCGTTTTTTTGCGATAATGGTACCCTTCGTGCGCGAGTCCGACTCGCACTTGGCCGGTTTTTTATGTCGTTTATGTTACGTATGTCGTATACGTTATTATTAAACATTAAAAATGGATAATGTAGTAAAATACAGCTATACTCCATTTGAGATAACATTAGACAAATAAATAAGCCCATTTTACAGCTCGTTCAATCGAATTTGTATTATATTGCGTTGATGATATGACAAATGGCAGCCGTAGTAAACAGTTAGTTTTGGTAACAAGTTCATGCTTTTTATGCTATCCTTATACTTACGGGATAGAACTCAAAATTGGTTGAACGGACTGTAAAAGGGTTGTAGAAATTTATTAGTTCCATTTGAAAGTTATTTCAAATGGAGCTATAAATAAAAAAATATAGTTTAATTGTTTGAAAAGTGTGCACGTAGGTATTTGGTTGTTTAATGAAATAAAAATCTCCGCATGATATTTATTTTACTTTAGATTTTAGTGACAGCAAAGGAGACACTGTAAAATCTTTTTATGGTTTGTTTACTTTTTCTCCCAGCGAATAGAGTATAAATAAGATATAATAATAAGTAGGTATGTACTTACTTAACCAGATTCATTTTCTTAGAATTCCATGTGTTCTTGTATTAGTTGATCTTGGCATTATGATTTATTTACGCAATGCACAATATAAATAAAAAGTATTTACAAATTCACATAAAAAAGTAGTCCACCAATAAATAAAAATAAAGCGTCCACGGGCACGATAACGAAGGGTCCTCTTCGGCGAGCGAGCTAGTCTGTGAACGCACACTAATACACAAACTAAGTAAATATTTGCACTAACACGTGCGAATACGCTTAGTCGGACGTAAGCGCGGCAGAGCAGCGAGCGACACAGCCCTCCCGTGCCAATGCTAACGCGCGACTGGCTTCGCCCCCGTATAGAGCCAGAATATATACATTGGACCTTACTTTGCAGGACTTTCTTTGCAAAATATTGATTGATTTAAAAAAGCATAGTACCATCTAAAGAACCTCTAAACACCAATCTGTCTATCTAAAAATATTTTTAAACATCCAAGTCGTTTTGGAGGAGTTTCCAAAAGTTGCGAAAAAATATCGTGCTGTTAATTATTTTTTTAAAGCAAAACTATTAGTTACACGAAAAAACCTTGAGTTCCAAATTATGTACATGAATCAATAATAAATATATATTTTTTTCAAACCTTTTAACCTAGCCGTTACTAAGGAGTATGCTTTAGAAAGTAACCGTTTTACGGCACTAAAGCGCATGTAGGCCCTTAAGTGCGAAATAATAATAATTATATAAACAAACCGAAACTGAACAAACAAAACAGCAAGTACATTTTGATAGCGATATCCACTTTAATTAATCCGGATTCGAGAAACCACAGCCATTATTCACAATACGCGATAATTAACAATAATCGGCTGTTTTCGTATAGGGCTGAAAACAATTGGTAACAGCAGCTCTATCTGCATTAATATCATTTTATCCGTGTGACTGTACGCCGGAGATATCTATATTAAAATATATAGATATCTCCGGCGTACAGTCACACACAGCCTCAAGCCTGGCGCAAAACAGTCGCGTCCATTGGAGGCACACACCAAGTTATTGCGAAATTATTGATCTGCGTGCAAAAATAATAAGTGATCACAGTTAAAAACGTCGACCATATCCGAATGAAGTGCGGTTGAGAAAAATATATTAAACTTATTTTGTGATTGTGTGTAATAGTGAGCAGCTCAAAATGACAGTGCCACCAATAACTCAATTGGCCACAGAACTCAAGATAACGGGAGATGATGAGATCGCGAAAAGCACCCTACGTTTGTGGTGTAGAGACTGCTGGCGAGGTTGCGTCTCCGAATTTCTATCCACCGCCATGCTCGTTTTATTCGGTTGCATGACATGCATACCGATAGAAGGATATAACATGACCATCTATTCGCCGTTCGGATTCGGTTTCGTTGTTCTGTTCAATATCCAAATTTTTGGACACATTTCTGGAGCGTACATGAACCCGGCGGTGACAGTAGCAGCTGTTATTTGGGGGAGTATTTCTATCCCTGTTGGGATTGCTTACGTGCTGATGGAATACGCCGGAGCTATAGTGGGATATGGGATATTGTCAACATTATCTCCGGTGGACGTGGTGAAGGGGGCAGTGTGTGTGACGTCGCCACTTGTGGGTATGAATGACCTTCAATCAGTGGGTGTTGAGGCAGCATTGACAACAGCTCTCACCTTCATCAACTGTGGGATATGGGACCCAGTGAACGCAAGTAAACAAGACAGCATGCCTATAAAGTTCGGTTTGACAATCGTTGGATTGTCCCTCGTGGGAGGGCCGCTAACGAGTGCAAGTATGAATCCCGCTAGGTCTCTTGCCCCCGCGGTCTGGACCGGCTACTGGACCCACCAGTGGGTATACTGGGCAGGCCCAGTTGTGGGCAGTATTGTAGCAGTTGTGTTTTATAAGTACGTTTTCTTGAAGAAACGTGCGGTTGATTAAACTAAACTAAAGCCTAGTGAAGTGTTTTTTTATTTAAAATTAATTGTTTGGGTAGAAAGTAAGATAGTACTTTCTACCCAAACAATTTATTATAGGACTTATTATTTTCTCTTTATTAATCTTAATTTATACTGGAAAAATTGTATTTCAAAATATTTAGACAAAACATTGAATATAATGCTAGAGCAGTGGTATCGGCCGCGACTTACAAGTTGTAGGTCGTGGGTTCGAGCCCAGGCAGGCGCGTTTCTTTGTGTAAATTATTTCTTCACCACTGCTCTCAAAACGGTGAAGGAAAACATCGTAAGGAAACTGGCATGTCCTAGAAACAAAAATTTGACATGTGACATCCACCAACCCGCACTGGGCCCGCGTGGTAGATTACGGCCCATTCCCTTTCACAGAGAGGAGGCCTGTGTCCCAGCAATGGGAACATTAATAGGCTGATGTTGTGATGTGTAATGCTAAAACACTTATTATTATTTTTCATTAGGATTGTAAAGATTAGGTAATTTGTGCTTATTGTAGTCACTTAAATAATACTCTAAAATATATGTAGCTGATAACTATAATGATGTAACGGCTGGATTCAAAATAATCCATTATGATTGTGTTGTTATACTTACCAAATTTTAGTACTCGTTATAATAATTATTTTTGAATCAAAATTTAAACTAACAAATAACATTACATTATTAAAGCAGTTACATACAAACTAGTTATTAGCAATAACCACTTCTTAGAAAACAGGTATCTAATTGTAATTCCCATGATGTTGGAATTCCAATAGTAGTTACACTTCTGTGTAAACAAACAAGTGTTGGAATTCAATAGTAGTTACACTTCTGTGTAAACAAACAAGTGTAACTACTATTGGAATTCCAACAACATGGGAATTATAATTAATTACCTGTTTTCTAAAAAGTGGTTATTGCTAATAACTAGTTTGTATGTAACTGCTATAATAAGGTAATTTTACTTGTTAGTTTAAATTTTGATTCAAAAATAATTATTATAACGTGTACTAAACCATTGACTGAACTCTGACACAATATCGTGTAGGGATAATAGTAATACATATTAATTATTATTTATTTAAAATGGTATCTTACCTTTATTGATGTAAAAAATATAAATTGAGTTGAGGAAGAGAATTGAGGTGAGAGGTAATCTAAAAGCTTAATTCTGTTAAGGGCAATATTAAGATGAGACAGAAATTATACTTTAAATAAATGTTCAAAGTCTTAAATTGACTGTCACAAAAAAATATGGGCTTCGTCTACATTCGAATACAGAAGTCGCTGATTGGTTGGTTGTTGATCCTCCAAAATAAGGAAAAGGCAAACATGCTGAACTAAGTATTACCAGCCAGTATTGTTGTAAAACAGTATAATACCAGTTATAAGAGTCCTGTCTTGTTATGAGTACTTAACTATGTATTAAGGTACGTGAAGTCAGTGGCACCTACATTGTTAATTATTTTGGTATTACAGTACAAGGTCAAAGTATGTTTGAACTGTCTATGAAACCTATCTTTCTACCTTTTATTGCTGAAGTGCAATATAATAAAAGCTATTAAGGTTAACAAGTCTATCATTCTTCCATACAAACGTGGTCTAGCGATTACTCCTCTGTTTGAAAAATGATATCAATTTGTTTCATCATTATCTAGCCCTGTATGGAAACATAAAAGTAAAAATGAAATATATTAGAAAGTTATGAGCGTCGAAAGTTCCATATTTCAACACCAATTTTAACGCATCTTTGGGCGGAATTAAATACCATAAGAAGAAGGAAAATTGCAAAACGGTCTCCATACAGGGATAGATTAGTAATTCAACAATGCAAATAATTTGATTTTGAAAATATACATTTAGTCATTTTTTCATGATATCTAGACCTGTTTATAAAATAAAAGCAGTGGGACGATATAGGTTGATAAAAAAGTGCAATAATGTTTACGGGGATCAATAATAGTGTACGTTACAATAAGAAGTCACAGTTCATAAACATTTTAGGGTTCCGTACCCAAAGGGTAAAAATGGAACCCTATTACTAAGACAATGCGGTCGTCTGTCTGTCTGTCTGTCCCTCTGTCACCATGCTGTCTGTCTGTCCCTCTGACACCAGGCTGTATCTTCATAAACCGTGATAGCTAGACAGTTGAAGTTTTCACAGATGATGTATACCTGTTGCACAACAAATACTAAAAATAAAAAAAGCCGATTATACACATCGGCTACTTATTATTACTTTATTATTACAGACTATAATCTATCTCTGAGCCAAAATTCCGTCCAGCCTTTCTAGCATAATATTGAGTAACAAACCCCGGAGTCTGTATTTCGGAGTCCGGACTGCCGGAGTCTGTATTCCCTGATAGCTACAACCTGGGAGTCTTTAAGTCAAGTGTCAAGTCAATAGGTTTCTTCTCGGCAAGCGTACTTCATCGTCGACCACACCATCGCTTACCATATAGTGAGACAGTGTTCAAGTGCAGGCCTTAATATATAAAAAAAAAACAAACGATTATACAAAGATTCATGACAGTAAAATTGATTACTGCGGGGTTGCCTGGCCGCATTTTGCCGCATCTCGCCGCAACTAGATTTTGATTTTTTTTATTCTTTTTTATTTATTTTTTTAGCTCTGCCCTACGTTAGGATCTTCTCCTGAATCGTGGGTACCCACGTATGCCAAATCAACTAGCTCTCAGTTATTTTTAATTTTTATTATTTGTGGCTATGACCCTGGCTTGGCCACGTAACCTTTAAGCCAAAACTCTCTGTTAGTGGCTCTTTATGAGTTACCAGGTTTTGAAGGTAAACTGGCAACCCATAGTTTCATTCAAATGACGTTGGATTCACTTGAAAAACTTTTATATTTAGGGTAAAAAATAAAATAATATTATTGCGGCTAGATATTTACAGGCAAACCTGCAGCAATCTATTCTACTATCATCTATCATTCATGAAAATTAAGTTTAATTAAAAACACTGATTCCTGCAGATTTCCACAATCGAATCTTAAGCTGGAATCGTTTTGGTCGAACGAAATATAACTCATTATCCAGCCAGTAGCATGAAGAACAACCTACACCCAATAGCACAAAAGCCAATCACTTAGCCACTGCGCCCAATCTGCCAGTACGAGTAAGATTATAATTATCGATTCAGGAAAGTACCGAAAAGTCAATTTGCTAAGTTTTGTAGTTAGTGTAGATTGTTATGTGTTCCAAACTTGTGTTTATTACATACGCGTGGATAATAAACTTTAATCATTCGCAATATCAGTATGGAAGTTTGCTTTGATACACAGGTATACATATACATATTATGACCTTCATTTTCCTCTCTAGATTCTGCCTATAACACATTTGTAGCAAGTTTCCATATTAAAGTCGCCAAAATCTAAGAAGTCCGTTGACGTATCTCATTTTACATGTCGCGATAACTTTCTATGTAAGTAATTGAAAAATCAAATTCATAATCCTAATTAATTACTGGTATTATATATTGTAAAACGTAAATGGTTTGCTTATTTCAGTACTACCGGAAGCTGGAATTGAGGCTGTGGGGGTTTTAGGGAGTTTTTTTGGGGGGTTTTCCTTTTAGAAGGAGTTGATGCGCTGACTCATACAATACATACGCACTGAACAAACTGACACCTGCATCTTGAAGGACCTGTGTGAGGCCAGCGCTAAGGCTGTCGATGTGGCTGAGTTCTGGTCGAAGCACAACATCAAAATTAATAAAAAACATTTTTGCAAAAAAATACTATTGACTTACAAACAAAAAACTACAAAGTGAAAAATAACTTAATTTTGGAAATCTTTCTTGTTTCCCATTTTTTGCGATATGGACACCGACTTCCAAAATTAAGTTATTTTTCACAATGTAGTTTTTTGTTAGTAAGTCGGTAGTATTTTTTTGCAAAAATGTTTTTTATTTTTCCCTTTTTAGTTTTACCTACCTAAAATAGGCAAGTTGTTTTGAAAGGTGCCTATAACGCCAGAATAGATTACCCGAATAACACGATACTTGAACATAACCGGTGAAATAAGAGATCTGCGTACCCCTTTCGAGCGTACTGGCGTGATGTTATGTTATGAAATGGTATAATCAATAAACCCACTTGCGATTGCAGCAATCCCGAATGATTTGCCGTCATTTATTGAAGAGTTCTTTTGTATATCTCCGAAGTTCTTCATCAGATCTTCACCAAATTAAAATGGGACCAATTTCGAAATATATTCTTTCAAACAAAAAAAGAATTTTCAAAATCGGTTCACAATTGACGGAGATATCGGTGAAAATACATTAAAAAAAAAAAAAAAACATGCAAGAAGTCGAACATAGAACCTCCTCCTTTTTGGTAAGTCGGTTAAAAATGGAATCATCGACACGATGCGAAGAAGAACAAATTGCTATGTTACCCATACATAATAACAACGAGTATCATTCGCAAGCATCAAATTTCATTACGTGGGACACTCAGAAAGTTTTGCGAAACTAAAAAAAATTGTTCTATACGTACATATATTTTTATTAAATCTTTTCAAAGTACTTTCCACCAGCCTCTATACAAAGATTCATGCGCCTAAACCAGTTTTCAAAACACTTTTTCCAGTCCGCCGCAGACACCTCGTTTACAGCCTGCTCGAACGCAGCCAGCGCATCTTCCGGCGACGAAAATTGTATCCCTTTGAGCTGATTTTTTATTTTTGGGAATAAAAAGAAGTCACACGGTGCTAGATCAGGGCTGTAAGGAGGGTGACCCAGGAGTTTGACTGGCGTGCTGTCCAGGAAGTCCCTCGTTTTGAGTGCGGTGTGCGCAGGTGCATTGTCGTGGTGGAGCAGTAGCCCGCGGAGCCCTGTGTTTGGTCGCTTGTTGCTTATAACAGAGAAAACTTCTGGCAAACATTTGGTAGTATACCATTCGGCATTAATGCTTCTTTGATCCCGTAAGGGAATTGATACCAAGTGGCCAGTCAAATTAAAAAAGCTAGCGATCAAAATCTTACCCCCGCTTCTAGATCGCTTCACTTTGGTAGGCGTTGGCTCATTTTGAAACACCCAAACAGTCGACTGGCGCTTGGTTTCTGGGTCGTATTGATAAATCCAGGACTCATCACCTGTAACGATGTCGTAAACACGCCGAGACGAGCCTGCTTCAAATTTGTTAAGCATATCACGGCACCATTCCACCCGGGCCTGCTTCTGAGCATCGGTGAGGTTGTGCGGCACCCAGCGTGATACTATCCTCCTCACGCGAAGATGGCTGTGTAGAATCTCGTGAACGCTTCCCGATCCAATCTTCAATATGTGTTGAATCTCCTGATATGTAATTCGCCTATTGTCTTGGATTAAATTTTTCACTGCTAGCACGTTTTCTTCGGTAACAGCCGTCAAAGGGCGACCGCTTCTTTCGTCATCCCCCAAAGTTGGTCGACCGCGCTTGAATTCGTTATACCAACGATACACGGTTGCCTTGGAAGGGCCTTCATCCATGAATGCCATTTGAAGTCTATCGTACGATTCATCCGGTTTCAGGCGACACTTGAAATCGTATAAAATCATAGCTCTAAAATGTTCCCGGCGCAGATCCATATTTCAGTGAGACACAATACTTTGAATTAACTCGCAAAAAATGTGGAGGGAAATTTTGAAATTGGAACTTACTTATTTTTACTTATAAATAATCATATTTTCGAAAAACATTATAACTGGCCAGTCTCCCATATATAAAAACTTTTTTTCGCAATACTTTCTGAGGGGCCTGGTATTATTAAGTATTTTTATAGCTGCCAAAACGGGCCTTTTATTTTTTGACAACTTTAACTACGGCAATAATATAAATACAAACTTTTTATTAGAAGATGGCGGGACGAGCCAGACAAAATTAATAACTTATAGTACACACTATTAGCTTTGTACTGAAACATCTGGATATTATGAAGTGGCCTTTGCCCATCAGTGGGTTGATAAAGGCTGAGAGTAAGTTAGTTTACATAACTACTTCAGAACAACGATCAATACCAAAGAAAATAAGAAGGGTATAAAGTATCGCATTTTAGTATGTACAGATAACAGAGAGAACATCTCTGCAATCTTAATTAAATTTTTATTTAAACACAGATAATGCGTATTCTTTCTCCACTACGCTTACAACAAAAGAATTCCCTAGAGTTTATTAATCATTGTTGGCACACGCGCGTACAGAAAAAAGTTTACCGCAAATGTCGCCGTATTGTGATTTCCATGACGGTATTATTTATGTTAATTTTGATCACTCATCGGTTCAGATTGTCTCTGAAAATTTGATAAAATAGGTACTCATATTTTATTTACCGTAACAATGAAGTGATAAGTTCTATTCATCACCTTTGTTTATGCCATATCGCCGCAATACCATCCGACATCCTGGAATTTGCATTGAAAGAGACCCAGGGAACATAGACATAGCCTACCATCGATAGTCTGAACAGATCCGACGCACTAAAACAGGCAAAACACGGTCACAAATGCAAAAAGGATAATCGTAAAGAAATTAAAGGTCGCATATATAACGTGTTTTATTCCAGACGGATCAGGATGATAAGTTCGTTTTCATACACAATGCCAAGGGACGCCACGTCGCCGTTCCGTCGGTGCACCCGTAACGTAACTCGTTCATATAAGTTTTGAATGAAACGATATTTTCAAAACATATCGTCCCGTTATATCCGGATTAAAAGGAGCATACGAAATATGCGTATGCACCTTTAGTCGGACATAATGATCACTGACTCTCAGCTAGAAACAAACGACTGAAAGATCGGGCCTAAGGCCATTAACTGGACTCAAATCAAACTATTACCATTGTCCTGAATCTGGAGGCAAGACCTTCTCGTGTGCCAAGAACCTTATTAAATGTTCTGTCAACGTATCTATATTTATTTATTTATGCTACATATAAGTTGAAACTTGTACAATGGCTGAATTTTCCTGGCTGCTACCCAACTTTGGCTCCAAGTGAATCCTCTTTTCAAGCTATTACGGCACCAAAGCTTATGTACGTACAGTTGTCTGAAAGTTGTGCAATGTACGAGTATGTAGGTATAGATAAGGTTTAACTTTGTTAATGTCTAAGAAAAATTTGGCTAAATAAACATCCATTTTACGTACTTACCTTAGATTGGTAATAGGGATGAAGATTCATTTAGTTTGATTATTATACCCATTTATAATAAAATATATTGGATACATATTTTTTTTTTAATAACGACGATACAGAGTGTTGGCATTATATTTTTTTTAGTTACAAGTTACCTACGTCACAATCCTGTTCTCCTAAACTTTGATGCGCTTTGTCTTTGTCAATATTTATTGATTTTTTAAAGTAAAAAATACATGTTCAATATTTTTTGATAATCTAAATGAAGGACTTAATATAAATTATTTATTTACTCTAGAATCATCCCTATGGGTTGGTTGGGTTTAGATAGTCGACACTCTTTTATCACAGTAGCTATTTCATGATTATCGTTAATTCCCTAAATCGTGTACCACCTACTGCGATCAGTAGGTGGTACACGATTTAGGTCTCCCATGGATGGAGCGACGTGACTATGATAAAATATACCCGTAGAACTGTTACTAGAAAATCGCTCGTCATTGCGAGACCTTGACTATGATATTTGTTAAATAAAGCAGCATAAATCCAAAAACATGCTAATTGTTTTGATTTAACAAGATTATGACTAAGAACGTTTTTTCTCAATGACATAGGTACCAAAACAGCTTCCTACCTATATTTAAACACGTAGAGCAATCCATCTTTTTCGTAGCATGAGTAATGTTCTGAAAAAACTGTTTTTCAGCGAATACTAGATGAAAGTAGAAGGCTTAAAATGTCTGTGGTAATGATAGATGTTGTCGTTAAGTATGCTTACTGCTATTCATCATAATATTTATTTCATTTGATTGATTTTTAGGGTTCTGTACCTCAAAAGAAGAAAAAGGAACCCTTATAGGATCACTTTGTCGGTCTGTCTCTCCGTCTGTCTGTCAAGACCTTTTATCTTGGGAATGCGAGGAGTTATCGAGTTGAAATTAATATAGTATACTTAAATTTGCAACCCTTTGCAGCTGTGAAAAAATCACACTTCTAGATCAACGCAATCAAGAGTTAAAGCCGTTAATGACGCATATTTTACACTCGCAAGGGAATCAAAATCTACAGGGTACTTCCCGTTGACTTAGAATCATGAAATTTGGCAAGAAGCAATGTCTTATAGCACAAATAATAAAACTATCCGATAACCGTAATTTCTTAGCAACAGCAAAAAAAGATAATGAACTTATTTGCAGTTGGTAAACTGACCGCGCCTTATGTCGATGTATGCGGACTACAGTTTTCAACGGCAAAGCTAATTTTGTCCCTCAATTCTGTTTATCCTATCGTTAGAGCAACGTTCGATGCCCTCATAGTTTTTGAACTTCAGTTTTGTTATTTAATTATTTTGGTGAATTTAGCTGTTTGTAAGGATCCCTCAGTGCGCAAGTCCGACTCGCACTTGGTCAGTTTTTTGTTTAAAAATAGTCATTAGTTTTAACACAGCATTCAATACAATAGAAAACTGTTTCAATATCAGAGATACGAGACGGAACCTTAGTGCTTTCTGCAGGAGTGCATTTTGCTAATGAGTAACTTCTGCATGTTTCCCGATATCTAGGTAGGTATATAACCCGAGGGAGTTCAAGCCACATGTGAATATATTCGTTTGTAGCAAGCATCTGCGCTTACCATCAGGTAAATAGTGGTAAAACGAGAGCCTATCCTACTAACTAAACATGACAAACACATGAAGTTTGTGAATATGGAAATGAAACACGAAATTTTGTGAGTGATAAATGTTTGTTACTATTTCACGCGAAAACTGTGAAACGAATACTGACGAATCCTTCAAGTTATATAGCTAATACAACAGAATAACAAAATGGCTACAAAATAGATAGAAATACTAAAACTAGTACTACAATAGTATTAAAAAATAACTTGCTTCTAAATATCAGAACAAACTTAACATAACCTTTTCAGAAGCAAGCGACAGGCTATAAATATCCGACAAATAATATGCAAAGAGGGACAAAACAAGCACCACATATCAATAGCTTTCCTACTAAAGGACAGAGGTAGGTCGCGGGTCGTTATAGATAGTTTGTTGCCCTTTGTGTAGGTAAAAAAAATGCAAATTGCATGAGATGAGATACTAACGCCGGCGGCCCATATAGTATAAGATCCTACCGCTTAAATCTGTAGGTCATCTTTTGATAAAAGTAAATTTTTAACCCCCGACGGAAAAAGATTCGAGTGTTGTTATAAGTTTGACGTGTGTTTGTGTATATGTGTGGGGCATCATTGCTCCTAAATGGATGAACAGATTTTGATTTTAATTGAAAGGTGACTTTATCGAGAGTGTTCTTCTATACATACAGAGAACTATATTTGATGAAAATCGTTTCAGCCGTTCAAAAGTTATGGACGTTTTACTGTTTGAATCGGGGTTTTGTGAATTCGCAAGATATCGTGTCATAATTCTGTTTCGTTTAGAATATAGTATTTATTATAATATTTATTAGTCTATTGTTATATAAATTATTTATGTATTTTATTAGTTAGATAGTTTAATAACCATTTTTAATTATTGTGGTGTTCATTGACCTCGAGAAGGCATACGACCGGGTGCCCCGTGAGGTTTTGTGGTGGGCCCTTAAGGAGAAAGGTGTACCTGGGAAGTATGTACAGTTGATTCAAGCGATGTACAGTCGATGCAGTACCCAAGTCCGATCTACAGTGGGCACTAGTGTCAGCTTCAGTGTGGCAGTCGGCTTGCACCAAGGGTCGGCTCTCAGTCCTTACCTCTTCCTGATGATAATGGACGCTCTGACGTCAGACATACAGGAAGAGGCACCCTGGTGTATGCTGTTTGCCGATGACATTTTGCTGGTCGCCGAGAGTGGCCTAGAGGTTCAGAGCAGATTGGAGGTGTGGTGGCACAGACTGGAGAGTGTTGGCTTGAAATTGAGCAGAACTAAAACTGAATACCTTTTCTGCGATTTTGGCGGTCTCTCCAGTTCCGTGCCTATAGCTCTTGCTGGAACACCCATACCGATTTGCTCCGACTTCCGGTACCTAGGGTCGCTTGTCCAAGGGGATGGCGAGGTAGACCGAGACGTAACGCACAGGATCAACTCGAGATGGATGAAATGGCGACAGGTCACTGGAACAACTTGTGACCCACGGATGCCCCTCAAGTTAAAGGGGAAAATTTACAAGTCCGTGATTAGACCTGTCGTACTGTATTGATCAGAATGTTGGGCTGTGAAAAAGATGGATGAAAAGAGATTGCATGTAGCAGAAATGAGAATGTTGAGATGGATGTGCGGAGTGACGAGAATGGATAAAGTGAGAAATAAGTATATTAGAGGTAGTTTGAAAGTGGCGCCAGTAACAGAAAAGTTAAAAGGAAACCGTTTGTCCTGGTATGGTCATGTGATGAGGAAGGATGAAACGCATGTTACTAAAAGAGTTATGAATATAGATGTGAATGGATGGAGAGGGAGGGGACGACCAAAGAAAAGATGGATGGACTGTGTGAGAAGTGATATGAAATAAAAGGGCGTCAGTGATGGAGTGACGGGGGAAAGGATGGTATGGAAGAAGAAAACGTGTTGCGCCGACCCCAAGTAACATGGGACAAGGGCAGGAAGATGATGACTCCTACCACTGTTGTGTTCTTTTTATCCCAAAGGTTGACTGGTAGAGAGTGCCTTGCTGCATTAAGTCCGCCTATGTATCACCATTGTACATGAAGTTTAAATAAATAAATAAATAATTACGTGTACAATAGATTGTTAATCGAAGCGTGTCTACTACTAGATAAATTATGTAGCATCATCGTTTTCCTGCCCTTATCCCATGTTACTTGGGGTCGGTGCAACACGTTTTCTTCTTCTATATCGTCCTGTCATCCGTCACGCAATCACTGACTCCTTTTTGTTTCATATCTCTCCTCAAACAGTCCATCCATCTTTTCTTTGGCTTTTCTCTATATTTACCTGTAAATGCTTTTAATACTTTATTCCAGGGGGGTGACCACAAGCACTTAGAGTAAGGTTATTTTGAGATCGAGTAAGGGACAGATGTACCTGACTTGTCTAAATCTGTCACTTACTCGATCTCAAAATAACCTTACTCTAAGAGCTTGTGGTTACCCCCCTGTACATTGTATAGTGTATAGTGCTATTCTGGGTGCATAGTCCTCACATATATGAATATATTAATGTATATACTTATATACATATTGTAAAACACCTATTTTTTTAAAAGAGTAAGTATGGAGTTTCTTGTGCATTCTTCTCTACTTTCTGTGCTACTTTTCCGAATGCACGGTAGAATTAACTTTTATCACTAGTAAATTTTAATCTTAATTATTGTTTGACGTTCAAAAGTGCCGCTTATTGGCCTAGTTGAATAAATACATTTGATTTTGACTTTGACTTTTTGACCTCTCCATCACCATCTATCCACATTCATATTTAAATTATGTGGCATGGGATAAAAGTGTGTCGATGGTTTTTTAAATTTTACTTGTCGTCAATCATACTTGATTGCAGAAGTAGCAGTAGGCAGGTTGCCTAGCAATATCTTGCTGCAATTACCTTTGGTTGTTAATAAACCCTGGCAATCCTGCAGTAACTATTATAATATCAAGAAGATACCATTCATGAAAATTAACGTTCTGCATTTTTATAAAAGTTTTCATGAAAGATTCATGAAACACAACTATCATAAAAAATATTAATTGCAGATTTAAGCGGTGAGATCTCGTACTAATAGAGGCTAACAAACAATGTGATAGTCCAACAGTTTTCTTTTCAAGCCACCGACCGAGACCCGGGTCAAAACTCTCGTCCTCATGAATTTTAGGTAACTAAAGTTGTTTTGGGAGAAATATCGCTCGCCTTTGATATTATATTCTGTTAATTTAAGTAGACTTTAGCTGCAGTTTCTGCAGAACATTTCAATGCTGCAGATGTATGAATAAAGTAATGAGGAACTAACTTTTGTAACCGGCTTCGCCCACATGAAAGCAAAAACTTACCCGTGACATTAGCGAGTTCTGCGATAAAATAATATATGTATATTATTTATTTATGTACACAAAACACTTAACAGTGAAAATAAATAATTCAGGTAGAAGAGCACAAATGTATATTCTTTTTTTTTTTAATCCAGGTCATAGTCTACACGTGTGTAAAGTTTCATTCAAACCCGTTCAGTGATTGAGGCATGAATACTAACATATATTATTAATATTATAACATAATTTTCAAACATACGGTATTTCATATTTTTTTATCCAAATCTGACTAACCTAAAAGAAGTTGAAGGCTCCACAGTCCACGTGTACTTACTAAATTTGTGATAAGATATAAAAGACCTTCATTCTCGTAATTTTCTAAGCTCTTGAGTTTTAGATTGGTAACAGCTGTATATGATAATTAATTATAAAAGAGATAAGTTTAGTGTTCCTAATAAAAAGACGATCTGTTTATATTGTTTATTTAAAAACTGAATTGCAGGATTTGTTTGGCAAAGTTTGTGTAACGTGTACAAGTATTTACTTTGTCAAATTGGTGGCATCACTGGGGAGTGACGCCACCAATTTAGCAAAGTAACACACTAAATGACACTACTAAATGACTGCGCGCCAAACTGATGCCTGACCCTGACCAAAGAAACTTGCATCGATCAAAATTCTTTAAATACATTAAAAAAGTGCTTTCACGCGCTTCTGCGCTTCCACGGGGCGATAGCGCAGTTATGTGGGATTCCACCCCACTAAAACTCCACGGTGTCCTCCTGCGTCGATTATAGCGGGAACACGGGCACACGTTAGCACTCGTCCGTGATACCGCCGCGGCTGAACACATTGCACGCCCTGACCACCCCAGAGACCAAACCATGGCAAACCAGCACATGGGTGCCAGACAACCCCGTGTAAAGCACCCTTGGTCCCCCTATGGAGGGTCAGGTCAGTGGCCCCGCCACCTAACACTTTGGTTGAGAGGCCCCATAGACAACGTGGCCCGCCTCAGTTGTGATGTCGCCTCTGATACCAAGCGTCACAACTTGCTTGTTGTCCGCTCGCTACCCCCGTTTCGACAAGGCGAGATCCTACCAGTGGTGACATAAATGCACCTACCTACATCATATAGATTTATTCAAATTAAAATTATTTAATTGTAAAAACATAGGTACAATATAATAAGATCTTATTCTAATGTCAGGATCGCTATGTTTACCCTAATAGGCATACAAATTTTGGAAACATAAATCTAATTTTAAAATATACATTTTTATGCATTGTATTATTTAAATGATTATTAAAATTAAATTAGATACCAATAATCATTAAATCGAATTGAGCATAAATCAATCGGACACTTGACTCACACAACGAAATACCCAACTATTATTTATTTGAACTGTCTTTTAAGAATTCACCAATGAAATAGTACGCTTTTTTACCATAAAATCTATTAGCATTGTTTTGAATTTGTTAATATCATTCTCAGCTCTTATAGTCATAGGTATCTTATTATAATTTTTTGGAGCCATTCCCAGAAAGCTTTTTGCGTATAATGCTGTTTTATGAGGCTTAACGTGAATTTTGTTTCGGTGACGTTTACTAGTCAGGGTTTAAAATAAATTGAAGTGTTTTTTAACGAGCATTACTATTTCAAATGCATATAGAGAACGGAATGTCATTATTTTTTGCTAAATAAAGTGTGGCCTACAACTATCAGTTGCTTTTATTTGGCATACTGCTCTTAAACACTTTTTTGTGCCTTAAGCACTAGCTCCCTATCTGATGAATTTCCCCAAAACATTATGCCGTAACGCAATGTAGAGGACACGTATACATGATATGCAGTTAGTACGGCTTCACGACTTGCTATTTTACTGAGATTATGTAGAGTGTACTGAAACTAATTTAGTTTTTTTTATTATATGTTCAATATGTTTACACCAATTCATATTCTCGTCTATATAGAGCTCTAGGAACTTTGTGTGCTTATTTATTTATTATTTATTATTTGCTTTATTGTATGCTTTGTTGTTTTAGTTTCTTCTATAGTTTTGTCAGCGTATTTAATTTTAAGTTTATCTTGATTGATTCTTTATTTGAATGACATAGCATATGTTTTATCTAAATTTACATTAAGATTGTTATTATTTAACCATGTTATTAACCTGTTCAGATTTAGATTTATATCCATTTCATAGGTATGTGATTCCATATTTTGTACTGTGAAAATAACTGTCATGGGATGTTGAATAACTCTAGGCATGTCGTTTATGTATACGAGGAACAATAACAGACCGAGGACGCTACCCTGGGGTACACCAAAGTTCGTTTTTTTTGGTTTCGATTGGTACGTTAGTTCTAATTTTGTCTTCTGGCAAATCTTTGCAATACTTGTTATTTAATACATATTTTTTTAGATACGATTCAATTAATTTTAATACGTTACCCCTTACTACATTTTTTTTCTAATTTTGACAAGAGTATGTTGAAATCTACAAAATCAAATGCCTTAGTCATATCCATGAATATAAATATAATAATAATACCAGCCTGTTACTGCGCCACTGTGGAGCAAAGACCTCTTCTTAAAAAGAGAAAGCCGGAGCATTGAACACCACGTTTTCTCAAAGCGGGTTGGCGATTTCAAACTTATATTAACATATTTACTTAGTTCAGGTTTCCTTTACCGTTGTCAGCGATGACTAACATAAACTCTATATTTTGATAAGATACCAGTTAATTCCAAAAATGTTCTGTTCTACAAACACTAATCATGTTTTTCTCTCAAGTTCGCTGTTGAACTTCACTCAATTTACTAAATGCAGATCGTGCCAAATACAAACTCGAAAGTTCGACTGAAGTAGCACTTAGCATTATGTGTCTACTTCAAACTACAATTAGAGACTCGTATCTGGAGGTCAAAACTTTGCGAAATCCAAGTTCCTGACAGATCTAAGGTACTTAATGATTTGGACCCCACTTCAGACAAGGAGCGTCTTATATTCCTGATCAGGAAGTCGAGGCCAAAATCGGGTCCCTCCAAGCATCGAAAATGGATTGCATTACAAATTTCCTTTGATGTGCGTTATAGCAATCATAAAGATTATGTCCCTTTGTTGTTCGGGGGTTATTGTTCTTCAGTAATTGTACTGTCATGAGCACAGTGGAGTTTTGTGGTTTTATTACTCTGTATTTTATTTAACTTGCGTTTATTTAGTTGTGATGTTATTAAATGTGAAGATGTGTGTGTGATGTGTGTATTTAGTTGTTATGTGTGCCCTCATAAAATAATTACTGCTTAGATTTAAGATATTGTAAACTGTTTAAATACTCGTATGTTAATATCCGTGAAAACTCTGGCTCAGTAAGTAAATAAATAAAGCCTTTTAGGGCTTCAGTGTAATTCGAGAACATATCAGTTATGAAATAATTACGTACGAGAATATAAACCTACCTTTTTCGATGCGCTAATTGGCAGAAATGTAAGTTACCTCCATAGATATAATAAACATATTTCTATGGTTACCTCTATATTGATCGAATTCCTACGAAGACATTTTAGGGAAAGGCCATTGGTACTGGCATCATTAAGGTGCCTACCATGTATCAACACCTATATTGTTCCAGGTATGCAATGCCATCCTCCTAAATGATGGAATACGTAGGTATATACATTTCATAAGCTAATTTATGAATAGTTTCATTTTTAACCGACTTACCAAAAAGGAGGAGGTTCTATGTTCGAATTCTTGTATGTTTTTTTTTTTTTTTTTTTATTTATTTTCACCGATATCTCCGTCAATTGTGGACCGATTTTGAAAATAATTTTTCTGTTTGAAAGAGTATGTTTCGAAATTGGTCCCATTTTAATTTGGTGAAGATCTGATGAAGAACTTCGGAGATATACAACAGAACTCTTCAATAAATAACGGCAAATCATTCGGAATTGCTGCAATCGCATGTCTGTTTATTGTATATACCATTTCATAACATAACATCACGCCAATATGCACTAAAGGGGTACGCAGATCTCTCATTTCACTGGTTATTTTCAAGTTTCATGTTATTCGGGTGATCTATTCTGGCGTTATAGAGTACCTTACTAAACAACTATTTTAGGTAGGTACAACTAAAAAGGGAAAAATAAAAAACTTTTTTGCAAAAAAATACTACCGACTTCCAAATAAAAAAGTACAAAGTGAAAAATAATTTTATTTTTGGAAGTCGGTGTCCATATCGCAAAAAAATGAGAAAAAAGAAAGACACCGACTTCCAAAAATAAAATTATTTTTCACTTTGTAGTTTTTTATTTGGAAGTCGGTAGTATTTTTTTGCAAGAAAGTTTTTTAAAAGTTGAAGTTTCAATACATTTTTATATTTCTTAACTATAATATTGATGTCCAGCGGCTGTCTGATCCCTGTTTTCGAATATTGAAAGTTCTGTGGTTTCCAACATATACACGCTAATGTTCGTGGTGTATCAAAAGCCGCTGGATTTAGATTTCACCTGTATAATCAATATCGGGTAACGTTGAGGCGTGTATACCGCAATTTTGGTGAACTGTGAATTGTTTCAATACGGGTTTTTTATTTGTAAAGGCAGTAGATATTGTTTCCTATATATGTAGGCTTTATATGTAG
Organism: Orthosia gothica; assembly: GCA_949775005.1. Lineage (NCBI taxonomy): Eukaryota > Metazoa > Arthropoda > Insecta > Lepidoptera > Noctuidae > Orthosia > Orthosia gothica. Next base: position 25,506,733 of record OX459041.1, read on the forward strand.
GCTTCCTTTTAGATTGCGAAGTATATTTTTCTGTAAGTTAAAATTGACTTGACCCTAGAATAATCGTCATTCTCTTGCCCTTGTCTTCTTCTTCTTATTCGCTGTCTTCATTTCTGAAGGTCGTCCCCATCTTGGAACGCTTAGACGGAGTCACTGACGAACTGCTTACACGCCCCTCTGTATTCTGCTCTTCTCAGGGCAGTGATCACCGTGAGTCCTGTAATCGCTCTTATCTGGGTTGACCAGCGAGAAGATGAACGTCCGCGCGGGCTTTTATTATTCACCTTGCCCAACACAACTACTTTTTCGAGGTTGTCTGGCTGTCTCCGAAAGATATGACCAAAAAAACTCAGGATTCTTTGGTAGCATATCGTGGCGAGTCTGGATTTGATGTTCAGCTGGTCGAGAATGGAGTTATTATTGCGATTTGCTGTCCATGGTACGCACAACATTCTTCTCCAGCACCACATCTCAAAGGCCTTTTTCTTTTTCGATCCACAGTGAGAATTGCCTAGGATTCGGAGACGTACAGAAATATCGCTGATACCAAAGTTCTCAAAAGTTTTCTTTGTGCTGTTAGAGATATTTCTGTCGTTGGCCTTATCCCTATTTATAAGGCATTATTTCTTCTTTTTCCATAGGTACCTTTCTATTAGCCGTAGTCCAAGAAGTCATCCCTTTTTTGGTCTAACCCCGATTCCTAAATAAAAAATTAAATACAAATACAAATATCTTTTCATCCCACCATCTCGGAAAGAGTATTTTTAATCTTCAATATCTGAGTGGAAAAGCCGTTTTTATTCACTAGAGGATAAAGTAAATTGAATTTAGAACATCGTGTGCACTAAGTTTGTGAATTAAAAAAAACATTAAACCTATTTACTGCTTCCTCTATGGGGCCGAATATATCATACAACTTTTTTTTAATTTGTTAAAAACTCAGACTCGGAACCTTCCTGGTGTTCTTTTTTCAATTTGCTTTGTACGCGGTTCTAACCATCTCTCTCTATCTCCAACATTCACGCCAAGGGAATCCGATGAATCGGTACAACTATTAAGTATGACAGATAGTTTACCGAAAAACAGTACACAAGTGACTAACACCAATATTACAGTATCAAACAAAAATATTACACTCAATTTAAATAACTGTAGCAACGTTACTTTAAAATTTTTAATCTTCGTCTTAATTATACTTTAGTATTATTTTGTTATAATTTAAAGATTATTCTGTAATACTTACCTGTCATAATGTAGTAATTAATACCTAAACTGAAATAAAAGTGAGGCTATCTTGGGATTGTAAACGTTTTTTTTTGCATTTAGTCATTTCCTCGCTGAGGTGGAATGAAAAGTTACGTGTTGCACTCGAGTGCAAAGATTTTTCACCTCGTGCTCTTTTGATTCCCTCGCTAACGCTCAGGATTCTGATTTTGAATCACTCGCTGCGCTCGTGATTCAATTTTAGAATCCTTCGCTTGCTCGGTCATCAAAATTGAACACGCGGTTAAAAAGCAACTTTGCACTCCTGTATAACAAATAACTATTATTTGTTGAACATAGGTAGGTTAGGTACAGATGTTGTGATTATTAAAGAACGCTATGTCTAGCCATCATCGGCGTACAAGTTGAGCGTGAAGTACGGCGTGATGGTTTGTAATTCAACTAATACTACTTACCATTTAAGGCTACAACCTGTCAATATGTGAATGTTGACATTAAAGTAGGATTTGACACATTCTTATCTCCAAATACTCAATTCAAAAATCGGCTTTAGGCACGGTAACCCTAGCATTATCATCGCTAGCTTATCCTATTCTGCTCCTATCCCTGTTTATTTGGAATAGGCGGAACATCTTCTTCCATAGGTTTTTTTTTGTGTCGTTCTCTCATTAGTCACACTTTTTAGCCTTATGAGCCATTTACATAGTCCACCCATCGTTTGTTTGGTCTAACCCCTGATTCCTATATGAAAAAATTGAAGTTGAGTATTTTTCAAACTCTACTTGAGCCTCAAAACCTGGCAAACTCAGATATTTAAGTAAGGTAAGACTCGATTTTAAACTTCAAATACACAATTGTGGGTGTACTGTAAGTGCATCTCTGCCCAAACCTTCGGGAAATGCAGACGTGATGTGAAATATTTTATTAAATTTAGAAACGGCCCTACTCCTAAAAAAATATGTGAGTTTTATCCAAAAAGTTGTGAAACACCCGTCGGATAAAACTTGCGGTACAACAAATATGGCGCTGCGGTATCGCAACATGCCTCGAGAAAGATCGCAGAGATGCATGAAAAGTGACAAGTTGCTTTGGACGTCACCCAAGGCGTTCGCAACTTTGCATTCTGAAATCCTTGTCTTACTAGGATTCAAGAAATCGACGATACACGGATTGGGATCTAGACGTTTTCATTTTATTGTTACTCTCTTGCACTCTGTTTACTTAATGCAGTCGTAATACTTCAATATAGTAGTAAAACAACAAAGGACGCCCGGCCGTCCATACGCGATTTAACTCAAAGACTAATAATGCTACGCAGCTATTAATTATAATATGGTATGGTTTTAGATATTAATCACAGCTACACAGTTGTATAATATAATCTGGAAATCCTTTTTTTAGGAAATAACTTTAGAAAACTCTAATAAATCAATAACGTTAAGAAATACAAAAACCGAACGAACGGGGTAAAATTATAATAACTTATGAAAAATACAGGTACCTACAGAGAAAGATAATAAAATAGTATATATCTACAGTTAATATAATTAAGTAGGTACACGTGCTCTATGTAACACGTGTACGTTTTTTCGTGTACCTGGCATAAATTGAAATCCATCCGCGAAACCATACAACACACTGTATAACAATGTGAAAACGTGCTGAATAACACATTGTGGGATTTTCTAAAACTGGGTCGTGTTAGTTTTATTCAGAAATACAGCCAAAACCTATTGAATCAACGCTTTGGAAAAAAAACTATACGGATGTCAGGTTAAATTATATTTTGTATTTATTTTGTATTTTTCTCAATTTTATAGCAATTCCTATTTCGTTAACAGACTATTCGATAAAAAAAGATTGCAAACTTAATGTAACAAATTGTAAAGCGCAACTGATTTAATTGACTGAATGAATTTATATCAACAGCTAATTATGCGGTTTTTTCGTTACGCGACTATTTCCGTTCCAGACATCTGGTGTTAATTAAATACTATTATCATATTGGAGTGAAAAGTCTAGAGCAAAGTTAAAAAAAAATCGTTTGAAGATATTAGTTTCTTGTATGACAAAAGGCAGGACAACAGAGCATCCACATTGAGAATATAGACTTTAGAAAGCGCTATAAACTGACGCTTAATCCTATCTATTGTATCCAATTCGATTTCAGATTTGCAAGCTTCAGTTACCCCCATCGTACATCAGACGTATAAAGATACGTAGTACCTACATAATTGGACAGACACTGTCTTTTGTGCTCGATAGTGAACTGAAGGCGCTTTGAGAATACCTTGGGCGGATTGAAAAGCGATTCCCTGGAATCCATTCGGCGAGAAATGAGCGCAAGTAAGTCGCTCGGAGAGCTCTGTCTCTGTCGGGCGGATGTAGAGGGCGTGCGCCTCCGGTGACGTGTTTCCGGTGGCAAGCGATTCCGGCGTCTAACAATATTTGCGACATGTACGAATTCTGAATTTAAACTTGCCCACACTTCATCTTAATGCGTAACTGTTGAGTGTGCATGAGCCAAGTTATGCAATCATTAGGAATAGATATGCCAAATATATAATTTTAGCTGAGCATGGTGTCTTTCAAGTAGGATTCCTTCCAATCCAAATAGTTTAGTGGGTCCAATGGTTATTGCTGATACCTGAGTTTGATTTATGACTCGAAAACTTTTAATGGGTTTCGTCTGGATTTGTACGTCGTCGGTTATTCTAGAAAAAAACAGCATGTTTGTACTCTTCTATCTTTATAAATACTTTCTCTTTTAAATGTTTTGTGTGTACAAAAATTAATAAATGGCAAAAGGATCGCCCCTACTACGTGGGGGTAACTGTCTAAATTTCTTCGAAGAATGCAAGCGTGATATATTATAATTTGAATGTTGATACCTATGTATTTATTTCACTGATGTTTCTGAATTTCAGCAGTTCTAATTAATTCATAAAATACCTTCTTAACTTGATAAAAATAGGTCACCTTACTTGATGGGTTTAATAACTTCATTAACGTCGGAGCAATAACCTTTTAAGCTAGAATTATGATATTGGGACAGCTTAATATAAAATATGTGTTGAGCCATGTCTTGTTATCCAATTTTAGAAGTATCATGTTTTCCTTATAAATACTAATAATCGTGTAGGCCTTAAGCTTCTAAGAGTTTTTGGAAACATTTGATTGGAAACTTGCTTGACAGTAAAACTATTTAAGGTTGAACTAGTCGACGGCACGAATTATCTTATCCGACAACACGTGTGAAAGAAATAGATGCTGCGATGAGCAGTAAGAAGCTAGTTCGCATACGAATTATTGCTTTTGCAAATTTGTATCGAAATGAGTGATGATTTAGGACGAAAATGAGGACGAAATTTTATAAATAGACCTTTGGGAGTCTAGATATCATGAAAAACAACTAAATGTATTTTTATAAAATAACATTATTTGCATTGTTGAATTACTAATCTATTCCTGTATGGAGGTCATTTTGTAATTTTCCTTCTTCTTATGGTATTTATTTCCGCCCAAAGATGCGTTAAAATTAGTGTTGAAATATGGAACTTTCGTATATATTATTTTTTTACATTTTTGTTTCCATACAGAACTAGATAATGATGAGAAAAATTGATATCATTTTTTATTTTGGACGTACATATTCAAACGGTGGAGTAATATCTAGACTACGTTTGCATGGAAGAATTTTCGAATAGTGTAACCATAACGTGGATATGTACACGTAAAACTAGTTTTAGAATTTTGTAACTGAATTTTATTTATAGATTAATTTGGCAGATTTTTTCAGTTGGTGAAAATTCTCATGAACATGAACAACTTATTCCATATTAGAAATAATAATAATTGGAATCCATTTCTAGCTTTCGTTTGCACCTCTACACTAAATTATTGAATCCAAAAATACTTATTTCCTCTGTAAATTTGTCTTCCAGTTCACTAGTCTAACGCTAAGTCTATTCACAAATGAACAAATTTTCAAGTCATTAACTCACATCATTATGATATGATAACTCTTTACAAACTGACCTAATTCCAATATAACTTGAGACTGGTCACTTTTCTATAACAAACTTCAACTATAACCGTTTCATAACTTTAAGGAATAGAAAAATCCTAAAATATAATCGTTTCGTGTCGTTTTATTATAATATATCTGGCAACTCAGGTGGCAGAAAACCTTAGAAGTCAGAGCCGTAAAAAAACTTATTTAAAAAGTAATAACTTAAACGAAAAACAAATTGTCTGTTATGATACGAATTGTGTAATGAACGATTATTTCTACTATTCTCTGTCCACGCATTATTTCATTTTTTTTTAAAACAACACGGCTTATTTCCTTGAGACTACCTTACAAAGTGGCTTATTGCCTATAGTTCTGAACAAATTGACTAATTACCAAATTACTATGTATTGTTACTTAATTTAAATAAACTCTAAAATAAATGTACTGCTGTCAGAATTAGCTAAATTTAAGTCACTTTGCGGTGAATAAAAAAATATATTTTAAATTAAATAATAATTCTGAAAATGGTAATACAAAACGGATAAGGTGGAAATAGGACCTGTAGTGGCACCAACGCCGCCACTTACGAACGAATGACATGACGTCACACAAATTCTGCATCGCGCAAGCAAAGTTTTCGGCGCGATTTGAACACATACAACAGTCCGACAATAAACGTCGGACAGTTGCCCGGACCAGACACAACACCCGTCTGGTCGGAGGATCCTCCTTTTTCTATGGAGGTTTGTGGGACTTTCCACCCTGTTCCGCTTACCCTCAGTCCTTTTGAAAAGACACTACTCACTTATTACTCATGATAAATAAATCAGTTGGGGCTTTACTATGATGTGACAAAACTATCATTCATAATTCTACTGTGAAAAGGTACAGTTCTTATTCGACCTGTATGGCTCCGTCTCTCTCTCGCACCGGGCACATGACGATTTTAAAACGCCGTAAGGCCCGTGTCCTGTTTGGAAGAAACCCCATCACATCTCCAGTAATCTTGTGAAGCATCTATGGTCTCGTACAAGTGTAAGAAATAGGCTATCTGTATCTATCTATATCATCAAACAATACGAGACACCCACTTAAGGTTTCTATCAGATACCTACATCTGTACGAGTACCTATGTATCCACAAACCTATGCAAATTTTCACCGACAATTTGATGGGACAGCGTGTTAACGAAGCTTCGACAGGGAGATAGATATTTGAAAAATCGGGTGAGCTTTTGAAATGTCAACGGGGCCGTGGTCGAATTCACCGCGGGGACTGTAGGTTCGTTGCCCGTGCTTGTGTTAGTTCATCCTACGCTGCAACGAATGCAGCGTACCATTCGGATCCATTTGGGACTAAAAACTCACATTTAAAAAAAAGGAGTCTGACTATTGTTTACTGGGATCTTATTGGTGCGTTTGATTTTTAACCGACTTCGCAAAAAGGAGAAAGTTTTCAGTTCGACTGTATTTTTTTTTTATGTGTGTTACCTCAGAACTTTTTATTGCGTGAACCGATTTTGATGATTCTTTTTTTATTTGAACGCTGGTGCTTGTCATGTGGTTCCATTTATACAGATCTGATGAAGAACTTCGGAGATATACATCAGAACTCTTCAATGAATGACGGCAAATGACTCGAGATAGCTGCAATCGCACGTCTGTTTATTGTTTACACCATTTCATATCATAACATCACACTAGTACGGTCTAAAGGGGTAGGCAGATGTGAACAGTTCACCCTGGTATTCTCTCATTACACCGGTTTTGTTTAAGTTTCATGGTATGGGGTTAATCTATAAAAGTGGTCCATTATGTACCACAGCTAAAAGTGAAAATAAAAAACTTTTTACAAAAATTACAACCGACTTCCAAAAAAAAAACACTACAAAGTGAAAAATAACCTTTAGGAAGTCGGTGTCAAAAAACGAAGAAACGAAAACAGGAACACCGACTTCCGAAATTGAAGTTATTTTTCACTTTGTAGTGTTTTTTTTTTGGAAGTCGGTTGTAATTTTTGTAAAAAGTTTTTATATAAGCATGCTTTGCAATGCGTACTTTGAAATGTTGTAGTTATCGTTTTCAACCGTATTAAAAAAAAGGAGGAGGTTCTCAATTCGTCGGAATCTTTGTTTTCTTTTTTGTTTGTCCATTTTTTTTTATGATCTTTTTGATCTTTCTTGATTGGCACGCGTTTGACCACTATCTCACCTGATGTTAAGTGATGATGTGGTCTACGATGAAGCACGCTTGCCTAGAAGAAACCTATTCACTCTTGACTTACAGACCCCAAGGTTGTAGCTATCAGGGAACAAAGACTCCGGAAGGGAGGTTCACTCCTTAGCTGTGCGCACAATGAAAGTATTAGGCAAAACGCCGATGGTGCATGGCCGTAAGTCTTGTAGTACGATGATGGAAAGGGCCAGGTGGAATCAAATTGTGCAGTTCCGTCGCATACTCCCCGAAATGTAACCGATAATAAACCGACAGGCTGGCAACTCGGCGTCGATGTTCGAGACTCTGGAGCTTTGACGCGACCAGTGTATCGTTGCCAATAAGCCTTTTGGCCCGTCTGTCAACCGACTCAAATGCATCAAGCTGGTATTTGGCAGATCCATCCCAGAGGTGAGAACAGTACTCCATGCATGACCAAACTTGCGCTTTATACAAGTTGAGCAGCTGTTCAGGCGTGAAAAACCATCTCTCTTGTCTGTAAGAGATTGCCCTGTGCGATAAGACCGCCCATTGTACACTTGTGTTTGTTAATGTTTTTCCTGTATGTTTTTTGTGGTGTACAATAAAGTATATAGTAAATAAATAAAGTTTCATAATTATTAATAGGAATTCATCTATTCTATACTAATATTATAAAGAGTAAAGATTTGTATTTTTGTATGTAACGAATAAACTTAAAAACTACTGGACCAATTTTAAAAATTCTGTCACCGTTGGGAAGCTACACTATTTTTGGTGACATAGGCTTCTTTTCATCCCTGTATTCCCACGGAAACGGGAACTAAGCGGGTGAAATCGCGAGGCGTCCGCAAGTATAAAATAAAATGCATAACTTCATGGACGCTTACAGCAGTGAATAGACGAGCTCATTCGCTTTGTTATTCCGATAATGAATAAATATTATATATATTTATGAAAATGTTGCATAATAATGTGTATACATGAGTGTGTGTAAAAACCGAGCCGTAGGCGAGGTTTTTAATAGTTTCACACGAATGTTTTAATTAGCCAACTGCAACCAACGACCCTATATATATACTTATAACCTTAACCTATTTTACTTTTAAATCTTTTTTTATTGTGACGGTTTTCAGGAAAGTAAAATAGGTTAGGGTTATAGGTTGTGGTATTTTGCTTAACAGATCCACATCTTTTAGTCTATTTACGTTTTATTACACTATACAATCCACACCTTATTTATCTTTTGAAACTTATGTGACTTACTTTTATGTATTTTTTGGTACTGTTAGCACCTGAAAGCATACTTTAGTTACCTCTGATTGTTTTAATATCCACAACTTTATTTATATTGCTTATTTATAAAATTTTCGAATATTTTATACTCTGACATTTCATTTGATCCGACTTCTGTCTGTCTAATTTATTTTCTTAAGCCAGATACATAACATACCATGGACTAGATCTTCTTAAAGGTCGTTTTACATTATAATTTTCATAATAAGGGCAGCAGCAGACAGCCCCCTCTGTAAACCGTTTTTAATTATTTCTGGTCTTGATTTCTTACTTGAGATTTGAATTTGAAATTTAGAAGATATGACAGAACGAGGAAAAACGGGTGTTAGTTTTTTAGATTTAGTTTTGGGGTGCGAAATATGAAGAACAGATTTTAGCCTTGAATTACAAAGTATATTCATATCACAAAGTACTAATTAAATGGTAATGAATTCAGTTTGTGAACGAGTGTTATAATTCCTCGAAGACTTTAAATAAATAACAATTATACTCTTAAGTGAACTTTTTACTGTTTTATTAATAAGATGTGCCAGTCTGAACTGTGGTGTATGAACTGTGGCGGACAGGTCCTCAACGCCGCGGCGGTATGCACACTGAGGTCGCTCGTGCCCTCCAGCAGTACGCGCAGGGTGAGCACGCTGAACACGATGGCCCACATTTCGCGGTAGCGCTCCACCAGCCGTCCCATTGTACCGTACCACGCCGCCCTGGTCTGCGGTTGCCCCTTCGCCAATTTGGAAGAAGCGGGTGGCAACAGCCTTAGCTAATCCCTCAGACAGTCGTTTTGCGGCACGTCGTGCGAAGCCAGCCCCTGAGTTTTAAAAATAAAATAAAATAAAATATTAAATAAAATAATATCTTTTTCATCATCATCATCATTTCAGACGAAAAACGTCCACTGCTGGACTTAGGCCTCCTCCTTCTATATCATTTTATTTAGCTTTAATTCATAATATTATTAACGTGGCTTATGTTTAGGTCATCTGACCTAAACGTAACGTTACAAGCACCGCGCATGCCCTAAATTGGACAAATGCCACAGACAAGTAAAAATTCGAATCAAAACTTTTTTATAATAGGTACTATAAGAATGGTGCGCCCCGCATAAGCTTTACATTACAAAAAAATTATTGATGGAAATTCCTTGGTGATATTTACTTCCTGGATTTGCCCAGTATCGTAATAGAAAATAATTGTTTTATAGCATTATTTTATTAGAGATATTATGTTAAAATAGATGCTATTTTTAAATTTCGGTATAGTGTTTATAAAGTATGTCAATATAAACTCTTTTTGAAGATTATAATTCGAACATTACGGAGAGTAAATAAAATAATAAAAACATTCTTGCTGTTATTAATATTTACACCTGTATGTGGATTATGGAAGCAATAAATTTGATTTTATTTGATTTCAAACAATACAAAATGTGCAAAAATAAAATTACAACACGTGAGGGCACTAAATTAACAGGAGTGCATATCGATTAAAATGTATTTATTGATCAAGTCAATTGTTATAAGAAATCGAATCAGTACCACATTAGTTCATCACTAAATGAGCTGTCAAATATAAAATTTATGTTGCGGTAAGTGTTTATTAAAGATACGGTGATATAAAACGGTTTATTCCAGAATCCCCACCAGTGGGGATTGTTATTTTTTTCCAGAAATCCCAACTAGCTAAATAAACTCAGCCTAGTGGAGATTTTTGGCAAAATAAGTACCAATCCCTCACAACGTGTTGTTTCTAAATTATTAAACAAAAACGAACAAGTATTTTACTGTTTTTTTTGTATATGTAATCAAACATAGAACTAGAAGAACTTTCTCCCATTATGGTTAATTTACATTTACTTATTACGCTCAGTAAATGATTGCAATCGATTGCAATTCACTAACGTAATAACAGATTTCCTGCCTATAAAGCTGCCATGACCCGTGATTGACAGACCAAAAACACTCTCTTGTTTTAATTCAACCTTTTGTAGTACCCACAATATATATTTTGTTTAAGTACCCTGAAGTAACAAATATTTTGTCTAACTACCCTACACGCGACTGTTATCAGCAATAAAAAATTACCAGTAGAACTATGCATTAAAATCTATTCTCCTTCTTTTTAGTAATGTATATTGTTTATCTCTGGATGCATATTGCATTTATGATATACCAGATTTCTGGTGACTGAAGTTTTGCAATATTTACTGTGCAAATAATTTTAATTAAAAATTCTGAAATAATTAAATTGTTTAACGCATTGTTTGTTTAATCATTTAGAAACAACACGTGGTGGGGATTGGTACTTATTTTTCCAAAAATCCCCACTAGGCTGAGTTTATTTAGCTGGTGGAGATTCCTGGAAAAAAAATAACTTTCCTCACTGGTGGGGATTTGTCAAAATATGAGAAAAGATTATGGAGCGACTGCCAGTTGATTTTGATAATGCAATCAATCAATCTGCCTAGTCTTTTCCCAGTTACACGTTACGAAGTAACCCCTTGGTTACCCCGTAACGTGTTCCCAAGTCTGGTTTTAGATTTCCTGGCTTCTGACTATCCTTAGCGTTTGCCAAAGTTCTATAAATGGTAGGCGGGACCAACAGCGTATCGTGCTTTACGAGGAACGGAGGAATCTCGGTATATTACGATGGTCATCCATACCGACCTCGGCAATCGTTGCATGACCTCGACAATGGTTGTTTGACCTCGGCAATCGTTGCATGATCTCTGCAATGGTTGCATGACCTCGGTAATCGTTGCATGACCTTGACGATCGTCCCGTGTGGTTTTTACTTAGCTTCATATGGGTAATGCAATTATTATGAAAAAAACTAATCCTGTTCTAAAAGTACGAATAGGTATTGCCCACGCCTGTTGAACTTTACAGGAAATGTATTCATTTTAATAAAAACGAAGTTTGTATAGTTCATCATTTTTTCAAGTGGAAATAATCAAAGAAACAAGGTATTTCTTGGTGAACGCTCCTTATAAAACAATGGCAAGATTCTTTACATCGTATATAAAAACTGTAAGATTTTGTACAAAAAGTCACATCGTACATACTTGACACATAAATACTTAGTCAAGCCTTTCTGCTGCGATTTAAGTCGCGGGAGTATTACTTATTTCTGTTTCTTTATTAAAACCTATTTTTTTTTCTACTCCTACGACATTTCTCTTCACGCGTGCTTTTACGTTATAATATTTCTTTTTCTCAAGGCGCTTTTTCTTCTTTTTTTATTAATTCCCTTAAAGCTCTTTTCAGTTGGGAATACTATGAGTAAAACGCTAATTTACGGGATAACGGAGTTATGTGCCTATTCGCCAAAATAATCTTAATTGTCAATATAGGTACCATCTACTTCAGATAGAAATAAGAAGTATCATGGAAGAACCACATAGAATAATGTCGAGGTTAGTAAATTTTAGTTTATTTTATGTAGGCGTTTATAATGGCGACATACTCGATCGACCGAAATTTATATGTATTTGGCAATGTCGGAAGCGTTGTGCATTAACAGTGCTGACATGAAACAACTTTTGAAGGAGCGCTTCTGTGGCCGTCTGGAAAATGTATTAAAGCCTTTTGTCGGGCTAAAATAAGGGGTGCAATTTCAACAGTTGGGTGGTTTGGGTTAGGTTGGCTATTTTTATTTACACTAAATCAAAAAGTTTATTTCAAATAAACCTTAGAAGAACTTATGAACTGACAAAAAAAAAAAGATGACTAGTTTTTTTAAAGGAGAACGGCAGGCTTGTATGGGAGTTTCGTACCGCTAATAGAAATTTCGTGTTTTGTGATATTTTTTGTTTTATTTGGTAGTTAATATGATAGATAATCCCTTTTTATATTCTTAGATTTTTTAAAGTTAAAACCAGTAAATGTTACAACCAGTTTTATTTTTTAAGGTTATGTACTAGTGTACCAATGTGGATTGTTACATATAGGTAAATGTTGCATTATATGTTATGAAAATTATTTGTTGCTATCTTTGTAGTGTTTTACTTTCCATTAAGTAGGTAGATTGAGGTACGGATCATACCTACTCAGGGCATTAGGAGATACCTATATCCAGCAGCGAACTGCAACAGTTTGATAATGATGAGTTTGATTATATTTAATGTTATTTCTATTTCTAAGTAATTAATTATCAATTCAATATTTGTGTTATTTTACGTAAGGCAATTTCTAATAACATAACTGCGTTTAGCGTACGATTTTATAACGTTTATATATTAAAATCTTTAGATTGATGTTATTAATTAATCCGAAGTTTAAAAAAAAGTAAACTTACATGCAAATAAATGGCTTAGTTGACATAATAAGTGGTACAAATTCTATAACCGAACAACAGAAAAAGAATGCGGTACAAAATCTAACATTCACCTTTGCAAGCTTCATTAAGTCTCAATGGAAAAGAATTTGCAATAAACTCCACGGACACACTTTTCCATCAGTTTTTTTTGTTACATCATTCTTGTTGAAAATTACATATATGTAAGAACAATTTAAAAAGACGTGCACATAAAAGCTTCTAAGGGAATAGATAACTAAAATGTTAATAGAAAAGGAAAATATTTTTATTTGTAATAATATTGAACGCTATTCCTCTCTCCTAGACACTGACTGTATCTAGAATGTTGCTGTGCCCGACAGGGTCCATAATTGTTTCTGTCACTTATATTTACCACCTATGTGTACATTATGGATGCAATAAATTTAATTTGAATTTGAATTTAGAGTAACAAACAATTAAAAAAAAAATACAACCCAACTGATAGCGCCCGTTCACGAACAACAAGTCACATCAAATTGTAAAACACCTTAAATTAGCAAATAGCCAGAACATGCCTAAAAAAGACAATTGAAAACCTTACTTTTGAATTGTCTTTTCAATGTTTAAAATATCAAATAGAATTCATGCCATTATTAATATAATATGTACTATTTGTAGGTACTATTATATTCCTTGTTTAGTAATCTCTTGAAATATTATTATGTCATTTAGTTACTAATACAAAATGACTTTCCATAAGTCTTCGTTCAGCTGGAACCGACTCAAATCATAAAAAAAATTAGTACAGCGGCCCAGTGGTGAGTGGTGGTCATGTGGTGCTGTATTTTCTGTTTAGTAGAGTTTAAAAATAAATAGACAGGGCGCAAAAAACACTGTCTTGTAAACTATATCTATCGGTATGAATAAAAGTGTTGGTTCGCGTTACTAGAGAATGGCTGAAGCGATTTTTGCTATTATTTTTTGTAATATTTATGTTACTGTGAAAGCCTGAACTGCGGTGAAACCTAGGATTTACCGGTAAATTCTAAGATTTACCAAGTCTAAACTTTGTTCGTAAAGATTTCTCATGCAATCACACGAGAAATCTTAGGATTTACTTCAGAGACTGGTAAATGTTGATTTTTTTTAATGTCTTTGACACACTATGATACGATAATATGATGAATACAACTAAGAACTTATTGATTAAATTAACCAAAGTCGTTTACATTTTGTTTTACAATTTAAAAAATACCTACATTCATTACGTAAATCTTCTTCAAGTTTACAAATATACGAGTGGGAGGAGCAGCGGGCACCGCGCCGCCGTCTCGCTTGACCGCCAGGAGAGACCATTGAGACCACCGCGCAGTGTGCACGTAGTCTATAAGAGAAAATAATTATATATCTACCTACATTTATATTTTAAGTCAATATTGTAAAGTAATTACAATACACCAGTTTTTAGTTGTAACAATTCCAAGTCGTTTTATTTGAAGAAGCACCCATCAAGAACCCAACAAACGTTAATGGCGAGTACATCACTCACCTTTGGTTTGCCATCGACATAGTGGTCATGGCTGAAACCATGATGGGCCTCAGTACAATGCTCGATGACCTCAGTAGAGCTTCCGAAAGTGGTTCTTAGGGCTCCCACACATAACTGCGATGCGATGCGATGCGACGCGATTTCTTTACATTTTAAGACTAGCGAGCTCGCAGATATTTGCGATGCGATGCATCGCATCGCAGTTATGTGTGGGAGCCCTTAAAATGAAAATGGACCAAACCATGGTGAACATCCATGTAACACCCACTCCAATCAAGATCGGAGACTCTACACTCAAGTTGTAGACGATTATGTTTAACTGGGACAAACGGTCCAGTTGGGTATATTTTAACTTCGAGAAAGAGGTCAACCGTCGAATCCGACTCGGCTAGGCAGCGTTCGAGAAGTTGCGCGGTATCTTCTCGTCCAATTTACTGCAGTGTCTAAAGACAAAAGTCTATGACTAGTGTGTGTTGCCAGTGATCACCTATGGGACCAAGTCGTGGTTGCTCACAATGCACCTTTTATGATAACTTAATGTCACCCAAAGGGCAATGGAGAGGGCTATATGCTCGGAGTTTCCTTGCGAGATCGCATCAGAAATGAGGATATCCGCAGGAGAACCAAAGTCACCGACATAGCCCCAATAATTGCGAAACTTAAGTGACATTGCTCGCATAACGGATGGCCGATGGGGCTGAAAAATTATATAATGGTGACCGCGAACCGGAAGACAACGCGTTGGAAGGCTTCTCACTAGTTGGACCGATGACCTGGTTAAGGTTGCGGGAATGCGCTGGATGCGAGACGCACGGGATCGGTCAATGTGGCGACACCTGGGGGAGGCTTATGTCCAGCAGTGGACGTCTTTCGGCTGAAATGATGATCAATGATGAAGCAAAACATTATTATTTTGAAGTATTGTTATACCTGTTGAAGACTGTATAAATATATTTGTATTGTATGAACTCAATTTCTTTTAGTATTAAATTATATAACTGCACAGTACATCTGTGAATCCTAAATACCTTTATATCATTCGTTGACTTGTGTGTGCCTTGGCAATTGAGAGTATGTCATGCTCTCTCTAATGTCTCTCTAATGGTAGCACATGTGTTGGATCATTCGGTTCCCTTCACGATGGCCGAGTGGTGCCAATCCATCTGTTTTGATCGTGAACGGCCGCCATCAGTTGGGATTGGTCATAACTTAGCTGCCTCGGCCTGTTTTGATAAGTATTGTATTATAATTTTTGGTTTTACTCTTAGACGTTTTTACGTGCAAGTCGTTTTACATTGTTCTCACACATATTTAGTTTTCCAACAAAAATTATATACCCAAATACTTGTAATTAAAACTGATAGAAAGGAGTGGCCTCCACGGACATAGAAGACCTACGGTGATAGAGACCTTGTGAAACTTGCGAATGTGCATTCATATTTGTGTTTTACAATTCAAAAGTACCTTTAAATGGTTTCATCATCATCATCAGCCTATTAATGTTCCCACTGCTGGGACACAGGCCTCCTCTCTGTGAGAGGGAATGGCCTGAATCCACCACGCGGGCCCAGTGTTGGTTAATGGATAGTACCAAATATCTTCGATTTTTTTTTCTAGGACATGCCGGTTGCCTCACGATGTTTTTCTTCACCGTTTTGAGAACAGTGGTGATGAAAAAAATTACACAAAGTAAAGCGCCTGCCTAGGCTTGAATCCACGACCTACAACTTGTTAGTCGTGACCGATACCACTAGGCCACCACTGCTCCCTTAAATGGTTAAGTTGAAATAAAATATTATGGGGATCCTGCCGTTTTGCCGAAAAGATTTTGACAAAATTTCATTACCCAAACAAATTTCAGCAATCTTTTTTTATACCATTGCAATATTTCGAATGATTTTAGTACGCATATTTTTATTTGGTCAAATTTTTACATGGCAAAATTTTACCAAGTATAATGTCATTATGGCATTTGGTCTTTAATCAAATGATTTATTACAGCAAACAATCTTCAGACAATAAACGTTTGGTGAAATGATTTGTTAAGACAAAAAGTATTAAGGCAAACATAAGATTTTTTGAATTATATAATAAAAAATACAATTTTATTTTTTGATTAATTCTTTCAATTTGTCTGAAACAAGTCAAATTTATGGTTACTTGATATTAATTTATTTATGGAAGTAGTTAGAGTAGGTTAATTATTAAAAAAATGGTTAGGTTAGGTTAGGTTAAAACTGTGACCTCCTACGCACGAGCCGAGCGAGCGAAGCGAGCGGTGCCGCGGCAGCGGCCGGCGAGTGCCAGAAACGACTTGCATTAATAGAAAAAAGAGATTGTTTTTAGTAGGTTACCCGGAACTGAACTATTAAGATTAGGATAATTAGTTATTTAAAAAAAAATGGTTAGGTTAGGTTAAAACTGTGACCTGCATTAAATTTAAAAAAAATATATATAAAAAAAGAGAAATAAAAAACTATAAATATTTGGCTTATTTGATTTTGCGTAAAATATGTTATACCAACTGAAATATTTGACTAGATAAAAAATGGTAAAAGTACTAGTTGGTGAACAAGTTATTGTTCAAACGTTCACTTGCCAAACATAGGTTTTCGTAACAATTATTTGTAAAGAGATTGTTTGGTAAGTAATAATTTGGCAAATGAAGTTATGCGAAAATTTGTTTGGGAAGTGATAATTTGGCAATTTCTTTTCGGTAAAACAAGGGAGACCCAATATTATGATGTAGATTTTGATAGAATATTGATATAAATATCGCCAGTAAAAATAGTGTTTTTGAAGGATGAAAGGCTTTGCAAAGTATCGTTCAGAGAGTCAGTAAAATGGTTATATAATTTTAAAAGAGGTCGGTCAATATAACGCTAGTCTAGCGAATTCTGATTTAATTTTAAATAACAATCTGTTACAGTCTTGCGTATTTGTTTCCACAACAGAGACATTCAGATGATTTCCTGCATAAACTATCACTTTTTCGTTTTGATTAAAACTTATATTACTTCAATACATATTGTATCTCGGAATTAGTGGTATGTTATATTGCTTGGCAAGCCAGCATTCAGTTACCAAATATTTAATAACAATAAATAATAATAAGCATGGGGGCGGGGTCAATGGCCTGATTCAGAAAGCAGTACTTTAGGTTCCTCTCTGGAGCCCTGACCGCCGGTAGCTTAGACCCTGTTCCCGATACCAGTGGGCCTCTATGTTTTATATTTTTAAATGTTTTGTTTTTTTTTTATCAAGAAAGGTATGTTTGCAAAGAAATAAATGATTTGATTTGATTTGATCAAGAATATTATTATTAGGTTTGCTGTCAGAGAGCCAAATTATGGGTTAAGCTCGCCTTTGTACATTAGTTTTTCTTTTGTATTTTAAATTTTTATTTTGTGTACAATAAAGAATAAAGTTGACTTACGAAAGGTATTTACAAGGCAGACGTGAATGGAAACGCCGGGAGGGGACGCCCTAGAAAGACATACATAGACCTTATAGGTGATGTTCTTCAGAAAGGCCAAGTGCGCAGTACCCATAACCGGCGTGTGTGTATGACTAGATGTATGAATATGTGTGAAGCAAAAGAAGTATGTAAGGATCGTAGCAGGTGGCGTTCTGTAGTTTCTGCCTACCCCCATGGGAAAAATGCGTGAGTTTATGTATGTATGTATGTAAAGAATATGAATATGAATATAAAAAAATGTAGAAAATAAGAAAACTATTAAATAAAGGACTATGCTGATCAATCTTTATTCAGACATTAGAAAAGGTAAAAATACAGTTTCAATCTTCTTTTTACCAAAATTATCGCAAAATTAATGTGACAGCTTTGATTGGTTGAATGTACTTTCAAGAGCCAATCACAGCAGAAAACGCGTGATTGACAATTTGCCACAAAAATTTTGCTTCCAGAAACTCCTGTACTAGGTAATCCTGTATCACAGACTGTAGGATCTCTAAAAATATGCTTACCGTAGGACAGCAGAATTTAAACAATATTTAACATATAAAGTATAAAAAAGAGTGGAAAGATTATTTAACATTGAAAATAATCTTAATTTACTTAAAAACTATAAACATAGAAATAAATTATTAGGTCTAGTTAAAACAACAATGTCGCAATTTATGTTCAGCCGTTGCTGACATGTAATAAAGCTATCGAAATTCATAAAAAACCCACAGGGGTAGGATGCCTGACGACATGACTTGGCAGCATGTCAATACTGCTCGCCTTATAACATCGTGTAACCAGAGTAAAATAAATGAAATATAATTCAGTCTACAATAAGTACTTAAATATCTAATATTTATAATCCCAATGAAAAAATATTGTAAAACATTGATAATTTAGCATTTCATTCAATGCACATATTTTAAAACATAATTTCGTATAAATTGAATTGAAAAAATTATTGATACCTACTAACGTAGTAATTTTTATACCAATTCGATTTAAAAACACTCCACTAGCCTTTACTTTAGTTCAATCAACTGAAAGTTTCTTCAAGAAAACGTTCTTGTAAAACACAACTGCTACAATACTACCCATAAATGGACCTGTCCAGTATATCCATAGGTGGGTCCAGGAGCCGGTCCAGAGCGCGGGAGCGAGGGACCTCGCGGGGTTCATACTTGAACTAGTCAGTGGCCCTCCCGCGAGGGACAGTGCAGTGACTGTCAAGCCGAACTTTATAGGCGCGCTGTCTTGATAACTAGCATTCACTGGGTCCCATATCCCACAGTTGACGAAGATGAGAACTGCTGTCAACGCTGCCTCAACACCCACCGATTGAAGGCCGTTCATATCCACATGTGGCGAGGTCACACACACTGCCTCCGTCACCACGTCTACCGGAGATAATGTTGACAATATCCCGTAACCCACTAAAGCTCCGGAGATTTGACTGAGTGCATAGGCGATCCCAACAGGTATAGATATATGCCCCCATATGACAGCTGCTGTTGTCACCGCCGGGTTCATGTATGCTCCAGAAATGTGTCCAAAAATTTGTATAATGACCATAGCTATTAAACCGAATCCAAACGGCGTATAGATGGTCATGTTAATTCCTTCTATCGGTATGCATGTCATGCAGGCGAATAGAACGAGCATGGTGGTAGTTAAAAATTCGGCGACGCAACCCCGCCAGGAGTTTCTAATCCACGAACTTAGGGTGCTTTTCGCGATCTCTTCATCTCCTGTTATCTTGATTTCTGTGGTCATTTGAGTAATGGGTTGCACTGTCATTTTGAGCTGCTCACTATTTCACACTTTCCACAAAATAAATTTATTTATTTTTTTAGTCGACGTTCTTAATTGCGATCACTGATTATTTTTGAACGCAGATCAATAACCTTGCTGTGACTTGGTGTGTCCCCTTCGGTGGACGCGACTGTTTTGTGCCATGCTCGAGGTAATGATATATATATATATCATGCTCTGGCGATCAGCCACACAGATAAGATATTAATGCAGATAGAGCTGCCGTTATCTATTATTTTCAGCCCTACCCCTTTACTTCCGACGGTATACGATAGTACGGGTAAGTTTATAAAAATCGCAAGACCACACGGATTATTTTTGCGAACACAACCTGTAAGCAACCTGTGGCTGTAAGTTTGGGTGTTAAAGTTTTTTTTGAAGAATCTTATTTCTTTGATTATTAAACTTAAAACTTGGCACAAATAGTAATCTAAGTAAATGATAAAGGTTGTCATTATTAGTTTTTTGAAACTACGTCCAAAAGAAAATTTAGAGGATATTTTTGTTTGTATGGAAGAATCTTATTTCTTGGGCAAAATACTTGGATATAGGAGGTGTTAAAGTTTGCTAACAATCTTTCTTATTGGTATTTTTTTAAAGTTAATAGTATCCTTTGTGTTGCCAAACCTCTTGGCACGCTTGCCTCTGCTGGACATTCTGGCGGACATGGACGCGAGGGTTTATAACAGAATTTACGACATCCGCTATAATGGTGATAGCGTGCCATGAATTGCTGTAGTAAGGCTGAGGCGGCAGAAACGGTGAAATGCGCTCGAGCGTTGGCACGAGCAGCCATAATTTTCGCGCAAGTGCTTTGTCGAAACGCGGCAGGATCCGCACTTAGAAGTCAGTCTAAAGAGAGGTTCACTCAGGTACTGAACGGGCATGGTTGCTTCGTTGAGTACCTGAATAGGATTGTGAGAGACCACGGCAAATTGCTACCACTGCGGGGGCCACCTTGACTTTGCATAGCACACGCTCGAGGAGTGCTCTTTTTTTTCGGTATAATAGTATAGCAAAGTCATAGTAGCCTATGACTCAGCGATAGTGTTTCTATCAGTGAAAGAATTGTCGCAATCGTATCAGAACTGCCAGCCATTAACCATTACAAACAAACATGCTATTTTAGTTATTACTGCATTTTTAAAAGTTGCGAGTCACTTATCTTGGGGTAAGAATTGATTTTATCGCCATAATTATGTTGTTAATGAAAGAGCAGCCGCAGCCGGCTTCAACAGATTCTTCATCAGGGAAAACCTGTTATTAATCTTTTTGATACCTACACTAAATTAATTACGTCTTTGATAATATCTTGTATATAATAAATATTTATTTTTGTGATTGATGTAATTAATACTTCATTCACACAAAAGTACGGCGGTGTGCTTAATGCCTTAGGCATTTTCTACCAGTCCACCACCAGTAACTGTATATTATATCATTGATTGTACTTGAATCGATATCAGAATATCAGTATTAGAGCAGAAATGTCCTGACTTTATTTTATTTTATTAGGTTCACCAAAAATTGTGTACACTTAATTATAACATAAAATAAATACATAAACTACTCTTACAGTGCAACAATTACCTAAAAGCAAATACCACATTCACAATTTCGAAGAATCTAGAAGCTAAGTAAGTTATTACATAGTAATAAGCACTAATGATATTAATACAAGTGGATAGTTGTTTTTAAAAAACATAAAATCGATAATATTAACAAATTTGATAAAAAATTGTAACAAAAAAAAATTGGTAAAAAATATACAATTGATAAATCAAAGTTAAAAGTTGGAAAAATGTATTGAGTTAATAAAGTATACAACACTGATAAATTAACAATATGAATGAAATTGAAAAACATTGAAAAAACATTAATTAAAATTTGATAAAATTTATACAACATAATGAACTTGTGAAGATCGATTAAAGAAAAAACATGCATTTTATAAAGGTGGAAAATCACAATAATATGATTAAGCACTACTCGATAAATACATGAGGATGGATTTCAGTCTAGCCAAAGAGTCTTATGCATAAGTCATGGATTCGAACAACGATAGGCAGAAATTTCCTTTTTTAGGTCATACTGCCCCTCTGCTGAGCAAAGGCCTCAAAGTTCTTCTACGAACTCTTTTCTGGTGCCGCCGCGTACACCGGGGTCTTACGTATGACGTCCATATGACGTCTCAAAGCCAACATTGTGAAAAAAGCATAGTGCTATGCATCCTCTATAGCTTCGTCTTTCTCTGATACTAGTAGATACCATTATTTTTTAAGACCTCATAACAGGTACCCAGGTCGCATCGCCAAATGTTTCTGGGGCAGCCTCGGGGGCGTCATTCGTCTTTCTGGTAACAAAGTTGGGCTTTATAAGTTTTATGGTATATTGAGTATCTGGTATTCTGAGATCGAGCCTCAACAACACAGTCATAAATTAATCCTACGTATATAATGTAAAAAAACGCAAAGATGTTGTCGTAGTTTGAAGTCTGCACATGTTCGGATAAAAAAAAAAATAGGGGTGGTATTCCAATCATTATATATTCACGTGCAGACCTTTAAATCCACATAAAGACCGGCTGTCATGAATTTTGATTCCTGATTCTTACATTAAAGTAGTAGTAAGAAAGTGTTCCTAATTTTTTTGTTTTACAATCAACTTATAAAAAAAAAATTAAGAAAATGATAAAAATTTACTAGTTTCGGATTTATTCCTTTGTACTCACCCACCACCAATTATCTATCTGGATGCCAAATTTGAACTTTCTGTGTCATCTGCAATTGGGTAAGAGTTTTGATTTATAGGTCAGTCAGTGATAAACATGACGATTTTTGGACGTTAATATCTTAATAACCGTTTGAGCTATATTTATGCAATTTTGTTTTATAATTCATCTTAGGACAAGACGTACGGCCATACACCATCGGTACATGGTGGACATCCCACCCATACGCACAAAGCGTTTTGCTAATACTTTCATTGTGCGCACAGCTAAGGAGTGGAATTCCCTTCCGGAGTCTTTGTTTCCTGATAGCTACAACCTTGGGGTCTTTAAGTCAAGAGTGAATAGGTTTCTTCTAGGCAAGCGTGCTTCACCGTAGGCCACATCATCGCTTACCATCAGGCGAGGTAGTGGTCAAACGCGAGCCTATCAAAAAAAAACAAAAAAAAAGCAGATTTTGAGTTATTAAGATGACAAAAGTAGCTCCAAATGGTTCGTGTAATCAACACACCGCTGCTGCGTTGCCAGTTCCTTTTTTACTTGAACTTGGCTTGACACGCTGCCGCGTGTAATAAAAGTACACAAAATTATAAAAAAATTCATAAAGTGTAAATTTATGAAATTTTGTATAAAATCAAAAAGCATAATGTCAAAAAATAAATCATTATGTCAAAATATTAATCATAACGTCAAAAAAAAAATACAATTTTAAACAATTCATAATAATGCCAAAGTACTAATATCATTATAAAGATTTTAATTACAATATCAAAATGTATGATTTGAAAAATCATTGACGGAATAAAACACATGTCTAAGAGCCAAGCAAACATTTTACATTTAAAGTTATTATTTGGTTACATTCTCAGGGCAGGTGGTAATTTATTATAAATTTTAATTGTCATGCAACTGGCATTTCTACTGTATAAATTGCAATCTCTGAGCAGGTACTAGTAATTGCCAGGCATTTTACTTGTTCAGCCTTTCGGGGAATGTTATTTTTTTTTTTACATTTCGCCAAACTTCAAAAATATTCAGACATGGGATTGGGAGAATTTTTAAGTCCTTAAATAATGGCCTGAAGTGGTCCAAATATTCTGCTCCACTCATGGCTCTAATACATTATTTTTGCATCTTTCCACATCGCCTAAATTACCCCATATGACTAGGCCGTAACGCAATACCGATAAAACATATCTGTGATAAGCATTTAGAACTGTTTTTTTACTGGACACTAGTCTTAACTTGCGAAGAGCATATACAAACTTATCAAGCTTACTGTATACTCTTTCTACATGTTCCTTCCAATTCAATGGATAATATTTTTGTGTTCACCAAAAATCTAAAGGTACATCTAAAATACTGATCGTGCACCAAATATTAGTTGATCTACGAATAAATTATGGTCAAAGAATCAGTCCAAGAGCGATCGAAGCGAGCTCGGGAACTTAGGGCACCCCGACACGGACAGGTTAGGTTTGAACGAGATGTTATCGCTCGCTTTGCTCGCTCACTTCAGCTCCCGTCATCTCGTTCGTGTTAGGTTACTTTTGACCCTGCAGACAGAAATAGGAGCCCGTCGACTTATATGAACATATTTTGGTGCACATTCAGTATATTTGGTGGAAAACAGGCAAAATTAGGAAAATGAAATGGGAATTAATTGAAGTACTTTTAAATACCATCCCAATTCAATTTGTTGTCAATTACTATACCTAAACAGAAATGGTATATAACAAGGTGATTCACTGAGTCCCCTGTGGTTCTGCCTCACACTAAATCCTCTATCGCATCTGCTGCAAAGCCGCGCATCTGCGTGCCGGATGTTGTTTCAAACGCACTACAGACCAAACAAAAATTTCACATCTCTCTCTGGATGATATTAAAATATATGCACAAACAGAAAAAAATATGAAGAAACTAGTAGAAGACACAACAGGTTTTAGCCAAGATTTGGTCTAGATAAATGTAACAAGATTAGGTCTGGATAAATGAAATGTAACAAAATTTGGTCTGGATAAATTAAATGTAACAAGATTTGGTCTGGAATAATGGACAAATGTAATTAGATTTGGTCTGCATAGATTTAAACTTCACATCATTTGAGGCAAGATATGACCCGGCAGCAATGTAGTAAATAACACAGACAAGCAACTAAAGGGATTAGATCATGTTAGAATGAAAGGTACACTTACGACAGAGTTTAAGAAGAGACTTAACGCTCTATGTAAACCTCAACTTTCGGATAAACAAGGCTTGGCAAGGCCATCAAGGCCCTAAATACATTTCCAATCCCCATAATAACTTACTCGTTCGGTGTTAATAAATGAGCAAAAACAGATACAGAACAATTAGAGGGTACCACCCGCATCACACATAAAACAACATAACAACTACACAATAGAAAGACTTACGATCAAAATATAAAACGGAGGGAGAGGCTTAATCAATATCCAGCATTTGTGGTGAAAACGAGTTTGTAGATTTAAAACATTCATTCAATCAAAATGTTGTACCAGCAATATTCATAAAACTATAACCCTAAATGAGTTCAACTACACCCCACATAAACATAATTGAACAGTCAGATCCACTAGATAGCACCAAAACGGTTAGTGTTGGTGCTATCTAGTGGATCTGACAGACACAAACAATGGAAGACTGGAAGATAAAAGTATTTCATGGCCAACATCCTCACAACTTGGAACAATCCCATATAAATAAACTCGCTTCAAACAAATGGCTTAAGAAAGGTAGTTTGTTCCCTGAAACTGAAGGATTTATAATTGCTATACAATACCAAATAATTAAAACAAAAAATTACCGAAAATATATTATCAAGGATCCTTCGGTTACAAACGATAGATGTCGTAGTTGCCACTTACAGCCAGAAACATTCCAGCACATAACTGGGGCGTGCACAACTCTCACGCAGACAGACTACACACCCACAAACACAATCAGGTGGAAAAAGTAATTCATCAAAAAATTTACGTTAAATACACACTTATACAGGACGCAAACACCTTATTATAATTATACACCACAAACCGTACTTGTTACAATAGACCAGATATCTATCTGCAGGATAAAATAATAGTACATTATGATATAAGTGCGGTTAGTTGAAAATTACAGCCGAGGCGATATTGCTACAAGAAAGCAGAGGCTGTAATTATCAAAGCACACGTATGTCATACGACGTTTTATAACATACTAGCTGACCCGGCAAACTTTGTTTTGCCATAAAAAGACCAAACATTTATCTACCCTACCCTACCCTACCCTACCCTACCCTAATCTACCCTACCCTACCCTACCCTACACTACCCTACACTACCCTACCCTACCCTACCCTACCCGACACTACACTACCCTACACTACACTACCCTACCCTACCCTACCCTACCCTACCCTACCCTAACCTACCCGACCCTACACTACCCTACAATACTCTACCCTACACTAACATACCCTACCCTACCCTACCCTACCCTATATAGCCTATGGTCTCGCTAGACATAGAGGGGGCCTTCGACAGTGCATGGTGGCCTGTTATAAGAACCAGACTGGCTGAGGAAAATTGCCCGGTAAATGTGAGGAGAGTTGTGGACAGCTACCTCAGTGACCGAAAGGTCAGGGTCAGGTACGCTGGAGTTGAAGTAGTAAGGGAAACCTCGAAGGGCTGTGTCCAGGGATCAATTGGAGGGCCGATGCTCTGGAACACCCTTCTGGACCCCTTACTAAAAGGGCTGGTAGATCGGAAACACTACTGCCAAGCCTTCGCTGATGATGTGGTGCTAGTATTCGATGGCGATACAGCGATCGAGATTGAGCGGAAGGCCAATGACGCCCTCGCCCATGTTTATCAGTGGGGTGTCAGCAATAAGTTGAAATTCGCACCGCATAAGACCAATGCGATGGTAATCACGCGGAAACTGAAGTTCGACACCCCACGGCTCAGCATGGGAGGGGTAGCCATCGGCATGACGCAGGAAATCAAGATCCTGGGGCTAACAATCGACAACAAGCTTACGTTTAACAAGCAAGTCGCCAACGTTTGTCAGAAGGCGACGGACTTTTATAAGCAGTTGTCGAGGGCTGCGAAGGTCAGCTGGGGCCTCCACCCCGACGTCATCCGCACCATGTACACGGCAGTGGTGGAACCGGTAATAATGTACGCGGCAGGTGCATGGGCACCTGCAGCCACAAAACAGTGCGTCACAAAGAGGTTAAATGCGGTCCAGCGGGGATTTGCACAGAAATTGTGCAAGTCCTATCGCACCGTTTCCCTAAACTCGGCACTAGTGTTGGCCGGGATACTTCCCCTCGACCTCCGAATACGAGAGGCAGCTGCCCTATATGAGGCAAGGAGGGGGTCGCCCCTGTCGGCACTGGGAGATGGGGACGTCGAGCGACTCGCCGCATTTGCCTCTACACCCCACCCGGCGGAGCATATGAGCCTGCAGTTCATATGCCTGGCAGATCAGGACCAACCTGCAGACCACTGCTCACAAGCAGTGCAGATTTATACGGACGGCAGCAAAATCGATGGCAAGGTGGGGGCGGCATTGTCTTTTTGGAGCAATGGCGCTGAAACCGGATGCCAGAAGATTAAACTGTCGTCCTACTGCACGGTCTACCAGGCCGAACTGCTGGCCATATGCAAAGCCACGCGGGAGATCGCCAAGAAAAAAGACTCGACTTTTGGTATTTTCAGTGACTCGCGATCGGCACTGGAAACGGTCAAAAACCACCGCTCTCTTCATCCCCTTGCAGTCGAAGCCCGGCAGAACCTGAGGCAGTGCAGCATCCAAAACAAGCATGTTGCTCTGTTTTGGATCAAGGCGCACGCGGGACTGTAGGGGAACGAGAGAGCCGACCAGTTGGCAAAAGAAGCGGCATTAAAACTTAAAAAGAAACCAGACTACGACCAGCGCCCGGTTTCATTCGTCAAGCGACAAATCCGTCAGGATTCGCTCGTCGAATGGAACCGGAGATACTCAATGGGTGATACAGCCGCCACCACAAAATTATTCTTTCCGGACGCCGTGGAAGCCTACAAGATAGTAAGAAAAATGAGACCAACAGGGCTATCAACCCAAGTTTTGACGGGGCATGGTGGGTTTTCAGAATACCTGAACAGATTCAGGTGTAAGGAAAGCCCATCATGCACATGTGACGATGACGTAGACGAAACGGCGATCCACGTAATTACGGACTGCCCGGTATATGCCCTAGACAGATACAACACCGAACAGCAGCTAGGGTTACAGATCACACAAGGGAACCTTCATGAACTTATCAGTAGGAAAATTTACAGAGAAACATTCACAGCATACTGCCTAACAGTAGCACAAAGGACAGTCAGCAAAAATAAATAAGCCATTAACATCAATGCTCGAAGACTTACATTGTTATGTAAGTCTGGAAGCGTACAGAGCAGTATACATCAGAAACCAACTGAATCTAGCTACTGCTAAAATATTTTTGCTGTAAAATATGTTTTAATCATAAGTTATTTTAATTAGTATAAAATGTAAATTTAAGAAACTCGTCAAGAGACTGAGTAGCATGTTAATAGTTCATAAGAAATTGTATATATTTGACCTTTGATAAAACGAGTCCCCAAGGTCTCGGACCATGTCCGGGGAACCTCCCTAGTTCGCAGAGCGCCGAGTGGTAGGCGCCGTCTTCAATTACCTACCCCCCTACCCTACCCTATATAGCCTATGTCCTTTCCCAGGTCTCAAACTATCTTCATACCAACTTTCATCTAAATTGGTGCAGCGGTTTAAGCGTGAAAAGGTAACAGACAGACAGACAGACAGACAGACAGAGTTACTTTCACATTTATAATATTAGTATGGATTTGCGAGGAAATAAATAAAACTCGGACTTTTCGGAATCTTTAATCACTTGTTAAAGCAGTTTGAAAAATTGGAACAATTTGTAAAATTGATTATTACGTTGCCAGTTGGCATTTTTAATGTTGTCAAGTTATTATTAGTAGTTACAATTTCACCAGTCTCTCTCTCTCTCTCTTGAGTGAATGTAGGAGAAACGAGACCACAGAGTTCTGCAGTCGGTGGCGGTGACGGAGGCTGCTGCGGCGGCGGCGAGGATGGTGGAATGTACGCGTGTGTGCTCGTAAATGGTCGAGAGTCAACAATTGGCTCCAAATTTATGTAATGCGGGAGCTAATTTCTTCTTTATTTCTCACCGAGTCATCTATGTAGCCCTCGGCTACACTGTTCGACGTCTACATGCACCATTTATGCCGAATATTAATACCGGCCTCTATTTTTTACCTGACTGCCAAAGGAGGGTAATATGATTATCTGTCTTTGTATATATGTATGTTTGTTCCTATGAGGCGTTCTAGAGACCAAACGCGTTATCCGATTTTGATGATTCTTACGTAAATCGATTCGTCTTAACCCTGCAAGTGTCACTGGCTACATTAAAATTAGAATATGCGCTATATTGTGGAGGACAAAATTTTTTTCTCTGCCCAACCCATCGTGTGGGGTATCAAAATAAAGGGTTTTCAGAGGTGATTTCAAAAATATATAACACTATAATATGATTAAATGTACCTAATTCGAAAAAAAAATAACTAAAAGGTTTTAAATAAAAAAGTTAACTAAAAAAAAAAAAAAACCCGACTGCTTCAAAAGCGAACTAAAAAGACGTAAACAAGAAGATAATCATGCTGTGCAGTCGGAGGATACTTCTGATTTTGGTCGGCCAGCTCGCAAATATGTATCCTCCGACTGCACAGCATAATTTTCTTCTTGTTTACGTCTTTTTAGTTCGCTTTTGAAGCAGTCAGGTTTTTTGATTTTTTTAATTAACATTTTTTTTATATTTTCGTTGTATTTTTTTTCAAGATATGTTTGCAAAGAAATTGATTTGTTCAAGAATATTTAAAAATGTACAAAATAAGAAAACTATGAAATAAAGCATTATACATAATAAATCTTTATTCAGAAATTACAACATGTAAAAACACAGTTCCAATCTCATACGTAGATAACTAAAAAAGAGTTTCTGGCAGCAAAATTATCGCGGCTGTGATTGGTTGAATGTATGTTCAACAGCCAATCACAGCAGATAACGCGTGCTTGACAATTTGTCACATAAGTTTTGCTTCCAGAAACTCGTAGGCTGTAGGAGCCCTTAAACTATGCTTACCGTAGGACAGCAGAATTTAAACAATATTTAACATAAAAAGTCTAAAAAATAGTCGAAAGAAACACACACACATTGAACACATTGAAACATTGAAAATTAATCCTAATTTACTAAAAAACTTTAAACATAAAAATAAATTATTAGGTCTAGTTAAAACAATAATGTCACAATTTATGTTTAGCCGTTGCTGAAATGTACTAAATCTATCAAAATTCTTAAAAATACTGCGAACATTTTGCGTTAATATATACGCAGCTTCACAAACCTTAGACCTCACAGAATAGAGAAATTACCTAAATCATCAATTCAACCAGTAATCATAATTATGGCAGCCAAGAAAAAAAAAAATTAAACAGTAATAAAGAAATAAAAATTAATAAA
Organism: Orthosia gothica; assembly: GCA_949775005.1. Lineage (NCBI taxonomy): Eukaryota > Metazoa > Arthropoda > Insecta > Lepidoptera > Noctuidae > Orthosia > Orthosia gothica. The sequence continues at coordinate 25,536,872 of OX459041.1, forward strand.
ACTAAATAGATCAGTCAATTAACCACTTTACGGCGCTTTACTTTACGGCTTAATGGAATTGATGTATCTTTTTCCAGCCATTATTTTCGCGGGACTGTCAGCAGAACTATGTTGTGTGTCAGCAAAACTATGTTGTGCTAGTCGGGCTTTTTTAAATGCAAGCAATTAGCGCATTTTGGTTCGTCTGCCTTCTTTGGACATTCTTATATAAAGTAACCTGGATCGCCGCAGTCCCCACAGGTGTAGGATGCCTGCCGACATGACTTGGCAGCATGTCAATACTGCTGGCCTTATAACATCGTGTATACAGAGTAAAATAAATGAAATATTATTCAGACTACAATAAGTACTTAAATATCTAATATTTATAATCCCGATGAAAAAATATTGTAAAACATTGGTATTTTAGCATTTCATTCAATGCACATATTTTAAAACATAATTTCGTATAAATTGAATTGAAAAATAATAGGTATCTACTAACGTAGTAATTTTTATACCAATTCGATTTAAAAACACTCCACTAGCCTTTAGTTTAGATCAATCAACTGAACGTTTCTTCAAGAAAACGTTCTTGTAAAACACGACTGCTACAATACTACCCATAAATGGGCCTGTCCAGTATATCCACAGGTGGGTCCAGGAGCCGGTCCAGAGCGCGGGAGCGAGGGACCTCGCGGGGTTCATACTTGAACTAGTCAGTGGCCCCCCCGCGAGGGACAGTGCAGTGACTGTCAAGCCGAACTTTATAGGCGCGCTGTCTTGATAACTCGCATTCACTGGGTCCCATATCCCACAGTTGACGAAGATGAGAACTGCTGTCAACGCTGCCTCAACACCCACCGATTGAAGTCCGTTCATATCCACATGTGGCGAGGTCACACACACTGCCTCCGTCACCACGTCTACCGGAGATAATGTTGACAATATCCCGTAACCCACTAAAGCTCCGGAGATTTGACTGAGTGCGTAGGCGATCCCAACAGGTATAGAAATATGCCCCCATATGACAGCTGCTGTTGTCACCGCCGGGTTCATGTATGCTCCAGAAATGTGTCCAAAAATTTGTATAATGACCATAGCTATTAAACCGAATCCAAACGGCGTATAGATGGTCATGTTAATTCCTTCTATCGGTATGCATGTCATGCAGGCGAACAGAACGAGCATGGTGGTAGTTAAAAATTCGGCGACGCAACCCCGCCAGGAGTTTCTAATCCACGAACTTAGGGTTCGTTTCGCGATCTCTTCATCTCCTGTTATCTTGATATCTGTGGTCATTTGAGTAATGGGTTGCACTGTCATTTTGAGCTGCTCACTATTTCACACTTTCCAAAAATAAATTTATTTATTTTTTAGCCGCAGTTCGTTCGAATATGGACGACGTTCTTAATTGCGATCACTGATTATTTTTGAACGCAGATCAATAACCTTGCTGTGACTTGGTGTGTCCCCTTCGGTGGACGCGACTGTTTTGTGCCATGCTCGAGTTAATGATATATATATATATCATGCTCTGGCGATCAGCCACACGGATAAGATATTAATGCAGATAGAGCTGCTGTTATCTATTGTTTTCAGCTCTACCCCTTTACATCCGACGGTATACGATAGCACGGGTAAGTTTATAAAAATCGCAAGACCACGCGGATTATTTTTGCGAACGCAACCTGTAAGCAACCTGTGGCTGTAAGTTTGGGTGTTAAAGATTTTTTTGAAGAATCTTATGTCTTGGATTATTAAACTTAAAATTTACCACAAATAGTAATTGAAGTAAATAATTTAGTTTAACCATTTATGAACACACACATATACAGAAAAGAAGGAGGAACAGAAAAATAGGTACATAGGTGATGCTTATTTCTAATGAAATCTCTTCCAGCATACCTGCGAATGGAAAGATGAAAAAAAGAGATCTAGACATTGTGTGTACAAGAGAAAAATAAACACATAAAACAATTAAGAACCAAATGATATAAAATAATCATTAGATACATTTAAAATATACTGTCACATATATACAAACAAATAAAATAAATAGTATAACAATAACTACCTACCTACTAATATATATAAAAAAGATAGTAATACAGAAATATATGCAACTATAATGGAATGGAAAGATAGTGTCTTTATACTTTTTTTTTAAATTGTAAGAGTTGAAAATAAAGGTTGTCATTATTAGTTTTCCGAAATTACCTCCAAAAGAAGATTTAGGGGGTGTTTAAGTTTGTATGGAAGAATCTTATTTCTTGGGACAAATACTTCGATATAGCAGGTGTTAAATTAAGCTTACAATCTTACTACCGGGTTTCGTTTTTGACATAGTTGTCTAAGGGGTGCTCCCTTAGACAACTGAGAGAAGAAGGAATTTTCGGAATTCAACCTTTAAGGTGGTGAAAAGGCGGGGTTGTTTGTATGATAAATCTTATTCCTTGGGGATAAAGTAAGTATTCAAAATTGACACAACAAGTTTTTTTAGGAGCTTTGGGAATGCTAAAACCTCGCCTTCATTAAAGGCAGGTGAGACTCCGGGGTCATGCTCGGTCAGATTGGGGACTCTTTTCACCCACCAAGACTCCAGGTTCTTTTGAGAGTTCACGTGGCCCCTTTTCTACGTGCTGATGGTGTTTACCGGGATGGTTTTAGTGAGGTAAAATCCCACACTCGCTGGTCTTCTCCCCAATATTCCAGGCGCCTTTTGAAGGCTGCCCCGTAAACAACTTCGCTTCTTGGATGCACTGCACGAAACTCTTTTTTTTTTTTCGGCATAATAAAGTAGCCAATGACTCAGCGATAATGTTTCTATCAGTGAAAGAATTTTCGCAATCGAATCAGAACTGCCAGATATAACCCATTATAAACAAACATACTATTTTACATCTTTATAATATTAGTTCAGACTGGTTTAATAAAAAAAGTTGCGAGTCACTTATCTTCTGTCTGGGGTAATAATTGATTTTATCGCAATAATTATGTTGTTAATGAACAGATAAGCAGCCAGTTTTAACTGATTCTTCATCAGGAAAAACCTGTAACTAATCATTTTGATACCTACACTAAACTAGTTGAGTCTTTGATAATATCTTGGGAAAGTAATATATATTTATTTGTGTGAATGATGTAATTAAAACTTTGGGCGCACGGTTGGCGCAGTGGTTGAGCGATTGACTGCTGCGCTGCGTGTCGCGGGTTCGATTCCCGCACGGAACAAATATTTGTATGACCTACAGATAGTTGTTCCGGCTCTGGGTGTTGTGTATGTGAGTTTATACGTTTGTAAACGCACCCACGATACAGGAAGAAATTCCTAGTGTAAAAAAAAAAAAAAACTTCATTCACACAAAAGTACGGAGGTGGGCTTAAAGCTTTAGGTATTTTCTAACAGTCCCAGTATATTATATCATTGATTTTACTTGAATCGATATCAAAATATCAGTATTAGAGCAGGAATGCCCCAACTTTATTTTATTTTATTTATTTGATTAGGTTCACCAACAATTGTTTACACTTAATTATAACAAAAAATACATACTTAAACTAATCTTACAGTGCAACAATTACTTACTTAAAGGAAAATACCACATTCACAATTTAGAAGAATCTAGAAACTTAGTAAGTTATTACATAGTAATAAGCGCTAATTATATTAATACAAGTGGATAGTTAATATTAAAAAACATAAAATCGATAATATTAACAAATTTGATAAAAATTAGTGGTTACAAATATAATAAAAATTGGTAGAAAATATTATATATTTTATTAATTGATACAATTTATAAAATTAATAGATACAATTTATAAAATTAATTGATACAATTTATAAAATTGGTAAAAATAAAAATTGATAAATCAAAGCTAAAATTTGGAAAAAATTGATTGAGTTAATAAAATAAACAAAATTGTTAAATTCCCAATATGAATGAAATTGAAAATCATTGACAAAAAGTTGATAAATTTTGATAAAATTTACACAACATTGTCAAGATCGATAAAAGCATGGTATAATAACATACTCCGTGATAAAAGAACGGCTTTCCAGTCAGTGAAGTGAAGTCAGTCGCCCGCGAGGCTTTGACGAGGTAGGACCTGTGCCAGTTTTGCTCGTGCTCGAGTTCCCGCGAATCTATCGACCGATTTATTATGAGACCACAGTGTAAAAAAATCATTAAGTTAGGAAGGTTTTTAAAGAAGACCTAAATAGTCGTCATGGGTGTATTTTATTTTGTTTTTGGGTAATTAGTCAAAATAAAAATAATAATTGCGAATATTATTTGAAATAAAAATTCAAAATGGCGCCGACCAAAATTTTTGATGTTTTTGTCATGGGTGTCATGGTTTTTGGGGTCGCTAAATGCTAATATGGGGTCAAAATGAAAATAAAAATGGCGTCAAACGAAATTTCTGAATTTATCGTCATGGGTGTCAATTACATTCTAAGAATATTATATTATTAATGAAATTTTGTATAATGTCGAAAATATAAATCATAATATCAAAACATAAACCATAATGTCAAAAAATAAATCATCATGTCAAAATATTAATCATAACGTCAAAATAAATAATTACAATGTTAAAGAATTCATAATAATGTCAAAGAACTAATATCATTATTAAGATTTTAATTACAATATCAAAACGTATGATTTAAAAATCACATGTCTAAGAGGCAAGCAAACATTTTACATTTAAAGTTATTATTTGGTTGCATTCTCAGGGCAGGTAGTAATTTATTATAAATTTTAATTGTCATGCAACTGGCATTTCTACTGTATAAATTGCAATCTCTGAGCAGGTACTAGTAATTGCCCGGCATTTTATTTGTTCAGCCTTTCGGGGACTGTTATTTTTTTTTTTACATTTATACAAACTTCAAAAATATACAGACATGGATGGATTGGGAGAATTTTTAAGTTCTTAAATAATGACCTGAAATGGTCTAAATATTCTGCTCCACTCATGGCTCTGATACATTATTTTTGCATCTTTCCACATCGCCTAAATTACCCCACATGACTAGGCCGCGCGTCTGCGTGCCGGATGTTGTTTCAAACGCACTACAGATCAAACAAAAATTTCACATCTCTCTCTGGATGATATTAAAATATATGCACAAACAGAAAAAGATATGAAGAAACTAGTAGAAGACACAGCAGATTTTAGCCAAGATTTGGTCTAGATAAATGAAATGTAACAAGATTTGGTCTGGATAAATAAAATGTAAAAAGATTTGGTCTGGATAAATTGACCAAATATAATTAGATTTGGTCTGCATAGATTTAAAACACTTCACATCATTCGAGGCAAGATATAACCCGGCAGCAATGTAGTAAATAACACAGACACACAACTAAAGGGATTAGATCATGTTAGAATGAAAGGTACACTTACGACAGAGTTTAAGAAGAGACTTAACGGTCTATGTAAAACTCAACTTTCGGGTAAACCAGGCTTAACAAGGCCATCAAGGGCCTAAATATATTTGCAATCCCCATAATAGAATAGAATAGAATTTCTCTTTATTCGAGTATCCATGACTCAGTGGTTAGTAAAACTTACAACTGCGTTAGTAACACATATTAATAAATAAATTTATCTATACCAATATTATAAAGAGGAAATATTTTATTGTTTGTATGTTTGTGTGTTTGTTTGTACCGAATAGGCTCCGAAACACCTAGACCGATTTCAAAAATTCTTTCACCGTTGGGAAGCTACACTATCCCCGGGTGACATAGGCTACTTTTTATCCCTGTATCCCTACGGGCACGGGAACTACGCGGGTGAAACCGCGAGGCGTCCGCTAGTTACATATATTAACAAACTCACACTACAAAATCAAAACAACAAAAAACACTGGCTCACCGTTGTGAGATGATGGACAACCCATGTGAGATGGCATAGCAGCGACCCACGAAAACACAGTCTTGGCGTAACGAAATCATACTTAGGATACTATTGGAGCTGCCCCACACCCTGCGCACCATGGATACGCACCTTTTGCGCATGGTTGCGTAGAAACAATCTACATGCGCATCCGCATACATTCCCGACGCACTACAGAAGCGAGGCAGCCCCACCAGCATCCTAAACGCATTGTTGTACTGAACACGGAGCGCGTTGTACGATCTTCGAGTATATCTAGCCCACAGGCTGCTCGTGTAGAAGGACGTACAGTAGGCTCAAAAGAGCGTTATTTTGACAGAAAGTGAGCATCGTGCAAACCTGCGAGCCAGCATTTTCGCTCTAACCGACAACGCTCTCCGCTCCCGTTCAATGTCGTCATCGTCTTTGAGATTGGGGGTTAATATATGGCCTAGACATTTTAACTCATAGATTCTTTTTAAAGGCGTGCCATACAGTAAAACAGGTGGCACCTTATCAGAGCTCTTACCCCCAGCCTCAAAGACCATGATCTCCGAATTCTTGATGTTATATGCCAGACCATGTAACCTAGCATACGCCTCACACTGGGCAACCAGTCTTCTCAACCCACAGATTGACGCGCTCAGCAGCACCATGTCGTCCGCGTAACTGATATTACTAACGCAGATACCGTCTACGTAACATCCAACTCTGGTACTTCTGAGCTCGGCAATGAGTTCGTTCACATACAGGTTGAAAAGCGTAGGAGAGCTCAACCCACCCTGCCTCACACCACACTCCAACCTGTACGGGTGAGACAACGCCCCCGCCCATCTCACAGTGTTGACCTGGTTGCCATACCAAAACTTAAAAATGTTTATTAGTTCTGTGGGTAAATCAACCCGCTCTAGCTTACTCCACAAAACATCATAGGAAACCAGGTCAAACGCCTTAGACAGGTCCAGGAAGCAGGCATAAACAGAGGTCCTACGCTTCGCATAGTATGTGACAGCATGCTTAAGACACAACACTGCACTTTCAGTTGAACAGCCCTGAAACCAAACTGGTTGTCATGTATGGTTGTATTTTTATTCAGTTGTGCATTAAGCATGCTGTCGAAAACCTTTGATAACACAGTAGCCAGGGAAATGGGTCTATAGTTATTGCTGTCGGCGAGGTCACCAGTTTTGTTTTTAGCGCCTGGTACAACACTGTTCGCATCATCTCACTAGGCATGTAACCATGACCCATACAGAAGCTATACAGCAAGGCAAGTACCCTAGGTAAGTGAGGGCCAGCATATCGGAGGTGCTCGATGCTAAGCCCGTCATGGCCGGGTGACTTACCCCTTGACATACATTCAATCGTTCGAGTAATCTCTGCAGCCTTAAATTTAACACCAATTTCCATCCCGAGCGTAACATCGGGCACCGACCGCGATGGGCCCAAAGGAGATTTGACAAAGAAAGCCTCTATAAAAATATTTGCAATGTCTTCTGGCTCACTCATGCCACCGACGCTCACAGGGATGCCCGGCCTGGCCTTCAATTTATTTGTGTGTTTCCAGAAACTACGAAAATCATTCTTAGCGTGGTGTGAGGCAAGAATATCCATTCTAACTTGGTATTCATGGTCTTGGCACCACTTTAACCTTGACTTGAAGACTCTTCTAGCCCCACACATTTCCGTACACATAATCTATATTACAGTTATCAATAATCGCACTGAATGAGCTCAAAATGTCCGTAAAATCCATCAAATTCGACACCGTATCTGTGGGCATGTAAACACTAAACACTAAAAAGGTTCTACCACAATTTCACAAAATCAAAATCCTTTACCACAATTTTCACAGCACAATTACGTGGATTTCCGCACTGCGCAACAACTATATTCTGGAACAGACTTTTTCTCCACAATAGGGCCACCGTAGGGTCTACCGCGTAGAATGCCTGCTGACGTATCCACCGCCGAAACGCCGGTACAGCTGAATTCGTCGCTTATTGAGTCAAGAAACCTGAATTCCTCAGGCAGTAACCACATTTCCTGTAGTGCAATTAAATCAGACTGCTTACATAAGTCACGGATACTTTGTATGGAGCGCTTGACATTTTTACAATTAACATAACTTAAATAAACTCACGCCTTTTTCCCACGGGGGTAGGCAGAAACTACAGAACGCCACCTGCTACGATCCCTACATACTTCTTTTGCTTCACACACATTCATACATCTAGTCATACACACACGCCGGTTATGGGTACTGCGCACTTGGCCTTTCTATTTTTTTTTATTTTTTTTACAATTAAATGACACCAATTTGCAGACACTATCATTACCCATCATTAATACTTAATTGTGGGCCGACTTCCTTAACTATAGATGGACGTTTCGGCCTGTAATTCACAAAACGACGAAAAATTATCCCCTGTGGCCACAGCTGATTATCCAAATACAATTGTAGATTACTCTGGGACACCAAGAACTTATATGCATTGTGTTCGCATTTCCGTTTCATATTAATCCTTTCTAGGTTAACTCTTTCCCCAGTTTTCTTTTCTATATAGTGGGTTATGTGCGACTCAGAAGCGTCCCTATATACATTTGATTAAACATGGGGATTTTTCTGTCAGCTGATCTGAATTTCTCCTCAGATTCAACAATACTGCTGCCAGTGTTACCTTTAAGGCGTTTTTATATTTTTGTTTCTTATGATGCACCACTGTAAATCCATCATCAACGTCAACAGCAGCAAAACTTGCATACGATGGACACGGCGCCGCCGCCGGCCGCAACGAGCGCGTCACAGCTTCACACAGTTGTTGACTAGGTTCGCTAGCCGCGGCCGATAGCGGCAACGATGACACATCACCGCGGTCCCCGCCACTCGTTGCATGGATCATGCCGTCTCTGTCGCCGTCGCCGCTGTCTGATTCACAACGGTTAACCGTTAGAAGATGAGTTTTAGTACTAACCTCCATTTGATTTTTGTTCACATTCGAAGTACTATGATAAGATTGACAAGTTATTTCGACCGATACTAACTGTCCACAGCTGCCAGGTAAATCTTCTTGACTTGTGCCGACAGTACTGTTATCACAGTATGCACCTCTCTTTGTGTTTGCATATGGAAGTGATATTAATTTCTTAATACACTCCGTTTTAAAACTTTGCAGTTCCTCTTGAGTCACATAAGACGCTTTGATTTGATCAATCTCAGCTCTTACTATCACTAAATCCTTCAGCAGGTTTGACACATCCAGATGATCGAAAAGTATGGGAGGTAGGTTGTTGAGATCACGGGCTACAAAAATCTATAACTATAATAACTAACTTGTTCAGTGTTTTTAAATGAGCAAAAACAGATACAGAACAATTAGAGCGATCCACCCGCACCATACCAGGCCCCTCAGAAAGTATTGCGAAAAAAAGTTTTTATATATGGGAGACTGGCCAGTTATAATGTTTTTCGAAAATATGATTATTTATAAGTAAAAATAAGTAAGTTCCAATTTCAAAATTTCCCTCCACATTTTTTGCGAGTTAATTCAAAGTATTGTGTCTCACTGAAATATGGATCTGCGCCGGGAACATTTTAGAGCTATGATTTTATACGATTTCAAGTGTCGCCTGAAACCGGATGAATCGTACGATAGACTTCAAATGGCATTCATGGATGAAGGCCCTTCCAAGGCAACCGTGTATCGTTGGTATAACGAATTCAAGCGCGGTCGACCAACTTTGGGGGATGACGAAAGAAGCGGTCGCCCTTTGACGGCTGTTACCGAAGAAAACGTGCTAGCAGTGAAAAATTTAATCCAAGACAATAGGCGAATTACATATCAGGAGATTCAACACATATTGAAGATTGGATCGGGAAGCGTTCACGAGATTCTACACAGCCATCTTCGCGTGAGGAGGATAGTATCACGCTGGGTGCCGCACAACCTCACCGATGCTCAGAAGCAGGCCCGGGTGGAATGGTCCCGTGATATGCTTAACAAATTTGAAGCAGGCTCGTCTCGGCGTGTTTACGACATCGTTACAGGTGATGAGTCCTGGATTTATCAATACGACCCAGAAACCAAGCGCCAGTCGACTGTTTGGGTGTTTCAAAATGAGCCAACGCCTACCAAAGTGAAGCGATCTAGAAGCGGGGGTAAGATTTTGATCGCTAGCTTTTTTAATTTGACTGGCCACTTGGTATCAATTCCCTTACGGGATCAAAGAAGCATTAATGCCGAATGGTATACTACCAAATGTTTGCCAGAAGTTTTCTCTGTTATAAGCAACAAGCGACCAAACACAGGGCTCCGCGGGCTACTGCTCCACCACGACAATGCACCTGCGCACACCGCACTCAAAACGAGGGACTTCCTGGACAGCACGCCAGTCAAACTCCTGGGTCACCCTCCTTACAGCCCTGATCTAGCACCGTGCGACTTCTTTTTATTCCCAAAAATAAAAAATCAGCTCAAAGGGATACAATTTTCGTTGCCGGCAGATGCGCTGGCTGCGTTCGAGCAGGCTGTAAACGAGGTGTCTGCGGCGGACTGGAAAAAGTGTTTTGAAAACTGGTTTAGGCGCATGAATCTTTGTATAGAGGCTGGTGGAAAGTACTTTGAAAAGATTTAATAAAAATATATGTACGTATAGAACAATTTTTTTTAGTTTCGCAAAACTTTCTGAGTGTCCCACGTATATAAAAAACATAACAACTTACACCCTAAATCTGCAATAGAAAGACTTACGATCAAAAGACAAAACGGAGGGAGAGGCCTAATAAATATCCAGCAATTGTGGTGAAAACAAGTTCGTAGACTTAAAACATTCATTCACTCAAAATGTTGTCCAGCAATATTCATAAAATTATAGGCCTAAATGATTTTAACTACACCCCACTTAAACATGATTGAACAGTCAGGTCCACTAGATAGAACATTAACCAACATTAACACAAACAATGGAAGACTGGAAGAAAAAAGTTCTTCATGGTCAACATCCTCACATCTTGGAACAATCCCATATAAATAAAGTCGCTTCAAACAAATGGCTTAAGATAGGCAGTTTGTTCCATGAAAATGAAGGATTTATAATTGCGATACAAGACCAAATAATTAACACAAATCAGATCAGATCAAGGATCCTTCAATTACAAACGATAGATGTCGTAGTTGCCACTTACATCCAGAGACATTCCAGGGCCTGCAGTCTCGACATAGCTAACGATCGTTACGTTAAGTAACATTCGTTAACTCTTACCACAAAATAGTAAGTATACAGAAGGGCCACTCCCGCCGTTTGGAAAATTGACAGCTAAACTTGACAGATTCCAATTTTCCAAACGGCGGGAGTGGCCCTTCTGTATACTTACTATTTTGTGGTAAGAGTTAACGAATGTTACTTAACGTAACGATCGTTAGCTATGTCGAGACTGCAGGCCCAGCACGTAACTGGGGCGTGCACAACTCTCATGCAGACAGACTCTCTCACACACACACAGACAATCAGGTGGCAAACGTAATTCATCAAAAAAATTACGTTAAATACACACGTATATAGGACGCAACCCCCCCCCTCCCCCCTATTATTATTTATTACAAACCGTATTTGATACAATAGACCAGATATCACTGTGCAGGATAAAATAAATAAAGTTACCTACCTAATAGATATCGCTGTTCCCAACACACATAACTTACATAAAAATATAACTGAAAAAATCAGTAAAAACGTAGACGGATGAGGTAACCAGAATATGAAGCGAAGGATGAGGAAACTAGAAAAAGAAATGTACCAAGAAAATGGTTTTTGTGTGTATAATTATTGCCAAGTCTAAGAAAACCTCTATATTACTTTACAAAAAGCTGCCATCTTAAATACATGTCGTATAGTTAGAAAGTTCTTGCAAATAAAAGAAAACGAAGTAGGGCCATATCAAAACACACCCTCCTCGTAACACACCACACACTGTATTTACTTGGATTCGGCCCGTAAATGTAGCTTAAAACAGCCTAATAGCTAAGTAGCTAAAAAACTTTACATAAAATAATAACAAGGGGACCCTTATTGGCGGGGTCAAGGGCTTGTTTCAGAAAGCAGTACCTCTGGAAACGGCTCGTTTTGTTTGGAGGTTTCCCACTCTGGAGCCCTGACCCCCGGTAGCTTGGACCCTGTTCCCGATACCAGTGGCCCTCTATTTTTTATATTTTTATTTTTTTCTTTTTAGTTTTTTATCAAGATATGTTTGCAAAGACATAAATGATTTGATTTTTTTAAGAATATTTAAAAATGTACAATATAAGAAAACTATGAAATAAAGGATTATAGTAATAAATTTTTATTCAGAAATTACAACATGTAAAACCACAGTTTCAATCTTATACGTAGATAACTAACAACGAGTTTCTGGTGGCATAATTATCGAAAAACGCAGCTGTGATTGGTTGAATTTATTTTCAAGAGCCAATCACAGCAGATGACGCGTGCTTGACAATTTGTCACATTAATTTTGCTTCCTGAAACTCGTGGTAATGTAGGTGTGAGATGCCTGTACTAGGTAATCCTGTATCACAGACTGTAGGATCTCTAAAAATATGCTTACCGTAGGACAGCAGAATTTAAACAATATTTAACATAAGAAGTCTAAAAAATAGTGGAAAGATTATTTAACATTGTAAATTAATCCTAATTTACTTAAAAACTATAAACATAGAAATAAATTATTAAGTCTAATTAAAACAATAATGTCACAATCTATGTTAAGCCGTTGCAGAAATTTAATAAAGCTGTAAAAAATTCTTAAAAAATACTGCGAAAATTTGTGTTTATATAGATTTAACAGATTTTTGTAGCTGGATAGATATTGTTTGCAGTTTTCAGCTTCACAAACCTTAGATAATTAAAAAAAAAATATAAACAGTAACAAAGAAAGAGAAATTAATAAAACTAAGTCGATCAGTCAAATAACCATTTTAGGGCACTCTTAGGCTTCTCTATAATCAATGGAATTGATGTATCTTTTTTCAGCCATTATTTTCGCGGGGCTGTCAGCAGAACTATGTTGTGCTGGTCGGGCTTTTTTAATTGCAAGCAAGTAGCGTATTTTGGTTCATATGCCTTTTTAGACATTAATTTATAAATTAACATTGATCACCGCAGTGCCCACAGGTGTAGGATGCCTGCCGACATGACTTGGCAGCATGTTAATACTGCTGGCCTTATAACATCGTGTTACGAGAGTAAAATAAATGAAATATTATTCAGTCTACAATAAGTACTTAAATATCTAATATTTGTAATCCCGATGGAAAAATATTGTAAAACATTGGTATTTTAGCATTTCATTCAATGCACATATTTTAAAACATTATTTCGTATAAATTTAATTGAAAAAATAATAGGTATCTACTAACGTAGTAATTTTTATACCGATTCGATTTAAAAACACTCCACTAGCCTTTAGTTTAGTTCAATCAACTGAACGTTTCTTCAAGAAAACGTTCTTGTAAAACACAACTGCTACAATACTACCCATAAATGGTCCTGTCCAGTATATCCACAGGTGGGTCCAGGAGCCGGTCCAGAGCGCGGGAGCGAGGGACCTCGCGGGGTTCATACTTGAACTAGTCAGTGGCCCCCCCGCGAGGGACAGTGCTGTGACTGTCAAGCCGAACTTTATAGGCGCGCTGTCTTGATAACTCGCATTCACTGGGTCCCATATCCCACAGTTGACGAAGATGAGAACTGCAGTCAACGCTGCCTCAACACCCACCGATTGAAGGCCGTTCATATCCACATGTGGCGAGGTCACACACACTGCCTCCGTCACCACGTCAACCGGAGATAATGTTGACAATATCCCGTAACCCACTAAAGCTCCGGAGATTTGACTGAGCGCGTAGGCGATCCCAACAGGTATAGAAATATGCCCCCATATGACAGCTGCTGTTGTCACCGCCGGGTTCATGAATGCTCCAGAAATGTGTCCAAAAATTTGTATATTGACCATAGCTACTAAACCAAATCCGAACGGCGAATAGATGGTCATGTCAATTCCTTCTATCGGTATGCATGTCATGCAGGCGAATAGAACGAGCATGGTGGTAGTTAAAAATTCGGCGACGCAACCCCGCCAGGAGTTTCTAATCCACGAACTTAGGGTGCTTTTCGTGATCTCTTCATCTCCTGTTATCTTGATTTCTGTGGTCATTTGAGTAATTGGTTGCACTGTCATTTTGAGCTGCTCAGTATTTCAAACTTTCAACAAAATAAATTTATCTATTTTTTAACCGCACTTCGTTCGAATATAATCGACGTTTTTAATTGCGATCACTGATTATTTTTGCACGCAGATCAATAACCTTGCTATGACTTGGTGTGTCTCCTTCGGTGGACGCGACTGTTTTGTGCCATGCTCGAGGTGAAGATATATATATATCATCCTCTGGCGATCAGCCACACGGATAAGATATTAATGCAGATAGAGCTGCTGTTATCTATTGTTTGCAGCTCTACCCCTTTACATCCGACGGTATACGATAGCACGGGTAAGTTTATAAAAATCGCAAGACCACGCGGATTATTTTTGCGAACGCAACCTGTAAGCAACCTTTGGCTGTAAGTTTAGGTGTTAAAGTTTTTTTGAAGAATTTTATTTCTTGGATTATTAAACTTAAAATTTGGCACAAAAAGTAAATAATTTATTTTAACTATTTATACACACACATATATACAGAAAAGAAGGAGGAATAGAAACATAGGTACATAGGTGATGCTTATTTCTAATGAAATCTCTTCTAGCATACCTGCGAATGGAAAGATGAAAAAAAGAGATGTAGACATAGTGTGTACAAGAGAAAAATAAACACATAACACAATTCAGAGCTAAATAATATAAAATAATCATTAAATACATTTAAAATATACTGTCATATATATACATACAAATAAAATAAATATTATAACAATAACTACCTACCTACTAATATATAAAAATGATAATAATACAGAACTATATGCAACTATGATGAAATGGAAAGGTAGTGTCTTTTCACTCCTTTTTTAAAAATTGTAAGAGTTTATAATAAAGGTTGTCATTATTAGTTTCTCGAAACTACCTCCAAAAGAGGATTTAGGGGGTGTTTAAGTTTGTATGGAAGAATCTTATTTCTTGGGACCAATACTTCGATATAGCAGGTGTTAAAGTATGCTGACAATGTTACTGCCGGGTTTCGTTTTTGATGTAGTGGTCTGAGAAGGAATTTTCGGAATTAAACCTTTAAGGTGATGAAAAGAGCGGGTTGTTTGTATGAAAAATCTTATTCCTTGGGGATAAAATAAGTATTCAAAATTGCCACAACAAGTTTTTTTTAGGAGCTTTGGTGATAAGTACCAGGACAGTTGGAGATGCGCAAGTCCAGGTGGGATGCTTTGCAAAGACTGCTGCCTAATCTCGGGGGACCTCACGTAGAAGTTAGTCGTCTATACGCGGGTGTCGTGCGATCGATGGCCATTTATGGGGCGCCCCTTTGGTCAAGCATACTATCAGTTGTCCGACACTGCAGGGCCAAAATAAATAGCCTGCAGCGGAAGATCGCCATTTTTATCGCACGATGTTATCGAACAGTATCCTTTGTGTTGGCAAATCTCTTGGCACGCTTGCCTCCGCTGAACATTCTGGTGGATATAGATGTTGTGTGTGATAGCGTGTCACGATTCGATATAGTAAGGCTGAGGCGGCAAAAATGGTGACACGCGCACAGGCGGTGGCGCGAGCGTCTACAGCAGTCGCAAATTTCGCGCAAGTGCTTTGTCGAAGCCATCCTGCCGCACTTCGAAGTCTGGCTGAAAAGAGGATCACTCAGGTACTGAATGGGCATGGTTGCTTCGATGACTACCTGAACCAGATTGGGTGAGAGACCAAGGCAAATTGCTACCACTGCGGAGGCCATCTTGTCTCTGCACAGCACACAATCGAGGAGTGCCCAGCGTGGGCCTCTGAGCGGCAGGTCTTGGTGACCAGGATCGGGTGAGACCCGTCTTTGCCAGCAGTTGTGAGGGTCATGCCTGCAGAGGCAGAAAACTGGAGAGAAATGGCTTACTTCTGTTAGACCGTGATGGTCCAGAAGGAAGCTGCCGACCGGAATCGTGAGAGAAGGCGTCGTTGAGACGACCGCCTAGACGCCTAAAATGCTAAAACCTCGCCTTCATTAAAGGCAGGTGAGACGCCGGGGTCATGGGCGGTCAGATTGGGGACTCTTTCCACCCACCAAGAGACTCTAGGTTCCGGGGTGGTCTTTTGAGAGGTCGCGGGCCCCTTTTCTACGTGCTGATGGTGATATTCGGGATGGTTTTAGTGAGGTAAAAAGCCCACACTCCCTGGTCTTCTCTCCAAAAATCCAGGTGCCTAAACAAAACATTTCGCTTCGTGGATGCACTTCACGAAACTCTTTTTTTTTTTCGGGATAATAAAGTAGCCTATGACACAGCGATAGTGTTTCTATCAGTGATATAATTTTCGCAATCGTTTCAGAACTGCCAGACATTACCCATTACAAACAAAAATACTATATTAGCTATGACGGCATTTTTAAAAGTAGCGAGTCACTTATCTTGGGGTGAGAATTGATTTTATCGCTATAATTAAGTTGTTAATGAAAGATAAGCAGCCGGTTTCCACAGATTCTTCATCAGTAAAAACCTGAAACTAATCAGACACACACACATACCGTGATATATTGTTTTTCAATTATGAAACGCAAAAGTTTTAAAGTTAATTACCCCACTGCCGAAGGAGGGTAATGTATTTATCAGTCTATGTAGGTATGCATGTATGTATGTTTGTCCTTATGTGGCGTTCTAGAGGCCAAACGCGTTTGCCGATTTTGATGGTTTTTGGTGGTTACGTCAATCGCTTCGTCTTAAACCTGCAAGTGTCATTGGATACATTAAAATTGTAAAATAGAAAAATGCGGATTTTGGGCGCCATATTGTAGGGGCCCAAATTTTTTCTTTCAATCCCATCTTGTGGGGTATCAAAATAAAGGGTTTTAAGAGGTGATTTCAAAAATATAAAATACTTATATGTTTAAATGTACCTAATTCGAAAAAATAATAAACTAAAAAGATATAATTAAAAAAAAACAAAAAACGCGACTGCTTAAAAAGCGAACTAAAATACATAAACAATAATTATATATTGAGTAATCTAGGTAGATAGATAGGTGTAGATTAGTCAATATAATAATATAAAGTTTTTATAAATCTAAGTCAAATTGAGTGAATTGGCAAAACTCCTCAGTTGTGATGGATCTCGAATTCCTATCCTACCTCAATTATAAACGTGAAAGATTTTAAGGATGGATAGATGTTTGTTATTCTTTTGCGCAAAAACTGAACGGATTTTGATGAAACTTTACAGAAATATAGTTTATACATCAGAATAACATATAGACTATAATTTTTAAAGATATTTGGTGAAGTACTAATACGCGGGTAGAGCCGCGGGTGGCAGCTAGTTTAATAGAAATAATTTAAATAAAAACCAAAACTGTTATGTATTATTAAACAAAAATATCGGCATCCTTTTTACTATTTTGGTGTCATTTTGTGGATAATTTCGCCTTTAATAACTATTTTTAAATGCTGTAATATATTTTGTCCCAATTTTTTTTTATTTTTTTTTGTTTAACGATAGGCTCGCATTTAACCACCATCTTGCCTGAAAGTAAGCGATGATGTGTTTGACGGTGAAGCACGCTTGACTAGAAGTAACCTAGTTAATGTTGACTTAAAGAACCCTAAGTTGTAGCAATCAGGAAACAAAGACTCCGGCAGGGAATCAGGGAATTCCACTCCTTAGCTGTGCGCTTTGTGCGTTAGGGTGGGATGTCCACCATGTACCGATGGCGCATCGCCGTGCATCTTGTAGTTCGATGATGTGAAGGGCTAGCCATCCACCGCACACTCCCCGAAATGTAACCAAAAAAACGACGGGCTGGCATCTCGGCGTCGATGTTCGAGGCTCTGGAGCTTTGACGCGACGAGTGCATCGTTGCCAATAAGCCTCTAGGCCCACCTGTCAATCAACTCAAGTGAATCAAGCTGGTATTTGGCAGATCCGTCCCAGAGGTGACAGCAGTACTCCATGCATGACCGAGCTTGCGCTTTATTCAAGTTGAGCAGCTGTTCAGGCGTGAAGAATAATGTCACCTACTCCAGAATCGCCAATTTTTTTGCAGCCAACTGTGCCTTCTTCTCAATAAATGGATCGGAATTGAGGGTCGATGTTAAAGTAATACCGAGAAGTTCGAGATAGTCCGTTAAAACACGATTACACCGCGGAAAAAAGGGGCCGGGTAGAATTGCCTCTTTTTAGCGGAACAAAGGCACGCCTGGGTCTTAGTAGCTTTGAAACTGACCAGATTTGCATCGCCCCATTTAGCGATAGCCTTTGATAAATAAAATATAGAGTCCGACAATCTCCTCGTAAAAATGCATATATGAATACCTATATCACAAACATTTTAAGACTAAAATTGAAGCAAATTCAACATTTTTCAATGTAATATACTCGTACGCCCTTTTGAATTGCTAAAAACTCCGTAAGTATTTCTGTAAGTTCATTCAATTACTATTTCACCCATGTTTTGAAATCGTCTTCTGGATTCCATCGTAGATTCTGTCAATCGTTTTCCAAGCGAGATCGAGTCCAATAGCTGGCTCACCACAATGTATAAGAAAAGTATTTGCTGGTTCTTAAGCTTTGTAACGTTACGTATAGCTCAGTCCAGCTATACGTAAGCCACGTTAATAAAAATAAATAATTATTAACTAAAAAAATAAGAAAAAGGATATAGATAGTAAAAACTAAGGGCCGGCTTCGCACGACGTGGGCAGCTAACCAGGCAGCAGGTCGGGCAGGAGGACGTGGTATACCCGAGGTAGGCAGATGGGCAGACACTACGACGGACCAGCAGGCAATCGGACAGGTAGGTAGTTGAGTAGACAGCAGGACACTGGTAGATGGTCAAGGCAGGAAATCGGGCAGGCAGGTAGTTTCACAGGTAGTTAAGCAGGCAGCAAGGAGTGTCGAGGAATCAGAGCTGTGGCGTTACACGCAGTAGATAGGCAGGAATCAGACAAATGATCACAATATATCACATACAATATATTCCACTGGAGCACTGCAGATAGTAATACTTTTACACAAAACTGGAAATTCACCGTTTTGAGAATTTTCAGAATAGAAAATACATTTGGTATTCTAGTTCTCAGTAGTCAACCGACTTTCGGCGTTCCGTCCAGATTCAAAACTAAAAAGCTGACGCCCGTTAAATCAAGACCAGAACGAATAAAAAACGGCTTTACAGAGGCGGGGCAGTCTGCGATGCCCTTACAATAATGTACAACTAGCTTAAGGAAAGGTCTAGTGTAGTATAAACTCCTTGGTCAACATTTAACGTCTTAAAAAAAAAAGAAGTAACTTGATTGTCAGGATTTATTGTGTCATTTTTGAAACATGTTGAATTTTGTTAAAAAATCAAACTTAATTGCGGGTATATTCTTTAACTTCAATTTATTTAACAAAATGGAAAAATATATACGACCAGATCGTTTTGACAGAGACCCGTCCTCCAACCAAGATCTGTCCCCTCAATGGACACACTGGAAAAGCACATTCGAAAACTACGAACGAGAAAACTATTGCAAAAGAAACTAAATTCCAATAACTAACTAATCATCTGTCCCCTAAGACTTTTGTAATGTAATTGTAATAAAGGATTGCACTGATAACGATACTGATGCTTTAAAGAGACTTGGTGCATTATTTCTGAAGCCACCGAATGAAATATATGCCAGACACAGACTAACTTCAGAATCGTTTCGAGTGCCTAGGGAGCTCCGTGGACGAATACAGCGATGGGTTCGTGGAAGTTGTCCATACGGTCGGGTCTAAGTTTTTTCAAGACCCGCCTTACAAATAGGAACAAAAGCTCTCTGAACCTACTCTCAAGCTCATGAAGGAGAGGCGTGAGATGATCTTGCAGTCTTCAGACGATGCGTTGAAATACCGGCAGCTAAATAGACGGATTTCAAAGTCCTTGAAAAGCGACCTCCGCCGCTTTAATACTGAAAGTATTAAAGACATTGAGCGGAACAAGGGCTCCAGGGTCTTTGCAAGAGATCTGTCTATTGGGCAGAGCCGAAACTGAAGACCGATAATGGCAGGATCGTGTCCGCCAAACCGGAGCTTCTGAGGGAGATCGAGAGATTCTACGGGCAGTTGTACACGTCAACGTCGTGAATCTAGCGAATGACCCTAGAGCTAGATTGACACGACACTATACCGAAGACATTCCGGACGTCAGCCTGTATGAGATTAGGATGGCTCTGAAACAACTTAAGAACAACAACGCACCGGGTGATGACGGAATTACGGCCGAACTCCTGAAGGTTGGTGGCAAACCAGTACTTAAGGCCCTTCAAAAGCTGTTTGATTCCGTCATACTCGAGGGGAAAACGCCACAAGCATGGTGCAGGGGTGTGGTACTCTTCTTCAAGAAGGGTGACAATGCCCTACTGAAGAACTATAGGCCCATCACACTCCTTAGCCATGTCTACAAGCTGTTTTCAAGAGTCATCACGAATCGTCTCGCGCGCAGGTTTGACAATTTCCAGCCTCCCAAACAAGCCGGATTCCGTAAAGGCTTCAGCACCGTAGACCACATACATACGCTGCGGCAGGTTATACAGAAGACTGAAGAGTACAACCTGCCTCTCTGTTTAGCGTTTGTGGACAACGAGAAAGCCTTCGATTCAATCGAGACTTGGGCTGTTCTGCAGTCTTTCCAACGGTGCCAAATTCGACTTCAGGATCAGACCTCGGAACCCGTCCTTCTGCAGCGAGGTGTGAGACAGGGAGACGTCATATCTCCAAAGCTGTTTACCGCTGCACTGGAGGATGTCTTCAAGGTTCTGGACTGGAGAGGGCTAGGCATCAATGTCAATGGCGAGTACATCACCCACCTTCGGTTTGCCGACGATATAGTGGTTATGGATGAGACCATGGAGGACCTCATGTACAATGCTCGATGATCTCAATAGAGCTTCCGAAAGAGTCGGTCTTAGGATGAACATGGACAAAACCAAGTTGATGTTGAATGCCCATGTTACACCCACTCCTATCAAGGTTGGAGACTCTACACTCAAAGTTGTAGGCGACTATGTCTACCTGGGACAAACGATCCAATTGGTTTGTTGAATCAATATTTTTTTTGTAAAAATTAAAAAGTTCATATATGAGTTTTCGTACAAAATTATTTTTAGTTTTTTTTTTCACTGTAATTACAAAGTAAAATCCAATCAAAAATATTTTTTTGAATCCAGTACCGAAAACACCCCGATAGTTTGCCGAACAAACCCGAGCCCGTGTGACGTCACAACGTTCATTTCTGCTCATTATAGCACTTATCTGATACAGTGTTTTGACTTTTAACCGATTCAATCTTGTTATTATCGTCAATATATTAAAATAATATCAAATATTTTAATCATAAATATCGAACCTTAAAAGTTATCGTGCTTGCTTCTTGCCATTATGTACGAATTCTACAAAAAGATCCCAATGTGATTCGCGTAATAGCCTAGTACCCAGCAATCTACTAAATTTGAGCAATGTTCTATGTCTAACTAAATCTAGTCCAATTATAATGTGTTAATTCTGTCGTTATCTTGTTCTAATTTAGTATTAGATTCGTATTAAATTACTTTGGTCATTAAAGACTGAGAATAGTAAATTTTTAAGGGAACTTTCGAGCAAAGTTGACATTGTTGTATAATTACGTAACTTGAAAACATGATTTTTTGTGTATGGTGATTTATTCATTATTTTATTTTTAAATGACAGATATAGGCGTAAAACTAAAATTTCTGTTTGAATTGTGAAAATCGGTCGACGTATTTAAGAGATATTTACTGAAGAATTAGTGTAACGAAAATCTACCAAGTTAATATTTTTATGTTTCTGTTTTACAAACTTTTTAGTGTTTGTAAATATATAATATAGACATTAGCGTTCAATATTATTAAGGTATATGTAAATTATGGAAATAACCGAAAATTTTTCGTGTGCCTATATGTATCATATTTGACGCAAAATAAATTAAATGTTAGTTTTACGCCTATATCTGTTATTTAAGTAATAACAGATATAGGCGTAAAACTAACATTTCTGTTTGAATTGTGAAAATTGGTCGACGTATTTAAGAGATATTTACTAAAGAATTAGTGTAACGAAAATCTACCAAGTTAATATTTTTACGTTTCTGTTCTACAAACTTATTAGTGTTTGTAAATATATAATATAGAAATTAGTGTTCAATATTATTATGGGCTATTGTCAATCTGCCTAGCCTTTTCCCAACTATATTGGGGTCGGCTAATCCAGTCTTACCGGATTCAGCTGAGTACCAGTGTTTTACTTGGAACGACTGCCTATCTGACCTCCACAGCCCAGTAACTGGGTATCACGGTACCCCTTGGCAAGACTGGTGTCAGATCTCAAGCTTCTGACTACCCGTAACGACTGTCAAAGATCTTCAAATGACAGCCGGGACCAACGGCTTAACGTACTTTCCGAGGCAAGGAGGAAACTCGGTATGTTGAAATGGTCACCCATCCACGGACCGACCTCGTCAAGTGTTGCTTAACCTTGATGATCGAACAGTGCCGCTGTTATTATTTAGCCACGAGCTCCTCTATTAAGGGATATGTAAACAATGGGAGATACCGTAAATGTTATGTGTAACTATGTGTATCATATTTAGTGGTATCTAATTAAGTTTTTTGATATCCAAAGTCAAAGTTTCGCGCAAATCGTGTTTGTTTACTTTTTATTTTACACCAATATCACCTACTCATATTTCAAAATGATTATGTTATGACAATTATGTTTCTTAATGTACCTGATAAACAACAATAACAAACACCGGTCCACTCTCACTTATTATTCATTACGACTACTATATTTATGCTCAAAACTTCCAAATCATCCATCAGGTGGGTATATTATCGACATTAGCCTTTGTAAATCCTTTATCACACATGACTAAATAAAATTTGTTGCTTAATAATATTTTTACACTCATTTTCAGATATTTTTAGTCAATCTACGTGTAGTTGACACTATATTATCATGATTTCCTTGAACGTTATGACGTCACCAACATCACAATTGTGGCCCGTTTGTAGTCACGTGGTTCTTTTCAAAATTTTATCGATTTTCAATTGCATAGAATAAATTGAAAAAAAATATTTAAGAGCTTTTTGAAATGACAATATAATTTAAGATATGTAAAGTTTCGAAATACATAAAAAAAATCGTTATTTTTTTTAAATTCAACAACCCAGTTGGCTAGGGCCAACTTCGAGAAAGAGGTCAACCGTCGGATCCGACTCAGCTGGGCAGCGTTCGGGAAGTTGCGCGGTATCTTCTCGTCCAACTTACCACAGTGTCTCAAAACGAAAGTCTATGACCAGTGTATGTTGCCAGTGATGACATATGGCACTGAGACGTGGTTGCTTACAATGGGCCTAATCAGAAAGCTTACAGTCATTCAAATGGCAATGGAGAGGGCTATGCTCGGAGTTTCTTTGCGTGATCGAATCAGAAATGTAGAGACCCGCAAGAGAACCAGGGTTACCTACATAGCCCGAAGAATTTCCAAACTTAAGTCGCAGTGGGCAGGGCACATTGCTCGCAGAACGGATGGCCGATGGGGCAGAAAGGTTCTGGAATGGCGACCGCGAACCGGAAGACGTTGTGTTTGAAGGCCTCCCACCAGGTGGACCGATGACCTGGTGAAGGTTGCGGGGATCCGCTGGTTACGAGATGCACGGGAACGGTCAATATGGCGACGCTTGAGGGAGGCCTATGTCCAGCAGTGGACGTCTTTCGGCTGATATGAGGATGATGATGACAGACTAACAAAACGAGTGCAACAACCAGGTGAGTCCATCGACCAGCATCTACAAGCATTGAAACTGCTCTCAAAAGAATGCAACAAAACGAAACTGATTTAAACAAGTAACCGCTGAACAAAACGAAAATGATTTTAATAGAGACGCTTTCATATCCGTCGCCCATAGTCCGTCAAAGACTTTTGGAAAACAGCACTCTCACATTAGACGCCGCATTCAAGCAGGCTCGCGCTCTAGGGTTGGTGCGAATACACAATGATGATTACCAGCAACCTAATACTAGTACCTTTGTCATTTCGGTCCCCATTAACAATCAGAAAACAAACATCCAAGAACTATGCTATTTCTGTGTCAACAAGAGACATGCACGGAAAACTGTCCGGCTGCTGGTACAACCTGCTTCAAATAAAAAGGAAAAAGGAGGCATTTTGCAAAATCATGCAAAAGTGCAGTGACATCACCATCACAACGGAGTGCTATAGATGAACCGAACAAACACGTGGAAAATTGTGAGTCGCAGAAATTGTTATCATGTATCGTGGCCGCTACAACTGATCTCGATAAAGCTATGATACCGGTAAAAATAAACGGATTATTTGTAGCCAGAGCATTGATTGATACAGGAAGTACAGCTAGTTTTATAGACAGCCGACTAGTTTGCCAAAATAATTTAAAAAATATTTATGGCAGATTCAAATTTGAAAACAAAAGTAGATGCACTGTGCTCCGTCAATATTGATATACAAGGTCATAGTTTTCAAATGAATCTATTAATAATGAAGAACTTATGTACGGATGTCATAATAAGTCATGATATTCTTAAGACTAAAACATGGCTAAAACAGTAAGTGAATGATCTTACAGATTTACTAAAGGAGTTTTTGGCCATCCAAAAGTGCCTGTGTACTCGTAAGTATATGTATATTTGGAACATTGGATTATATTTGGATACATTGAAAAATGTTGACCATGCTTCAATTCGAGTCTTAAAATTTGTGTCTGACTCTATATTTCACTTATCAAAGGCAGAATGGAAAATGGCCGTGTCACACACAGGACACGAGTCGTCAGACAGTTCAGCGTTCACGCCTCGCTGCTCTGTACGAACTATCATGAATGAGCAAGCACTTGACTAACGTCTGTTGAGCTTCATAGCTATACGTAGTTTGTCTAGTATATATGTGTAAAAATGTTAAAAGGGTTAAATGGTTACTGTAATACTTATTAGGAAAAAATTACAGACATAACAAAATCAAAAAATCATTTTTTTTTCGCGATGGCCTCCTTGGGCACTTATAAAACATCAAGAAAAGGTGCACGGTTCGGGTTGGTCGGTTCCTATGGAGAAGAACTGGCAGGAAACTCCACGGATACTCTTTTAAAAAATGGTTTGTTTTTTTTTACAATATTTTCATGTTACAGCATTAGTACTTAGATATGGGGGGACAACGTAGGCCCGACTATACCAGGCCCCTCAGAAAGTATTGCGAAAAAAAGTTTTTATATATGGGAGACTGGCCAGTTATAATGTTTTTCGAAAATATGATTATTTATAAGTAAAAATAAGTAAGTTCCAATTTCAAAATTTCCCTCCACATTTTTTGCGAGTTAATTCAAAGTATTGTGTCTCACTGAAATATGGATCTGCGCCGGGAACATTTTAGAGCTATGATTTTATACGATTTCAAGTGTCGCCTGAAACCGGATGAATCGTACGATAGACTTCAAATGGCATTCATGGATGAAGGCCCTTCCAAGGCAACCGTGTATCGTTGGTATAACGAATTCAAGCGCGGTCGACCAACTTTGGGGGATGACGAAAGAAGCGGTCGCCCTTTGACGGCTGTTACCGAAGAAAACGTGCTAGCAGTGAAAAATTTAATCCAAGACAATAGGCGAATTACATATCAGGAGATTCAACACATATTGAAGATTGGATCGGGAAGCGTTCACGAGATTCTACACAGCCATCTTCGCGTGAGGAGGATAGTATCACGCTGGGTGCCGCACAACCTCACCGATGCTCAGAAGCAGGCCCGGGTGGAATGGTGCCGTGATATGCTTAACAAATTTGAAGCAGGCTCGTCTCGGCGTGTTTACGACATCGTTACAGGTGATGAGTCCTGGATTTATCAATACGACCCAGAAACCAAGCGCCAGTCGACTGTTTGGGTGTTTCAAAATGAGCCAACGCCTACCAAAGTGAAGCGATCTAGAAGCGGGGGTAAGATTTTGATCGCTAGCTTTTTTAATTTGACTGGCCACTTGGTATCAATTCCCTTACGGGATCAAAG
This sequence comes from Orthosia gothica, assembly GCA_949775005.1. Lineage (NCBI taxonomy): Eukaryota > Metazoa > Arthropoda > Insecta > Lepidoptera > Noctuidae > Orthosia > Orthosia gothica. Next base: position 25,563,019 of record OX459041.1, read on the forward strand.
AAGCATTAATGCCGAATGGTATACTACCAAATGTTTGCCAGAAGTTTTCTCTGTTATAAGCAACAAGCGACCAAACACAGGGCTCCGCGGGCTACTGCTCCACCACGACAATGCACCTGCGCACACCGCACTCAAAACGAGGGACTTCCTGGACAGCACGCCAGTCAAACTCCTGGGTCACCCTCCTTACAGCCCTGATCTAGCACCGTGTGACTTCTTTTTATTCCCAAAAATAAAAAATCAGCTCAAAGGGATACAATTTTCGTCGCCGGAAGATGCGCTGGCTGCGTTCGAGCAGGCTGTAAACGAGGTGTCTGCGGCGGACTGGAAAAAGTGTTTTGAAAACTGGTTTAGGCGCATGAATCTTTGTATAGAGGCTGGTGGAAAGTACTTTGAAAAGATTTAATAAAAATATATGTACGTATAGAACAATTTTTTTTAGTTTCGCAAAACTTTCTGAGTGTCCCACGTATTATGTCGTAAGAACTAAAAAAATAGATAATATTTTATATAAACAAAATAAAACAAAAGAAAGTAAAACGAGATAAAAACTTAACAAATGTTAAGAAGCATCTAGAAGTCTAGAAGGCCCGAATTTGTTTAGTCTTTAGTGAATGGCATTGTTAACGTGACTAATCATAAATGCTTTCTGATTGCTGGTGACTTTTCAATTATCGTTTCTACCACAAAAAAAGTAAATCAATAACTGATCATGAAAAAGATATTAATAATACAATAGAAAATATTATAAATTGGCTTAATAGTAGTAATTTATCTATTAACCTCAATAAATCAGTATATATACAATTTAATAAATCTTATTAAAACAAATTAAATTTTAAAATGAATATATCAAAACTTCAACAAGTAGCACAGACTAAGTTTTTGGAAACGATCATAGATGAACATCTAGACTGGAAAGCTCAAATCGATAGTGAATGTAATAAAATCAATAAATTCGTATACGCTCTGATACGGATTGAAAATGTCACAAACATTAAAACAGCAGTAATGTCCTATCGTGCATATGTAGAGTACTTGCTGCGATATGGACTAATTGGGTTGTTAAATTTTAAAAAAATGACGATTTTTTTTATGTATTTTGAAACTTTACATATCTTTAATTATATTGTCGTTTCAAAAATCTCATAAATGTTTCTTTTTAGGGTTCCGTAGCCAAATGACAAAAAACGGAACCCTTATAGATTCGTCATGTCTGTCTGTCCGTCCGTATGTCACAGCCACTTTTTTCCGAAACTATAAGAACTATGCTGTTGAAACTTGGTGAGTAGATGTATTCTGTGAACCGCATTAAGATTTTCACTCAAAAATAGAAAAAAAACAATAAATTTTGGGGGTCCCCATACTTGAAACTGAAACTAAAAATTTTTTTTTCCATCAAACCCATACGTGTGGGGTATCTATGGATAGGTCTTCAAAAATGATATTGAGGTTTCTAATATTATTTTTTTCTAAACTGAATAGTTTGCGCGACAGACAAAAAACTTCCAAAGTTGTAAAATGTGTGTCCCCCCCCTGTAACTTCTAAAATAAGAGAATGATAAAACTAAAAAAAATATATGATGTACATTACCATGTAACCTACCAGCGAAAATTGGTTTGAACGAGATCTAGTAAGTAGTTTTTTATTAATACGTCATAAATCGTAAACTGCAATTTACCGAGTACGGAACCCTTCGAGCGCGAGTCCGACTCTCACTTGGCCGGTTTTTTAATTTGTTATAAGCAATTAAAAATCGATAAAATTATGAAAACAACCACGTGACTACAAACGGGCCACAATTGGTCGTCATGTTGGTGACGTCATAACGTTCAAGGAAATCATGATAATATAGTGTCAACTACACGTAGATTGACTAAAAATATCCGAAAATTAGTGCAAAAATATTATTAAACAACAAATTTTATTTAGTCATGCGTGATAAAGGAAAATGTCGATAATATACCCATCTGATGTCCGATTTGGAAGTTTTGAGCATAAATAAAGTAGTCATGAATCGTAAGAGTGGACCGGTGTTAGATATGGTTGTTTACCAGGTACATTAGGAAACATAATTGTCATAACGTAGTCGTTTTTACATATGGGTAGGTGATATTGGTGTAAAATAAAAAGTAAACAAACACGATTGGCGCGAAACTTTGACTTTGGATATCAAAAAACTTCACACACATCATCGGCCTATCGATGTTCCCACTGCAGCGACACAGGCCTCCTCTCTGTGAGAGGGAATGGGCCGTAATCCACCGCGCAGGCCCAACGCGGGTTGGTGGATGTCACATGTCTTCGAATTTTTGGTTCTAGGACATGCCGGTTTCCTCACGATGTTTTCCTTCACCGTTTTGAGAGCAGTGGTGAAGAAATAATTTACACAAAGTAAAGCGCCTGCCTGGGCTCGAACCCACGACCTACAACTTGTAAGTCGCGGCCGATACCACTGGGCACTGCTCTTAAAAAAAATAAAAAGAAAAAAAAAACTTCATTAGATACCATTAAATATGATACATATAGGCACACGTAAAATTTTCGGTTATTTCCATAATTTACATATACCTTAATAATATTGAACGCTAATGTCTATATTATATATTTACAAACACTAAAAAGTTTGTAAAACAGAAACATAAAAATATTAACTTGGTAGATTTTCGTTACACTAATTCTTCAGTAAATATCCCTTAAATCATTGACCGATTTTCACAATTCAAACAGAAATTACGCCTATATCTGTCATTTAGTTTTACGCCTATATCTGTCATTTAAAAATAAAATAATGAATAAAGCACCATAAACAAAAAATCATGTTTTCAAGTTACGTAATTATACAACAATGTCAACTTTGCTCGAAAGTTCCCTTAAAAAATTACTATTCTCAGTCTTTAATGATCAAAGTAAGAAATTAATACGAATCTAATACTAAATTAGAACAAGAGAACAACATAATTAACACATTATAATTGGAATCTAGTTAGACATAGAACATTGCTCAAATTTAGTAGATTGCTAGGTACTTGTCTATTGCGCGAATCACATATAATTGGGATCTTTTTAATAATGGTACGAAGCAAGCACGATAACTTTTAAGGTTCGATATTTATGATCAATGTATTTGATATTCATCAATATATTGACGATAATAACAAGATTGAATCGGTTAAAAGTCAAAACACTGTATCAGCTATGTGCTACAAGAGTAGAAATGAACGTTGTGACGTCACACGGGCTCGGATTTGTTTGGCAAACTATCGGGGTGTTTTTGGTACTGGATTCAAAAAAATATTTTCAATTGGATTTTACTTTTACAAAGAAAAACAAAAACTAAAAATAGTTTTGTACTAAAACTTCTAATGAACTTTTCATTTTTTACAAAAAAAATATTGGTTCAACAAACCAATTGTATGGGGGAATAGTAACGACCGTAACAGAGCATTTATCGCTCAAAAGAAATGTGTTCGAGCTATTCACGGCATTCCACCGGACGTATCTTGTCGACCACTATTTAAAAAACTCCATTTGCTACCACAACCCTCACTATATCTATATGAAACATATTTGTTTGTACGGAAACATAAAAATCTTTTCAGAACAGCAGCAGATGAATGCTCTAGGAATCAGCGTGACAAATTAAGACTTGTTTTAGATGTAACCCCTCGATTAACAAAATACAGTAAAAGCTGTTTAGCTATGAATGTACACATATATAACAAATTACCATGTAAACTTAAAATACTTAATAGCAGACTGTTTAAAATTTACTTGTTTAAATGGCTAAATAATAATATTTTTAACACCTTTGTATACCATGTTAGCATTATTATTTTTTATGATTTAGAAGCCATAGTAATTGTATTATGCGAATATATCAAAGGGCTGCCTATTATAATGAGGTATTAGATACTGCCCTGTAACATATAGACTAACCCTCTTACTAATAAACGCGGAATAAAGTTATACCAGGTATAACTAAGGTATACCCATACATTTTCATAGGTTTATACCTGGTATAACTTTATTCTGCGTTTATTTGTAAGAGGGTTAAACAATAGCATAGGCTTGTAATGACACCTAATGTGTCACTTATAAATTTGTATGTCATAATAAACTTCTTTTTTGTTTCACAAATAAAATGATTGATTGATTAATAGAGTCCCGTTTTAATCCATATAGTACGGAACATTCACGGAAAACATAATCATGTACGGCAATTTCTATTTAGCACTGAGGTTTGCTGTCAGAGAACCCAATTATGGTTAAGCTCGCCTTTGTACATAAGTTTTCCTTTTGTATTTTAAATGTTTTTTTTGTGTACAATAAAGAATATGAATAAAATATGAACCCAACACGTCTATAAATGTTGCCCAAAGATGGAATCTATAATATTCTGTCCGGAGACAGAAACAGGTATATTATCTATATACTTAAATTATGATGTGTCATAATTTGAGTATATTATATAATATACAAGTTATACTTTAAAGAATTACCTACTATATTTTATGTGGTGAAACACGGAGTTTTATAAGCCAACCAAGTGCGAGTTTGACTCGCGCACAGAGGGTTCCCTATAAACAGCCACTTTTCCAAAATAAATAAGTAGTTAACATAACTAACGTTCATAAAAAATTAAAGCACCGAATATTACTCTAACCAAGCGACAAAATTAACTTTACCGTGCGAAAACTGTTGTTCCCATACATCTATATACCTATTTATTTTTACTTTTCTAAGTACATTTTATAAGTTGGTCGAGTATTACTCGTAAACTTGTAAAGCCTACTTAGCTGTGATAGTTTTTCTTTTAATTTCGTTATATATACATAGAGCAGTGGTGGATTAGTGTTATCAGCCGCGACTTACAACTTGTCGATCAAAAGACAAAAGACAAAAAGACAAAAGATATTTATTTCAACTGGGCCACCAAGCGGCACTTTTGAATGTCACAATTTAAATTTAAATGGAATACAAGTTGATTCTACCGTGCATTCGGAAAGTAGCTTGTTATGGAGAAGAATGCACAAGAAACTCCATACTTACTCTTTAAAAAAAATAAAAATAAATGATTCTACCGTGCATTCGAAAAGTAGCTTGTTATGGAGAAGAATGCACAAGAAACTCCATACTTACTCTTTAAAAAAAAAATGATTTTTACAATATTTAGGTACATGAGTACATACATTAATAAATTCACATATGTGAGGACAATGCACCCAGAATAGCACTACACACTATACTATGTAAAGGTATAAAGTATTAAAAGTACTCACACATGTACTGTGCAGTTATACAATAGGTACTAGAAAAACATCAACATCCGAAGCAGTTGAGTTATGACCAATCCCAACTGACGGCGCCCGTTCACGAACATGACGCATGAATCGGCACCACCCAGCTCAACCATCATGAAGCGAACCGAATGATCCAACACACGCGCCACCATCAGAGAGACATTTGAGAGAGCATGACACACTCAACTGCCAGGGCACACACAAGTCAACGAACGACACATAGGTATAGCAAATGGTAGATTTACAGTTGGGTACATAGTACCCACACACGTGCTGTGCAGCTATACAATACTAAAAGAAATCGAGTCTATACAACACAAGCATAAACATATCATTTGTTTTTGCGCCCTAGTGGTTGTGGAGCAGGACTAGCATTGAGCCAAGCATTTTTATCAGTGATATAATCCCCCAACTTATAATATGCCTGCCTGCATAGTGTGCGTTTTATACAATTTTTAAATTTCCTCTCATTCAGTTCTAGAATATGGGGAGGAATTTTATTGTAACATTTCGTACAGTACCCCATGAAAGATGAGGCCACTTTTGCCAGTCTGAAACCTGGCTGAACTAATTGGTCCCTATTTCTAGTAATGTAAATATGTCTGTCTCCGTTTTTACTAAAAAGATGTAAATTCTTTCTCACGTACATGATGTTTTCATAAATATATTGACAAGGAACCGTCATGATGTTAATGTCCTTAAACAGTTCCCTTAGAGAATCACGGCGGCGAAGATTGTAAATCGCTCTGATGGCTCGTTTTTGCAGAATAAAAATAGACTCCAATGTCTGCAGCCCTTCCCCATAGTAAGATACCGTAAGACATTATACTATGAAAGTAACTAAAATAGACTAGCCTAGCGGTATCCACATCAGTAAATTGACGAATCTTTCTGACAGCATAAGCTGCCGAACTCAGCCGCCCCGCAAGTGATACTAAATGAGGACCCCATTGTAACCTTGAGTCTAGCGTGATCCCCAGGAAAACCGTTTTATCGACGAATTCGAGCTTCTCCTTGTTTAATATAATGTCACAATCAGTACTTTTGACATTTGGCAACGAAAATTTTACGCATTTGGTTTTTTTACCATTTAATACTAAATTATCGGCAGTGAACCAATTCTGAACCTGCCGTAGCGCGTTATTTACGTCGTCAACCTGACAAGTACGTCTATTTACTTTAAAAACTAAAGATGTGTCATCAGCAAATAACACCATATTTAGTTTGCCTTCGAATAAATGGGGTAAATCGTTTATGTATATTAAAAATAAGAAAGGACCTAAAATTGAGCCCTGGGGTACCCCCATTTTCACATTTAACCCCGACGAATTCACACCGTTTATTTGAACTAATTGTTGTCTATCACTCAAATAAGATTTAATCAAACTTAACGCTGATTGACCTAGCCCGTAATACTCAAGTTTCAGAAATAATGTTTCATGATTAACGCAATCAAACGCCTTCGACAGGTCGCAGCCTGTAGCATCCTGCGACTCTTCCCACGCATTAAATATGTGTTTTAATAGGGTGACACCAGCGTCAGTTGTACAACGTCCTTTGGTGAAACCATACTGTTTATCATGTAAGATGTTATTCGTATTAAAATGAATGAGCATTTGATTTAGCATTATCTTCTCAAATACCTTGCTGAAAACCGGCAACACGGATACTGGTCTATAATTATTTGTGTCTTTACTGTCCCCGGATTTAAAAAGTGGTATAACCTTACTATATTTCATTAGATCCGGAAAGACTCCTTGATCTACACACAAATTAAAAATCAAAGCTAAGTACGGCGCTATAGTCTGAATAATGGAGGTACAAACTTTGATGGACATGCCCCATAGATCTTCGGTCAGTTTTACCTTTATTTGCTTAAAAGCCTTTATTACTGTTATTGGGTTTATATGTGAAAAGTGAAATTCATTGGGGCAGGCTGAAACGTTAGCGTGTAATAAACCAGAAGCGAGCGACGGCGAAGAATTTAAGGGTTCAGTAGTTTTAATTGGGATGCTGGTAAAGAAATTTACAAATTCTTGAGCAACTTCTTTGTTATCTCTAATAAGTCCACGTGTAGTCTCAAGCGTGTAATCAGTATTATTTCTTTTGTTCCTGTTTGTTTCATCGTTTATAATTTTCCAAACCGTCTTAATTTTATTTTCTGCGAATTTAACCTTATTGCTAATGTAGATCGTGGGTACAAACCCAGGCAGGCGTTTTACTTTGTATAAATCTCAGTGTAAATTATTTCACCGCTACTTCTCTCAAAACGGTGAAGGAAAACATCGTGAGGAAACCGGCATGTAATAGAAACAAAAGATCGAATACATGTGTCATTCACCAACCCGCATTGGGCCCGGGTAGTGGATTATAGCACATTCCCTCTCACAGAGAGGAGGTCTTTGTCCCATCAGTGTGAACATTAAAAGGCTGATGATTATGAAGATGATGATACTACTGCTGTGAAATTTTTCACATATCCAAAAGCGACCATTTAGCAGGCAGGGCGGGGAGACAGTTGACTCTAACAAAAACTAGCCGTACCGTGTAAAGCTTAATTTTACGCAAATGGATCTCTGAATCGAAAAATGGTGCCACAGACCCGTAAATTTTTGAATGGCCTATCCTATGATAACTCACATCATAGGATAGACGAGACAAAAAACCATCTCCACTTCACGTGTACCGCAGGTAACAAAAAAAAATACAATTGTCGGCGTGATCCATACCAAATTATAGCTTTCTAGTATAAAGAGTCTCTGAGCTAAGGTGCAGACGGAAGGACAGACGGACATGGCGAAACTATACGGGGGTTCCTTGTTGACTACGGAACCTTAAAAAGGTTTTACATTATAAAGCGTCTGCTCTTTTAGATACGGGTACCCAAAGTCCCAAACCCATGACATGAAATTGGTTTTGAATGCGATGAATATATTTTCACTTACAACCTTTTTATTTATAATATTTTTTTTTTTTTTTTTTTTTTTTTGTTTAAATAAAAACGTTGCCCCACACTAGGAATTTCTTCCTGTATCGTGGGTGCGTTTACAAACATACAAACTCACATACACAAACACCCAGAGCCGGAACAACTATCTGTAGGTCATACAAATATTTGTTCCGTGCGGGAATCGAACCCGCGACACGCAGCGCAGCAGTCAATCGCTCAACCACTGCGCCAACCGTGCGCCCAAAAATTGCCTAAATGCTGGAAGCAGTTGACTGAAAATGAGCTAGCATTAAAAAAAAAAGTTAAAGATTTCTTAGCAGATAAGGCGTATTATAATATAAATGAGTTTTTAAATGAAAAATATTAATAATTTTTATACTTATTTATATTTTTTTCATTTTTAATAATGTAATGCTGGACTTGTAATTTTTAATTTGGTTTGTTATTTTTTTTGTTGACATTTTTATAGTTTTATTCTGACATTCTAGAACGAAAATTTTAAATTGCATTTTTATCATCATTTAAAAAAAAAAATTGGGTCAATATGACTATAACTTGTAATGTAATGATTTAATTTAATATTTTAACATTTTTAATATTTCTATTTTGACATACTAGAATGATAATTTTAACATTTAAACTACATTTTAAAATAATTTGACTTTATAACATGATGTTTTGGATTTATTATTTTGATTTTAATTTAATTATTGTGACTTGTATTCTATTATTAATATTTGCATGCCATTATCTAAGGCAAACATGGCGAGCTGTATTTTTTTAATTTTTAACATTTCTTACATATTAACAATTATTTGTTGTGTGTACTGTACTCATGTTTGAGCAAATAAATGATTACTTACTTACTTAACCCCTTTTATTGTACATACTTGAATATTTTTTACTGAAAAACTATTTTATTACGCAATGTTTCATAATTATAAAAATAATGTCGAAACATTGTGAAATAATTTCAATCACCTGTAAGTAGTTAATTAAGATCTGGAATTAATTAGTTTCCAATGATTGTTATAATACTATCTCATCTTCAAGATATCATCTACAATGGCTAATTTCATGATTACCATCAGGATGACGGCAGTGATTTTTAAGGTGCGTTGTTAATATGCTTATCTTTAACTAATGAAATTCATTTTATCAATTGTCTACGTTTTTGTTTTTGTGACTTTCCATTTTAATGAATAATTACTGAAACAAATTGAATTTGACATCTATTTAAGTCGGTGAAAATAACAGTATTAAAACATTCCTGTTCTATAAATAAAATTAAAGAATATCTATGATGGAAATTTCTCCACCGTCTAATATTCATTATCCCGTGTGTATTCCGGACAGCCAATTTGCACGGCCGGAATTATTTTTCACTTAATTTGAACAGTGTACTCAAAGACAAAAGGGCTTTGTTGAGGGAGTTTCTTTTACTGTACACCTTTATTATTTCCTCTCGTTTGTAACGTGCCCTTGGTTAGTACATTTTGTGCTTCCACTAGAACATTATGTTAATAAAACGACGCCTTTACGAACCATTTCCTTTTCTTGAGTAAGTTAATATTGACAAGCGAAAGAAAAACAGTGCTACAGCTAATTACGTAGCTAACGATGTCAATAAAATTGAATAACTTAAATGGCTCGTAATGGTTCCGTCTACCTAAAACCTTAAGCGGGGAATTCACTAGACGGACTTACTCTTGGGCAAGCCTGCTTGTCTTGTACGGATCTCGTTCTTTTATGTCTGTCCTATATGTCTCCTCAGTATGTGACTGCGTCAGCGCACGGCGTTGCAGTGCCCGAATGCGGGAAGCCAAGGAAGGTATTTAAATAATGGCGTGTTTACATTAGGTTGGCTAGCGTATACGGCGACCGCTTTCGGTTGAACCGGATTGGTTAACCAAATTGGGCTGTTTACATTAAGTCGGTAACCGAATACGGCGACCGCATTCGTTTAAGTTGTTGGTTTACTGGATTCGGCGACCGCATTCAGCCGAACTGTGTACACGTATGTTGAAAGCATCATCATGAACAGTAATATTGTGTGAAAAATTAGTGGCGCGTTTCAACAAGTCAGCCGTGTTCGGTTACCGAAAAAAGTCTGCGGCCGAATGCGCCTAACCGAAAACCTGTTTAAACAGTCGGTGACCAAATACGGGCTTTGGACAAATAAGACTAAGCAAAAACCCGTTTACACAAGTCGGTGGCCAAATACGCAACCGAATCAGTCAAAACGACCTAATGTAAATAAGCCATAAGAAGAGCCTGTGTTTGTCATCGACGCGCTACGATGAAGAAGTATCAGACTGTCGAAGTCTCTCTCAGTCTGTGGAAGTGTGGACTAGCGGTCATAGCCCGAAGACATACCTGCGGGTAAGCCCTTCCAGTGAATTCCCTGCTTTTGAGAGCCTACCAAAAATTTTACGTATCCACTTGTGGTAAAACCATGCAGTACTTCAATTGGTCTGTTGAAATTAAATAAAACGTTTTTTGTTATGTAGTTTTGAACTTTACATCTCATACATTATATTGTTGTTGCAAAAAAACTCTTAAATATATTTTTTCTACCTGACTACGAACGGGCCATGGCGATTGATCGCCATGTTGGTGACGACACAACTTTCAAGGAATTGCACGATAATACAATGTCAACTACTACACGTGAATTGACTAAAAATAACTGAAAATTTGTGCAATAATATTATGAGTCAGTGTGATAAAGGATTCATAAAGGCTAATTTCGATAATATACCCACCTGATGGATGATTTGGAAGTTTTGAGCATAGTCGTAATGAACGTATTTAATAACTTAATTACGACTACTTATTTAATAAAATGTTATTACGTATTGGACCTCTGTTTGTTATTGTTGTTTACCAGGTACATTTAGAAACATAATTGGCATAATGTAATCGTTTTTACATATGGGTAGGTGATATTGGTGTAAAATAAAAAGGAAACAAACACGATTGGCGCGAAACTTCGACTTTGGTTAACAAAAATCTTCATTAGATACCACTAAATATGATACAATCAGAAATCAGTGGAGCCTTTATATTTATCTACTTGTTTGCGTAAAATCTTTTCGGGTTTTCCCATTATTTACATATCCCTTGCAGCAATAGTGGCCCAGTGGTAGCGGCCGCAACTTGCGAGTTGTAGGTAGTCAGTTCGAACGCTGGCAGGCGCTTTACTTTGTGTTAATTATTCCATCACCACTGCTCTCAATACGATGAAGGAAAACATCGTGAGGTAACCGGCATGTCCTAGATTCAAATATTCTAAAATATGTGAGATCCACCAACCAGCACTGGGCCCGCGTGGTGGATTACGGCCCATTCCCTCTCACAGAGAGGAGGCCGGTGTCCCAGCAGTGGGAACATTAAAAGGCTGATGATGATGTTGAAATAGCCCTTAATAATTTGAAACACTAATATCTATACAATCACTAAAAAACTTTGTAGAACTAAAACGTGAAAATATTAACTCAGTTAATTTTCCTTACACTAATTCTTTAGTAAATATATCTTAAATCATTGACCGATTTTCGCAATTCAAACAGAAATATTAGCTGTACGCCTATATCTGTCATTTAAGATTAAAATAATGAATATATCTCCATAAATAAAAAATCATGTTTTCAAGTTACGTAATTGAGTTGTTGAATTAAAAAATAATTAACGATTTTATTTATGTGTTTTAAAACTTTACATATCATTAATTATATTGTCGTTGCAAAAAACTCTTAAATATTTTTTTTTAATTTATTATAAGCAATTGAAAATCGATACAATTTAAAAAATAACCACATGACTACGAACGGGCCACGATTGGTCGCCATGTTGGTGACGTCATACTGTTCAAGGAATGTCACGATAATACATTGTCAACTATACGTGGATTGACTAAAATAGCCGAAAATTTGAGAAAAACTATTATTTATAACAGCAAATTTTATTTTATCACGTGTGATCAAAGATGCACATAGGCTAATTTCGATAATATACCCACGCCACCTGATGGACGATTTGGCAGTTTTGAGCATAAATAAAGTAGTCGTAATGAATATTACCTACCTACGTGTTAGTGGACCGGTGTTTGCTATTGTTGTTTAGGTACCAGGTACATTTTAGAAACATAATTGTCAATATGTAATCTTTTAATTTTCGAAATTTCTCATTATTTACATATCCCTTAATAATAATATACACTAATATCTATATTATATATTTACAAACACTAAAAAAGCTACATATTATTTTTCTTTCACTTATTCTTCAGTAAATATCTCTTAAATGCGTCGACCGATTTTCACAATCCAAACAGAAATATTAGTTTTACGCCTATATCTGTCATGTTAGATTAAAATAATGAATATATCTCCATCAACCAAAAATCATGTTTTCAAGTTAGTTACGTAATTGAAAAATAATTTTATTCAATTATCTAAATTAAAATTTACATAGTATAAAATACTTAATTCAAAATAACTACCTTTACATACACTTAAATAAAAAATAATAAAAAATACGTAATTATACAATAATGTAAGTTTGCTCGAAAGTTCCCATAATAGTTTACTTTTCTCAGTCTTTAATGATCAAATAAAAATTAATACCAATCTAATACTAAATTAGAACAAGATAACAACATAATTAACACAATCTAATTCTGCCGTGATATATCTATAATGCCGTTATCTACCAAAGCCGTTGTTTTGATTAACATGCAAAAACCGCGGTAAAAATTTAAACCTATCTTTTTAATGACAGCACTTATTTGAGACTTGGAGGTACCAAAACATAGATCAAGTTAAATACTTTCGAATGACTCCTCTGTCATATCGTTAATATAATTAAATTTCATGAAAAAACATTTTTTGCGTTTTAGTTTAACATCGGTATTGCCGAAATCTTATGGGTAATCGACTAAAATGCCGCTGCGTATAGCGTAACGGTATTTTAGTGTAGCTATTTTATAGCAAAATATTGGTAAAATTCAAAAAATTATCTCATCAATGATGAACTAAAACGTCGTTATAGCACATAACATTGATTTAGCTTAACATTATGTAATATGGAACTGACTCATGTTAGACTTTAGTGCGTTTAACGGTACTTTACTGCTTTTAAGTCTGGTAACCTATAAATGCACAAAAAGGATTAGTGTCAGAAAACAAATAGAAATGGCATCAGATTCCAGTAGGATGATTTGAAAAATAGTCAATCGACAGCACAATGCTTCGAAAACCCTTGACAATGACCAAACTATTCTTAAAGTTGACAACACAATTGTAAATGATGCTGTAGACGTGGCTAACGTCTTTTCAAAAAAGTTCGCCAACGATTTCCGCCTAAATACGTGTGATCAAAGGTTGGCAATTGCATATCTGACTGAAAGTGTCATCAGAGTTGACTCCAACATGTGTTTTGATGCAGTCACACCCCTTGAAATTTTCAACTTAGTTAAAAAGATGGTCAATAAATCGTCTACAGGCTATGACGAAATTCCCCTGACCATTATTAAAGATAACATTGACATATTGGCTACTCCACTAGCATCACTTTATAATAATTGTATTGAGGAAGGCCTATTTCCTGACCAGTTTAAAATTGCGCGAGTAATACCAATTTTAAAGAAGGGTTCAAAAACTGGTCCTAGCTACTACAGGCCCATTTCCCTATTGCCTGTACTATCAAAAATTTTGGAAAAAAATATGAAGGACAGGCTTATGAAACACCTACAAATGCAAGGAATCTTAAATGAGCGACAATTTGGGTATCAAAGAGCTATGGGAACTACCGATGCTGTTGAGGCACTGACCGATGAGGTTGTTTGCAATCTTAATGACAAACATAAGGTGGCAGGTATATTCCTGGATCTAAGTTCCGCCTTTGATACGGTGGACCACAATATTTTGCTGGCCAAGTTGGAGCATTATGGCATAAGGGAAAACGTTCTGAAGCTATTTAGATCTTATTTGCATAATAGACGTCAATTTATAGAAATAAAGTTGGTAGTGGATGGAGAAGTAAAAATAGTTAACTCCAATCTAAAGACAGTATTTCGGGGTGTCCCTCAGGGATCTGTTTTGGGCCCAATTTTCTTCATAATATTCCTGAATGATTTAATTGAGTACATAAAAAAGCGTATTACAGACACTAGTCTTATTATTTTTGCCGATGACACTAGTGCAATAATGTCTGCAAGTAACTTAAATACTTTAGAAATAAAAATTAATAACTTATTAAAAGCTTTTGAACACTGGTTTGGTACAAATAATCTTAAACTCAATGTAAACAAAACAAAATGTGTACTATGTTTAAGAATAAATCAAAACATAAAGAATGTTAATTTGCATTAGCAACATTTATAATTTTAGAACTAGTTTTTATGTACTGGTAACATTACTGTGTGTTAGAATCTTCTCTCTGTGACACGTACTTTTTGCTCTTGTATTAAATTATAAAAAACTATTTGAAAATACAGTTACTCTGCTAAAAATATAACCAGCATTTTATTATACATGCTGTGTGTGGTCCTTCGAGCCGGATATGAACCAGCGACCTATGGATCCGGCTCGAAGGACCACACACAGCATGTATAATAAAATGCTGGTTATATTTTTAGCAGAGTAACTGTATTTCCAAATAGTTTTTATAATTTAATACAAGAGCAAAAAGTACGTGTCACAGAGAGAAGATTCTAACACACAGTAATGTTACCAGTACATAAAAACTAGTTCTAAAGTCGTATGTCGTACGTACTATGACTTTATGTTTTGATTTATTCTTAAACACTATTCAAGTCGAACGTCCGGAACAATGCTAGTCTTGTGATTTCATCTTGTGGCAGCAGGGTCGAAGTGGTTGATCATGTTAAACTCAAAGGTATTCACATTGATGCGTTACTGAGCTGGAGGGTTGAGACATCATCTGTAACGAAGTCTGTTAGCTCGGCATGCTATGCAATCAGAAGCCTGAGGGACGAACTGCCACTGGCCCAGCTTAGGATGGTATACTTCGCCTTGTTTAAGTCTAATCTTAGATATAGTATTGAGTTTTGGGGCAACAGTTATAAATACAATATCAAAATGGCATTTGTAATTCAAAAAAGAGCCTTAAGAACAATGCTCCGTTTGAAACAAACGGACTCGTGCAGGAATCATTTTATTAGACTTCATATATTGACAGTGCCATGCCTGTATGTACTGGTGCTGTTAACCAATTTTGTCAAGAACTTGCACAAATCGGAAACTAATGAACAACGACAAGTTAGAGATAATACGCGTAGGAAAGACTTGCCTAACACAATCCAGCCGAAATTAGAGGTTGTTCGTCACAGTCCCAGATACCAATCAGTCTTTCTATATAACAGGCTACCCTTAGTATTTAAAAGCATTAATAGCGTTAACTTATTTAAAAACAAATTGAAGATATATTTATTGAGGAAAAGCTATTATGGCATCGATGAGTTCCTTGATGATAAGCAACAACCGTAATTATTATAGGTCTAAATTTGAATGAATTTGAAATGGTAAATTAAATATTTTTGATTATGAACTTTATTTTTTCGTATATTTGACATAATATTGATATTTTTATAATGACATGCTATTTTTATTATTGTATTATTCATAGATTTTATTGGATGACACTATTATTGATCTCTTGTAATAATTTAATTTTTATCTTTGACATTTTATTTTACTGTTGTTATTCATAGACTACTAATGACATATTATTGACCTATTTTATAACAATGTTTTTTTTTTATGTTTGACATTCTATTTTTATTATTGTTTAATTAATGGGTATATATTGAACTTTTATTGATTCCTTTGTATTTTATTTTTGTACCATTGACATTGTATTTTTTAGTATTGATTTATTCAAACTTCAAATGAAATATGGTATCATTGATCATTTTATCACAATTAGTTTTTTTTATTTTTATTTTAGATCTATTTTTATTATTGATTATTGTAAACGGAATGTACTTGATTATTAATTTGAATCTGTTACATTTTATATCAGTTTTTTTCTTTATTTTTACTTTCTTTATCGATCGGAATGTTTTTATGGTACCTACTTGTTTATTTTACAAAATTTCTACACAATGTATATTGTACTGAAATAAATGACTCATGACTTATGACATTAAAAAAAAGGCTGATGATGTGATGTGATGTGTGTGTACAAAATACTGTTAACGGCAATCTAGAGAAGCAACCATATAAAAAATGTGTAATAAAAATATAAGATAATGAACCTTAGCGGCTGTATAACGGCAGTATTATAGCATAAGAAGTTAAAAATCGACCAGATAACGGCATTTTAGTTATACCACGGCAGAATTGGAATCTAGTTAGACATAGAACATTTCTCAAAAATTTTGTACATCACATATTATATAATGGGGAGTTTTTTGTAGTATTCGTACAAAATGGAACGAAACAAGCACGATAACTTTTAAAGTTCGATATTTTGGATCAATATATTTGATATTCATCAATATATTGACGATAATAACAAGATTGAATCGTTTAAAACTCAAAACACTGTATCAGCTATGTGCTACAATGATTAGAAATGAACGTTGTGACGTCACACGGGCACGGGTTTGGTCGGAAACTATTGGCGTGTTTTCGGTACTGGATTCAGAAAAATATTTTTAGTTTTGTATGAAAACGTATATATTATGATCACCATTTACTACAAAAAAAATTTTGTTAAACAAACCTATTCTACCACATAGTATGTAAGCGGCGGCACAGACACGCAGCCAGAGAGGCCACTACGAACAAAGAGCCATTTTGCACGCACACATTGGCATTACTATTTTACAGCGATTCTGGGCAATGTCAGACAGAGCTCAGTCGCGGCCAAAGAGGTCACGGCATTCGCGAGTGCGTGCGCGGGCATTTGCTACGTCCTTTACAAATATTTTTCAGTAAATAATTTGTAAAACATGTGCCATATTGTTAAATAATAAAATTCCAATCCACCACTCTTTTATAGTTTTTAACACAACAGCGGTACATTTTTTACTTAACTATTAAAATGCACTTTCTTTTTTTTAAATAGTAACGACTATTTTAATTAAGTTATATTTTAAGGTCTATAGGGCCTCACTCATAATTTACAGGGAAACCTAAACGAAAGTCCTACGGAATACTCGGCACGCGGGTCCGACTCGTATTTAACTTATTGGATGTATTGTCAACAAACAATCATGGGTAGATTAATCTAGACACCCGTCAGTGAACGATGTGCTTTCCTAGCATATGTAAGGAAGCCTGAAATTACATGAAGATGCTTACCGTCATAAAAAAATCAAGATATCAAGGTAAAAATTTAATATCTAAGAAAATAATAAATGACAAAGTCCATAGGCGAAATTGTATATTGTAGCTTTATTTAAGGAAAGGATATGAAACTTGTCACCCTTCTAGACCTCAACTCTTCTTCGTCCAACTTGGCGCCTTTGTTACATTTATGTTGTGTCCAACTTGTGACCTTTTCACATTTATATGTTTTTGGTGGAATCATTATTACACCATTTTTACCCTCCAATCTTCGTCGTTTGGCGACTTGTATGTCCCCTTTGACATATAAACCCCCAGCTTACACCACTGTACGGATATACAAGGATCATCATCATCATCATCAGCCTATTAATGTTCCCACTGCTGGGACACAGACCTCCTCTCTGCGAAAAGGGATTGGCCGTAATCCACCACGTGGGCCCAGTGCGGGTTTACACGTTGATATTATACTGTAATTGTCATATAAGAAAGGATTTGCCGAAATTCATCATCTAAAGGGGTGATATATGGGATGAAAGTTTGTATGGTCATTTTTATTTACTTTAAGACCGCTCAGTTAGATTTACCACAACTGACCAGGAGACCAGAATCCTGAAAAAAAGCTGGGGCTGGAATCATGAGTGGTGACTATCAAACTACCAGGAGAAAACAAACATGAAGAAAAGAAGTACATCCGGGGATGGAATCATGTGTGGTAAAAACTGTTGAACTAGCTGGAAATCAGAATCATGAAGAAGTAGAAAATCACAAAATCTATATATAACCAGAGGGAAGCCGGGGCGAGCAGCTAATCCACAAAATAGCTGCCTATCTTGATAAAAATAGGTCACCTCAGTGACTGGATTAACAATTTCATTAGCGCGGAGCATAAACAGCTAAAGCAAGAATTATGAAATTGGGACAACTTATTAAAAAATATGTGTCCATGTCCTTTTTTATCCAATTTTTCACTTACGGAATTAACCAAAATTAGGTACATGTTTTCCCAATAGTTCAATAATGAGTGATCCGAAAATAATATTCGTGTAGGTCTTAACTTTAAGAGTTTTCGAAAACATTTGATTGAAAATGTTCCTACCAGTAAAACGAGGGTATTTTACCTACAAGTACACAGTACACGTACCTATTCGTACGTAAAACTAGTTTTAGAATTTTGTAACTGGACTTTATTCCTAGTACTTGGAAGCCCCAGTTTGAAACTTGAGAGAGATAGTGGTCAAGCGCAAGCCTATAGGCGAAAAAAATGGACCTACGTTTATAGGCTTTTTTCATTGACCCCTTCCGTACCGGGCAGCTACACTTCAGAATGGTCTCTGCTAAGCAGTCGGTCCATAGAAGTTACTTATTCAGTCTCGATTTAAAGACCCCCACTTATATTTCTATCGGATACCATACATGTACAATTGTAGATATATAACAATCTACCTACCGATGCAAAATATCACCAGCAATTTGATGGGACAGCGTGTTAACGAAGCTTCGACAGGTAGATAGACATTTGAAAAATTGTGTGAGCTTTTGAAATGTCAACGGGGCCGTGGTCGAATTCCCCGCAGGGCTTGTAGTCTCGTTACCCGTGCTTGTATTTGTTCATCCTATGCTGCATTCGGGGCCTTTTGGGACCATTCGTGGCCACCGAGCCGATGATTCCTGGAACTACAAAAACCCATTTATATAAGAACCTGTGTAATATTTACTGGGATCTGATTCGTGTGTTTGATTTTAAACACTGATGCGTTAATTGAAATTTTAGATTGCTGTTCTTTGCCTGCCCAGGATTTTCTCGACTATGTTTGCAAATATGCCGTGGAATAAAAACATATTTGTTACTATGACTACGACTGCCAGTTGAATTTGGTTGATGTATTTATTGCGAACATCCTAAAACGAATGTCAGTATTCATTTTACAAGTGTTGTCATTTGAATGTAAAAATAATAGTTTAAAAAAACTCGTTATAGCAGAAAACCAAACCAAAAGTAAAAAATAAATTTTCAATAAATTTAAATTAAGAATAGTGTAATGTAAAGGTAAAAAATTGTAGGGTGCTTTTAAGATATTTAAAAATGAATACTTATACCAAAAATATATGTAATATGACTGTTTTGCATTACAACAAAACAGGTATTATGTGTGGATAAAACACGTGGTGTTGAGTTAGAAGAAAGCTATTTGTAATTGCCTTTATATGGTGATTTATGGGTAAAAACTTACCAAATTGTCCATGGTTTTATACCTGTCTCTTTCTCTCCAGCGAGTGTGACGTTAAGAGTGACGCTGACAGGTAGCTGTCAACTTCATAGGGTCTTCAACTCACCAGCAAGAGAATTGCTGCAACACCACGTGTTTTATCCACACATAATACCTGTTTTGTTGTAATGCAAAACAGTCATATTATGTGCTATGCTAAAACACGTGGTGTTGAGTTAGAAGACCTGTTTGATATCTGCTGGTGATAAAACACAAACGCTATGTTGGACACCTTACAAAACTATTCTGAAATATAATCAGTTTTAATATACACTTGCACCATTCAAGTTAAAATAAAAATAATAATAAATTTCTGCAAAATCAACAGAAAATCAGAAAATTAATTTTGAATAATTCTATCAATGAATTATTTCTTACTTTTTTCCAAAAAAATATAAAAAATACTTTTTTAATACAAGTTCAGCCAACATTGAATGCAAGCTGTTATAATATATATTGAGTTATTTACTGAAATACAATAATTATCATTAAGTTTTATTTAGTACTTTTTCAGTTAATATACTGTTCAGATCTACTTTCTAAACAAACTTCTAGGCTACTCTAGAGGCCACAGTTGACCTAATAGGTACCGCCCGGTGGGTTACCAATGTTAGTATCTTTATAAATCCATTCCCACACAAATTACAATATCTAGAAGTACTAGAAGCAGGTTTAATATTCCCTGACAGACAAGATATAAACTTGTGACAGTACATGTGTTTGACCAAAACGACACAACGGTCAGGTGTTTCCGCAACAACCTACCTGTCTATTTATTTGCCTTTTGATAAAAAAAACCTTGGCCACATAGTCATCTCATCTTCCACAGACATTAGATTTTCATAGCTCTTTTCTAGAATAGTAAGATTATAAATCTTTAACATAAAACAATATTAACATAATTGTTCAGCTAGTGATTTCAAGTAATGAATAAACTTGAATTTATTCAATTCTTTTTTATGTTAGTAAGCCAAATAAATAAATAAATGTTCAGCTTTAGACTGACTTAGACTGACTAGCTAAAAAACTGGTAAGTGAAAAGCAAAAAATGTTTTGAAATTAAAACTGCTCATGCAGTTAAAACAGCAACTTTATGCAAGAAAATATTTCTATAAGTACCAAATAATCTAGCAGCTTGCTTGGCCATATGATGCTTTTGGGTTGTAAATTTCAAGAAATTACACCAGAATAAACATCTTTCATTGGAACCTAAGACATATTATGTCGTTAAAGTACTGTCCGCCAGTTAATTCTTGACAACTTCTGTCTGGTCCAGTGAGCTATTTGGTTAGCCCTCATACGTTTTTTTTTTTTTTTTTTTTTAACCAACTTGTGGACTAGCGTGAATTCTGTCGTATGTAGCCCGAGCTACTAAAAACGTTCCGCATGCTCTTTATCGTATTTAGCTCTGCTATGACCCTCGCTTGCAGATTGGACAACCAGAAAACTTCTGGTCCACATTGGTGTTTTTAGGATAAACATTCCTCTTTGTCACTGTTCCAGTGAGTTAGTAATAAGCTGAGTGGGTGGAATGCCCAGCGCAGCTAATGGTCTCGCGTTGGCTGTGCTATGACCCTTGTTATTAGGACCTACATTCCTTTTTGCCACTGTTCCAGTGAACTAGTATTAAGCTAAGTGGGTAGAATGCCCAGCTCGGC
This sequence comes from Orthosia gothica, assembly GCA_949775005.1. Lineage (NCBI taxonomy): Eukaryota > Metazoa > Arthropoda > Insecta > Lepidoptera > Noctuidae > Orthosia > Orthosia gothica. Next base: position 25,584,518 of record OX459041.1, read on the forward strand.
TAATAATCCCAATCTAGGCTGCAAATGTCGCAGAACCATCACTGGAATCCTTTGATACGACAGCCATCTTTCTTGACGTAAAAGATCTACGTCTGTGACGCCCGACATTTTATACATAGCCTCTGCGGCCTGGGCCAGAAGTCCCACATTTTGAATTGAATACAGCCTCCGCGGCCTGGGATAAAAGTTGCCATATGCTGTAATGTACTACGCCCGACATTTTGAACATAGCCTCCGCGGCCTGGGCTAGAAGTCCCGCATTTTGAATTGAATACAGGCTGTATGCGCGTCCCGCGGCCTGGGACAAAAGTTGCCACATTCTACTAAGTACTTACTAGATACTTTGCGACTCCTTGAAAAGCAATCCGCTATTTCGATATACTACTCGGAAAGTAAGTGGCTAAGAGTGTTAAGTATAACTACTCTACAAGTCTTAGGAGCCCGTTTATAGGCCTTATAAGGGTGTGTCACCCCCTCCCCTGCCTCAATTTTCTGAGGTATGTAACAAAAGTCCTGTTATCGGACTGTAAATAAAATTTGTCAGTCATTTATGGGGTTAGATCATTATTAATATTCCGAATCTATAAGTAACTCCATTTTCTTCACTATCCTTCCTGAATAATTTTTTAATTAGAGTGGAAGTGAAGTCATCCGCTGACTATTTATGACTGCAAATACAGCATGTCCGCATACCTTTCAATTCTGAATGTTAGAATTTATTTAAATGTAGCTCATTTCTCAGATAGTTACGGACCATTTATTGCGCAAGGGTGGATTACTCTGAGTCTGGTACAGCTATGGTCAGGAAACAACTTATACTTTACTACCAGTGTTGAACTGTAGTCTACAGCTTTTAATCGCGATTTGAGCTCTTGTTGAATAGGGAGAGAGGGAGTATTTCTTTCTTTGTTCAGATAGAACAATTTTAAAAGTTCAGTTTTCTGTGACACTAGTTAACATGTAACTCTATTAAAAATCTCTGAGCTTAATACGGAGACACTGTTTACATTGCTCTATATTTTGGAAACAGATATAATCTTATCATGTGTCTAAAAAACCAGACAAAGCTCTTTGAGGATTTTACCTTCCTAACAAACTTGTAATAATGTATGTGCAATTACTCAGAAGGTTTGCCCTCACATGGGAATCAAAGAGTTAAACATAACTGGTATATTATCAACTATAAGCACCTCCCTGCTTATTCCCTCAGAAAAAATGGTGTGATGATAATCTTATTTTGATCCAAAGTTAACAATGGTCTCAGTGTCTCCATAACCAGAGAAATAGATCTCATAGGATTTCCGCAATCCAAATATATTTTTTTTTTCAGTCACTCATCTTTGAAGTTGATGGTGTTAAAACATAAGGCTTCTTCTAAGAAAAGCTGTCAATTATAATTGTGCATTTAAAAACACACTGGAGGCATCTCCAGTAGGCTCATGACATTAGTGAATGCAAATAGGCCTGATGATTTATTTTCACTTACATTTTATTTCAAATCTTCATAAAGTTACCTACAAAAGAGAAAAATTGACCATACCTGCTTGTGAAATTGAATGAACATGTTTCACTAACAAAAACAAACTGATACCTCCGAGGTAAAAAAGGGGTATAGTACAACCTCCAAGTTATATTTTATTTAGTACATTCATTATAGAATGTGTGCATTGAGGATTTAAGTGGTCTCTTATATTTCTCTTCTGTTGTAGGTGAAGGATAATGTGAAGAACATGCTGGGTTGTTCTTTATTATCTTAAGTACCTGATATGTTTTACAAATAGTTGTGTGAATATTAAAAAGCAGGTCTCTCGAGTCTTTACGAATGGAATGCAGCCAATTTTACTAATAAAATAATCAAAATTATTGATTATTTTAATTTAGTAACATTATTTTCTTCCTGTTGTTGCCATAAAAAGACAACTTTCTCTAAATTTCTTGACTCTTTATGAGTTCATTGATGTATTGTTTTAGAAGAAAAAATAAATATGTTCAAGGTCCGTTCAACCTAAAGAAGCTGGTTGCAAGGTCTCTTGGTTGAGAAGATTTTCTTATCGTTTAAATTGTCTTTGATTTCCAATTTCTTCAAATATAACCCTGCACAAACGGCTTATTTATTGCTCACAATATATTTAGCATTGTATTCTTTGAGGTTTTTAACCTTGAAAGACATATGTATGCGAGCATTAAAATTATTCAGGTTTTTATAAACCGACTTATCAGTATCAGCCGAGTTGTCTTGTATACCTGACTTGGATAGTTGCTATTGTTCTAAGTATATAGTTTCCTACTAATAAATGCTCAGTTAGTCAGCGGCAGCCAAAATAATCTTTGTTTTTGCCAAAATAACACAACTCTTTCTTTAAGTTTATACAAAGTTTTCTTATAATCTTTATTTGCCATATTAGTACTGATATCTTTAATTGGTTATTCTTAACTTTGTAAGTACCTAAATAGGTAGGTACTCAAAGGAAGTTCACTAATCGTGTCATAGGTATTTTTCAAAAAATGCGACAAGTATGAAGTCGAATCACTTAACGTATTAATAGTCAATCAATTAAGATACTATAATCTCACTGTGAAGCTGAATAAATTTTTACGCACTCAGTTCCGAATAATCCGAAACAAAGTGTCACCCTTCATACTTGTACAGACTTGCCTACTTACGTGAAGCATTTTCGTCTTTTTCTGGCGAAGGTGATACAATGCCCCCATCCTCTGCGGATGAAGATGTTGTCTGGACTCGTCAGTCCAGAGTCAGATAGCCTAATCGAATATTAATTATATCTATTCGAACTTTGGTCACCTCAACACTTACCGGGACAATTTTGTCCGTAAAAAACACTGACACGTATTCTAAAAAGACACCGTGTGTTAATTTAATACAATAATATATCGTATTTCCACACTTTTTTTTAACTTTGACAATTTTACGTCTTTACCGGCAAAAATTTACAAACGCTATGAAGTTGACAGCTACCTGTCAGCGTCACTCTTAACGTCACACTCGCTGGAGAGAAAGAGACAGGTATAAAACCATGGACAATTTGGTAAGTTTTTACCCATAAATCACACGTGTGTGAAGTTAGCATCTCAAATGTTAGCATCTCACAAATTAACGCCACATATAATGGCATCCCGCATAGTTCTACAGTTCTTGATAAGTTTTAACAATAGTTCCGTCGATTTTACTATCAAAATCGCTTTTTGAAAAAATGAGATGCTAACTTCGCAATACATATTATAGCATCTCATCGAATTTCTCTAATAAACAGCACACTTAAGGGCATTCCGCATAGTTCTACAGTTCTTGATGTGTTTTATCAATAGTTCCGTCGATTTTACTATAGTAATTTTGCATATCAGCATTTTGAAAAAATGAGATGCTAACTTCGCAATACATATCATAGCATCTCATCGAATTTCTCTAATAACAGCACATATAAGGGCATTCCGCATAGTTCTACAGTTCTTGATGCGTTTTATCAATAGTTCCGTCGATTTTACTACAGTAATTTTGCATATCAGCATTTTGAAAAAATGAGATGCTAACTTCGCAATACATATCATAGCATCTCATCGAATTTCTCTAATAACAGGACATTTAAGGGCATTCCGCATAGTTCAACAGTTCTTGATGCGTTTTATCAATAGTTCCGTCAATTATACAATCAAAATCGCATTTTGAAAAAATGAGATACTGACTTCGCAATACTTGTCATAGCTTCTCATCGAATTTCTCTAATAAACAGGACATTTAAGGGCATTCCGCATAGTCCTACAGTTCTTGATGCGTTTTATCAATAGTTCCGTCGATTTAACTATAGTAATTTTGCATATCAGCATTTTGACAAAATAAGATGCTAACTACGCAATACATATAATAGCATCTCATCGATTTTCAAAAAATAAATAAAAAAAAGTTAAGAAGTAGGCTCATCGGTGTCTATAACTCCTATGACTAGACTTTATAAAAACATACTACAGGAAGCCAGAACTCTCACTTAATATGCCACAGAACCTGGTTGAAGATTTAGGTTAGCTAAAATCAAGGAAATATACTTCGTACGCAATAAAAAAATCAAAAAAATGTTGGAAGGTACTAAGGCCAGGCATCTCTCTGGTTTTCAGTACTCCTATGAAACGTCATAACGAAAACATGCAACATTAAGCCAGAACTCTCACTTAAGTATCTACTGTGCCTGGTCGAAGATTTAGTTGAGCAATAATCAAGAACATTATATGGGTTCATTAAAAAAAAAACAAAAAAAAATATCAAGAGGATCTGAGGCCCAGCATCTCATCGTATTCTAATACTCTTGAAACAGCACTTTATAAAAACATACAAGAGAAATCCAGAACTCTCACTAAACATTCTACAGAGCCTAGTTGAAAATTTTGGTTAGCCAAAATCAAGAATATTTTCAAAGTTCATTACAAACATTACAAAAAAAAATTAAGAGGTACTGAGGCCCAGAATCTCATCGAATTCTATTACTCCTATATTTATGCTTTAAAAAAACATACTACCGAAATCCAGAACTCTCACTCAGATTCCAGAGCCTGGTTGAAGATTTAGCTTAGCTAAAATCAAGGAAATATACTTTGTACGCAATAAAAAAATAAAAAAAAATGTTGGAAGGTAATAAGGCCAGACATCTCACTGGTTTTCAGTACTCCTATGAAACGTTATAATAACCTGGTCGAAGATTTAGTTGAGCAATAATCAAGAACATTATAAGGGTTCATTAAAAAAAACCTAAAAAAAATATTAAGAGGATCTGAGGCCCAGCATCTCATCGTATTCTAATACTCTTAAAACAGCACTTTATAAAAACATACAACAGAAATCCAAAACTCTCATCAAACATTCTACAGAGCCTATTTAAAATTTATGTTAGCCAAAATCAAGATAATTTTCAGAGTTCATTACAAACATTCCAAAAAAATAAATAATAGGTTCTGAGACCCAGCGTCTAATTGAATTATATTACTCCTATAACTGGACTTTATAAAAACATAATACAGAAAGCAAGAACTCTCACATAATATTCTACAGACCCTAGTTGAAAATTTTGGTTAGCTAAAACGAGAAAATTTTAAGGGTTCATAACAAATATTTAAAAAAAAATATAATAAGAGGTTCTGATGTCCAGCATCTCATCGAATTCTATTACTCCTATACTTATGCTTTAAAAAAACATACTACCGAAATCCAGAACTCTCACTCAGATTCCAGAGCCTGGTTGAAGATTTAGCTTAGCTAAAATCAAGGAAATATACTTCGTACGCAATAAAAAAATCAAAAAAAATGTTGGAAGGTACTAAGGCCAGGCATCTCTCTAGTTTTCAGTTCTCCAATGAAACGTCATGACGAAAACATGCTACATTAAGCCAGAACTCTCACTTAAGTATCTACTGAGCCTGGTCGAAGATTTAGTTTAGCAATAATCAAGAACATTATATGGGTTCATTAAAAAAAAAACCTAAAAAAAATATTAAGAGGATCTGAGGCCCAGCATCTCATCGTATTCTAATACTCTTGAAACAGCACTTTATAAAAACATACAAGAGAAATCCAGAACTCTCACTAAACATTCTACAGAGCCTATTTAAAAATTTATGTTAGCCAAAATCAAGATAATTTTCAGAGTTCATTACAAACATTCCAAAAAAAAAAAATAGTTTCTGAGACCCAGCGTCTATTTGAATTCTATTACTCCTGCAACTGGACTTTATAAAAACATAATACAGAAAGCCAGAACTCTCACATAATATTCTACAGAGCCTAGTTGAAAATTTAGGTTAGCTAAAATCGAGAAAATTGGGTTCATAACAAATATTTAAAAAAAAATATAATAAGAGGTTCTGATATCCAGCATCTTATCGAATTCTATTACTCCTATATTTATGCTTTTATAAAACATACTACCGAAATCCAGAACCCTCACTCAGTATTCCAGAGCCTGGTTGAAGATTTAGCTTAGCTAAAATCAAGGAAATATACTTCGTACGCAATAAAAAAATCAAAAAAAATGTTGGAAGGTACTAAGGCCAGGCATCTCTCTAGTTTTCAGTTCTCCTATGAAACGTCATGACGAAAACATGCTACATTAAGCCAGAACTCTCACTTAAGTATCTACTGAGCCTGGTCGAAGATTTAGTTTAGCAATAATCAAGAACATTATATGGGTTCATTAAAAAAAAAACCTAAAAAAAATATTAAGAGGATCTGAGGCCCAGCATCTCATCGTATTCTAATACTCTTGAAACAGCACTTTATAAAAACATACAAGAGAAATCCAGAACTCTCACTAAACATTCTACAGAGCCTAGTTGAAAATTTTGGTTAGCCAAATTCAAGAATATTTTCAAAGTTCATTACAAACATTACAAAAAAAAATTAAGAGGTACTGAGGCCCAGAATCTCATCGAATTCTATTACTCCTATATTTATGCTTTAAAAAAACATACTACCGAAATCCAGAACTCTCACTCAGATTCCAGAGCCTGGTTGAAGATTTAGCTTAGCTAAAATCAAGGAAATATACTTTGTACGCAACAAAAAAATCAAAAAAAATGTTTTTTTTTTTTTTTTTTTTTTTTTTTTTTTTTTAATAAACGTTGCCCCACACTAGGAATTTCTTCCTGTATCGTGGGTGCGTTTACAAACATATAAACTCACATACACAACACCCAGAGCCGGCACAACTATCTGTAAATCATACAAATATTTGTTCCGTGCGGGAATCGAACCCGCGACACGCAACGCAGCAGTCAATCGCTCAACCTTTGCGCCAACCGTGCGCCCGTGTTGGAAGGTAATAAGGCCAGACATCTCACTGGTTTTCAGTACTCCTATGAAACGTTATAATAACCTGGTCGAAGATTTAGTTGAGCAATAATCAAGAACATTATAAGGGTTCATTAAAAAAAACCTAAAAAAAATATTTAGAGGATCTGAGGCCCAGCATCTCATCGTATTCTAATACTCTTGAAACAGCACTTTATAAAAACATACAAGAGAAATCCAGAACTCTCACTAAACATTCTACAGAGCCTATTTAAAAATTTATGTTAGCTAAAATCAAGATAATTTTCAGAGTTCATTACAAACATTCCAAAAAAAAAAAAAATAGGTTCTGAGACCCAGCGTCTATTTGAATTCTATTACTCCTGCAACTGGACTTTATAAAAACATAAAACAGAAAGCCAGAACTCTCACATAATATTCTACAGAGCCTAGTTGAAAATTTAGGTTAGCTAAAATCGAGAAAATTTTAAGGGTTCATAACAAATATTTAAAAAAATATATAATAAGAGGTTCTGATATCCAGCATCTTATCGAATTCTATTACTCCTATATTTATGCTTTAATAAAACATACTACCGAAATCCAGAACCCTCACTCAGTATTCCAGAGCCTGGTTGAAGATTTAGCTTAGCTAAAATCAAGGAAATATACTTTGTACGCAATAAATAATTCAAAAAAAAGTTTAAGAGGTGCTGCCGCCAGGCTTCTCATCGGTTTCTAGTACTCTTATAACTGGACTTTACAAAAATAAGCAAGAAAAAGCCAGAACTCTCACTAAATATTCTACAGAGCCTGGTCGAAGATTTAGTTGAGCAAAAATCAAGAAAAATTTCAGAGTTCATTACAAAAAAATCAAAAAAATATTAAGGTGAACTGAGGCACGGCCACTCATTGAATACTATGATTTCTATAAATTGTCTTTATAAAAACATACTGCAAAAAGCCAGAACTCTCACTAAACATTCTACAGAGCCTATTTAAAAATGTATGTTAGCTAAAATCAAGATAATTTTCAGAGTTCATTACAAACATTCCAAAAAAATAAATAATAGCTTCTGAGACCCAGCGTCTATTTGAATTATATTACTCCTATAACTGGATTTTATAAAAACATAATACAGAAAGCCAGAACTCTCACATAATATTCTACAGAGCCTAGTTGAAAATTTAGGTTAGCTAAAATCGAGAAAATTTTAAGGGTTCATAACAAATATTTAAAAAAATAAAAATAAGAGGTTCTGATGTCCAGCATCTCATCAAAGTCTATTACTCTAACAATTGGACTTCATAAAAACATGCCTCAGAAAGCCAGCACTCTCAATAAATATTCTACAGAGCCAATTTGAAAATGTAGGTTAGCCAAAATTAATAAAATTGTCAGAGTTTATTACAAACATTTAAAAAATAATGTAAAGAGGTACTTAAGCCCAGCATCTCATCAAATTCTGTTACTCCTATATTTGTAACTTATAAAAACATACAACAGAAATCCAAAACTCTCATCAAACATTCTACAGAGCCTATTTAAAAATTTATGTTAGCCAAAATCAAGAAAATTTATAAAGTTCATTACAAACATTAAAAAAAATGTAATAAGGTGCTGAGGCCCAGCATCTCATCAAATTCAATTACTCCTACGATTGGAATTTATAAAAACATACTATAGAAAGCCAGAACTCTCAAATAATATTCTACAGAGTCTAGTTGAAAAGTAAGGTTAGCCAAAATCAAGAAAATTTTCAAAGTTCATTACTAACATAACAAAAAAATAAATAATAGGTTCTGAGACCCAGCGTTTATTTGAATTCTATAACTCCTATAACTGGACTTTATAAAAACATAATACAGAAAGCCAGAACTCTCAATCAGTATTCCAGAGCCTGGTTGAAGATTTAGCTTAGCTAAAATCAAGGAAATATACTTTGTACGCAATAAATAATTTAAAAAAAAGTTTAAGAGGTGCTGCCGCCAAGCTTCTCATCGGTTTCTTGTACTCTTATAACTGGACTTTACAAAAATAAGCTAGAAAAAGCCAGAACTCTCACTAAACATTCTACAGAGCCTAGTTGAAAATTTAGGTTAGCCAAAATTAAGAAAATTGTCAGAGTTCATTATGAACATTTCAAAAAAAATGTAAAAGGGTTCTGAGGCCCAGCATCTCATCGTATTCTAATACTCTTGAAACAGCACTTTATAAAAACATACAACAGAAATCCAAAACTCTCATCAAACATTCTCCAGAGCCTATTTAAAAATTTATGTTAGCCAAAATCAAGATAATTTTCAGAGTTCATTACAAACATTCCAAAAAAATAAATAATAGGTTCTGAGACCCAGCGTCTATTTGAATTCTATTACTATTTTATAACTGGGCTTTATAAAAACATAATACAGAAAGCCAGAACTCTCACATAATATTCTACAGAGCCTAGTTGAAAATTTAGGTTAGCTAAAATCGAGAAAATTTTAAGGGTTCATAACAAATATTTAAAAAAATATATAATAAGAGGTTCTGATGTCCAGCATCTCATCGAATTCTATTACTCCTATACTTATGCTTTAAAAAAACATACTACCGAAATCCAGAACTCTCACTCAGATTCCAGAGCCTGGTTGAAGATTTAGCTTAGCTAAAATCAGGGAAATACACTTTACAATTACTATACAATTGTATTGTAAATTTATTTTAACTAAAGGTGCACCCCGACCGCCTACTGTCATCTGTGATTTCGGCCGGGCTTTAGTGAACGCCGTTGCTGAAGTGTTTGGAAAATGCAACGATTTGAATGAATATCTGCAAAAATGCTACGATAGTGTTACACGAGGTTCTGTGGCAATCCCAGCATCTTACATGAGGCTGGATGTAAGCCATTTTGTTGCAATGGTTTCCCGTTGGAAATGTCTTCAAGTGACAGTTATCGCAGCCCGCAGGTTTTTCATTCGGTGTATTTGCCAAGCATATCAAATGCATGATTTCGAAGCGGTGACTGGTTTAATTGAATCAGTTCTCGCCTTCGCGTTGAGTGAATCAATCGGCTTCACGACCAAGGGAGAAGCGGTGCCAGCAGAAATACGGATGCAAGCTCTCAACAACATTATCAAAGGAGTAGCTTTGGAAGAGTTTGAAAATGTTACGGGAGATTCTAATGACGTTGAGGTCAGCGATAATAGCGATGAAGAGAATGATGAAATTGATACAGACTGGCAAATGTGGGCGAATACGAGTAATTCCAATGTAGAAGACATTGGAAGAAGACCGAAAGGAGGGAACACCATAAATGCGTGCTTCAATCCGGGGTTTGCTCAAAGAATGAAAAAACAGCTGCTTCCGATTTTGCCACTTTGGACGAACGTTATGCGACCTCATTTTGGCAGGGGTGAAAAGATAGCAACATCTTCATCAGTTGAGTCCGAGTTTGCCGACTTAAAAAATCGTGCATTCAGTAGTAAATTGCCGATGCGAGTTGACAAATTCGTCCTTAATCATTTGGGCTACCTCGATGGGAAAGTGAAATTAGCCTCCAATGAAAAAGATGTGCCGTCAGTTGCGAGGACTGATTTAAAAGACAGACAGAGTGTTATTGCAAATACAAACGGATCGAGTATCCAGATTTCCGAAGTACCTGAGTTCCATAATGTACCAAGCGAATTTGAGAGCTCAGACAACAACCAAAACAGAGATATTGAAAGCTTCAAAGATCAAAATAGCAATACAATTTCAGTCAAAAATGCTGAAACTTCTGTTACCGTACTACACTATGCGGCGGAAAAAATGGAACGAACTGAAAGTAGTTACGAGGCTGACCTTCGGCACGATATTTTAGAGGATATGCCGAGCCCTAATGATCAGCTTAAACCTACCGATAGGTCTAAAGAAGACGAGTCTAAATCCACGAGCGACAATACGAATGTTGAGGACGGGGACGATGGTCGGTCATCTGAACAATGGTTGAAAAACGATGAAAATATGTTCTCAAGCACACTCAATGAATGCAGTGCTTGGAACTCGCAGGAAGATTGGCGCGGAAAAGCTGAAAAGAAAAATACATTTGCTGAGTCTGAAAAATCCCCTGTGAAAAAAAGAAGGAAACCATCTTATTTAGAAACATGCCCGGAATGGGATTTCTTAAAAAATGCGAAGGTTTCAAAACTACCTGCATTTAAAAATGGGCTTTTCTGTCCGTCCGTGATTATGGCAAATCTTCGGCTAAACTTAAAACGAACCTGTGCATTCGATTCGCTTTTCCAACTGCTTTTGAGTGGGATGGCTTCGAATGATGTGTATAGCCAGGCTCTTGACGACTCTACCAATAAAACAATCCGATTGGCTCGAAAAATACTCACAGGTAAACAAAAAATTTTGGCAGTCGATTGCCGTGAACGAGCCGAAATATTAATGAAAACAGGACTGTTTAAAATGGAATCAATCACACAAAAAATAATAAAAAATGGACACTGAATGCAACGTAGCTCATCTGGCACAATACATTTTTAATGACACATCGAGCTACTCAACAAAAGTTGTCTGCCAATGCGGCTATAACTTGAAAAATCAAAATATTGTTTTCGGTATAAATATTGATTTAATACTGAGTCAAGGCTTATGTGCCATGCAACAGGCAATTGATGATGGGCATCAAACGAAGCGGTTTTGCCGAAAATGTAAAAATTTACTCCAGGACGAGATTGAATATGGGCCACATTTGATCATTGATACGAGTGTTATAACTGACGATAGATACACAAACCGAAATAATAATCTCCGTCACACACTTGGATCCATAGTAAACACTGTAAAGATAAAAAACAAAAGCTATTCGCTACCTGGTATCGTGAATTGGTCAGCAGTACATTACATTGCATACGCGAAATGAGGCAGGTACTGGCACGAATATAATGACATAGGACCAACTCGTGATCCTGTGAGTGCCAAAAAAATAATCCAACCGCATCTAATTTTATATATTATGTTGATCGATGTTAATCATTAAAAAGAAGAAACACGGGTCAATTTTATCAATATACTTAATATTTCATTTCGCTACAATATTATAATGGTTTATGGTAACCTGAATATAAAACGGCTCTCTTGAGCATAAAAACATAATTTAAATAACCTAAATTGCCATATACGCACAGATATAGTACAAAATATAAAAACAGAAAATAAATATATTTTGGCTCATATCTCGAAAACCAATTAATCTTATGCAGGACTTTAAAGTTTACAATTGAACAAGGAATAAATTTTTTTATCATAACAAATTGCAGTAAAATCAAAACTTTAGGAAAAATTTTATATAACTTTGACAAGCCAGTTTTTTTTTGCTGTGATGGGTTTCTTATGGACTTTTCAGGCAACATGTCTACTATCATACTGAACATAATTCTGGTAAAATTACTTAATTATTTTTTCGATTCAAATGTCTTTATTTCCTGAGCTACGATTATTATTAATAAGATTGAGTACATAAAACTCAAATTGAAAAAAAAATTGAAATACGAGAAGTTGGAAAATACAATTTGTTGATTGCAGAAAAATAATGAAAAAAAAGAGAAAACAACGAAAATCAAAAAAAAATACAAAAAACTAAAAAAAAAAAAAATTGAATAAAAAATATAACAAAAAATAAAAAAATACATAAATATTCAAAATGGAACCAAATCTTACCACGTCCCCGTCGTTGGTTCCGGGTAACGCTAAGAGTAGGAGATGTCATGAATTTTGGTACTTGAGCTATCGGATAGAGTTCGATGGGAACTTGAAATCAAATCAATGTCATACTGGGTAAATAATATAGGAATTCACTACAAAAAGTCACGGTGCCCTAATAATAAAAAAAGATAAAAAGCCAAATACTACACGATTGTGTAAACAGGAGTGAGCACGAGCGTTATTGCACTATCATATAGTCAACTAGCTCTCCGCCCGCGACTTCGTCCTCGTGATTTCGTAGTTTATCCTACCGAACTACAGCTAATGACTTTCTTATGTTCAATTAAAGAAGGCAACCAAAAATAAGCTATTGTTAAATCAATGAACAAGTATATACTGTATATACTTGTATCTATGTAAATGAACATGTAAAATTTTAAAACCCCCGGCACATTTTTACTTAATTTTACATAATTTATCTAGTTGAAGACACGTTTCAATCGACAATCTATTGAACATGTAATTATGACACGAAATCTTGCAAAAACACCCCAATTCAACTAGTAAAACGCTCATAACTTTTGATCGGCTGAACAGATTTTCATCAAACATAGTTAAGAACAATGGAATTATAAATTCAAATATAGATAATTGTTCTACAATGGTTTTGCTATTGGGAAATAGTACTGGGATTACCAAAAAGGACATAATGGCTGGTATTGACACCTTGTTAGGGTTAAATGTAGAAAAGCTCATGGTTTGTGCTTTTCCTTACTCGTATAGCTTTTTAGATGATGAGAACAAGCGGATTTTTAAATTAAATAACATTTTACAATTGTTGACTTGTCATAGTGACAAATTATTGTTTTTGACACTTATATATTTATTAGTGGACTAAAAGTAACGCACAGAGCTTTCTCTCTGTCACGTAGATGTAGACGTAAGATTGCTATGTTGATAGCAAATCTATCAAATTTTATATTAATTGATGACCCTGTGTTGCCTAGTTTAACCAGCAACATAAATTTAAACTAGTCCATAAGACAATAGAAGTTACCCTTGGAAATAATCAGTTATTATTAATAAATAGTATGAAGGTATCTTCTGGCAATCCATTTAGTGGTACTAAGCTGAGGGGAGAGCAATACTCTTTAAAATTATTAAATCAGAATATTGAAGGTTGCTCTTCCAAATTATTAGAAATAGAACTATTTCTAGAAAAAACCAAATTTGATATTATTTGTCTAACAGAACATTGGTTAAAAGATCACCAAGTCCACTAATTATGAAAATTTTCGTGTATTTAGCCATTACTGCAGAAAACGTATGATACATGGCGGATCATTAATACTAATTAAAAATTCTATTGAATCTCACTGTGTTCAAAACTTTATTAATATAGATGACCCAAATGAGTTCTATTCCGAGTTTTTTAAAGTACTCAACACGCAATTCAATGACACTTTTCCACTGAAAGCGAAAAGTATTTACACTAAGTTCTTATTTAGCGATTGGGCGACTCCAGGCATTTGTAAAAGCAGGGAAAAGCTTTATGAACTCTATGGCCTAAAGCATAATATGAATAATACAAGTTTTCATAAATATGTTGCGAAATATTTAAAAACCTTTAAGGCGCAATCCACACAGAAATGGCATCGGGCGTGGACATGGCCCGGGCGGTTTCTTATTCCATTCTAATGTCAAACTAAATGTATGGAAATAAAGCGCAATTTGACCAGGCGCGGGCATCTAAATGTCACGTCATAACCAAGTTCGAGCAACGACATATCGTGTGTCCTAAATTGCGCTTTATTTCCATGCATTAAGTTTGAAATTAGAAAGGAATAAGAAGCTGCCCGAGCCATGTCCGCGCCCGACGCCATTTTTATGTGGACTGCGCCTTAGATTGCATTAATAATAGCTAAAGCGCTGTATTAGCAATAAAATAAAATCAGCAGACGATACAATAAAAACTACCTGGAAAATAATAAATAATGAAACAGGTAGGAAAAACAGCGAAATACTGAATTTAATTTAGCAACTGCACATGGTCCCACACACTCAGATATAGAGGTAGCTCAGGAATTTGAAAACTTTTTTCTTAATATTCCACTTAAAACTACAGCAGCCTTAAACTCCTCACCCACACTGCCTGCTGCCTTACTTAGAAATAACGTAAATGCGTGCCCTTCGGAGTTCAAGTTTCAACATACAAACCCCCAGGCTAGTTTTAAAAGCTTTTAAAGATCTTAAAATAAAATCAACAGAATATATTTGGGGACTATCTGTAAAAGTGTGTAAACCAATCATTGAAACTATTGCATCCTATTTAGCTTTCATATTTAACACTAGTGTTGAGCAAGGAGTTTTTCCAGACCTCATGAAACACAGTAAAGTAGTTCCATTGTTTAAATCCGGGGATAGCAAAGAAGCCACTAGTTATAGGCCAGTGTCAATACTGCCGGTTCTCAGTAAGGTCTTCGAAAAGTAAATGCTCAACCACTTGTTGCGTCATTTTAACAAACATTCCATCTTGTATGATCAACAGTACGGTTTTACCAAAGGGCGTTGCACAACTGACGCGGGTGTCACCCTAATAACGAAAATATTTAACGCCTGGGTGCAAGCACAGGACGCCATTGAAATCTTTTGCGACCTCTCGAAGGCGTTCGATTGCGTTAACCTTGAGACTCTATTGTTGAAGCACTAGAAGCACGCCAGACAAGTTAAAGTTCAGGTAAACGGCGTAAACTCACTAGGGTCTGAAATGACAATGGGTGTTCCTCAAGGCTCGATATTGGGTCCTTTCCTCTTTTTAGTTTATATTAGCGATTTACCCCAATTACTACAAAATCAACCGAAGATGGCGTTGTTTGCTGATGACACATCTAATTTTGGCTAACCTAAATTTTCAACTAGGCTCTTTAGAATGTTTAGTGAGAGTTCTGGCTTTTTCCAGCTTATTTTTGTAAAGTCCAGTTATAAGAGTACTAGAAACCGATGAGAAGCCTGGCGGCAGCACCTCTTAAACTTTTTTTTGAATTATTTATTGCGTACAAAGTATATTTTCTTGATTTTAGCCAAGCTAAATCTTCAACCAGGCTCTGGAATACTGAGTGAGAGTTCTGGATTTCGGTAGTATGTTTTATTAAAGCATAAATATAGGAGTAATAGAATTCGATGAGATGCTTGATATCAGAACCTCTTATTATATTTTTTTTTAAATAATTGGTATGAACCCTTAAAATTTTCTTGTTTAAGCTAACCTAAATTTTCAACTAGGCTCTGTAGAATATTATGTGAGAGTTCTGGCTTTCTGTATTATGTTTTTATAAAGCCCATTTATAGGAGTAATCGAATTCAAATAGACGCTGGGTCTCAGAACCTATTTTTTTTTTTTTGGAATTTTTGTAATGAACTCTGAAAATTATCTTGATTTTGGCTAACAAAAATTTTTAAATAGTCTCTGTAGAATGTTTGATGAGAGTTTTGGATTTCTGTTGTATGTTTTTATAAAGTGCTGTTTCAAGATTAATAAAATACGATGAGTTGCTGGGCCTCAGATCCTCTAAAAATTTTTTTTAGGTTTTTTTTAATGAACCCTTATAATGTTCTTGATTATTGCTCAACTAAATCTTCGACCAGGCTCAGTAGATACTTAAGTGAGAGTTCTGGCTTAATGTAGCATGTTTTCATTAAGACGTTTCATAGCAGTACTGAAAACCAATGAGATGCCTGGCCTTATTACCTTCCAACATTTTTTTAGATTTTTTTATTGCGTACAAAGTATATTTCCTTGATTTTAGCTAAGCTAAATCTTCAACCAGGCTCTGGAATCTGAGTGAGAGTTCTGGATTTCGGTAGTATGTTTTTTTAAAGCATAAATATAGGAGTAATAGAATTCGATGAGATTCCGGGCCTCAGTAATTCTTAATTTTTTTTTGTAATGTTTGTAATGAACTTTGAAAATATTCTTGATTTTGGCTAACCTCAATTTTCAACCAGGCTCTGTAGAATGTTGAGGGAGAGTTTTGGATTTCTCTTGTATGTTTTTATAAAGTGCTGTTTCAAGAGTATTAGAATACGATGAGATGCTGGGCCTCAGAACCCCTTTACATTTTTTTTGAAATGTTCATAATGAACTCTGACAATTTTCTTAATTTTGGCTAACCTAAATTTTCAACTAGGCTCTGTAGAATGTTTAGTGAGAGTTCTGGCTTTTTCCAGCTTATTTTTGTAAAGTCCAGTTATAAGAGTACTAGAAACCGATGAGAAGCCTGGCGGCAGCACCTCTTAAACTTTTTTTTGAATTATTTATTGCGTACAAAGTATATTTCCTTGATTTTAGCTAAGCTAAATCTTCAACCAGGCTCTGGAATACTGAGTGAGAGTTCTGGATTTCAGTAGTATGTTTTATTAAAGCATAAATATAGGAGTAATAGAATTCGATGAGATGCTGGACATCAGAACCTCTTATTTTATTTTTTTATATTTGTTATGAACCCTTAAAATTTTCTCGATTTTAGCTAACCTAAATTTTCAACTAGGCTCTGTAGAATATTATGTGAGAGTTCTGGCTTTCTGTATTATGTTTTTATAAAGTCCAGTTGCAGGAGTAATAGAATTCAAATAGACGCTGGGTCTCAGAACCTATTTTTTTTTTTTTTGGAATGTTTGTAATGAACTCTGAAAATTATCTTGATTTTGGCTAACATAAATTTTTAAATAGGCTCTGTAGAATGCTTAGTGAGAGTTCTGGATTTATCTTGTGTGTTTTTATAAAGTGCTGTTTCAAGAGTATTAGAATACGATGAGATGCTGGGCCTAAGATCCTCTTAATATTTTTTTTAGGTTTTTTTTTTAATGAACCTATATAATGTTCTTGATTATTGCTAAACTAAATCTTCGACCAGGCTCAGTAGATTCTTAAGTGAGAGTTCTGGCTTAATGTAGCATGTTTTCGTCATGACGTTTCATAGGAGAACTGAAAACTAGAGAGATGCCTGGCCTTAGTACCTTCCAACATTTTTTTTGATTTTTTTATTGCGTACGAAGAATATTTCCTTGATTTTACCTAAGCTAAATCTTCAACCAGGCTCTGGAATCTGAGTGAGAGTTCTGGATTTCGGTAGTATGTTTTTTTAAAGCATAAGTATAGGACTAATAGAATTCGATGAGATGCTGGACATCAGAACCTCTTATTATATTTTTTTTTAAATATTTGTTATGAACCCTTAAAATTTTCTCGTTTTAGCTAACCTAAATTTTCAACTAGGGTCTGTAGAATATTATGTGAGAGTTCTTGCTTTCTGTATTATGATTTTATAAAGTCCAGTTGCAGGTGTAATAGAATTCAAATAGACGCTGGGTCTCAGAAACTATTATTTATTTTTTTGGAATGTTTGTAATGAACTCTGAAAATTATCCTGATTTTGGCTAATATAAATTTTTAAATAGGCTCTGTAGAATGTTTGATGAGAGTTTTGGATTTCTGTTGTATGTTTTTATAAAGTGCTGTTTTAAGAGTATTAGAATACGATGAGTTGCTGGGCCTCAGAACCCCTTTACATTTTTTTTGAAATGTTCATAATTTAAGTCAAGAGTGAATAGGTTATTTCTAGGCAAGCGTGTTTCACCGTCGACCACATCATCGCTTACCATCAGGTGAGATTGTGGTCAAGCGCGAGCCTATAGGTTATAAAAAAAAAAAAAAAAAACTCTGACAATTTTCTTAATTTTGGCTAACCTAAATTTTCAACTAGGCTCTGTAGAATGTTTAGTGAGAGTTCTGGATTTCTCTTGTATGTTTTTATAAAGTGCTGTTTCAAGAGTATTAGAATACGATGAGATGCTGGGCCTCAGATCCTCTTAATATTTTTTTTAATGAACCCATATAATGTTCTTGATTATTGCTAAACTAAATCTTCGACCAGGCTCAGTAGATACTTAAGTGAGAGTTCTGGCTTAATGTAGCATGTTTTCGTCATGACGTTTCATAGGAGAACTGAAAACTAGAGAGATGCCTGGCCTTAGTACCTTCCAACATTTTTTTTGATTTTTTTATTGCGTACGAAGTATATTTCCTTGATTTTAGCTAAGCTAAATCTTCAACCAGGCTCTGGAATCTGAGTGAGAGTTCTGGATTTCGGTAGTATGTTTTTTTAAAGCATAAGTATAGGAGTAATAGAATTCGATGAGATGCTGGACATCAGAACCTCTTATTATATTTTGTTTTAAATATTTGTTATGAACCCTTAAAATTTTCTCGTTTTAGCTAACCTAAATTTTCAACTAGGGTCTGTAGAATATTATGTGAGAGTTCTTGCTTTCTGTATTATGTTTTTATAAAGTCCAGTTATAGGAGTAATAGAATTCAAATAGACGCTGGGTCTCAGAACCTATTATTTATTTTTTTGGAATGTTTGTAATGAACTCTGAAAATTATCTTGATTTTGGCTAACGTAAATTTTTAAATAGGCTCTGTAGAATGTTTGATGAGAGTTTTGGATTTCTGTTGTATGTTTTAATAAAGTGCTGTTTTAAGAGTATTAGAATACGATGAGTTGCTGGGCCTCAGAACCCCTTTACATTTTTTTTGAAATGTTCATAATTAACTCTGACAATTTTCTTAATTTTGGCTAACCTAAATTTTCAACTAGGCTCTGTAGCATGTTTAGTGAGAGTTCTGGATTTTTCTTGTATGTTTTATAAAGTGCTGTTTTAAGAGTATTAGAATACGATGAGATGCTGGGCCTCAGATCCTCTTAATATTTTTTTTTTTAATGAACCCTTATAATGTTCTTGATTATTGCTCAACTAAATCTTCGACCAGGTTCAGTAGATACTTAAGTGAGAGTTCTGTCTTAATGTAGCATGTTTTCATTATAACGTTTCATAGGAGTACTGAAAACCAGTGAGATGTCTGGCCTTAGTGCCTTCCAACATTTTTTTTGATTTTTTTATTGCGTACAAGGTATATTTTCTTAATTTTGGCTAACCTAAATTTTCAACTAGGCTCTGTAGAATGTGTAGTGAGAGTTCTGGCTTTTTTCAGTTTATTTTTGAAAAGTCCAGTTATAAGAGTACTAGAAACGGATGAGAAGCCTGGCGGCAGCACCTCTTAAACTTTTTTTGGAATTATTTATTGCGTACAAAGTATATTTCCTTGATTTTAGCTAAGCTAAATCTTCAACCAGGCTCTGGAATACTGAGTGAGAGTTCTGGATTTCGGTAGTATGTTTTATTAAAGCATAAATATAGGAGTAATAGAATTCGATGAGATGCTGGATATCAGAACCTCTTATTATATTTTTTTTTAAATATTTGTTATGAACCCTTAAAATTTTCTCGTTTTAGCTAACCTAAATTTTCAACTAGGCTCTGTAGAATATTATGTGAGAGTTCTGGCTTTCTGTATTATGTTTTTATAAAGCCCATTTATAGGAGTAATAGAATTCAAATAGACACTGGGTCTCAGAACCTATTATTTATTTTTTTGGAATGTTTGTAATGAACTCTGAAAATTATCTTGATTTTGGCTAACAAAAATTTTTAAATAGGCTCTGTAGAATGTTTGATGAGAGTTTTGGATTTCGGTTGTATGATTTTATAAAGTGCTGTTTCAAGAGTAATAAAATACGATGAGTTGCTGGGCCTCAGATCCTCTAAATATTTTTTTTAGGTTTTTTTTAATGAACCCTTATAATGTTCTTGATTATTGCTCAACTAAATCTTCGACCAGGCTCAGTAGATACTTAAGTGAGAGTTCTGGCTTAATGTAGCATGTTTTCATTAAGAAGTTTTATAGCAGTACTGAAAACCAATGAGATGCCTGGCCTTATTACCTTCCAACATTTTTTTAAGATTTTTTTATTACGTACAAAGTATATTTCCTTGATTTTAGCTAAGCTAAATCTTCAACCAGGCTCTGGAATCTGAGTGAGAGTTCTGGATTTCGGTAGTATGTTTTTTTAAGCATAAATATAGGAGTAATACAATTCGATGAGATGCTGGACATCAGAACCTCTTATTTTTTTTTTGTAATGTTTGTAATGAACTTTGAAAATTTTCTTGATTTTGGATAACATAAATTTTCAACCAGGCTCTGTAGAATGTTTAGTGACAGTTTTGGATTTCTCTTGTATGTTTTTTATAAAGTGCTGTTTCAAGAGTATTAGAATACGATGAGATGCTGGGCCTCAGAACCCCTTTACATTTTTTTTGAAATGTTCATAATGAACTCTGATAATTTTGGCTAACCTAAATTTTCAACTAGGCTCTGTAGAATGTGTGGTGAGCGTTCTGGCTTTTTTCAGCTTATTTTTGTAAAGTCCAGTTATAAGAGTACTAGAAACCGATGAGAAGCCTGGCGGCAGCACCTCTTAAACTTTTTTTTGAATTATTTATTGCGTACAAATTATATTTTCTTGATTTTAGCCAAGCTAAATCTTCAACCAGGCTCTGGAATACTGAGTGAGAGTTCTGGATTTCGGTAGTATGTTTTATTAAAGCATAAATATAGGAGTAATAGAATTCGATGAGATGCTTGATATCAGAACCTCTTATTATATTTTTTTTTAAATAATTGGTATGAACCCTTAAAATTTTCTTGTTTAAGCTAACCTAAATTTTCAACTAGGCTCTGTAGAATATTATGTGAGAGTTCTGGCTTTCTGTATTATGTTTTTATAAAGCCCATTTATAGGAGTAATCGAATTCAAATAGACGCTGGGTCTCAGAACCTATTTTTTTTTTTTTTGGAATTTTTGTAATGAACTCTGAAAATTATCTTGATTTTGGCTAACAAAAATTTTTAAATAGTCTCTGTAGAATGTTTGATGAGAGTTTTGGATTTCTGTTGTATGTTTTTATAAAGTGCTGTTTCAAGATTAATAAAATACGATGAGTTGCTGGGCCTCAGATCCTCTAAAAATTTTTTTTAGGTTTTTTTTAATGAACCCTTATAATGTTCTTGATTATTGCTCAACTAAATCTTCGACCAGGCTCAGTAGATACTTAAGTGAGAGTTCTGGCTTAATGTAGCATGTTTTCATTAAGACGTTTCATAGCAGTACTGAAAACCAATGAGATGCCTGGCCTTATTACCTTCCAACATTTTTTTAGATTTTTTTATTGCGTACAAAGTATATTTCCTTGATTTTAGCTAAGCTAAATCTTCAACCAGGCTCTGGAATCTGAGTGAGAGTTCTGGATTTCGGTAGTATGTTTTTTTAAAGCATAAATATAGGAGTAATAGAATTCGATGAGATTCCGGGCCTCAGTAATTCTTAATTTTTTTTTGTAATGTTTGTAATGAACTTTGAAAATATTCTTGATTTTGGCTAACCTCAATTTTCAACCAGGCTCTGTAGAATGTTGAGGGAGAGTTTTGGATTTCTCTTGTATGTTTTTATAAAGTGCTGTTTCAAGAGTATTAGAATACGATGAGATGCTGGGCCTCAGAACCCCTTTACATTTTTTTTGAAATGTTCATAATGAACTCTGACAATTTTCTTAATTTTGGCTAACCTAAATTTTCAACTAGGCTCTGTAGAATGTTTAGTGAGAGTTCTGGCTTTTTCCAGCTTATTTTTGTAAAGTCCAGTTATAAGAGTACTAGAAACCGATGAGAAGCCTGGCGGCAGCACCTCTTAAACTTTTTTTTGAATTATTTATTGCGTACAAAGTATATTTCCTTGATTTTAGCTAAGCTAAATCTTCAACCAGGCTCTGGAATACTGAGTGAGAGTTCTGGATTTCGGTAGTATGTTTTATTAAAGCATAAATATAGGAGTAATATAATTCGATGAGATGCTGGACATCAGAACCTCTTATTTTATTTTTTTATATTTGTTATGAACCCTTAAAATTTTCTCGATTTTAGCTAACCTAAATTTTCAACTAGGCTCTGTAGAATATTATGTGAGAGTTCTGGATTTCTGTATTATGTTTTTATAAAGTCCAGTTGCAGGAGTAATGGAATTCAAATAGACGCTGGGTCTCAGAACCTATTATTTATTTTTTTGGAATGTTTGTAATGAACTCTGAAAATTATCTTGATTTTGGCTTACGTAAATTTTTAAATAGGCTCTGTAGAATGTTTAGTGAGAGTTCTGGATTTCTCTTGTATGTTTTTATAAAGTGCTGTTTCAAGAGTATTAGAATACGATGAGATGCTGGGCCTCAGATCCTCTTAATATTTTTTTTAGGTTTTTTTTTTTAATGAACCCATGTAATGTTCTTGATTATTGCTAAACTAAATATTCGACCAGGCTCAGTAGATACTTAAGTGAGAGTTCTGGCTTAATGTAGCATGTTTTCGTCATGACGTTTCATAGGAGAACTGAAAACTAGAGAGATGCCTGGCTTTAGTACCTTCCAACATTTTTTTTGATTTTTTTATTGCGTACGAAGTATATTTCCTTGATTTTAGCTAAGCTAAATCTTCAACCAGGCTCTGGAATCTGAGTGAGAGTTCTGGATTTCGGTAGTATGTTTTTTTAAAGCATAAGTATAGGAGTAATAGAATTCGATGAGATGCTGGACATCAGAACCTCTTATTATATTTTGTTTTAAATATTTGTTATGAACCCTTAAAATTTTCTCGTTTTAGCTAACCTAAATTTTCAACTAGGGTCTGTAGAATATTATGTGAGAGTTCTTGCTTTCTGTATTATGTTTTTATAAAGTCCAGTTATAGGAGTAATAGAATTCAAATAGACGCTGGGTCTCAGAACCTATTATTTATTTTTTTGGAATGTTTGTAATGAACTCTGAAAATTATCTTGATTTTGGCTAACATAAATTTTTAAATAGGCTCTGTAGAATGTTTGATGAGAGTTTTGGATTTCTGTTGTATGTTTTTATAAAGTGCTGTTTTAAGAGTATTAGAATACGATGAGTTGCTGGGCCTCAGAAACCCTTTACATTTTTTTTGAAATGTTCATAATTAACTCTGACAATTTTCTTAATTTTGGCTAACCTAAATTTTCAACTAGGCTCTGTAGAATGTTTAGTGAGAGTTCTGGATTTCTCTTGTATGTTTTTATAAAGTGCTGTTTCAACAGTATTAGAATACGATGAGATGCTGGGCCTCAGATCCTCTTAATATTTTTTTTAGGTTTTTTTTTAATAAACTATATAATGTTCTTGATTATTGCTAAACTAAATCTTCGACCAGGCTCAGTAGATACTTAAGTGAGAGTTCTGGCTTAATGTAGCATGTTTTCGTCATGACGTTTCATAGGAGAACTGAAAACTAGAGAGATGCCTGGCCTTAGTACCTTCCAACATTTTTTTTGATTTTTTTATTGCGTACGAAGTATATTTCCTTGATTTTAGCTAAGCTAAATCTTCAACCAGGCTCTGGAATCTGAGTGAGAGTTCTGGATTTCGGTAGTATGTTTTTTTAAAGCATAAGTTTTTTTTTTTTTTTTTTTTATTCATTAATACAGTCTTGAATACAATTTCACTTTAATTTTGTACCAATAAACCTGTATGGGTTTGTGTTGGTACTCACATTCGCCTTAATAACTATATTAACTAACTACTCAACTATTCACTCATCCTAAAAACCAAACATTCACGCAATCCTTTATTTAAGCCGTAAACATCTATCAGCAAAAGAAAAAGTACAATTATGAGAGTGATTGTGGGTATGTGAATATTTTGTTAGTGAGGTTTCGTCCAAGCTGTGCGCCATTGTGCCAATCATTAGAAAACTGGTAGCTCAACAGGTTATATAGGTTGATACATTTTTAACTGAGTTTTTTTTTTTTTTTTTTAATGTTTGTTATTTATATTTTTCTAACGTTCAACATTGCAATTATTAGTTAGACTAAGTTAATATGTTGTCATAATAGTATTTTTTTAATTTATGTATATAATTTTTACAATTTACTTCATTTTTTATGTTTGGTGGGATTTCATTTAATAGAGTGGGAATCAAAAATTTTGTTGTTCGCCTTCCATAATAGTTTTTAACCTGAGGTACTATTAATTGAGTATAGGAGTAATAGAATTCGATGAGATGCTGGACATCAGAACCTCTTATTATATTTTTTTTTAAATATTTGTTATGAACCCTTAAAATTTTCTCGT
Source organism: Orthosia gothica (assembly GCA_949775005.1). NCBI lineage: Eukaryota > Metazoa > Arthropoda > Insecta > Lepidoptera > Noctuidae > Orthosia > Orthosia gothica. The sequence goes on from OX459041.1 coordinate 25,609,084, forward strand.
TTTAGCTAACCTAAATTTTCAACTAGGGTCTGTAGAATATTATGTGAGAGTTCTTGCTTTCTGTATTATGTTTTTATAAAGTCCAGTTATAGGAGTAATAGAATTCAAATAGACGCTGGGTCTCAGAACCTATTATTTATTTTTTTGGAATGTTTGTAATGAACTCTGAAAATTATCTTGATTTTGGCTAACATAAATTTTTAAATAGGCTCTGTAGAATGTTTGATGAGAGTTTTGGATTTCTGTTGTATGTTTTTACAAAGTGCTGTTTTAAGAGTATTAGAATACGATGAGTTGCTGGGCCTCAGAACCCCTTTACATTTTTTTTGAAATGTTCATAATTAACTCTGACAATTTTCTTAATTTTGGCTAACCTAAATTTTCAACTAGGCTCTGTAGCATGTTTAGTGAGAGTTCTGGATTTTTCTTGTATGTTTTATAAAGTGCTGTTTTAAGAGTATTAGAATACGATGAGATGCTGGGCCTCAGATCCTCTTAATATTTTTTTAGGTTTTTTTTAATGAACCCTTATAATGTTCTTGATTATTGCTCAACTAAATCTTCGACCAGGCTCAGTAGATACTTAAGTGAGAGTTCTGTCTTAATGTAGCATGTTTTCATTATAACGTTTCATAGGAGTACTGAAAACCAGTGAGATGTCTGGCCTTATTACCTTCCAACATTTTTTTTAATTTTTTTATTGCGTACAAAGTATATTTCCTTGATTTTAGCTAAGCTAAATCTTCAACCAGGCTCTGGAATCTGAGTGAGAGTTCTGGATTTCGATAGTATGTTTTTTCAAAGCATAAATATAGGAGTAATAGAATTCGATGAGATTCTGGGCCTCAGTACCTCTTAATTTTTTTTTGTAATGTTTGTAATGAACTTTGAAAATATTCTTGATTTTGGCTAACCAAAATTTTCAACTAGGCTCTGTAGAATGTTTAGTGAGAGTTCTGGATTTCTCTTGTATGTTTTTATAAAGTGCTGTTTCAAGAGTATTAGAATACGATGAGATGCTGGGCCTCAGATCCTCTTGATATTTTTTTTTGTTTTTTTTTTAATGAACCCATATAATGTTCTTGATTATTGCTCAACTAAATCTTCGACCAGGCTCAGTAGATACTTAAGTGAGAGTTCTGGCTTAATGTTGCATGTTTTCGTTATGACGTTTCATAGGAGTACTGAAAACCAGAGAGATGCCTGGCCTTAGTACCTTCCAACATTTTTTTGATTTTTTTATTGCGTACGAAGTATATTTCCTTGATTTTAGCTAACCTAAATCTTCAACCAGGTTCTGTGGCATATTAAGTGAGAGTTCTGGCTTCCTGTAGTATGTTTTTATAAAGTCTAGTCATAGGAGTTATGGACACCGATGAGCCTACTTCTTAACTTTTTTTTATTTTATTTTTGAAAATCGATGAGATGCTATTATATGTATTGCGTAGTTAGCATCTTATTTTGTCAAAATGCTGATATGCAAAATTACTATAGTTAAATCGACGGAACTATTGATAAAACGCATCAAGAACTGTAGGACTATGCGGAATGCCCTTAAATGTCCTGTTTATTAGAGAAATTCGATGAGAAGCTATGACAAGTATTGCGAAGTCAGTATCTCATTTTTTCAAAATGCGATTTTGATTGTATAATTGACGGAACTATTGATAAAACGCATCAAGAACTGTTGAACTATGCGGAATGCCCTTAAATGTCCTGTTATTAGAGAAATTCGATGAGATGCTATGATATGTATTGCGAAGTTAGCATCTAATTTTTTCAAAATGCTGATATGCAAAATTACTGTAGTAAAATCGACGGAACTATTGATAAAACGCATCAAGAACTGTAGAACTATGCGGAATGCCCTTATATGTGCTGTTATTAGAGAAATTCGATGAGATGCTATGATATGTATTGCGAAGTTAGCATCTCATTTTTTCAAAATGCTGATATGCAAAATTACTGTAGTAAAATCGACGGAACTATTGATAAAACGCATCAAGAACTGTTGAACTATGCGGAATGCCCTTAAATGTCCTGTTATTAGAGAAATTCGATGAGATGCTATGATATGTATTGCGAAGTTAGCATCTCATTTTTTCAAAATGCTGATATGCAAAATTACTGTAGTAAAATCGACGGAACTATTGATAAAACGCATCAAGAACTGTTGAACTATGCGGAATGCCCTTAAATGTCCTGTTATTAGAGAAATTCGATGAGATGCTATGATATGTATTGCGAAGTTAGCATCTCATTTTTTCAAAATGCTGATATGCAAAATTACTGTAGTAAAATCGACGGAACTATTGATAAAACGCATCAAGAACTGTAGAACTATGCGGAATGCCCTTATATGTGCTGTTATTAGAGAAATTCAATGAGATGCTATGATATGTATTGCGAAGTTAGCATCTCATTTTTTCAAAATGCTGATATGCAAAATTACTATAGTAAAATCGACGGAACTATTGATAAAACACATCAAGAACTGTAGAACTATGCGGAATGCCCTTAAGTGTGCTGTTTATTAGAGAAATTCGATGAGATGCTATAATATGTATTGCGAAGTTAGCATCACATTTTTTCAAAAAGCGATTTTGATAGTAAAATCGACGGAACTATTGTTAAAACTTATCAAGAACTGTAGAACTATGCGGGATGCCATTATATGTGGCGTTAATTTGTGAGATGCTAACATTTGAGATGCTAACTTCACACACGTATAAATCACCATATAAAGGCAATTACAAATAGCTTTCTTCTAACTCAACACCACGTGTTTTAGCATAGCACATAATATACAATTATCATCAAGCACCCCACGCTTTTTTTTACATTTACATTACACAATTCTTAATTTAAATTTATTGAAAATATTTTTTTACTTTTTAGTTAAATTTACCATTAAAGCGTGTTTGTTAGTTTTTTAAACAAAAATAGTAACTCAACTACCTCACCGTGATGAGAATTAATAATAAGCGTGTCTACTGCCTTTTCTGGATCTGATAGCTGTTTCTCGGGCTCCCTGTCTGGAGCATTTATTTAAACTTGTACTTGGCGCAAGGCTTGAACTGTATGGAAGAAGAAAACGTGTTGCACCGACCCCAAGTAACATGGGATAAGGGCAGGAAGATGATGACTTGGCGCCAGGCCCTACCGTGTCTTCGGATATAATCGCGCCTTGGTACTTGGCAGGAAAACACTGACTACCGGGTATCAGATATAAAAAAAATCGCGAATCCTGAAGATCCTGGTAAGGATTAAGGGATAAACTATTTAAATTATTGCATTGTCATCGGTCCTTGATAATTATCAAGGACCGATGTCATTAAACGTTGGATTAATTTGAAACTTTGCACAATTGTGCAAAGTTTCAAATTAATCCGACGTTTTGAAGGTAGTGAAAATTACGTTCAAAGTTTCCGTTACATTGATACATAGATACATATATACGTACATACATACCAAGCTAATAAAAGCGTGTTAAAATAGGTTTAAGATACTATGAATAATTCAATTGATTCAATATTAAATGATCATTTACACACCATTACCTACATTATAATTCTAACTTGACAAAGGGTAGATAGATATCGAAAATTCGAGATCTTTCACTGAAGCCGTCAATTTAATTAAACTTCTAACGACTTGAGAAGATTCTTCGCGGAACACCGACTCTTGTGACCTTTGCCTTAGAACATCTTTGGAATAGCTTCTTGAGAATGTATGCAGTTAGGTAAAGGTTAAATATTATGTGTACTTCCCAAAACACGAAACAGACAGAATTTCTTGAAAGCGCGAAAATCTTAGCATGTCGGTGGTAAATATTAAATATTATGTTTGACCCAGAATTCAGAGCTACGGTAACACTATTCGGTGACGCAGTCATAAGGTCTTCGCACGTACAGGTACAGGTACAAGCGCACTGCGAAAGGTGGTCTGCGGAGAGATGCTAAATATTAGAGATTATTAGAGATGCACAAATACTAAATATTAGAGCCATAAGTGCGAAGATCTTTAGTGTACACAAAATCAAAATGGTTATTTTTATTACGTATATATTCATAATTATAGTAATGCTTTATTTTTGTGTTTTCTTCTCTTTTTGTTTAAGAAATGACTCGAACGCTGTTCCGTTGTTGTTGCATTAGGTAATTTACCTATGTTTGCAATATTTGTAAGTATGTGAGAACCATGTTCCTATAAATATAAATTGGGTTTAAAAATTTAAGTGTGGAGTTTCTTGTCCGTTCTTCTCCATAACAAGCTACTTTTCCGAATAGACGGTAGAATCAATTATTATTAATTTTAAATTTATATTTTTGACGTTCAAAAGTGCCGCTTAATGGCCTAGTTGAAACAAATATCTTTTGTCTTTGTCTTTGTGATGTTGCACAGGATCGCAGAATATGGGTACAGAACTGTGCTTAGGATTTGGATAGAGCATTTTCTGTATATACCTCGATTTCCCCTGCTTGAAAGCAATATAGCCAAGGGTAGTGGTGGTCAGGCGGATCGAGAGCACCCCAAATAGCCCATTAGAAATCGACATTAAAATCGTCATCATTTTTCAGTTGTTGCTCTCAAAGTCATAAAAGATGCGTTTCTTTTTCAAACAAGATACTTTCTTAAAGATCATTCAATTTAAGACTATTTAAGCCAGACCGCAGCTCTATAAACTCTTTAGGGACCAAGCTATGGCTTTTCGAAGATGATTCATCCGATTTTTTTTAATTTTCAGTTACGCTCCCGTTCGGATCAATATATTGGCAAAATCTCTCGTCCTATGAGAAAAAAGTTATAAAAAATTAAGTTTTAGTACCTAATATCCTTTCATTAAAACAAAAAAATAAGTCTGCGAAACAGATCATTCACAACTCGAAAAAACGAAAAAAAGGGTAACATTTTTGAAGAATTGAGACAACTGAATACCTATTTGTGTGCATAGTACCAAAGGAAAAGGCAAAAAATCATGTAAAAAGACATTTCAGGTTAGCTCTTAGGCAAGTACATGCCTTCTTACATTTGCAGGCAATGATTTTGAGAAGGTCATTTTGCCTTCTCCTCAGTGGAGCGGACTAGCGACCCGTCGGGTTTCAGCAGTGGTGGTAGTGAGGGACGGCAGAAGTTCGACTCGACCGATTTAGCCAGGGACCAAGACGCTTTACTACCTGCTGGGTAAGAAGCAAGTTTGGTCCCTATTCGGCCGATGTGATCGAACCGAGTCCTTCGCAACACCATCTTGCAGGACTTGGCAGCCCTGTTGAAGGCCTTCTTCTTCTGACCCACGTCACATGCCTTGCGCGATCGAGCGTCGACCCAAGCCAGGTACGCCCCATGTTTAAGCGCGTCGGCGCGCTTACATTCGGCACCAAACCATGGCCGGTCTTCGCTAGACATTGATTCGTCAGAGAACGGAATGTAGTAATCCATTCCCTGACGCAATACATCCGTCACGGCATCCGCGCACGTTGATGGATCAGTCGAAGAAAAGCAAGTAGGCTGCCAAGGATAGCATGCGAAGAAATATCGCATACCATCCCAATCTGCTGACTTGTACCGCCAAACCCGCCGAGTGCCCCTTGGGCTGGGATCGGGCGGGGAATAGACGGACACAGACTTCACCAGACAGTGATCGGAACTACCCAAAGGTGAAGCTATCGACACAGAGTTCACAGATCTGTCTGGATCTGTTTTCAGCAGAAGGTCCAAGCAATTCGATGTGTGCGAATCAACATCCGGTACCCTCGTTGCCTCCTGGAACAGCTGGGTGAGGTTTAGCGCTAGCGAAAGCTTGTGAATTGTGAATCGGGAGCAGAGAACAGGGCGTTGTGAATCGGGAGTCCTCAAGGTTACGGAGACGCCGATAGCAAATGTCGTCACGGGCGTACATACATACGCCCACCCGTGGTCTAAAATTGTTCTCCAGGGTGAACCCTGGGTAAGACAGGTACGACACGTCTGACGGATTCGCTATCGGCGTCTCCGTAAGGAAAAAGAGCGCTGGTTTCTCAGCCTCCAGGTGATTGTGGACTGCAGTGATATTTGAGTGCATACCTCTAATATTGGTGAGGTGCACTTTGTGGGGGAGGGGGTGCAGCCGCTGTTTAACTCTAGTATTCTTTTTCCTGTTCATAATTTAAAAGAGTGAATGGAGTAGAGGTGAAGGAAGTGAGACGAGGTTCCACGTTGCTAACCTACAGACACGCACTGAAAAGACGCCATCATTGGGACATTAGTCTGGAGACTGCGGGGACGCCCGAGCCCCTCCGGAATGTCCATCGGGCCCTCCCGTCTGGTCGCCAACCAGCACGATCCCGGCATGCACCCATGCCGGGATTTTTCGACAGTTGGCGGGGCAGCCTTTCGTGTGTGGCAGGCATACTACTTGGGCCCCCAACTACCTGCGGTCGGCCAGCGGCGCACCGTGCCTCGGATCCCGCTACCCTCCGCGACTAGTTGCCCGATACATCACTAACAGCGCGCGTCAGGCTGGTCAGCCTGCAGTGGAACAGCTATCTCGACCCAACTCCTATAGTTGGCTACACCGAGCATCGTACCGGAACACGGCTAGGCCAATTGGCGGTACGTCTTTGCCCGGTGGGTGGTCACAAGCCTTCGGCTGAAGCAGTGAATGTCACCTGATTTGCACCACCGAGGGACCACGTGTAGGGAATCAAAAAGGGGTATACTCCTACGGACGTGGGTGACTCGGGCCCCAAATATTATACCTGTCCAATGATTTATAAAATGTATCCTTTGATTAAGTAACCAGCTTATGTTAATGCAACACTTCGTGGAAGCTGTTTTTTTACAATAGTCAATTGATTACTATTTAGCTCCAATATTGCGATAAATTTGTATTTGTGTAAAAGTAAATATGGCAGTGAATATTGGATATTTTCATTTTATTTAAATAATATAATAAATAATTTGTAAACTTTAATGAAACTATTTCAAAAAATCGATGACTAAAATGCTAATGTATAGAATTGATTAAAATCTCTTCGAAATAGTCGATTGTTATAAAACATCGAATCGATCAATCGATTGACATTATCATCTCGTATTTGAGCTATGAAACGTAAAATACTTACGCTTGTTTTCCTATATACTTTAGGCATTGGCAAAATATTCGGCATCGGTGCTTGCCATATAAAAATAAGAATATAATAGAAGATACTTATTGCGGACATAACACTATCTAAATAATCTAAAATCTCTAATGTGTTTCTAAGTATTTGGCAGTAAACATACCTAGCGTCTCACAGAGAGGAGGCCCGTGTCCCAGCAGTGGGAACAATTAACAGGCTGTTGATGGGATGTGTGTGATGTGATACCTAGCGTGTCAAACTTTTTGGCGAGCTTCGCTGAGATAGCCTACACTACAGTAAAATGTCTGCTGCACTGTACCGAGATTACGCCTGTTTCAATGATTCAACGAATTGTCCATAGACACAAAACTATGCCAATTTGTCATTACAATATTTACTAGAAAATAATTTGCGGATAATTAAAGTAAGCCCAAAAAACACTACAACACAAAAACTCAAAAACTTCTGTACATACAGCCATCAGCGAGCGATTGGCAATCGACGAACAACAAGGGAAAAAGTTATCGTAATTTGACAACCACATTTGCTCACCGATGGCTGTCGTTCTGCTGTCAAAAACCATGCGTAATACGAAATGATCGCGATCATCTTGCGATAAAAGCACATTTTAGTTAGCAGATTGTTATTGTTAGCAGTACTGTCGTAAAATTATTATGGTGTGGCTATCGCTCATACATAATGCGGATTCGCGATATTAAAAAAATATTTTATGCATGGGTCCGCATATTAATAATAAATTAGTTATGAATCTTAAAGAATTACTCATCCAAATGTTTGAAAAACAGCTAACAAAACTGTTACTAGACAAGTGTTACTACACAATTATAGAATTTTTAAAAGACAACACAGTTAAAATGTACCTACTTGTTTGTTTTAATTATTTTGTTGACATGATGATTTTTTTTATTATTTTAGATGTTTTTGACTACGACTGTACTTAATTTATTAATACATTTTGTTGACATGATTATTTCTAATTTCTTATGATTTTGACTATGATAGCATTGAATTTATTATTTTGTTAACATGATTATTTTCTATACCTTATGAATTTAACTATGATTGTATTTAAATTATTATTTTACTGACATGATTATTATTATTTTTACCCGACTGCCAAAGGAGGGTAATGTGTTTATCAGTCTATGTATGTATGTATGTATGTTTCTTCCTATATGGCGTTCCAGAGACCAAACGCGTAGGCCGATTTTGATGATTGATACGTCAATCGATGCGTCTTAACCCTGCAAGTGTCATAGGCTACATTAAAATTGGACAATAGAAAAATGGCGGATTTTAGGGGGTGTTTGGAAGGGAGCTGTACATACGCCTAGGGTAGAAACTAGGGATAGTCTGCTACCTACCCCCGCCCATTATATTGACCTTGGCCTCAAGGTTTTTTTTTAATTTATTATTTTTTTTTATTTGACTTTTTTATGATTTTTTGACTAAAACTACCTGTAGCTCAAAATCTATCCATGGGACCGGTCGGCTAATGGTCTTGTTTTAATCGTTAGAGTCTTAGGGTCCTGCAAAAAAATATTTTACACCAGAAAATTGTGGAGAAGAAAAGTTATGGGGCCTGAAGTACCGTAGTAAGGTAAAGAAATAATTTTAAGGGCAACTTTCTATGGGGTTTAAAAAAAAACTAACAGGGTTGGAGTTCTTTTGATTTTTTCAAAACATCCTCAGTCCATGCCCTTTCTAACGATATGCTAAAAGTGTAATTATCACTTTTAGTTTTAAAGTTATTAATTAATTTCCGCAACTAGGGCACTTCAAGCAAAAATTTCAACTAATGAAAATTAAATGTGTTCGATCGTAAAAGGATGGCAAATGAAACAAAAAATTTGGTAATGACTAATGTCATTAAATTACAAATTTTAATTAATTACTAATTTTAATTAATTACTAATTTTAATTAATTACTAATTTTGTTCAAATTGATGACCATTGACCTGTAAACATGCTCGGCACCTCTTCCTCATCTCCACGGTCACCGTTCTAAGCAGCAGTTCCTCGCGCATTGTATCGAATGCGGCGTGGATCCTGTTAATTAGAACCTCCCTTGTTGGTACTTCTTCTGCGTACACCAACTCTTTCGCCCTTCCCCAGACGTAGAAGTCGAGTGGGGTAAGGTCAGGCGACCTTGGGGGCCAGGGAATTGGCCCACCCCGACCAATCCAAGAATTAGGAAAGCAGCTGTCCAGAAGCTCCCTCACTGCTAGGCTCCAATGAGCAGGACAGCCGTCGTGCTGGAAGACTATGGGCCGATCTTCGTCAAACACTTCTTCCGCTAAATCAGGCAAATCGTTTTCGAGGAAATCTAAGTAGTTTTGCCCGTTTAGGTTGTCTGGCAAAAAGTGCGGCCCTATCAACCGATTACCGATGACGCCTGCCCATACGTTCACGGAGAACCTTCGTTGAAAACCTCTGTGCCTCTTGACTCTCGGGTTTTGATCTCTGGGTGCCCAGTGATGGAGATTGTGGTAATTTACAATTCCTTCCTTGTCAAACTTGGACTCGTCAGTCCAGAGAATACTCCGTAAAAAATTAATATCTTCCACGTCCGTATGGAGCAAGTGGCGGCAAAACTCCACCCTTCTTGCATAGTCGTTATCCTCTAAGCCTAAAACAATAAAAATATCAACGTTAGCGGTTTCCTTATGAATTAGTAGCTATGTAACATTGATTGCTATCTCTGTCTTTCCATTTCTCTCTCTCTCACACACATGCTCATGTTAATTTAAAAATTGCCTATGAAATTCACATGCTAGTTCATTACATAAGAGCTAAAAACAAAAACTTTATGTAAAAAATTACCTTGAACAGGGGTGTAGTGGAAAGGATGACGTCCATTTTCGCGAAGAACCGACCAGACTTTCCACACGCTTAAACCAAGCGTCCGGGCTACGGTTCTTACGCTTCTGGTCGGATCTTCCTCAAATTCAGCCAATATGCGTTCTTCCGCAGCCAAATTTGGTTGATATCTGTTCACGGCTGGTTCCCGGAAATTTAAATTTCCGGTTTCTCGCAGACGCCGATAAGTTGAGCCAAACGTTTGGTGGTTAGGCACTCGCCGGTTAGGATACCGTTCTTGATAAATCCTCCGTGCCTCGCGCCCATTGCAATCAGCCATTCCATACACCACCAGCATGTCGGTGTACTCTTCACTGGTAAATCCAGCCATTTTGCCAACAACAAGGTAACAAATAACAAAACTTAACAAAAACGAAGTAATAACAAACTCAACAAAATTAACGAAAACAGTGGAGCGTCGTAACGGCAAGTACGTAAGTTAGCTAAGATGGGTAAATCTCGACTGACTAACAAAGACCCCAACGAGTTACCTGCCCGGCCCCGTCGACCCAAGAGCGAAAGAGACATGACATGACATGTTTTGTCTCTTACATGTTGCTCTCGTGTAAGAGTGAGACAACAAATTTGCCAACTGTAGGCCAAACTGGTTTAAATTATGGAAATTACATTTGTCTTACAAATGTCGACTCGTGGTGGTAAAAGTGCCCTAGTTGCGGAAATTAATTAATAACTTTAAAACTAAAAGTGATAAATACACTTTTAGCATATCGTTAGAAAGGGCATGGACTGAGGATGTTTTAAAAAAATCAGAAGAACTCCAACCCTGTTAGTTTTTTTTAAACCCCATAGAAAGTTGCCCTTAAAATTATTTCTTTACCTTACTATGGTACTTCAGGCCCCATAACTTTTCTTCTCCACAATTTTCTGGTGTAAAATAATTTTTTGCAGGACCCTAAGACTCTAACGATTAAAACAAGACCATTAGCCGACCGGTCCCATGGATAGATTTTGAGCTACAGGTAGTTTTAGTCAAAAAATCATAAAAAAGTCAAATAAAAAATAATAATAAATTAAAAAAAAACCTTGAGGCCAAGGTCAATATAATGGGCGGGGGTAGGTAGCAGACTATCCCTAGTTTCTACCCTAGGCGTATGTACAGCTCCCTTCCAAACACCCCCTAAAATCCGCCATTTTTCTATTGTCCAATTTTAATGTAGCCTATGACACTTGCAGGACCCTAAGACTCTAACGATTAAAACAAGACCATTAGCCGACCGGTCCCATGGATAGATTTTGAGCTACAGGTAGTTTTAGTCAAAAAATCACAAAAAAGTCAAATAAAAAATAAAAATAAATTAAAAAAAAACCTTGAGGCCAAGGTCAATATAATGGGCGGGGGTAGGTAGCAGCCTATCCCTAGTTTCTACCCTAGGCGTATGTACAGCTCCCTTCCAAACACCCTAGCATATTTCACCTACATACGTAAGAGAACCTACCTCGATTTCTTCTCCATCTAGATTTCAGTAAGGTAGACCTTTCCATTAGTTTCACACTGAAAGGTTAATGAGCAGTTTGATTAGTACCTCAACGGGTGTTAATACGGTTCGTATTTACTTCAACTAGAAACTACATAAATCAGAAAAGGTATATAAACGAAGCCTCTTATGCAAAATTCTCTACCGAAACAAGCAACGACTGAAAAATTCAGGCAGCTCTTTAAAATTAGTACACTTTGAATAAACCACTTTGAATTTTAATACATTATACCGAATTCTATAAGAACCGAACTCTTAACTTAAAATAATTTACGACCCTTCTAGGTTTTAAGATCTCTCAAAACATATTTTGGTAACCAGATACCTACCCGATTCACAATTCACAGCCTAGTTAACTATATGCCAACTGCAAGCGAACTGCACAGTGGTCCACAGTTTTGATATTGTTGTATCAAATGCACAAAACCACATCCAACAGCTATTTTCCAGTTGGCTTGTCCCACAAACGTAGAACTTCTTTATAGGCCAGAACTACACGTGTTCTAACCCGTTAGAGTTTGTATACTTTCTTTTTTGGCTGAAATATCTCGGTGACAGGCTAAAGATTTATTAATTGACTACGGAACCCTATTTTGTCCCCGACACGCGCTTGAAGAGATAGCCTATTTCTTATTTACATTTACTTTTCTATCCACCAAAGTGGTTGTCTTTAAAAGAAAAGATTGGTACATTTCCTAACAGACAAAGATAAATGGACAGAAAGATTAGACGGATTTCTTTTGTAATCTCGAAATTAAGTAAATTGAATCTTGTTATGGGACTATTTGTTACAACTACGTACAAGCTTTATTCGTAAATATCACGCCTGTAATTCCTGAAGCGTTTGGCAGAGCTGTACACCCACATTTTGCCCGTTATGTTTAAGTTCCATGTAATAGGGGGCTATTGCTATCAACCTGGCACAAATCGAGACTTCTGACTGCTACTGAGAAGCAGAAGAATAACTGTGGTCTTATGCCTCTGTGGTGGGCAATCATCCAATGACTTCTCCCACTCTGGGGTGTGTTCCTCTGTGGCCGGACCACAGTTTAGTACTCAGATGCTATAGTTCGAAATAATACCTACCTAAAGTCTACTTTCATCGGAATATATATATATTTTTAGTACCTCAAGAGATATCTTTTTAATTAACAATTTACGTGGTCCGGCCGCCAGGCAGTGCTCTCTGGCCGCGCCACCTCAAATTAAATAGAGTATAATGAACTATTAATAAATCAATATCCCGAAAAAAACTACCTAAAGAGTACCTTGCATACGACAAATATGGTCCAATAAACCTCTTTAGTTAAGAAGTTATTGGTCGTAGGGTGTGGTCCGGCTGGAAGGTATACTCTGCAGCAAGTCAATTTTGCAATATTTAATATTAACTATCCATAAATCAATTTATATAATAGTACCTTTTCTCTACTCTTCGTTGATACTTTTTTCTCTCAAAAAACTATTCATTTTGATTAATTAATCTTTAAAGAATGTGGCGCGGCTAGGGAGGATTACTTTCAGCAAATATAACGAAATATGATTTATTTCTTTATGCCAACGAAAACTGCATAATAATTACTTTATAAAAAGACCTGGACTTCATCTATAAACTAATTTTATTACCAACAATGATTTTGAAAAAGATGCACTTTTTGGTTTTTGTTTACCTATCTACCTAAGAATAGGTAGTTAATTTGACGACGTAAGTGAAAATTTTGTTTTAAAATAAACAATAAGTATACGATTAACAAATATATTTTCACAATCAAATATTAACAATTGTTAAGCATTTAACCCTTTAAACAAGAAATAACAATGAAATAAGAGTGTACCAAAACCGCGTATTTAAATAAAATAAAATATAGTCAATCAGTATTACAAATAAAGGAGTGTTGAAGTTATTTTCCAACTTTAAAATGCAAGGCCTAAATTAAAAATAAACATTTTGATAAAAATAAGTTATAATTTTCAATTTTGCGTATTAAATACAATGAACATTCATTACCTGGTTTTTAGTCGTTGTAACTTTAGTACTTAAATCATCATATGTTTCCCAAGTATCATCCAGACGCTTGCAGTGAGTGACGTAATGGCGAATATTTGGTAAATACTCAATCACTGACAACAGTGTAGAGTGTAAATATTTTTTTTACTCATTTTCGCTGTTATATTCGCCGATACAAAATAGTAGGAACAAACTACTGAAGTAAAAATATATTCAAGCTATGATAATAAAAATGATAACAAGCTACCCCCGAACGTACACTATTGTAATAAAGCCTGCACATTCTGCTAACTTTGTAACGCTTATTCTATTAACTTGTAATACAAATTGCTTACTAAATATTGGAAAACATTTAAATTTATACTAAGTTCCGCAATTTATAAAACGTATTGTATTAAAAAAAAAAATTGTTTATTTTTGATTATGAAAATATAAATTTGTTTTTCGTATACTTATTGTTTATTTTAAACCAAAAATTTCAATTACTTCGTCAAATTAACTACCTATTCTTAGGTAGATAGGTAAACAAACACCAAAAAGTGCGCCTTTTTCAAAATCATTGTTGGTAGTAAAAATATTTTTTTTTTTTAGGGTTCCGTAGCCAAATGGCAAAAAACGGAACCCTTATAGATTCGTCATGTCTGTCTGTCTGTCTGTCCATCCGTATGTCACAGCCACTTTTTTTCCGAAACTATAAGAACTATGCTGTTGAAACTTGGTAAATAGATGTATTCTGTGAACCGCATTAGGATTTTCACACAAAAATAGAAAAAAAAACAATAAATTTTAGGGAATCCCATACTTGAAACTGAAACAATTTTTTTTTTCTCATCAAACCCATACGTGTCATCTATGGATAGGTCTTCAAAAATGATATTGAGGTTACTAATATAATTTTTTTCTAAACTGAATAGTTTGCGCGAGAGACACTTTCAAACTGGTAAAATGTGTGTCCCCGCCCCTGTAACTTCTAAAATAAGAGAATGATAAAACTAAAAAAAAATATATGATTTACATTACCATGTGAACTTCCACCGAAAATTGGTTTGAACGAGATCTAGTAAGTAGTTTTTTTTTAATAAGTCATAAATCGTAAACCGCAATTTACCAAGTACGGAACCCTTCGTGCGCTAGACCGACTCGCACTTGGCCGGTTTTTTATAGTACTTATTATGCAGTTTTCGTTGACATAAAGAAATAAATCATATTTCGTTATATTTGCTGAAAGTAATCCTCCCTAGCCGCGCCACATTCTTTAAAGATTAATTAATCAAAATGAATAGTTTTTTGAGAGAAAAAAGTATCAACGAAGAGTAGAGAAAAGGTACTATTATATAAATTGATTTATGGTTAGTTAATATTAAATATTGCAAAATTGACTTGCTGCAGAGTATACCTTCCAGCCAGACCACACCCTACGACCAATAACTTCTTAACTAAAGAGGTTTATTGGACCATATTTGTCGTATGCAAGGTACTCTTTAGGTAGTTTTTTTCGGGATATTGATTTATTAATAGTTCATTATACTGTATTTAATTTGAGGTGGCGCGGCCAGAGAGCACTGCCTGGCGGCCGGACCACATAAATTGTTAATTAAAAAGATATCTCTTGAGGTACTAAAAATATATATATATTCCGATGAAAGTAGACTTTAGGTAGGTATTATTTCGAACTATAGCATCTGAGTACTAAACTGTGGTCCGGCCACAGAGGAACACACCACTCTGGGTGTTGCGGCGGGGCGTGTCAGACTTTTATAAATCCACCCGTGTTCCTTCAGTTGCTTGAGCCAGGGCCGCGGTAACTCTCTTTTAAATGTATCCGCGACCCAGACAGCCATAATGCAAGAGTGGACTCCAGACAATATATGGTCATCATCGTAAAATAAAGTTACCGTAGTTGATTCATAAAATATAGTATTCCTAGTTATCATGACTTTGACGGGATATATCTCGCAAACAATACGCTTGATAAAATATGATGTACCAAACCCTACCTTCATTTTAAAATCCATGTCTAATGATACCACATTTAATGACATGATGGGCATAATGACATGATGGGGTGGGCGAAAAGAACATTTTTGTCCTTAACTTCATGCCCCCTAGAGGGCGCCATATTCAATTTAATGTGACGTCACATTTGGCATTGTACCAGCAAGCAGACAAGACGCTTCCAACGACATCTCATTTGTCAAATTATGATAAGTAGTTTAGAAGTTATGAGGGAACAGATGAACATACACACATATCGATCAAAAACATAGCCCTCCCTTTTGCTTCGCCGTAGTCGGGTAAAGACACAATGACATTTTGCTTGACCTGGGAATCGAACCCAGGCCCTCATTCGCAGCAGAAGCGCTTACAACCACTAGACCAACGAGGCAATCTTTCGAAGTCGAAGCTTTATTCCTTAACTAGCTTCTACCAGAGGCTCCGCCCATATTAGTGTCAAAAAATATCCCAAAGGATAATATTCCCGGGATAAAAAATATCCTTTGTGTTATTTCTGGCTAAAATCCATCCCTGTGCCAAATTTCATCCAGTTCCGTTTAAAAGTTTTTGTGTCAAAGAGTAACAAACATAGAAACACGCTCACAAACTTTCGCCTTTATAATATTAGTAAGAAAAGATAAGAAGTAAGATAGGATTTAAATGTTGCAATGCAGTGCAGTTAGTAGAAACGGTGGAATGTAGGTACCCATACCTATGCAAGTAATGAAATCAAGGAAATGGAATCGCCTAAGACTCGTTTATATTGCAAATTCCCGTTGCCATTCATTCAAGTCGCTATCTTTTTTATTCTCGATCAATACATTTAAATCTTAAGTTCAATGAAACGGAATCAGCTAAATATATTTGGATTACCTTTGCGATTGCTTTGTATCGAGTTAAAGAATAGCTTTGGTTTTTTTGTACTGTTACTTACCAACGCAGCGCACTTCGGAATGGCCTGTTGATAAGGTTGAAAGAAAGAAGCACAGGATCGGTCGAGGCGGTCACGTTTTGAGAAGCCTATGTCCAACAGTGGACGTCTTTCAACTGTAATGATGAAGAAAATGACACTACCGAAAGCTTTTCCGTTCTATGAAGATTAAAGTTTTACATAAACACATGTTGGCTTTAAGCTTATCACTGCTGAACCATTAATACTACCTCTACTTCTAGAATCAAATTGACCTTTACCTAGCAATTTCTAATCTCGTATTTTCAGAACGCCTACACAAAACAAACTACTATAATATACTATGCTATACTATACCTACAATTGACAAACCACGATAGATAAGTGTAGTTCCATTATATTTCTTACTAGCTTTTCCCCGCGGCGCACCCCACAGGACCCGATTTAAAAAAGAATAGCCTATATCACTCTGGAATAAAGTAGCTTTCTATAGGTGTAAGAAATTTTTAAAATCCGTCTATTAGTTTCTGAGTTTATCTATTAATGATAAATTATATTTCCTCTTTATAATATGATTGTATCTATATGTACCTACTAGCTAATTTCTAGCTCTTTTACTTGGTATATTCTGATACTAAGAAGTTTTAGACGAATAGGCATAGATCTCTGTTATCATGTAAACCAGCGTCCCACTCTTAATATTCCCAGATAGAAAGAGCTTTAATGGAGTTTATAAGTTCCAGGAATCGTCCCACACACGAAAACCGCCTGTAGAAAAAAAAATGCAATAACGTAAAAGCACGCGTGAAGAGAATTGTCGTAGGAGTGGCAAAATGTACATAGTTACTAAAAAAGAAACTGTATTATGTAATACGCTCACGAATTTAATCGCCGAAGGGCTTGACTTTAAGTATGTATGCGTCTAGTATGTACTATGCGATATTTTGTACAAAATATAACAGTTTGCGTGAACATTGAACAAAGTAAAGAATCATCGCATTCACGCTCCGTGTGTTCACCAAGGAATTCCTTGCTTGTTTCTATTACTTTTTTGAAGAAATATTGAGCTTTTATTTATCTGAAACGAATATACTTCTTGTAAAGTTCAACAGGCGTGACCAAGGACATTATTTAGAGGAGACAGTTACAGTATAAAATAGACAGTACGAGCTACGACATAGCAGCGTAGCATTGTAGCACTACGCTGCGGCAGCGTGGCGTAGCAACCAACGCTTCTTCTTCGTGTAGATTGTTGTAGGCTCTTCTTTCACTTTTCTTTCGCATATTTTTTTTTTAATTCAAAATTTATACTAGTCGTTATGTTTAGAATTAAATAGCAGTAAAATATTTATTCATCTTTCTAATAAAATTTTATTGATGCACGATCAAAATCACTTGTTCGAACTCCTGCTTGAATTCCCCTAAAGTTCAAGATACACCTGTGTCATACGCCACTTTCACGGCTCGCTTGATCGAACGATCTCCATGAATTTTGCATACATATAGGCTTGTCGTGAAGATGACAACATATAGGATGGTTTTGATCCCAGTAGATCATGTGTCAAGGATATGCAAATATTTCATACCTTTGAGGATTCGTCTAGAAGCTACTTTAATAAAAATGCGACACGCGTCTTGTGTCAAGAGCAATACTGTTTCCCAAAGGGTTCGGAGAGTTGCACTGTTGAATTTACAAAATATTTTTCGTTTGTTGAGTCACATTTTTTATACTAATCAATTACTTAGTGCATTTATAAGATTAGTAAGAAGTAAGATAGAGTCATAAACGATTACGAATTAAAATTCAAATCGTTCCAAAACCAGACCCCGTACCATGACGTGTCAAAACTATAATGGTTCGGCAGTGCATAAGGGAAAGAGTTATACAAGTCATTTACATCCCTTACGTACACCGGAAATAACCTTGCTCTTAAAGGTTATGGTCGCCCTGGCTATCGAATGCAAGATTTCCTTTTTACCACCTTATTAATTTCAGACATTCTCTGTCATTTTTTTTCTTCATCGTATCGATAATTTAGAAGCAACTCAGCGTGACTTTATCTATAATCCATCAACTCATTTTCTTCGCTATCAAGTCATTTTCACACTCTTTCACTAGACGGTTTCCACAGTTCAGCGAGTTTTACCTAAATAAAAATATCCCAGCCTCGGAAACAAAATGACGACTGGTCAGTTCCAGACTTTGATGGAGCAAATAAAAAATAAAGCATTAATCAGATCAAGGCAGTTTCAAATAGAAGAACTGTGTTTGATTCCGATCGTTTCCTGTACTTCTGCTCAGAGCGTTAAGATAAATCGAGTCCATAAAATGTTTTATTTTTTCTTTTCCTTCTCCGGAGGAGGTCGTAACAGCTTGCATTTATTTTGTGAGAGATTTAAGAGGATGTGGTCTATACAGTCTACAGACAGTGACACTAAATAATTATGTGTTACCAGTTCATATTTCTCGTGCAAATAGATTTATGGATTTTTGAAGCAATATGTTTGGTTTACTGAAGTTAAAGTCGTATGTTTTTTTTTGTATTTGCTATGTAAGTCGCAAGAATATATTTTGCAGCTATGAAAAGTAATTTTTTAATTAAATTTTGATGTGTGTTTCAATTTTTGTATTACTTTAATTAAAGTACTTGGCGTTCTGTTCTTAACCCCCGACGGCAAATGAGGGGTGTTGTAAGTTTGACGTTTGTACATCTGTGTTTGTGTATATATGTTTTTGTATATTTGTCTGTGGCATCATAGCTGCTAAAAGGATGAACTGATTTTGATTTAGTTGTTTTGTTTGAAAGGTGACTTAATCGAGAATGTTTTGAGTATGTTTGATAAAAAACAGTTCAGCCGTTCAAAAGTTATAGACTTACTGTTTGAAATTGGGGGTGTTTTCAAAAATAATTGTGTCAGAAATTCCGTGTTCAATAGATTTTCCATCGAAGCGTATCTACTACTATATACATTATTTAGCATGAAATAAAAATATGTCTGACGTTTTTCTAATTTTACTTGTTGTTGAAGTAAAACAAATAAATAAATCGACCTTTCATAAAATATTTATATCCGTGCCATTCAGGTCACCGTGCGTGAGTAAAAATCTTTCTGGACACACCTGTTTATATTATTTTTGTAAGGGCCGTCCAAGAAACAAATCTGTTTACTTAGAAAAAATAGTGAGGAGATATTTATTTTCCGACAATGCGGCATTGTTCATGCGACTGCCGAAAAATCCGGGCGGATTTCCTTTTGTATAAAATGTTTTTACAGCTGAAACAGGAGTAAACTCTCTTGGTTCCTAGAATTAACTCAATTTTATTTTTCGGATTTTTATTGTATCTTGTTTAGTACTCGTACGTTATTAAAACATCATATTACATCATACTAACAACAGATTTTCATACAAAATCAGGTCCCATTTACAAATATAAATCCCTGAATGCAAACGTTATTCAGATCTCGTATATTCGTGTTGCCCTTGGCAAAACCCTCGATTCCCGGCTTTACTGTAAACTGTAACTCACTTCATGTGGACGTTTTAGCTGAATAACACTTTAATTACATTCAATCTATGCCTATTGTTTATAAACGTGGCTGTTAACATATTAAATTGTTTATGCCCAGTGTTTCTGTTTAAATGGAGGTAATTACAAACCACGACACGCATTACAGTGCCGGGTGAGCGAGTCCCCAGTAATGGGATGGGCTCATAGAAAGGAGTTACTCCAGCCATCCATCAAAGGGATTAACATCGCAGGGTAGCTGTGTCGTCGCAACAACCTTATGGGATTAAGAGGCTGACTACGACCCTTGCAGCGTTGCGTTCAATTATTCCGTTAAAACCGAGTGGCCGCGCGAAACTGCGCGGATATGTTTTTCTATTTTTTTTGCTCTTCGATTGCTCTATTAATTTGAAGAGATTGGCGTTGAATAAACTTATTGGATGTTATAGTTTTCAATGTATTTCCGTTTTGTCATGATATTGTTATTTAGGTAGGCACACGTGTATCTTGACAATAATTGTGTTGTTGATATTAACCTTCGTGAAACACAATATAGGCTCTTGCATTTTAGACGTTTGGTGTCGGATTGCTGCTGTGCCGCAGCGGTGCGGGTAATTTTATGGAAAAATAAGACTAAAAACCCCGACTACTTAAAAAGCGAACTAAAAAGACGCACGACAGCAACACACGTGAAACTTATAACAAGAGGGGTGTTATAAGTTTCACGTGTGTTGCTGTGTATCTGTGTGTCTGTCTGTGGCATCATAGCGCCTAAACGGATGAACCGATTTCGATTTAGTTTTTTTTGTTTGAAAGGTAATTTTGTCGAGAGTGTTCTTAGATATGTTTGAATAAAATCGGTTCAGCCGTTCAAAAGTTATGGGCATTTTACTGTTTGAATCGGGGTGTTTTTGCAAGATAAATGTGTCGGGGGTTTTTTAAATTGTGAAATTTGACTTGTTTATATATAACTTTTTAGTATTTTTTTTTAGAATTAGTTACATTTAAACATATAAGTGATATATATATTTGGAACTCTTAAAAACCTTTATTTTGATACCCCACACGATGGGTTCGGAAGAAAAAAAATATTATGCACCACACACGTTACGGCACCCAAAACCCGCCATTTTTTATTTCCAATAATAATTTTAATGTAGCCAGTGACACTCGCAGGGTTAAGACGAATCGATTTACGTAAGAATCATCAAAATCAGCCTACACTTTTGGACTCTAGAACGCCACTTAGGAACAAACATTCATAAATGCATACATAAATACGTACCTATATAGACTGATAAACACATTACCCTCCTTCGGCAGTCGGGTAAAAAAATAACTGGTCGTATCGTACACAGGTACGACACCCACACCACTGAGGTGCCGCAGCAGTCTGACACCAAACGTCTAAATTGAAAGAGTCTTTAGGTTTATCTACAATTTGTGTTCAGCTTTACTCGAACCTATAAAGAGTTGTTTTCAGGAAAGGCCCAAGTTTTTTTAATTCATATGTTTTGGTATTGATTGGCTCGCCTTCTATTCTTCTTCTTTAATTGGTCCCTCATTACTGAGGATCGTGGTCACTGGACCCCTTTAAGCGGAAAATCTGCCTCCATCGATTCCGGTCCAAAGTTGCCATCACCAACTGCTGAAATTTGCTTGAGGACGTAGCTTCTTTCACTTGGTCAGACCATTGTGTTGGCGACCGGCGTCGTGCTCTTTTCCCTTCGGTATTGCCAACAATGACCAGTTTTTCTAGACTTCTATCTCCCCTTCGCATTAAGTGACCGAAATAGGTCAAAATACGCTGTAGGCATACTGTAGACAATCTGGTCTTGATATCGAGTTGGGAAAGGATAGACACATTTGTGCGTTTGGCTGTCCATGGTATTCGGAGCATCCGCCTCCAGCACCACATTTCGAAAGCGTCTACCCTCTTTCTTTCCCTTGCTCGGATTGTCCACGTCTCAGCTCCATAGCGGAAAATGGGGAAAATTAATTCTCTGACTAAACGGGCTTCGGTTTTATAACAAATGCCACGATTTTGCCAGATGTTCTGCAAGCATGTCATAGCATCCTTAGCCATAGCTATCCGTTGTTTTATTTCTGGGACGCAGCTGCCTTCAGTATTAATAATAGACCCCAGAAAAATGAAACTATCCACAACTTCGATGCCCTGGATGCTGTAGGCACCCGACAGCTTTTCCGCACGATCTATCACCATAAGCTTAGTTTTCTGCTTATTTATTGAAAGCCCCAACTAGCCACTCTCCACCTCCAATCGTCTTCTATTACATAGGACTTAAGGTGCACATCTACCTACCTTACCATCTGGGAATACATGCGTTATTTTTTATGTATGTTTAAGTGGATTAACGTGCGAGCTCTCTTGAGTGTGACATATACAATCCCGGAACATAGATACTTTTGTAATATGTTTACTTTTTTACAAGCTTTTATTTAACTTGCAATGTATGTATGTAAGTGTGTTCGGGTCGAATCTTGCGACTGAATTTTAAAGCAGTTGTCCGCCACAGATAAAGATTAAAATTTGCTTACACGTTTAGTGTGGATGACAATGCATGGTTAGACAAGATGGCGGACAAGTTATTGTTTGTGCACTTCCATGGCATGGGTATCAAATGAAAGGGTTTGCTGAGAAGAATACGAAAAAGTCTTGTTTTTTTTTAAATCGATTCGGACTCGCGCCCGAAGTGTTCCGTACCATTATCGCAAAAAACGGCAGAAATATCATGTTTGTTGAATGGGAGCCACACTTAAATAGTTTTAATTATTCTGTTTTTATTATTTGTTTGATAAAGCGCCAACATTTTTTTTTTTTTTAATAGTTCTTTGCCCCACACAAAGAATTTCTTCCTGTATAATGGGTGCGTTTACATTTAAACTCACATACACAACACCCAGAGCCGGAACAACTACCTGTAGGTCATACAAATATTTGTTCCGTTCGGGAATCGAACCCGCGGCCGCGACACGTAGCGCAGCAGTCCATCGCTCAACCACTGTGCCAACCGTGCGCCCAAATACATCATCTGTGAAATTTTCAACTATCTAGCTATCACGGTTCATGAGTACAGCCTGGTGACAGACAGACGGACCGTGGAGTCTTAGTAATAGGGTCCCGTTTTCTCCCTTTGGGTAAAAACCCTAAGAAAGAGTTTTTATGATTAATTTTATTCCTCTTTATATTATCTCTTAATTGAAACAAAGAATAATTACACAAAAAAAACAAAGTCTTAATCACACAAAAGGCACATTTATACCTATCATAGGTAAAATTGGATCCATAACAACATTTCGAGTGCAACCCATACATCGGTTAATTAGGCACATATTCGTTCCTGCAGCGGAAAATTAATGAAACAGTAGCAGCTGCTGAAACAATTCCGTGCGAGTACATCTCAACACATTTAATTGTTATTGTTGTTAATTTTGTTTTAGATTTCGTTGCTAGCATTGTTATTACCCACTGTAGAGGAAACGTGGCGCAGGGTCCGCTTATATCGCCGACGCCGCCGTAGGTTCCCAAATTTAATTTGACACCTACAGGAAACGTGACTAGACTAGGAGAATATTTTAGAGGTTTCTGCAGACAGGCGCGATACGTCAATACTTACTATTGGATTACAGTTGTAATAATAAGAACAGCAATGGTCTAATTGTTATTATAATCATTCGTGGTTCATATTTCATATGCAAGTGACATACATACATAAACTCATGCCTTTTTCCCATGGGAGTAGGCAGAAACTACAGAACGCCACCTGCTACGATCCTTACATACTTATTTTGCTTCACCCACATTCATACATCTAGTCATACACACACGCCGGTTATGAGTACTGCGCACCTAGCCTTGCTGAAGAACATCACCTCTAAGGTATACGTATGTCTTTCTAGGGCGTCCCCTCCCGGCGCTTCCATTCACGTCTGCCTCGTCAACACCTTTCGTTAGTCGCCTTCATTCATCCTCTGAACATGGCCAAAACCATCTTAACACTCTTATCAATTTATGTCACTACATGTTCTTTTAAGCCACAACGTTGTGACAATGTACACAAAATCAAACAAAGCCGTAAACTTGGTTATTTTAAATCGGTGACGGGCATGTGTAAATATAATTATTCACACATACCAGTGCTTACATAAAATATGATATGACAATACTTTTATAGAAAGTCATCTACCAAAACATACGTAGAATAATTTTGATGAAAACACGTTGTCACATCTTTGACGCATTGTCACATAGTGCCTGTCTGCAGAGCCTCAATACCAAAAATAAAACCAACACGAGAAGTTCAATATGTATATTTTACACATAAATTCTTTGTCATTAAACACTTCCTCATAACGTCTTCACTAATTTGACATAGATTTTATTTATTACACCAAAACATCCACTAATTAATTGAATTCCAATTTCGTACTTAACCAAATATTTGGTTGAATATTTGGTCAGAATTATATTGTCTTGGGTCAATACTCCCCACGTAAACACTAGTGTATAGTAGTAAAAATGCAATTTTATAATGATCGCTTTCATGAACATTCAAACCTTAAATGTATCGGCTATATGTCAATCTAAGAGCTATTGTTACGACTCGGAAAAATAACTGTGCACTTGGCGCTGTCAAGTCACTCTGACGTACAACTCTCGCTATTGGCGCACGAGGCGAATGCGGGGCGCCACGCAGGTATCCGGGGGGGAGGTCGATGATAGTTGATGTGCACAGTTATTTTCACCGTGTTGTAGTTAATATTAAAACCTTACATAGTACACATAGGAAGGTAATATGATATCAGATTATCAGTTGTTGAAGTAGCAATTAGCTTTGGCTTAATATAGACATCACTTGAATATTTACTTACAAAGTTATTAATGTAAATATATCTATAAAGCGACAGACAATGTATCTATTAAACTGATTTCAACAGGATACTTGAGTATATTAATTAGTAAGAATTTTCTAATACAATGCTGCCTTACGGTTGTAAATATCTACTCCAAATATGGTTCTTGTATACTCAGTAAAAAGTGACCTTTTTGTAAATGTAAGTACATAAACAGTATTTTGTAAATCACTTTTATATTTTTTTTTTACGTTGTATTAAAGTTTAAAGCGCGGAAGCAGCATTTCTGTTTAATTTTGAACACCGTTCAATTTTTCCAATAGTTCATGTATGATGATAAAATTTCAGTCGTATTCAAGTAATAGCTACTAAATTATATAACTATAATGAACTATGATAACTTATATAAATTATTTACATCTGCTTAGTAAACGTAAGAGAATCACAATGCACCATCATAATTATAAGCCCATTCATTCCTATATACATTTATTATAATATGATCGCTCTCAATTTAAGAATACTTCTATTAAATACTTTACTTTCCATTGCTTATAATAATGATAGAAAGACCTGCTGAGCTCCAACAGCAGCGTGCATGCTAAGCGGCCATTTCATAATATCAGTTATTAAATTCAAATCATCGTAAGTTCAAACCATCGTAAATTCAAATCATCGTATGTTCAAACCACCACTGTTAATTCAAATCATCGTAAATTGGAAATATTCAGTGAACTTAAGTGTAATAATGATCGCAGCAGGCGCTTCTCGATACGCTTCCAGATAATCTTTTTACTCCAGACATTTTAATTTATAGACCAATAAATTTGACACGAATGAATAACTCTACCTACATAAATTAATGCTTTCGAATTTAATTTCTACAATTATAATTTTTCAGTCAAAGACATTTTACAACTGAAAGTTAATTTGGGTACTTCAATGGTAACAACGATAAATATTTAGACATTAATAAGATCTTTAAGATACTTATAACATGGAATGTATAGGTTATATGCTTTAAAGTAAATATTATATACTTTTTGTAAATAATAATTTGGATAGGTATATATTGAATTAATTTTAGTACTTTGGTTTTAAAAAAGGCACAAGGGACCCAAAATTTAAAAGTGGACTGCAAGTTCATTCATTCTTTATAATTAATCTAAGAAAACTTTAACAACAATAATTATTGAAGAAATAAATACCTATACAACTGTAATGCCTTACTTAAATATTTATTTTATAAAATACAATATATATTTCAGATTACAGAGACTTCAATTTAGATTGATAGGTACAAAAACAGTTTCGATACAAAATGCAAATCCTGATAAATATATATATCTATATTAATGTTCTTTATATTAATTAAAATGTTCTAATATTGATGGCAGTGTATATCTCGAGTTATTCGATTAACATCTTACAACTGACTTCTATATTTTTAAAGAATCAGTGCAAATCCCTCATATTACTCTAAACTATATCAAACGCTACGGTAACATAAAACGAAGGTACCCGAAACTAATTAATTAATTTACATTCAATGCAATGTAGGAGCAAACAATGTCC
Organism: Orthosia gothica; assembly: GCA_949775005.1. Lineage (NCBI taxonomy): Eukaryota > Metazoa > Arthropoda > Insecta > Lepidoptera > Noctuidae > Orthosia > Orthosia gothica. The sequence goes on from OX459041.1 coordinate 25,635,429, forward strand.
AAATAATTTTACCATAAAATGAGAATTCTGAAACGGAAATTCGTAGCTCTTTGGCTAGTAATACGAATGCTTTTAACTCAACAAAAACCGAAGGACGTTTAATTTTCCAAAATTCTTACTAAACAGAAGGAAAGGAAAAGTACAAAGTACGTAGAGGTGACGCTGACTCTCTGAGCACCGCCAGTGGCGCGAATGTCACTCTCCAGCACGAATGGCTCGTCAATGACGTGTATGATGCCGTTAGTGCACTCAACGTCAGGCCTGAACACGTGGATCCAGTGGCCATTCCACTCGACGTAGTAGTCTGTGAAAATAACGAATTAGTTTAATCTCGAATCATGACTCTAAAATCTCAAAATTATAAAGGAAAACAGATAATAATGTAAATGAACCGCTAAAAGCTTACTCTTATCAGATTCTTTGACACGCAGCCGGAGTGGATCGCGTGAAGTTGGCAGAACGAAGGGATGTGTTTCGTTCGCGAGAAGTTTTAAATCAGATACTGTGTACGCGCGCCCGGCCCGGATAACATGCCTCTCTAAAATTTGTTTCGTCTGCAAAATGACAAGGGAGATAAAATAATGATGAAACACACAGACATAAATTCTGAATTATTATGGAAATTTGAAACTTACGAAATAACCAAAGTCTTCGCGGAACAGAGACTTGAAGGCGGAAGGATGCTTGATTTGGAATTTCAGCCAAGCGTGATCGCGAGGCACAAAGTATGTGTAACGATGTTCCATATCATTGAGCTGATGGTTGAACATCTGACGCTTGCCTAGGTTATACGTGATGCTAAAACAGAATACAAAAGTAGTTATCATTATTTCCTAACAAAATGTTTTTGTTTCTTCTTCCAAGTAAACTTTCAAGTTCTTATTTCTAGCTAATTGTAAGTAAAACATAATACAAGGGAATGATAGTGATTTTGCTTACTTCAGCATAGGATCCGTTTTCAATTTCTCAAAGACGGTTGTATAAGGAACTCCCAGTACTCTATCGATGATGTGAACGAAGCCGTTGGTTGCTGCAATGTTAGGCAGTGTCACGGTTGCGTTTACTCCACCACCTTCCACAGTCAAGGTCTGATTCTGACCACGCGTCAGAACATTGAAGTACAGGTACTTGCGTAGAGAAGCCGTCGGTGCTTGGTAGATCTAAAATAATATAAAAAATGTAGAAAAAACATGTGTGGTCAAAAATGTGTTGATGCATTCGACACCCATGCTATATTATATATATAATGCATATACAACAATTTAATTCTATAGGGTCATTCAAAATACAGATTACACATTCCTGGAAAATCTATGGAGAGAGAAGATACATTTAATAAAATAAATCACGTAATAGGAATTCGTTTTACAACCATGCAACCACAGTAACGATGGAACAAAATGAATGGGGAGTCACATTAATTAAAAATAATAAGTACTTTTAAACACAATACCGGGCTGTAAACGATTAAAACATTTATGAAATAAATTGTATTTAAAAATGATTAAACATACAGTTCCGGGTAGCTGATTCCAAATAGCAGCAACCAAACCAGAGAATTAAAACCAATGCGACATAAATTTTAATCCGAATCGAATTTTATAATTCGTTGCAATATCAGATCTCCTCTTACAGTTTTGTATTCGTTCATAAATTAAATATTCGAATGGAAACAGCACAGTGTAAATTAACATTTCCATGTTTACCTGATTCATGTTGTTGTGAATTATCGCGTCCAATGGCAGTCTCTCACGAACCAAGTGCAAGTTGAGTATATCCCTCAGCTTTTGATGGTTTCTACAAACAAATCACGATTAGATTTCGATTTAAAGCAAACATGCGAATAATGCCGTACTTTGGCATTCAAAAAATACAGTATTTAACTTAGTAAAGCTCATCAGAGTGGAACATTATGGCAGCAATCACATCAACACAAAAAGCTCATAATAAGTAAAGTGAAGTAAATAACCTAATGATATTTTGCACGCTGAAGTCGGCCCACGCTTCGTTCGAGGGCGCAAATAGAGTGATATCTTTCGCCAAAGTGAGTTCGTTGAAAAACTGGTTGTTTGCTCCCAGGTCCATGATTACTTCATAGAATTTACAAAGAGGTCCGTCTTCTTTTTCCTGTATAAACAATTCTTATTTGACTCTCAGAAGAAATAAATACTACACCAAAACAATCTTGGTAATCTTTTATCTGGATAAAGTAGTAAAGGGTTCTGAGATCCTTTTTAAAGCCAACGTTTATCAAGTGACCGGTGTAATTAATTTACGTACTGTTCTTTGTAATGAAATGCGTAATTAACTTCACTCTTTTAGCTGTAATTCACTGAATATTGTTGTGTACTCAAATATTTACGTCTATGTTTAATTTATGTTTAAATAAAGGCCGTACTTTACCTTTGTTACGGGTTATCCATTACAAAAGTAGTAAAATCTACAAAATATATTAGAAAGATAGAACAAAGAAAATATATAATAAAGAAGGTGTACAAGTAAGGTATGTTAGGTAGGTAGGTCATGCGTATAAGGCGACAGTACTTACAATTCCCTAAAGTTGTCAAGATCATGCAGGAACGGCAGGATCCAACGGAGCAGGGATGCAAAAACAAAAAAAGATAATAACAAATATTCATTATACCTACCTGTACTAGTGGGTTCTATCGGTATATATGCTTAAGTAAAGACATAATATGATTTTACGTTTAAAGGTTTACACACAAAATGCGCATTAACAATAAATACTTCTAAATCAAATTCTACAAATGTTATTATCAACGTTTTTACATTTTAAAGTTCATTACTTTACTAAAACTGCGGTTACTAATGATTTGGGTCCTAAGCTGTTGTATCTAATGAACAAATTACTTACAATTCAACGTTAGGTCGCAGTCTACCAAACAATATTACAATGGCATCAAAGGAAGCTTACCAGACTATCACAGTACTCAAACTTACGCTCGATTGCACACACAAAACTTTTAAGAACGTGCTCAAATTATTTATACTGTAGATTCTATGAAACGGAAAGGTATGTAATAAAAATAAAGGACACAAAGATGGATAATAAAATAAGAAATAAATGAAACGCTTCATTTTACCTTCATAGCCTGGGTCCCATTAAAATGGAGCGGAAAGTCAATTATGTGATTGAAATTGTGTTTCTATTAGCTTACAGTACTAGTAGTATTAGTTGAAGAAATGTTAGGTGATGTGTAGAGTATCAGTCAAGTAGCGGTACATCATTATGTGGTCAACACAAGAAGTGAAGAGGTATACAGTAAAACTAGTGGTAATTTTGTCAAGAAAATATTGCTAGCTCTCGATCCTTAGCTGTGAAATAGCAGAATCTTAAACGAAAATTCCCCCACCATACATACTAAGATCCATCCAAAACCAAACAAAAATTCAAAGTGAGATTATATAGTTTTCTAAAAGTCCACTCACCCTGAGGAAATCGATGACCGTAGTATCGACGACCATAAGCGGTCTCTGAATGAGATGGACCACTCCATTCTTCACTGGTATATTGGCCCTCACAATGTCTGCTAGTACTACGCCTCGGGCATGCTTTGCGTCTCCAGCAACGGTGTTAGATTTTACGTAGGCTATAGAAAAAGAATATCATCTTAGAGAAACGGAGAAAAGATTTGAACGTCGCCGTTTACAGAAAGCTTGTTCCAAAAGCTGTAATTATATTGCTGAGTTCTATGAAAAGTCATTTCCCAGTAGAGATTCATCATCATCATCAGCCTATTAATGTTCCCACTGCTGGGACACAGGCCTCCTCTGTTTGAGAGGGAATGGGCCGTAATCCACCACGCGGGCCCAGTGCGGGTTGGTGGATGTCACATGTCTTCGAATTTTTGGTTCTAGGACATGCCGGTTTCCTCACGATGTTTTCCTTCACCGTTTTGAGAGCAGTGGTGAAGAAATAATTTACACAAAGTAAAGCGCCTACCTGGGCTCGAACCCACGACCTACAACTTGTAAGTCGCGGCCGATACCACTGGGCCACCACTGCTCCCGTAGAGATTCATCATCATATATTTTTCCACCGATTGGCATCCGCTACTGGAGTACTGGGCATCGGCCTCACACATAATGAAATAACCGATCCTGTGACGTGTTTCTCGCAGCAAGTATTAATGAGGCTTAAATACTACTCTCCGTCCAGCCTGTAATTTTACATTTGACAGCTCAACAACTAATCATTTAGTGATCAACTAATGCGGTACCTATTCGATTTCTTATAACAATCAACTTTATCAATGAAGAAATTTTAATCGATTTACCGTATTGTGATTTTACTTTTGCGTGACATTTTGTATTATTTAAAATCATATCAAATCAAATTTGTTGCATCCACAATGCACCTTTAGGTAGTAAATATTAATAATAACAGTAACAATGTAAACGCAGATATTGTCTGATCGGGATTGTGTTTGACAATTTGTGCACTCGAGAATATAAATAATGAAAGTTGTCGAGGATTTAAGTGATGATTCCAATTCATATGGAGAAGAATCCAACTATTCAGCACTATAAAATCGTAAGTATTTTAGTTATTTTATTTGATGTTTATTTCTATATATTAGCACATTTTTTTTTTTTTTTTTTTACCCCTTTATTTACTGTGCCACTTAAGTTTGGCAATTCTTCGGGCTATGTCGGTAACCCTGGTTCTCTTACGGATCTCTACATTTCTGATTCGTGGGCAGAGCACATTGCTCGCAGAACGGATGGCCGATGGGCAGAAAGGTTCTGGCAAGGCGACCGTGAACCGGAAGACGTTGCGTTGGAAGGCCTCACACCAGGTGGACCGATGACCTGGTGAAGGTTGCGGGGATCCGCTGGTAACGAGATGCACGAGACCGGTCAATGTGGCGACGCTTGGGGGAGGCCTCTATCCAGCAGTGGGCGTCTTTCGGCTGATATGATTATGATGATGATGATGATTTACTGTGACGTAAATTCGATTTAACTGTGAATTGTAATTTATTGAAAAAACGGAGCGAATAAGCTTGTCGCTTCACTACTGGAAGCTCCCATGACGTATTGCATTTTATTGTCTATAATTATTGGTTGTCTGTTAAGAAACTTCACAAGCGCGTATCTGTCAAATGCACACAGGCAGACACACAGACAGGCTAGATTGAAAGTAGTATTGATTTTATGAAGTTCGATATTTTAAAAAATGCTAAAAGTTATAAAATCAAATTCTAAAATCAAATCGCTGCAGATTACTCAAAACATTTCATGTTATACGAGATTCGAACGCGCAAGGCGGACGCTTGGCTGCCCCATTAAATACGTCATGCCAATTACCGTCATACATCAAAATTAAAGACTATACAACATCACAATAGAGAAGTTAGAATTCCTGACAGACGTACGAATGTATTCATTCCTTCAGCGTTCCCTTAAACAAGCAATTACCCTGTCAATGCTTGAGTCATTGAATAATTGATTGGCTGCAGTGATCGCGATGCCAGTTTGTCAAAATACGACTATGTTGAACGTGGTTGAAGGCAATGACTTCAATTGATTTCATAATATGGCGTTGATGGCTAAATGATTAGTATATTAGGAAGTAATTCCAACAACTTTTCATTTCTATTCATAGTACCTTTTCCTAGAAGTCGTAGAATTTCTCTTACCTAGTTCTATTGTCACAATGGGAAATTTTATTTTATTAAAAGTTTAAAGTTACAATTCTCGGCAACGAAGTTAGGTACCCAAAAACGAAACAAGGCATAATAGTATTAGCTTTTTACAACTAAATCGGTTATAAAAATAGAATACAGAAAGCTGTATAAAAAACCAGCCATGCGCGTGTCGGACTTCGCACATTTAAGGTTCCGTACCAGACCGCAACATTAAGTTGGTTATAATAGGAAAAATGAGGGAATTTCAAAGAAAATCTGATTTATCGATATGTAGGTATTTGTTAGTAAAATATACTTAATAAACATAATCACCAAATTTGAAGTTCATGGGTCAGGAAAGTTAGAAACTTCTTAGGAGAAATTTTGTAAAAAAAAGTTGACTGTGGTGGCTTCTCATTCCTTTTTTTTTCCAATATTTCTTAAAACAAGAAAACACCGTATTTATCTACTCAACGAACTATAAGCAACGATACTCCCAATCGATGGGTTAAGCAAAAAAACATATAAGTTTGTGTGGCTCTGGGTCAACAAGATTCCTATACTGTGAAAATTTGGAGACTGTAGCTCCAACCGTTTGGCTGTAAAACCCGTGTGACAGACAACGGATAAACGGACAAACGGACAGACAGACGGAGACGTGAGTGACAGCAATAGGGCTCCGTTTGGAACCGAACCCTAAAAATAAACTTTATATCAGCTTTCAAGTCTAGCGAGGTAGGCAAAGTAATCTATCTATCAACTTGATCAAAATGCCAGTCGTTGTTATCGCGAGGAACGCTTGAAAGCTTGCCCTTTGCCTGCATTTGTGTCTACCTAGCTGTAGTTGGGTTCAGCTAAAAGGTCAGAGATTTTCAATATATTATTTAAGACTGAATTTCTCGTTACCTGCAGTTCGCGATTGAGGTACAAAATATGCAACGTACCTATTTTTTTTAGTTGGTATTTTTTGTGCCAGGAAACTTTTGTGATTTTTCAAAGAGTTGAAATCAGTTTGCTTTCTTCTTGTGCCAAATGCAGTGCACTACCTAACAATTGTCTGTGATCAAGGTATGATGTACGGATATAAAGTTAAGACCATCCTTTTATATTTCAATCCACTTCTTTTCGAGGCGATAGGAAAAAAAAAAGTTGTACTGCGCAAACTTAAAAGAGCGCAGATGAACGCATTGGACAATCCAACATTGGACATGATTTCAACAGAGGCAACATATTTGCATTAGGTGTCGGCTAACGGAGGCGTCTATAATCTCCCAAATACGCTAGATAAACTCGTATGCTTGCAGCAACGGCCTACTTGAATACGCAGTCGATTGATGCTTCCCATATGCTTACAATCAATTGATTGGTTTAGACTTAGACCACTACAGGTCACATCAGTTGGCAGATGATCTTATGGATGGATTCATATACTTACTTATCTCATCATTCCCATTCATAACGGTACTGAACGATATGATGACCTTGACATTGTCTCCGAAGGCCAGAGTCTCAAACTCCTTAGTATCAGGCGTGGCATGGGTGAACAGGACATGGTGAGGAATCACATGCCCGTCTATGACTTTCTCGTCTATCAAATCCGATCTTGTTGTTGGCTAAAAAGGAAAATGGACTTTATTTCTATGTTATTAAGAAGAGTTTTTTCCGACTACTTTCGGAAAGAAATATACCTTTACCTTGAATCCTTCATCGACTGGGATAAAGAACGTGTGTCTGCCGTCTGAGTCGAATACTTTGCTCTTTTTAAGCTGGTTCATTTTCTGTCTGAAGGATCTGTGGACAACATCTTTTTTATAATTTTTATTTTCTTTCTTGTGGACATTGGTTAAGCACTGACTGGAATTTTGGACTATATTCCAGACTGTGTTTTTTTAAACTTCCGTATAAAACGATCTCTGTTCATTGATTTACGCACGAACATCAAGTCCATACCACTAATGTCAGAATCCTGTCTAGGCAAATCTACTGACATATATCTGGTTATTGGGTTCGGCCGTTAGTCAGGTAATTTCAAGATATGGCCAACTTACTGTGTAAGTAATATTTCATGAAATGGCCATTTGAATTGTGCGTAGTACATTATTACCTCAATGCTTGAATTGCCAATTCAACGACCTGGCTGCGACATAAACATCACTTTAACTGACAGAAAGACTTGATTCACATTTTATCAGACATAACATAAATGAAGAGTGCTGTAATACACTTTAGTCTAACCTTGACCCGCTAGCAATAATTCACGAACTCTGAATACAAAATTCATTAAATTCACTACAGAATTCAATTCGAATTCCTAGCGTGTACTACAGCCTTAGTAGCAATTGCATTGCAGATAGATAGGTAGTATCCAGTAATTGTGTTGTTTGTTTCGCGAACTCAACGTACAAAAGTTCAATGCAACGATAATTTCGGTTCACCGCGAGTTTGGCCGTAATTGAAACACTAGCAGCGAAGTAATTAAGTCCAAACTTGTTTTATTTTCCGGCTTATAGTTCAGACTTTTTATTAGCACTTTTCATGTATAACGTGTACTTAACTTTTAAGGACAATTACGATGCAAACCAGGCGTGTGTAATTGTTCATTAAATGGAAATTTTAAAGCCAATTTGCACATTATTTTCGACGAAAAATTGCGTGATTTCAAATTACAAGACGTGGTTTTGTAATTATTTTGCCTGAAAATTATGTACTTTTATTCAACCTGTATTGTACCGTTGTAAGACAAACATTTTTCTTTTATTTGTACGTTTTGGCCACTATGCAAAATAATGTATCTGTTATTTATTTCCATATCATAAAGTCCAAAATCAAATTAAACTTTTAGGAAACACTACCTACATTTGAACTTAAATCTAATCATTGGATTACATTAGGGAAAATCACATTCATCCGTTTTCCTTAGAAACAAGAATTCTCATTAAACCTAATGTAAAATGTCTTCATCCAGAAGGCAGTTCTCCGGAGGATCCGCCCCTTTCTATGAAGGATGAGGTACTTTAGACCATAACATGTATCTCTAAAAAAAAATTGTTAAAGACTTACCTGAGTCGATGCTGTCCAATATTATAGAGGTCTGAATGTTCCAGGAAGTAATAGGCATTAGGGTTATAGATTGGGGAGCTGATAGAACTGGTTCCATGAGGCTGCAGCGGCAGTAATACTTGGTCTATTACGTGCAGGACCTAAAACAAAAGAATATAATTCGGATCATGGACAATAAAGACAATAAATACAGCACAATAAAGTACAATAAATAGTATTGTAGTATTTTGTTCTATCATGGCAATACCAATTTGTTAATACGTAAGGTGTGACGTCATCAGGCTAGGTACAGCGACGATCTTCGTAGGGTGGCTAGTAGCAGCTGGATGAGACTGCTGTAGGCATATGATGATAACAGCAATACCTTTCTACTTCCTTGTTTGTCCTAGGAAGTCAAAACTTCAGCGTACGTCAGCCGATGTCAGAATTCAAATTCTTGCTCAGTTTTGCGTTGCATAGTTAAGGTATTTTGAATACTTGTGTGCAGGCCGTAAACAATGTCAAAGAAATCTCAAATAAGTGAAGTTAAATTAATTTAGCATGGCTCTTGATCTGCAACTAGGGTTAAGCATACAACTGGTGGATTACGGCCCATTCCCTCTCACAGAGAGGAGGCCTGTGTCCCAGCAGGGGGCATATTAAAAGGCTGATGATGATGATGATAAAGTAAAGATTTACCAGCTCTATTTAGATATTGGGTTCCCATATCTATTATATACGAACAGTAACTCCTAGTAATTTCCACTAATACAATTTGTCTTGGCCTCAATCTTGGGTAGATTAGATAATTTTGTCAGAATATAATACTACGGTAAATAATCACAATAGTCCATCTCCCAAGCTAGGTTCAGAATAAACAATTTTACATCAACCATCTTTGAAGAATAAAAGTAATTTAGTTTCAAAAGAAACACAAGAAAATAACTTTGTTGCTCTTGTCAAAAGAAATCAAAGATACTAAAATAAAATAATAGAAAAAGAAAATTCCTCTGATAAATTTCTTCCTCGTTAGTTCAACCTTTTTGGTTCAGTCGACTGTGAATAAAATTGTTAGAGAAAATACTATAGTTTTTGTTCTGAAGAAAAAGTTTCCTTGTTCCTAAGTGGTGAAGATCCCATTATTAGTGTTACTAAATAGCGTGTCGGAAGGTCCTTGGGTTCCGTACCGGGTCCACTTGACCTTTGACCCTGATTGCTGTTCCCTCGTCAATATCCTCCTGTAATTAGTCTTGCTGGAATTTGGGTCGAGGTACTTGATAGTTATTGCTTCGACAATTTTGTTTATTTGTTGGCTTGCTTGGTATTTTTGTTTTCTTGGGCTGTGTCGTATTTTCTTTCTAGGAATTGATCTATTTGGATATTGTTATTGGTAATCTGATTCCAAAGCATAATTATTATATATTGTTATCGGTGTTTTATGTTCGTTTGTTAATAAAAGTAATGTTAATTATAGAGGGTTTTATGCAAGCAAATGCAATACGGTTGCAAAGTGCGAAAACGTACAGCCAAAGGAAATAATACACCTACATTAGGTTCGCACCATGTAGAGGTCCATGGTTCCTACATAACCGGCGGGTTATACAAAGTCTCTTTATGCGAATTTCTCTCGCATGGCACAGTCTAATAAAATATTTTTTTAGCAGCAATCAGCCAAATGTTTTGGTTTCCCGAATCAGGCAAGTAATCACGTCGTTCAAGCTTGCCTGGGTACAAAATGTACCCTGTATATTATTCGTATAAGAAAACGTGCCAAAACTCGGTGGCTATATTGATCGTTGCGGACTTTTTGGCACAACACTTGTAACGGGTTAAACAGAAAATATAACCCGATTAGACGTTTCCGAATAAGCCGCTTGTTTCCATGATTTCGGTATGGCTGTGTTATTGGGGCAGTGATTAATTGGGCAAACAGCAATATAATCATTTCAGTAGGTGTAATAAATATCGATATTTTTGCGCCAGTTTGGGAGCAACCCTTTTTTTTAGTTTTAGTGATCCGTACTAAAAATGGAGCGGGATTTTATGGGTAATGAAATAGAAAACTGTATTACTATGCAATGGCGTCGGTCGGTATATTACATTATTTGTGTTTTTAAACGACCTTCCAAAAAGGAGGAGGTTATCAATTCGACTGTTTTTTTTGGTTTATTCCCATCGGCCACCCTCCAGTTGCCACCCCGGTGGCCGATGGGAATGATTTAGTGAAATTTCCTACCTTCCTTTATTCCCATCTACCACCGGGGTGGCGGATGGCACTAACTAGTGGCGTTTGCCACCCCGGTGGTCGATGGGACTTATTTAGTGAAATCTGCCACCTTCCTTTATTCCCATCTGCCACCGGTGTGGTGGGCGATTCTCATGACATTTGTCACATAAAAGAGAATGTTGATACTGTGACCGGTTTACTTTGTTACTTGGATCCAACTGGTGCTGGCCCTGATAACTTAATAATATCATCTAAATTTCTAACTAAATGCGCGCCTTGCATTGCCCTACCTATTTCAATTTTGGTTTTTGGAAGTCTGACTCAAGGTGTTGTCCCCATATTATAGAATTCTGTTTTTATTTCACACGCACATAAGACAAAAAAAAAAAAATGTTGATGATTTAAAAAAAAAAAAAAATTTGCTGACTCAAAGGTCCATAGTTTTGTTAGTATTACAAATTACTTAAAAATTATTATAGTTAGTAGTACACTTAGACACGTCATTTTATTTATATTGTTAGTACACAATACTTACAAACTATGTTAGTAACAAAACAAAACAATCAATTCATGTATCTGTTGCGCTCACCTGACGCACCGGGCACGTGCACGTGTACATGTACCCAGTGCGCCATGATGGCGCAACACGGCACAACACGGAAAAATAGTCAAATATGAACCTTGAAAACTTTCTTGATATTTTTTCTATTCACCCCGTTTTACGGTCATGAGAATCAACCACCCGACTAAACTTATGAAGGTGGCAGATGGGAATAAATCGGCAAACGCCACTAGTTAGTGCCATCCACCACCCCGGTGGCAGATGGGAATAAAGGAAGGTAGGAAATTTCACTAAATCATTCCCATCGGCCACCGGGGTGGCAACTTGGGGGTGGCCGATGGGAATAAACCTTTTTTTTTTGTTTGTTTTACCTCAGAACTTTTTACTAGGTGAACCGATTTTGACGATTCTTTTTTTATTTGAAAGATGATGCTTGTCACGTGCTTGTCCCATTGAATTTTAATTAATATTCATGCAGAACTTACTAACTTACTTTTAACTTTTGAACTTACTTTTTTTTTTTTTTTGTTTTTCTTCAGAACTTTTTACTAGGTGAACCGATTTTGATGATTCTTTTTTTTATTTGAAAGCTGATGTTTGTCACGTGCTTGTCCCATTGAATTTTAATTAAATTTCATGAAGAACTTCTGTGATATACATCAGAACTCTTCAATATATGATGGCAAATCACTCAGGATAGCTGCAATTGCATTTCTGTTTATTGTTTACACCATTTAAGTCGGTGTCAAAAAACTAAGAAACGAAAACAGGAACACCGACTTCCGAAATTGAAGTTATTTTTCACTTTGTAGTGTTTTTATTTGGAAGTCGGTTTTATTTTTTATATAAAGTTTTAGATGGTTGATTAACGAAAGTCCCTTCTTTATAGCTGGACAAAATCTCTCTTTCGACTTTATCATTTTAGAAATACATATAAGATCGGAATCCTCCTATATTCCCGGATGGTTTAAGTAGAAGTGTATCCACAGTACACTCACATTTCGACAGTTATGTTCAAGTCCCATATAATAGGGGGTGAACCTCAACCGGTATCCTCAACCGGCCACAAATCAAGTATCCTAGCTACTACGCTACTAAGATAATCCAGATGGAAGAAACCCAATTACATCGCCCGATGCGCGAATCGAACCGACCTCAACAAAAGCGCTTTCGACCACTACACCATTGATGTTCGCGGGCTTGCGGACGGCGAGTAATAGGTAGCTCACCGTCTGATAAATAAGATAAAACCTTTGGAATAAATGGTTTTAATCAGCAAAAATATAAGTGGATAGAGCTGTCGTAATGACGGATAAAATAACTACATTCTTTATAAAACCATAGAAACTCCAAGGAGTTTCTATATCACCAGACTGTCCAATAAAAACCAGGCCCGAGTCAATGGCCCACCTCAAAGAGATGTCAGCGAAAACTGACGGGGTCCGCTAGGGCCAATGTTTGTCTGGAGAGAGTTATCGCGGCCCTGGCACAAGCAACCGAAGGAACTGAAAGAACAATGGCGAGATTTTAGCTCACTTAAATTTGAGCGTCTGAAAGTGAGTTATATACGAAAGACGTTCTATTAATTGTCTACATTTTTTAAATATATTATTGGGCTGGTTCAAAACGGATAAAAAAAATCATAATAACTAAAAAGTTATTTGATTAAACAGTTAATTTCTTTAGATTAGTGTTGCCATTATATATTTTATCTGCTAAGTGACAAGTAGTAACTATATTAATTCATAATATAATTAATGTATTTATTGCAGTAAATGAATTAACAATACAGTTTTTGTCTGAGTGTAGATGTTCCTCGCAGGTAGGTAAGAATATTGTAGAGTAGTAGAAATAAATGAATTACTTTTAGTTAATCATTGGCAAAAAGACTAGTATCCAAGTTTAAAAAATATAGCTTGGTTGTTGACGAGGACGACGACCTTTTGATAAACGTCAAAGTCGCTTAGTTTAAATAAATATACTCTTTTCAAAGAGTATATTATACATTTCATGCTGAAATAACTAGGTAAGGGAAATGCTAATGCGATATTCCCCTTTTACTTCCTCGAAATTGAATAATATTACCTATTAAACACATTATTAAAAGTTACCCAGACATAACCTACAAAAGTTTATGACTGAATATCTATTATTCTCGACATTCTCGAACAAAAAATATTGCACAAACTAATTCAGAACATCACCCTGAGTTAAACCAGATATTTTTCATTTAAAGACGTAGGAATTTAATCTCAGCTAAAAAAATGTATGGGCACTTGCCATTGTTCTTTGTATTTTTCCCACTCCTCCGTTATTCTTTTCTGATTAATTTCGTTGCAAGACAGTTAAATTCATTCTCCGGGACTTCGTCGAGCTTCATTGCCGTGGCGCTTTTCTGGTAGGCGCCACTGTTGTTTCTGGCTTTCAGGAGTGGCAGTGGCTTGGGAATAGCTTTTTTTCTTTTATTCGTTATAAGCTCGCGCTTGACCACTATGCTATGCTATGCTTGGTAGGATTGTAAAACGCCTGCTCAACTCAGAGCGGGAGAAGTAATCGGATGACTTCCCACCACAAAAAAGAACTAAACTAACCTCTATTTGAATAAATTATAACTCCAACAGATTCGATTATATCAACCATAACCCTAATTTGCCCAGATTGAACTAAGCTACTTCATTCAATTAAGTTGGACGAGTTATCGAAGTATTTCCTCGAAACAATAATCGTATTATGTCTTTACCGAAGACACCTGACGACAACTATGAATCTCCTGGGAGTGTTATTGGCGTCCGTAATACAGTGAGGTAAATCCGGGCTTAGCTTGTGAAAAAACTCTTAAAATTCTTATTATCTTTTGATGTTACTTTATCGTTACTGGCTTGTTTTATTGAGATACGTAATAATACATTATATGGTTGTCTCATTTCATTAAAAGCGTCTTACAGGGCCTCTGCGAGTGTGCTTTGGCCACTCGTACGCCTTCCAAAGTACCTGAACCCCACGGTCTCGAGAAATGTTAAAGACGCAATTTTTTAAAGATCTCTTACTAAATTTCTCCATGCCATAAGTAGATTTATTGAAAATTGTTTCATCATTTACTCGAGGCAACGGCTTCTGCTTCTTTTTGTTTCAGATTCTCATATATTCCGATTGACACCTTTGTTTGAAATTAACAATTACATCTAAGTAAACAATAAGTTAGATACAGTCTATTGAACATTAGCTCTCAAATTCCGAAATGCTGCGATCGGATCACTGAATAGATCGAAACAGAACGTGTAACAATCCTGCAAATAAAAATCTCTTACTTCATCATCACATAACCTTGCTCTTATATCAAAGTTACTAGCTGTTACCCGCGACTTCGTTTGCGTAAAATTTGTACTTTCAATAGGCCATCGTGCCATAATATTATAGTTGTGCGGGCCGCCTTACGTTAGAAATTATTAGTTCACCATACAAACTTCTACCCCTTAAAGAATGATTTCCGGGATAAAACTATTCTATGTTGTGTCTAGTTTAAGCGTGAAAAGGTAACTGACATACCGATACGAGTAACTTTTGCATTTATAATATTATATATAGTATTTGGTATATAGTATGGATAATTGATAGGTTCGCGTTTGTGCACTATCTCACATGATAGTAGTAAGTACCTAGTAAGTCAAAATAGCCTGCTTGCCTAGACATGACCTATTCACTCTTGATTTAACTCGATATGACTAATAATGAGATAAAAACTCTTACCTGTAACTTATTATTCCTGTTGACAGCCTGGTAAGACCTGGTTACGTAGACCTTGGCGTTGTTCACATAGATATCGTCATGCATTGCTCCGCGCCGCGTCGTCACCCACAGTGGCGGGTTGCCGTCCAGATCCGTCGATATCGCATAGTCCATGTTTGATAGGGTCGTCGCCAGATTTGCTGGAAGAAATTGATTTGGTTTATTCTTCGAATGAGAAAATTGGTATGGATTAACGACATAGGGTATCAAAGAAAAATAATATTTATACTTAAAGTCGTAACTATCTAAGAAGTCCGTTGACGTTTGCCGCAATAACTTTCTACGTAAGAAATTGAAAAATCAAATTCATAATCCTTAATAATTACCATGTTACCAATACACTATAACATGGAGTATCATTCGCAAGCATCAAGTTTAATTATTATTAAGTATTTTTCTAGCTGTCATAACGGGCCTATTATTTTTTGAAAACTTTAAACACTTTTTTTCTTGTTAGGCCCTTCTTTCCAAACGCCTAACTGAATGTTTACATATAATAGGCCGTCAAGAACACCATCAATTAATACTTAGATAGTAGTCAACGTTTAAATGTTTCCTAAGCGCTTACGGGTTGTTTGTAAATACCGTATGTTATTTTGTTCCCGTCCTAAAATAATCTAGAATTACGAATTTTAATTCATTAATGAAAAAAAAAACTTTATCAAATAGTTGGTTTTGAGTGGCTTTCTTTAACTGTTGTTTTATACAAAATCTATGAAAATAATTCTATATTA
This sequence comes from Orthosia gothica, assembly GCA_949775005.1. Lineage (NCBI taxonomy): Eukaryota > Metazoa > Arthropoda > Insecta > Lepidoptera > Noctuidae > Orthosia > Orthosia gothica. The sequence goes on from OX459041.1 coordinate 25,651,428, forward strand.
CGAGAATCCCTGTTTTCCCATGGATTTTGTTAGAATGATACAGCTATAAGAGACACTAATTTGTATGTAATAATAACAATGGAAGGAGCTTTAGATTATAATTACAATCAAACAGATCAAAGCTGTCTACAGAGCCTGCTGGTAATTGTATTTACTCGTACCCAGACTTTGGTCTATAGGAAGCCAATATTCAATTCAACAGACGACATTTATCGATTGATTAATTACTGGACCATAACGTATTCGATGGATTATGAATAATCATGATACATTACACCAACACCGAGCAACAGAAAAATCTAATGTCACGATCACGAACATTATTCGTAACAAAACTTCGCTCCAGAATATTGTGGCGTTTCTCAGGTCGCAAAATCTATTTATCTTCCTGATAAATGACACAGCGACGCTATTATTAATATTTTATTCAAATAATGCGCGGGTGAAACCGCGTTTGACAGTTAGCTCGTTCCATGACTATTATAATCGGATTATGTCAGCCAGTATTGAATTAGAGAGGCTCCTTTATCAATCCACGAAAGGGATAGGCTTTGAATTATAAGACGATGTGACTAAATCTAATTTTAGCGGTGTGTTTTCTGGTACGTGCCTAACGACTAACTTTTTTGTACCCACGCCAGCGCCTGTTCCCTCGAATCGATTAATCTGAGCGCAAACTACTTTCTTATCTTCAGCTTTCATTTCATTTCCATCTCGGCTAACCTAGCCCATTGTTGACATAGAACAGAGTTAATATTCTAAACAATAAGCAGCGCGGTGACTCGCAGACATGTGCAGTTAAAATTAATGAATGCCTAGCTCCCACGTAGACACAAGGTGAAAATCTAGCAGAATTGCTTTAATTTAGGGAGTTGCTGTACCTGAACTTGCTTAGTTTAGACCAAACTACAAGGAGGGTTGACTAATAGGATAAGTTCCACAAGTTTAGTCTTTAAGCTTGGGTAAAACAACACGTGACTTTGACGTATGTACCGAAATACCTCAGAGAATATTTTATGCAGATGCATTATTACCTAAAATAACTGTCGAGTCCCTGTGTCTTGAAGGGTCGCGTAAAGGTTGTCTGTTGTACAAACTTACATATATATGAATGTATACGTTTGTATTATAATGTTGAGCATGGTTATAAGTCACAGAAGGTAAATGTTTTGTTTTGGTATTTGTGCGATATATTTTTACAAATTATTTTGTTTTGTATGGCAGGAATACTTACTTAAGAATTTTGCGCTGTTGTTGAAAATATAGAAACAAATTAAGGTTATCATTAAAATTCGGATTTTGTCACTTTCGTCTAATAAAGTAGATTTGTGAGAAGTTTGCCAAGAAACTGCCTACGGTTTAAACGTAAATTGTTCCAGCTAGAAGCCTGCTCTAGCCGGAGTAATTTGTGAGAAACATGAAATAGTTATTATATTCTTTTGTATCTATCACTTATATTGCTGCTCACTTATCTTACCCTATTCACTAACACCTCCAGAAATACAAAACATAAATGTGACATCTTTCACACGACTTCAATGGAGACGCTTTAGAGAAACACACACACATACCTACACTTATACCTACAATATACGAATACACCCTCGACATTTACGGGACAAATAGCTCACATACCTATATGATAAAGCACGAGTGAGTCGTCCAACTCTCCGTTGAACCTCTGGAATGCTTCGTTGGTTGGCGCGAACAGAGTCATCTGTCGATAGTGCAGAGTAGTGTTGGCGACCGGATTGCGTTCCAGCAGGGATAGAAACTGTGGACAAGAGAGAATTTGATTTAAATTACAGTTTGATTGTTAAATGTGTTGATGTTGAGTCGACATATTTTCAGGTCATGATATCTAACAAAGTCGAAATTGTACAGATTGATTTCGAGCTTATTATTCTTTGGCAGATACATTCGCGACATTCTCTGTGATCTTTAAACTATAAGGCCGCGTTTTATGCCAAACTTAGGTACGTGTATTACCACCTAAAGCAGATTCTTTCGTATAAATATAGATCATTATGGTTACGAACTGATTTTTACTGCGACTTTATACAGTTACAGACTTTAAATGAGTAAATCTGTGTAAGAGAATTTACCTACTACAAGGATAAAATGACGTCCTAGTCCAGGCCACGGTTTACGGGTGTGCCAAATTGCATGCCAATTTATTTAACCGTTGAGACATAATTGATTAAAAAACATCCAAATACACAGACATTCACATTTGTTTTCGCTCTATTCGGATCAGCTGGCCCAGGTAATCTTTCAATTGTACTAAAGTGAGCTGTATAAGTAGTTGAACGATAGGTAATAACGGCAGCTATTGTCTGCGAGCTTCACAATTAACAATTCCTTTCACTCGACTCTTGATAGTACCTACAAGTGCCTACCTACCTGCTGAATGAGTACTGCACTTGTCAGTGTTTTTATCTTTGTTTTACGCTTTCAATACAGTATAGGAAACTTTTTCAAGGTTTTCATCGTTTCTTTTTCGCAAATATTTATTAGAATAGAATATAATAGTTCTTTATTTTTACAGATAGTAGGTACAAGTTACAGATGTTAAGTTAAATATAATGATCCTTATACTAACTCTCACACTCTCTCTCTGTCTCTCTCTCTCTCACACTCTACTCTCTCTCTCTCTTATTGTGTTGAGTCACAACTATAAAGGTATCTACATTATTCCACATAAGCTGCCGTTTTTTATCTAGTTTGCTGATTTTTATGGTTTAATAGAAACGCAGGTAGTGTATTTTCTTTGTATTCGTTTTTTTCTAAACCTACTTGCCATAAAATTTTGTCGCATGTTATAGGAATTTTATAGCTAGCAGCTTATTTAGATGTCGGTACTTTAATTATTAAAGTTTTGTTGTTTTATGTTTTGTCTTTTTGCCGTTGGTCCTGTGACGTCGGGCGTTTTGTTTATTTTTCGCTTTTGACATTATAAAACTAAACCATTTCAAAATTGTAGTGTCGTTTACTGAAGTATTATTATTTCCTGTCTTGCCATGTTCTATCTGTTATTTTGGCATTTTTGTGAAAGCTTGTAAAATGACCAACACCAATTATGAAAATATTTATTATTTTAGTAACACGAACGGCCCTATTACGTACGGCTACTTTGTAAGAGTCACGCGTAAAGGTAAATAAAGTATTAATTAATATTAACCCTTTCAGGTATTTTCCTCACAAAGCCCATGAGAAAAAAAAGAGAAATGTTTTATTATTTATCTTTCCTGTTGCTTAGATATTTCCTGTATTAAAATTACTTTATTTTATGCCATAAGCAGTACAAGTAACTTCTTTCGACTAATGAGTTCAACCCATCCCTCCCTACTTGCAGATAACGAGCGTACTTAGATTTCATTAGATATTTATATAGAATAGAATACTCTTTATTATGTACACCATATAAGTTACAGAAAGTATAGACGAAGAAAACATGACACAATGGGCGGCCTTATCGCTAAAAGCGATTTTTTCAAGAAAACTTTATATATTTTAAAAGTCTATGTTGTGTATTGTATTGTATATCATCGATTTATAAAAATTCATCCCTAAGGCTCTACTTTTCTATACCTCTATTCATTATAAAATAAAACTTTGCTACTTTAATCCCTTTTTAACCGACTTCCCAAAAAGGTGGAGATTCTCAATTCGTATGTTTATGGATATATATTTTTTTATGTATGTTCGTGCATAACTCCGTCATATATAAACGGATTTGCATAATTATTTTTTGTTCATAAAAAGTTTATTCCGAAATGGTAATTAAAATTACGTAAAGATCTGATGAAGAACTTCGGCGATACTTCAATAATAGACGGCAAATCTCTCGGAGTTACTGCAATCGCATGTCTGTTTATTGTTTAAACCATTTCATAATACACCATCACGCCAGTATGCTCTAAACGGGTACGCAGATGTGTACAGTTCACCCTGGGACACTCTCATACCACCTTTTATTTTTGTACCTTACTATAGATCTTGTCCAATCATTTCAGCCGAAAGACGTCCACTGCTGGACATAGGCCTCCCCCAGGCGTCGCCACATTGACCGATCCCGTGCGTATCGCATCCAGCGCCTTCCCGCAACCTTAACCAGGTCATCGGTCCACCTAGTGGGAGGCCTGCCAACGTATCGTCTTCCGGTTCGCGGTCGCCATTCCAGAACTTTTCGGCCCCATCGGCCATCCGTTCTGCGAGCAATGTGCCCTGCCCACTGCCACTTAAGTTTGGCAATTCTTCGAGCTATGTCGGTAACTTTGGTTCTCCTGCGGATATCATCATTTCTGACGTGATCACGCAAGGAAATTCCGAGCATAGCTCTCTCCATTGCCCTTTGGGTGACTTTAAGCTTTCTGATAAGGCCCATTGTGAGCGACAACGTCTTGGTCCCATAGGTGATCACTGGCAACACACACATTGGTCATAGACTTTTGTCTTGAGACAATGCGGTAAATTGATCTTGTCCAATATGTACCACTAAAAGATGAAAAACTACTTCAATTTCTGATGGCGGAGTCAAAAAACGGAGAAACCAGAAATGGTCATCAGAAATTCAAAAAGCAACTGACCTTGTGAAGACCTTGTAAACTTGACCTTGTGACACCACCTTCCGAAATTAAAGTTATTTTTCATTTTGTAGTTTTTTTATTTGGGAGTCAGTTTCTTTTTTTTTGTAAAAAGTTTTAATTTGTGCGCTTTGCAGCAAAAACCGAAGTCGCTAAGTAATATATTTTCTTTCTTAACCAAGAAATTACCTTTCGACTAGAAATGCGTTCATAATCTTTAGCGATTTTTCTAAGATGAAAATTCTAGAATATTGAAATAATCAGGACACAATATCCTGGAAAACTTATGGAAGGCAAACAATAACTTGTTTCGGAATATTTGTGCCTTGTTCAAGCACCAAGTTCTCTCATTTTTTGAATAAAGTAAGTTTTGGGATTACTATGCATGCATCAAAGATAACTTTCGTCAACTACCGCAAAATGTATAATCTATTGTAGATTGCTCAAGAACGTCTGGAAAATCGGGTTTGAACGGAGCGTGCTGCGATCCATGTTTTGATGGACTTTGGTAGTATTACAATCACAGAGTACCAAGACGGAAGTGTCTACTGCTAGAGACAGCATTGTCAAAAGTTTCCATAATAACCAAGCGTGTCAATGAGTAGCTTCGCCGGAGCTAATCTGCTTGGAAAGTGAAACATTACTTATAGAATATGATGTCTCCAGACAATGTTGACAATGGCTTGCCGATATTTGTGCTCACCGCACATTGAGCGAGCATGAACAGCTATGGCAACTATTATTTCCGTTGGAACTACGGCGTGACTTTTCCGGACTGATATAATTTTTTAAATGGCACGAAGACATCAGTCCAAACCTAAGATTCAACTAAGTAGATCAGTCTTCTTATCCCAAAACCTTGTAACATCGACTTTTGATCAATAATGTAACGGAGAACTAAAACTTCTTATGTAGGAGGGATCTAAAAAACAAAGCTTTTATCCCCTTTTTAGGTCACCGTATCGAATATCATGTTGTTTACCTAAACTATATTCCAAACAAAACAAGAAGTGCCTACACAGTTATTCAACCAGATCACGCGTATTGTGAAGAAAGTGAAACACTTCAAACAATATAATTCATACAAAGAAAACTCGGAAACGGTAATAGAAATCACGTCGGCGTCGTGCGTAGTTCCAACAACAATGGTTCCCTCGAGAGCGCACTGTTCCAACGTACGTACCGGCCTTAATGTTCACGTATGAAGGTGAAACTATGAAGCCATTTTTATTTTACCTATTACGAATATAGACTAGCTAAGTGGATCAGAATATCGACAGGGATAATCTCTATTCGGCCCTCAACATGTATTCGATATTACGACACTTTATTTATGGATACAGAATTACAGATTACTCATAAAAAGCTCCATCGAAATATATTTTTAATAAAATATGCTTACGGCAAAATGATTGGCCTGGGCCTCGTAATCAATGCCCAGTTTTTTATTCCACCACCGTAAATAATTTGTTTAAAAAAGCTGTAGGCATGTCACGTTAGATATTCGATAAATTATAAAATGGATTTTGTTCTAAAATGGCTCGACATTTTAATAGATACTGTTTGGCAGTTTTAATGAAAATCGTCGGCTGAATGTTGAAACGTGTGATAAAAATTAATACGTTGTGTGCAGAGTGCACTCAACTGATGTCTGGCACAAGCACCTTTGCATTTTTATATAACAATGTTTTATGGGCACTCGTGTACGAAATAAAAGGCAACTTTTTTCGCGTGTTTTTAGAAGCTATAGCGATGGACAATCGTTTTTTTTTCAGAAATGTACTGACACGATTCCTAGCTATGAAAAAGATGTCAAAGCCAATGCAGTTTTGGGAGACTCCACGAAGCCATTTGATACCATGACGCAGTCACGCGAATGAACGCCGAGAAATGACAAAGCCAAAAACGCGATGCGGATTGATGCAGTTACACATATACGAGATCCCTATGCAAAAATCTGAAGTCAAATGTTTTTGATCAAACATTTTTTTTATGAAACTTACTTCATAGAAGAATGGGTTGCCTGGCAATATCTATCCGCAATTAGTTTTTTTTAACTTTACCCTACACTCAATTTTAATAGTAGGATCTTAGGCGAATTTTTAACCTCATGTCCACTAGGCGTAGGAGTGCTAAGGCTTTTGTATCTTAGTGCTCAAAGGTACCTTCTCCAGTATTTGTAGTGCAATAAATATTTATTCGAAGACAACAGCTCATATTCGAGCTCGCAACCTGTCATTACGAATTCAGAGTTGCAATCTTTAAACCAATCTGTTGTTACTCTTTGGTGTACTGCGAGCCTGGTAGTTGAGAATGTTATTATCACACAATATGGGGTAGTACATTGTTGGCTGTACGTTCTTCTACGAGATACATAGACCCGTATACATACATAATAAGTGCTTTATGGCATGGCAAAGATGGATACTATACCGCAATATATGTACATACGCTAGTGCTTCCTTAGTTTTATTTTAATAACGTGCTTCTAGCATTGAATAGTTGTATTTACATAGGTATTGATGACGTATTCCACATTGGGCACCCGTTTTAACGGCACATGAGTTAAGAGCACCTGAGGTATTCCACATACGGCACCTATCGATATTTTTCAGGCCAGAATCATGAAGAAGTATTTGCGGGCGTTTACCATTAATCACTCTATTAGATGTTACTGCCCACCATCATGGATTAACTGTTGTTGCATTTTTATAGCTTATGGCCTACACCCTAGTCAAAAATCTGCTCTCCTAAATACACTACCCATTACACTTTAATATTGAACTCTTTATAGGCAGAAACTACAATTCATTTAAAAGGAGCACATGGAGTTCTAAACAAAGTTTGTTATCCATACAAAACTTTGTTGTCCCCAGCCACAACCACAACGTGTTAGTTATTCCACCAATCACCGAACATTCGCTGATCAGTGTCCATTCTTCGTTCGTATGCGTACGTTAGGCCCGGAACAGGATACCGGTATTTTCCTGTCTGGGAGTGTGGAGCGTCTCAAAACACAGACGGCATTATTATATAATAAGAAGCAGGAGTGTCTTAAGGTCGAGTCAGAGGTCTATATTTGGACACTAAGTAGGACGAGTGTCGCAATGTACCGGACAAGCGACGCCCCACGCTTGGTTGACCGTTAGTTCCTTTTATCGGCATTACAGTTTTAATTGTTGCACTTTTCTTTTGTAAAATAAGAAAACAGATTAAATAGTAAAAAAAAATATCGATGAATGATTGTTGATTCTCAAGAGAACTTTACTGGTCAAATTTGTGATATGAAACTGTTGAAATTAAAACAGATAAAAAAGAATATTAAAAATGAATAGTTTTTTTTTCAAAGTTAATGAATGTGTTTTTTTTATAAATAATGTTGTGACTAGCTTCTACCAAAATTATACCGAGATGAAAGCTTATATGATATTCCAGACTATAATCTAACTCTTTGCCAAATTGCATGCCTATCCGTTCAGCCGTTCTGGCGTGTTTAAGTAACAAACAAACATCTATCCAAACTTTCACATTTATACACCTAAGTTATTTATGTTAAGTAGCTTCTGCCAGCGGCTTCGCCTGCCTCAATGTCAAAAATTATCCTGAGGGAACATATTCCTGGGATAAAAACTATCATATGTATTATTCCTGACAATATTTTATATCTTTGCAAACTTCATCCAGATCCGCCCAGCCGTTTGAGCGTGCGTAACAAACACACAAAAAACCGGCCAAGTGCGAGTCGGACTCTCACACGAAGGGTTCCGTACCATTATAGCAAAAACGGCACAAAAATCACGTTAATTGTATGGGAGCCCCACTTAAATATTTATTTTATTCTGTTTTAGTAATTGTTGTTGTAGCGGCAACAGAAATACATCATCTGTGAAAATTTCAACTGTCTAGCTATCACGGTTCATGAGAAACAGCCTGGTGACAGACAGACAGACGGACCGCGGAGTCTTAGTAATAGGGTCCCGTTTTTACCCTTTGGGTACGAAACCCTAAAATCACACTCACAAACTTTCACCTTTATAGTATTAGTGTGATACGCAGGCAATAAGATAATACGATGAAAATATAACAGTTGAAATTAATTTAAAGGTAGTGTTTTTCTCGCTTTCATTTACTTAGTTACAAGGGAATAAAAGAAAAAATATTGTTATCACAAGATAAAATAAAAATAGAAGTTAAACGAACACAAGCACGTCACAGAGAAGTCCCTTACGTTTCGACTTTCTTTATAACTTGCCGAATCTCGTTAAAACTTTTAGCCTTTTTATTTCAGCTAACAAGTTTTTATTGTAGGAGACACAATAGACTATAATGTACCTACCTACTACGTTAATATCGATTCGACCTGTCAAGTCTTTATGTAAGTGCTCGTTCACGCAGATATCCGTTTTACAGGTCCGCTTTATCGTATACGTTTTTATTCGGCAGTGGCAAAGGTAGTTGTATGAGCGAATTCACACAAACAACAGTATTAAAATACTGATCCATTTATCGGATCGAAAGCCACATGGGGCGTGCCATTACCCCCAGTAGCAACGGATCCATCAAAACGATCCTTGAAATACGGATGTTCTGTGTGAACGAGCCCTTAGACAAAAAATTGTAACACAATCAAACTACCTAGCCTTTTCCCAACTATATTGTGACCTGCTTCCAGTATAACCGGTTGCTGCTGAATACCAATATTTTACATGGAGCGACTGCCTATCTGACCTCCACAACCCAGTAACTGGTAACACGATAGACCTTGGCAAGACTGGTGTCAGATCTCAACCTTCTGACTACCCGTCTTCAAATGACAGCCGGGACCAACGGTTTAGCGTGCTTTCCGAGGCACGAAAGAAACTCGCCATGTAAAGATGGCCACCTATCCATGGGCACACATTGGTAAGCGTTGCTTAACCTTGAAGATTAACCCGTGTGTCTGTTATTATTTAACCACGAGCTCCTCTTACAAAAATTGTTACACAAAAGTGGTGAATAAGCAAAGCTCGGTATTATTTGTTTGTGAAATGTAAATGGATTCTGTCGTGTTGAAAGTGCGTGAGCGGTTTAATAACTCGATAAAATGCTTTTTTGTAATTATTCTGAGTCTGGAAGAGAAATCTTTAAATAGGATTCGTAAATGTTTTTCTATATTTAAAAAATAGGTTAAAGATTTTTCTGACATTCCGCTTTTTACGCTTACATTTAATTTCTACAAAATATGTGTTTGAATTTTTAACTTTATGTTTAAACAAGAATGTGGCGACGCGTCGCGACGCTTGCCTATATCCAGCAGTGGATGTCTTTAGGCTGATATGATGATAAAAGAATCCTAAAATATAATTGCGGCAAAGGCAGTTCGTCATTATTATACCTAATATCAGTGCCGTTGGTAAATCTTTATACATTTAACTGACTTTAAAAAAAGAAAGACCTCCTATTTTTGGCTGTATGTTTTTTTTTGTGTATGATCACCGATTACTCCGTTAATTGTGGACCGATTTTGATTAAAAAAAAATTGTTCGAAAGGACATACTGTTGGAGTATAACGCTGGCCATTTTTATGAAGGCTTTCTTTTTGAATTTAGTACTCTCTGTCAGCGCTGTCTCCGTCTATGAGTTTAGAAAAATATATGTCATGTGTCTGTAAAAATAATATATTAAATGTTTTTACATTGTTTACACTGCGTCCGTATTACTCATTTAATAACCCTGTAACAGGTTATGGGCCTTATCACGGCAATGTGAATATTGTGTGAAACGAATATTATTTTGTGCAAAATATGGGTGAGTATTCTAACTCAGCAGTTACGATGGAAAAGCTGAAAGGTACCATCAATTATCGTGACTGGGCATTCCAAATGCAGAATATTCTCATATTTGAAAACTTATGGCATTGTATTAAGGGGCAGGATGAACCCGCAGTACTAAGTACGAGTACGAGTATGAGCACTGTGGATCAGGCCCGTAAAGAGGAGAAGGCTCGAGCGAGGCTTTGTTTAAGCGTTGAGAAGTCATGTTATCCGCACATTGTGCAGGCGAAGACTGCAAAAGATGTTTGGGATGCCTTAAGGAAGGCATACGACGACTCTGGTTTGCATAGAAGATTGACGTGTTTACGTACTTTATGTTCGATTAAACTAGAACAGTTTGATAGCATGGAAATTTACGTTAACAAGATTTTGTCATTCGCTGATCAATTGCGTAGCATGAAAAAGCCTCTTGATGATGAATTTCTGGCTGCTATTATGCTACAAGGGTTGCCTCAGGAGTATGAGCCCATGATAATGGCTCTGGAGCACTCAAGCATGGACATAACAACAGATATGGTAAAAACTAAACTTCTTCAAGACAAGCGATGGACAGGGAATACTGGTGGTAACAATGACTGCTTATTTACGCGGAATCGTGGTGAAAATAAGAACAGTTCCCGAGGTGCAAAGAAGAATGCGCCTAGTACATTGAAACACGCTAGTTCCTCGTCAAATGCGAACAAGTTGTGGTGTTGGAAGTGTCGGTCAAAAGGCCATGTCAAAAAAGACTGTCCTCAACTGGATCCAAGACTATCGACTTCTTTGGTCTTGTCTGCACTTAACACTGACAATTCGTGGATTGTTGATTCAGGTGCGACAGATAATATGTCTGGATGTCGAGAATGGTTCAAATCTCTCGATGAGTCGTCGACGAAGGAGGTGTGTGTAGCTAATGGCAAGAAGTTAATAGTATGTGGTGTAGGAGATGTACATTTTTCAGTTAGTTTTCGTGGCAATACGATAGATATAACTTTAAAAAATGTAATGTTTGTACCTGACCTTACTGTAAATTTGATATCTGTATCTACTCTTGCAGCTAAGGGTTTTAAGTTTAATTTTAACAATACTGGATGTGACATATTCAAAGCTGGTAAGATAGTTTTTAATGCTAGGAAAGTTGGGAGAGTTTACAGACTTAACACTGTCGGTAGAGTCAATCTGACAACTTCATCTACGTCTACAGACATGATGTTATGGCATCAACGATTAGGACATCTTAATTTTGATAGCTTGGCATCACTTAGAAAGGTTGCTAATGACATTGATTTTCAGGTTACGACCCAAAAGAAAGTTTGTGATGTGTGTCTTAAGGGTAAGCAATCACGCGCTCCCTTTGTGACTAATCGTAATAAGCAGGTGGCAGACGCACGGCTGGCGCTCATCCACAGTGACGTTATGGGGCCGATGCCGACCACTTCTCTCGGAGGCAAACGCTACGTTCTCACGTTCCTAGATGATCGCTCGAGGAAAGTGTTCGTATATCCTATTGCGAAGAAGAGTGATGTGTGTAAGTACACTATTGATTTTATTAGATTGGTTGAAAACCAATGTAGTGCTACGGTGAAAGTACTGCGTTCAGATAACGGTTCTGAGTACGTTAATGCTGAGTTGACAAATTACCTTAAAAACAAAGGTATTGTTCATCAGCTTACGGTACCGTACTCCCCGCAGCAAAACTCTTCCGCAGAAAGATTGAATCGTTCTTTACTCGATAAAATCAGATGTTTACTGTTTAATGCGAATCTCGATGACAAGATGTGGGCAGAGGCTGTACACACAGCGGCATTCCTTATTAACCGATCGCCTAGTTCGAGACTTTCTGGTAGATTGCCAGAAGAGGTATGGAGCGGTAATAAAGTAAGCCTTAAGAATCTGCGTGTTTTTGGTTGCGAGGCATTTGCACATGTAGACGACTGTAAACGGAAAAAGTTAGAACCAAAAAGTAAGAAGCTAATTTTTATAGGTTACTGTGATAATGTCAAAGGATATCGTTTGTTCAACCCTGATGACAATAAGATTGTTGTGTCACGTGATGTGATATTCAACGAATCTGTGTTTCCAGGTAGACACTCTAAGATAGGGCTAAAACGTATGTTTGAACCTTACAGGAGGTGATGACGTGGAGAAGATATTGAATACTACGCCGGTTGAGGCGGAGCCAGATCAGTTTTTCTTCGAGTCATCAGATTATCCACTTGAGGCGGAGATGGATGCATTTCCTGTTGACATGCCAAGTCATCCTGTTGAGTTGGAGTGTGAGCATGCGCCAAGTGAAGACTCAGTAGTAACGCCTGGATTGGCACCAGAGTCTACTGATCAGCGATATAACTTACGTCCACGTAAGCCTAGACCGACTTGTAACGTGACTAACGTTTGTAATGTGACAAATCCTATAGAGCCGCGTAATTTCAAAGAAGCTTTGAGTTGTGAAGATAAAGAGTTATGGCAGAAAGCCATGAATGAAGAAATAGATTCTTTTGTCTTACATGGAGCTTGGCAGCTGACTGATAAACCAGTTGACAAGAACATCGTTAAAAATAAGTGGATTTTTACAATTAAACGAGACTCAGAAGGGAACATTACGCGTTACAAGGCTAGGTTGGTAGCGAAGGGTTTTACCCAAAAATATGGTGAAGATTTCCATGAAACTTTTTCACCGGTCGTTCGTCATTGTTCTATAAGATTGTTATTATCTCTGGCTGTGGAAATGAATCTTACGATTGATCATTTAGATGTACAAACAGCATTTCTAAATGGTGATTTACATGAGGAGATTTTTATGCAACAACCGGAAGGTTTCATATGCCCTGGGAGTGAAAACAAAGTTTATAGACTACGAAAGGCTGTTTATGGGTTGAAGCAAGCATCGCGTTCCTGGTACCAAAAGGTAAAAGATGTGTTACTTTCTTTGGGATACGATCAATGTAAACAAGAGGACTGCATCTTTACTAAGAGATCTGGTGAGTCAATTGTTTTTATTGCTCTGTATGTCGACGATTTTTTCGTCTTCTATAACGACAAACGTCTAGCTCAGACTTTGAAAAGCTCTTTGTTAAAGGTTTTTAAACTTAAAGACTTAGGACCGGTACGAAATATGTTAGGTATTAAAGTAGAACGTGATGAAACTTCCATTAAACTTAGTCAGGAAAATCGGATTGACAAGTTGTTAGATCGTTTTGGTATGACAGATTGTAAGTCTGTAAAGTCTCCCATGATAACTAACATTAGTTCTGTTTGTGAGAGTACTTGTAATGCTACGAGTAACAATGTAACGAAGTTTCCATACCAAGAGTTAATTGGTAGTCTAATGTATTTATGTGTAACTACTCGCCCCGACATTTCGTTTGCCGTGTCATACTTAAGTAAATTCAATAGTTGTTATACGGAATTCCATTGGATTCAAGCTAAGCGTATACTGAGATACCTTAAAGGTACAAAGCAAAAGGCTTTAGTATTTAACAAATCGAATGAAGGTCCCATTCTTGAGGGATATTCTGATGCAGACTGGGCTTCAGACCCTGATCGGAAGTCATATACTGGTTATGTGTTTAAATATGGCGGCAATTCGATATCATGGGGTAGCTACAAACATTCGTGCATAGCGCTTTCGTCCACCGAGGCGGAGTATTGTAGCTTAAGCGAAGCGAGCAGAGAAGCGGTGTTCCTGCAAGCTTTAATTAAGGAATTGTTAAAGACGACTAGTTGTAAAATAGTAATGTATTGTGATAATCAATCTGCTATACAGCTTGCTACCAATCACACTCTTCATAGAAGAAGCAAGCATATCGAAATAAGATTTCACTATGTTAGATATATAATTGCTAGATTTAACGTTGAAATTGTATATATCCCTACAAATGAAATGATAGCAGATGTGTTTACCAAGCCCCTGGGCTGTGTCAAGCACGAGGTGTTCACTCGTCAGCTTGGAGTGGCATGATGCCATGATGCCCACGTTATGGGCGGGTGTTGGAGTATAACGCTGGCCATTTTTATGAAGGCTTTCTTTTTGAATTTAGTACTCTCTGTCAGCGCTGTCTCCGTCTATGAGTTTAGAAAAATATATGTCATGTGTCTGTAAAAATAATAAATTAAATGTTTTTACATTGTTTACACTGCGTCCGTATTACTCATTTAATAACCCTGCAATACATACTCTCAAAGTGGTTCCATTGTCACCAAGACAGGATCTGATGAGGGATCCCCTGGAAATCGAGGAAACTACTCAAATTTTATAGGCATACATATTGCGATTTTTGTGTTTTTGTCAACATGGTGAGCATTTTCATTCAATAAGTATCATTTGGTGAAATGGAACTGATGAATAAGACCCCAGATGGCCACTGGAACGTCTCTAAATTAAGTATCTTTTTTGTATCATATAATCGATAATCAGATATTGAAAAGAAAGTTATTTTTCGCTTTGTGATGTTTTGCTTTGGAAGTCGATTTAATTTTATTGTAAAAGTTTTTTTACAGGATATTGAAAATCTAACAATGCAATATTAAAAGTGTGCTGCGATGATCGCAATCGCAAATGAGCGTTAGGTTAGGCCAGCTCTTAGCACAAGCAAAAATACTATGGACCAAATATAAATTTGCGAAGTTGATGGCTTGTGTACGAGCGACGTATTCACTATACAAATACAACTCAGTAATGTCCACACAAGCTGGCAGGTAATGGTCCAGTCCCATACACACAATATGCTCGCCCTGACACTTATGCCACCAGGAAATAACCATAATTTCTCCTCGCCGCCGCCCGTTACATTTCTTTATTCCGCTATATTTTATTCAGAAAAAACATGTTACCATGAAATACGAAAATATTTTCAGTTGCAACTTACTTGATGCTAAACGAACGGACAGATTGACGGGATGTCGCTTTTTTTTGTTTGTTTTATTGAGTTTTGTAAAAATACCTACTATCATTAACATTAGAAACGGGATATTCACCATGTTTACTGTTTGTTGCGAGTTTCCGATATTTCGCCCACACACCCACCCGCAAGAACTTCAGTTTATCCGTGATCATGGTACTTGCAACAGCACCGAAATATCGGAAACCCGCAACAAACAGTAAACAAGGTAAATATCCCGTTTCTAATGTTAATGTTAGTGTAAGTGACCATGACAGTTTAAAAACTTTTGTGAAAATGTTTAACTAACAAACTAACTAATAAACGTACCATCAATTTTAGATCTACTAAAAGAGGACATGGTAAAAACATAATCTCAAATACTATCTCTTAAAATAGAAAATACAAAATTCGGTAATATAAGGTACAATAAGTACAGCTAAAGGCCTTGTGTTGTGACAAAACAGAAACCTGAAATCATATCAAATTCTAATAATTCACACCCATTTGCAAAACAATTTTACAGTAATGCCGAATAACAGGTGAACACTTACAAAACATTCAATTTATTGGAACATGATTCACCCCATTGGCAGTTCAAATAAGCCTATGAATACTAACCAATTCGGAGTTAATTTCCCAAACAATGCTAAACAAACTAACGCACAGGTGTGCCCATGTACGCACAGAGCATTACCGTTGTCCGGCCTCTAAACCCATGCCCCGGGGACTATAATTTAAAATTCATGCACTCCATTCCATAGTGAACCAATTAAAACTCTCATTAATAATGATCAGGATTAGCTGTTCCGCGTTGTACTCATGATTGCATTCACGAATGAACGCAGCTGGATTTATTTCATTCGCATTGTCCGGAAAATAAGCGTTGAGAAGAATGAGAAATGAGAAACAATCTCTGGCGATACCATCGGATTTTTCATCCGTTATTTCAGTTGTCTTTCTTTTTTTCCTCTTTTTTTCTGGCAGACAAAGGACGACCGTGTCAATTGGCTATTTCTCTTGGAAGTCGCAACAGTCGGCCGCTTAGCGCACTTCTGTAGTTTTTAAGTGTCGAAAGTTGAAAGTTTAGAAGTAAATTCGCAAGATGTGTACTTAGCCGTTAGCGGCAAACGTTTGGCTGCATCTGTTGTGCGGAATTGTTTCTGAATGGGTCAAAATTATTCTTGTGTTATTATTTTTGCGTTTTGTGGTAGTGGCACGTTTCACAGTTGCGTTTGTATTGAATTTTGGAGTCATTATGCGGGACAACGCTTTTTAGAAATAATTTTTTTTTTCTATAACTAGATATATATCAGGAAAAATAAACATCATCCACATCATCATCATATCAGCCGAAAAACGTCCACTGCTGGACATGGGCCTCCCCCAAGCGGCACCACATTGCCGGTCCCGTGGGGAATGCAAAAAAAAAATACATTTACAATATTTCACTATAAATAAAATACTTTGTCTACCTAACATTCCCTTTAAAGAATAAACGGTCACAAAAGGTACAATCTACCTAACGACACCGTTCAATGGCTTCATTCGAACAACAAGTTCCAATGGTTTCGTTTAACTGTTTTATTCATCTAGCAGGTTTCACAGCAACCAAAAACATAAAAAGAACACGTCCAAAACAACGGCCACTGACGTCAATTACGACAAAGTGGATGCACTGTTTACTGACGTATTCGTCTTCAATCAGACGAAATACCGTTTCAGTGCCGTTGCTCAAAGTTTGTACCACAGGGCCACACAAAGTATTGCCATAGTCACCACTGCAAATAGGGCCACACGCAGTGTTGCCATAGTTTTTAAATAAATTATTTTTGTTGCTATGGTATGAAAAACCTTCGAATGAAAATAATATATTATGAATACCGGAAAACTCCCTCGTTAGTTTTTTTTGATCCACTTATTTTGTTTGTAGAACTTTTATTTTGAATTAATATTTTTACTAAGGGAAATCCCGAAACGAAAGCCATTCATGGTATTGATTGCATTATCCAATTAATATCAAATAAAGTTGCTAATTTGATTTCCTAACACGAATACTTAAAAGAGGCGACATCACGTTTCCAACTTAGAGATTTATTATTCTGTTACCTATCAAAGAGGGGCAATTATGGATGTTACTTAATTAAATAGTCCACTATTATCAATTTCTACTAAGTCGATACTTAGTAAAAATAGATAATAGTGGACGGAAAACTATTGACGACTTATTAATATTAGATAAGCAGTATGTATAGGAATAGCAGTAATATACATACTTCAACCCTCAACCCTTATAATCGTAGCTAACCTTGATCTAAATCATATATCTACGAAAAACAATAAAGCCATTTAATTTATAGATATAATTACTACTAACCCGGGCCATAAATTGAAGGAACGGTGTTATATAATATCCGTCAGATTCGTTGTTTCAGGCGACCTTTGCTTTTATGTTTCCTCTCTAGGGATTTTATGTGATAGGGTTAGTTCAAACGAATACTTACGACCCTACAAGTTTAAGATTTTTGACCTGTCCTGACGAATTATTATTCATATTTAAAGGTAAAAGGCTATCAAACTTAAATGAGACTGGGTATGCTGATAGATGATCGCCATCTGAATTGTTGTTGAAGAAACGATGCCGTAGAAGAACCCAGTTGATGAAAACGAATCAAACTAAACTTCAGCTTTATGAGTGACTAGCCCGCATCTCCACTTGCGTGGAATCAATACTTCCTTGAATATTTTTATAAATAATAGCCTCTTTATGTCATTCGAGTGCAGTGGTGGCTTAGTGGTATCGGCCGAGACTTATAAGTTGTAGGTCGTGAGTTCAAATCCAGGCAGGCTCTCAAAACGGTGAAGGAAAACATTGTGAGGAAACCGGCATCTCCTAGAAACAAAAATTCGAATACATTGTGACATCCAGCAACCTGCACTGGGCCCGCGTTGTGGATTACGACCCCTTCCCTCTCACAGAGAGGAGGCCTGTTTTCCAGCAGTGGGAACATTAATAAGCTGATGATGATGATGATGATATGTCATGATGATGATATGTCATTCTGATGTATAAGCCATATTACTGTACAGTTGCATCAAAATCCGTACAATGGTTTTTGTGTTGAAGAGTAATAAATATTCCATCCATTCTTCATCACCTCACATACAAACACACACACACACACAAACATAAACACAAACTCACATATACAGAAATTGACACTCTTACTTCACATAATAAAAAAAAACCTACAATTAAGTGTTTGCACTTGTAACATAAAAATTTCACTTTTGCAAAGAATGATTTATCTATAGTAATAGTTTTTGATGATATGTAAAATTATTATTATTCTTTTTTTCCCTGTAGGTCTTAGCTCAGGCACCAGTCTCCCGCAAATAACTATGTGGCATATCGTTATTATTATTTTTCCTTTTTGAGTTTTTAGTTGTTAAGTGTTATTTGTGGAAGAAAAATAAATATGATTTTGATTTTGATTTTTGATTTTGATTCTCATAATACTTTTATGATTATAAAAGTAGTATAAAGGATTGGGCAACCAAACTACCAAGAGGAGTTGATAGAGGGAAGGTAGGCCTTTGTACAACAGTAGGACAATAAAAGCTGATATAATAATAAAAGGTCACAAAATAGGGGCTCATAAAAGAGCGCTCGAAACAAACTGGCTCTTTCAGAAAATTTTCATCCTTATCAACTGGTAACTCCACTACGCCGAAGCCAAAAGGAAGGAGTATGATTTTAGCAGTGTATGAATGTTTATATTTACATATGTTCCCCCGTAGCGCCTAAACTATTCATCCGATTTTGATGAATATGGTGTCAATCGATTGTTTATTATAGCCCGGGTAACATAAGTTAAAAAAACCGTACCCGGGTAATAGTTTTTATTAAAACTTTTTGTTAACGTTATGCTTCCTATTAAAAAAATAAAAAGTCTATATTCGTTAATCAATCACACCTCAATGACTTAATCGATGTAGATAAATGAACCTGGGTAGACCATGACCTGAATTAGGACCTGGATTTTTATTTGTCGTGGTACTACGTTGGTGTGGGACAATTTTGCGACATTCAGGCAGGTGAAGCCGGAAGCAAAGAGTTAAGGAAAGGCTATTGAAAATTCATTCAACCAATCACAGCAGATAACCTTTGCTTGAAAATTTGTCACATTAATTCTGCGATAATTTTACTGTGAGAAACTCGGCCTATGTAGGTTGAAAAAAAAAAAAACGGAAAATGAGGGCTCATAAATGAGTGTTCAAAACAAGCTGGCCACCATTCGTTCAGAATATTTTCATCCCTATCAGCCGGTAATGTTTCAACGACATGTTTTATTAATATCCACAAATGTGTTCAGTACATCCGTCGCGTCGTACAATATGGTTGAAACATTCTGAACTTTTCCCACTCATGCTCACGATCCACTCTTGTGTTATGTATAATTTTAAGCCTCTGGCAACACTCCTAAAATCTACTCCTACACTAACATTATAAAAACATAGAAGTTTATAAGTTTGGATGTAGAAGAACGTCTTCGAAACAACTTTCTTTCTTCTTTATAAAAAACGTTGCCCCACACTAGGAATTTCTTCCTGTATCGTGGGTGCGTTTACAAACATATAAACTCACATACACAACACCCAGAGCCGGAACAACTATCTGTAGATCATACAAATATTTGTTCCGTGCGGGAATCGAACCCGCGACACGCAGCGCAGCAGTCAATCGCTCAACCACTGCGCCAACCGTGCGCCCATACTTATTCAACAACTCTTCCAATACTTATTTCGCTGAAAGTTACACAAACATTTATTATCAAAGGTTACTTTTTAAAGTCATACCGAAAATGAACAGTCGCCGTGGAAAAGGCCATTTGACTTTTGGTCAAGGAAGGAAAAACCTATCAAGTATAAAAATCTACATCAACGATAAAAAAGAGCTGTTTTTAATTGCAAAAAGACACATCAAAGCGACCGGATCTCAGTCTTTGATAAAGAGATTCTTATTTAAATTGATTTCATCCGAGAAACTCCACATCCTTCCTGACCGCCAACTAATTGATTTTCAAAAGAAAGTAAAGAAAACCATTCGTTTAACAAACTCAATTTCCTATGTGCTCTCTGAAATAAAATGTACCATTTGTTTTATTTAAAGTCTCACGGGTCTTAAATCCATGAAAAATACACGTGCAATGACCTTAGACCTACAAATAATAAATATTCCACATTATGGGTTCACTGCCAACATTAAATATTAATATTGCATATATATGGGTCAACATATCGGACTTTTGGCAACTGAAACAGGTTACAAGTACGTTTGCAAAATAAGGGGACGGTTGTATTGGCGCCGGCGAGGCGGTATCGGCGCCGACAAGATTTGCCAACGATGGGGTGAGCCAGTGCCCTATTTGGAGGCGGTTTAATGACCCCATAGTTGCGAACTTTCGCGTAAATTGACTTGATTAGATCATGTTACAGGTAAATCAAATTGGCTTTACCAAATAAGATCACTGTCATGCTCGTGATTAAGTAATAATAGCTGCTCGTGTTGTCATCGAGGTGCTTAATTCGTCATGGGCGGAGGTCAGTCCTTTGATGGGTAGAAATCCATTTTACACTGACATCAATCCGTACTTAGAAAAACAAGTTAAGTTGTCGGACCCGACTGTTATTCGTAGAACTTTGGCAGGCTTTACATTTAAACAAAAAAGTTGAACAATAACTAGGTTATGAAGTGTAGGTAGGCTCCATGAAGGTAAAAAACAGATCCACTAAAACTGGCAGCTGACCCCAACATAGTTGGCATAGACAGATTATGAAAATAATAGGATATCTGTTATAGAAAGACCTTAAATCATTGCAACTTTAAAAGTAATGTTTGTATTCCGAAGTACCATTTTTGATCGAATTATTTAAAACTTTTTGCATCAATGCGCTTTTAACTTTGATATTTGAGGCGTACAAATAATGATCAAATTGTTAGCTTAGTTATTTATTACATTCAGTCGAACGAGAAGAACTCGTCATGTATGTAGGAATTTCACTTTCCAGCTACTGTGTTTTTTTTTGGATTTAAGTGGTATATGAGCGCAAACCAGAAAACGTTGCGTTGAAAGGCCTCCCACCAGGTGGTCTGATGACCTGGTGAAGGGTGCGGGATTCCGCTGCATGCGAGACGCACGGGACCGATCAATGTGGCGACGCTTGGGGGAGGCCTATGTACAGCAGTGAATGTCTTTCGGCTGATATGGTAACACATATTCCACTATACAAGGTTATTGATAATCACAAACAACAACTTGTGTTTAATGACTTTTAATTATACAACAACAAAAATAAACAGCTTATCCATACATTTATGCTTGCATAACTAGTTAAAATGTATGGATCAGCTGATTCTTTTTTGTAGATTTTAAAAAATGGTTAAATAAAAGTTGTTATTTATGATATTAACTTTAAAACTTTCGCTTTTCATAAATGAAAAACCATAATTACATCACGGGCATTTAACGCGATGATTTCGATTGTTTATTTCCGAAATAATCGTGTTAAATTCCCGTGATATATTGTTATTTATAATGTGAGTAATACAGCCCTGCAAGGTTGTTAGTGTTTTACCAATAAATCTGTTTAGTGAAATGAAAGAAAAGGGAGTCAGTGATAGCGTGACGGGAGACAGGGCGGTATGAAAGAAAAAACGTGCTGCGACGACTTGGGATAACATGGGACAAGGGCAGGAAGATGATGATGAAGTTGTATATGACACTAGACAATAGTGCTCCTTTCAACCATAACATCACGCCTGTTTTTCCTCGAAGGGTAGGGCAGAGGTGCACCAAGATTTCGCCAGTACAACCTAGGAGACTTTAAGTCAAGAGTGAATAGGTCTTCTAGGAAAGCGTGCTTCACCGTCGACCACATCATCGCTTACAATTAAAGCTTAGAGCCAATCACAAATAAAAATTATACAAGTGCCATATAATATGGGGGCGAGCCTATATTGCCATCAACCGGACACAAATCTAGACTCAGAACACCAATTAATGAGAAATTCCAGTTGGAAAAACCCAATAACAGTTTGACCGCAATCAATGAAATATATCTCAATCGGATAATCGGAGTACTTCCCTTTACAAACATAAAGATACATGTAATTTTATTTCTTCACTAACTTCGGCTAGCTACTTCGCGCGAGTGAATGTCGAAAATTCAAATTCAAATAATTTATTGTGGACCATAGGTTCATAAGATGTTGTGTTGGTTACAGGTAGATCTGCTATGGCCCACCGTTGAGGAATACAAAATTCATCAGTCTAATTAAAATGCAATACATCAAATTGTCATGCAATACAAAATAAAATAAAATTAGTATAATATGAAATTGGGAAAAAGGCTAGGTAGATTATGATGAATATGAAATGTCAAATTATTAATTAGTAATGCTACAAAATAGTAAAAACGGTAGAATCGACTTTTATTCATTAGAAATTTAAATTGTGACATTCAAAAGTGCCGCTTGGTGACCCAGTTGAAATAAATATCTTTTGTCTTTTGTCTTTGTCTTTAAACAATTAAATGGTGTCACTTCATAGTTTGTGAGTAATAGTTTACAAATTCATGCTTATGAACCCATTGGTTTGTTGTAATAAACCGGCTGTTGAAGTGTCTTGTCATTTAGATATTTTAATAGAGTACACATTTGCTTTTTTAAATGCATTTATATCGCTCTTAGTACTGGAAAACGGCGGCAGTTTATAAGAGATACATGGGCCCATACAAAAGATGCTTTGAAAATAATAAACCAAGGGAACATATTTCCGGAAAAAAATATCCTATGGCTATTCCAGACTATAATCTATATCTGTTTCATCCAGATCCGTTCAGTATTTTTTGTGTAAAAGAGTAACAAAAATATAAACACATACACTCTCGCCTTATTGAGATTATAATATCTTCACATGTATGTAGTATTGTAGGTAGATAGGTAGGTACGCTTCATCATAACACAACCCCACAATTCTGCATTAATGTGCACCATACTGTTATCTTGGGTCCTATTACGCGGTTAAGTACAACTTTTATCAACGCGAATGAGTGCACATAATGTATTTATCAACGTATACCTGCTACCAGCATTGTATGAAATGCTTTGTCTCCTATGGAGCCTGCGGCAGACATTTTTCGTGTAATTACTTCAGAAATCCTGACGCCTGTTCATGTTGACATGACGGCTGGGTTAAATACGACACTCATCCGCAAAGCTCATAACGATGAGTAGGTAGACATGTGAGATTTACAAAGAGAAATGTATAAAGGTGTGCTATAAGTAGGCCGAAGACAGATATCTATATAACTCTTAATACAGGGTGAGTTTTTCAAGTGAGTTGATGGCCAAATCCTAAACTATAAGGAGAAGCGAACAACACTCAATAGAACGAACGGACGTACGGACCCGATTTTGATGAAAACTGAAACTGCATCATCATTGGATTTTTGAAAAATCTGTATTTCCAGCCAGAAACTGAATCAAATGATTTTGAAAAAAAACCACACGCTGTATTATTAAACAATCCGATAGTATCGCTAATAAGGACCTAATTCTGTGAAGTACTGATATACGGCAAACTTAAGGTAAAACGCCACTTGGAAAACTCAACCTGTATGTGACACTTTTATGAAGATCCTGTAATAAAAGATTCATATTTTTCCGTCTCAGTATTTAACTTGAATGGGAAAATCGGTGAACTAAATTCTATTCAATTCTCAATCTTGTAACATTTAAGAGATGTAAGCTCTTAATACTTTTCCTTTAATATCGACAGAATCGAACGTTCATAAACCCACGGGACAACTG
The DNA here is from genome assembly GCA_949775005.1 of Orthosia gothica. Lineage (NCBI taxonomy): Eukaryota > Metazoa > Arthropoda > Insecta > Lepidoptera > Noctuidae > Orthosia > Orthosia gothica. The sequence continues at coordinate 25,675,561 of OX459041.1, forward strand.
CTGAGGTTTCAAGAGATTGAATTTATTTTTAAATTCAATGAAGTTATGTGTTTCCGATAAATCGTCTAGGAGATAGAATTGTTAAAAATTACACCTTTCTAAAGTATCTAGGCAACTAGAATACATACTTATTAACAGTTTTGTAGATCTGTTTCATAAAAAAATGTAAGTAAGAATAAAATGTGCGATATTATCGATATAACTTCAGGAAATTGAAAATTTTGCGGTTTTGCATGCTGTACCTAATAATAAAAATCATGGGTACACTATACCACAGAAAATATAATACCAGCAATCAGATGCTTCATCCCTTACAAAGAAAGAAAGAAACAAAGAAACCGTGCCGACGTAACTAGCGTTTTTCATCTGACTATACCGATTATTTTTTGTAAATCGATCGCGTTCGGTCTCATTCCACGGCGATTGATAGATCACCACCTTTACCCTTGGAACGGAACCGAACGCGTTCGATGTACAAATAATAATCAGTATAATCAGAACCAGGTTTATCTGCATGGGATGACACACCACTGACTATACATAATATCTATACTGTTAACTGTTTACGCTAGCACTTCCATTAGTAAACACAAAATTGAACCCCAAAAAGCTTAAAATTCTGTTCAGACTACTTAACTTCAAGTGAGTAAAATTCACCTGAAATGCAGCGCAAAGTCTAGACGAAATCTCTTTGCGACTCTAAAAACATGGAACCTCGTTCAGCTAACGAAGAGAGCCGAGCTCCCCCGACTGAACCCGAGTGACTGCGGCTAAAGTGCTAATTCACCACTTGCAAATTATAGCCGCCATAATTTCCACAAAGACAAAGCCTTTGTATTCTATCACTGTGTTAGCCTTATAACGACTTATTTACGATTAGCTGAGCGATAGTTCAAACTTGTCCTCTGTATAACTGAAACATGGCGTGCCCTTCTAATTAGGGCGAGCGCAATAATGGTTCCGCAGCATGTGGCCACAAAAGGGAAACCGCAAATGGTACAGCACTTGAACAATAGGGTCTAATATGGTACCGCAGGCGAAGTTAAGTTTCCTAGTACTAGGACCTCAGATGTACGATGTGTTGTTTGTGTTTAACACATTGACATAGCAAGAGACTTCTATATTAATCAAACTTCAATGTTCTTTTATTTTTCTTGTCTTAGAAACTGTGCTTTCGAACATAAACTCAATTCAATGAGAAATGGCGCTTGGAAACTTTACGACATCACGACAATAAAATTTATCATTACATAATACTTTTCCAGGAGAAGAATGCTAATGAATGCAACACAGATATTATAATACTTTTAAAGTTAGTCTCGGAGAGCTAAATAACGATGTCCGGGACGACTAGGCAAAGTAAGCAATAGGAATTCAAACTTTCTGTTTGCGAACATTTCAAACTAGGAATGAATTTTTCTTGGCAAACTGCAAGTTAGCGAAGTGAATTTGTGGAAATTTTATGGTTGAAAGTCGTTCGTACTTACAAATAACTTTATGAAACATTACCCTAAATATCAACAGTCGTGAAATAACACGAAGGCGAAAATTTACAGTTCTTTTAAGTGAATAATGAATTTTGTCCTAGATGATAAATGGGTACTTTTGTTAGGCAGGTTACACAAGGCCTCTGCTCACTCATTGCTAATGACTGGTCATTGAGGGCTCACAATAGTACACATACATATAAACAGAAGCGTATGTAAGTGTATACTTAGCCTTTGAAAATACAGTACCGGAATGATCATTAACAGAACTTATAGGAAATAAAGTATTGATACAAAAAAATAACCTATACTTCATAAAATATAGCTTGATTACTGCGAAATATTTCTACGTTATTGTTAGCCTGTCAAGCGCTATTGTCACTGTATTGATACTGACAGCTGTCGTGGAAATCAAGCTATCTTTTATGAAGTATAAGTACACATATACGACAAAAAATTGTCAAAATCACCGTAGCGGCGAAAGACAATGATAATTTCTATGGTGTTGACAGAATGTCAGTGTGAATAGTGAGTGAGTGAGTACATTTTATATCAAAAATACCCTCTATGTTTAAAGTCAAACTATCAATTTCGCTGCCGCCTTTCAGATTACCTTTTCACAACAACGGTATATTTTTTGTAGTTTTCTACCAATAGAAAACAAGATGATCAAACTATCAAATCTCTTGCACAACAGCTGTAAATAAATATAATATTGTAAGACCTTGCCTCTAGTGCTTGAGGCTTGAGTAGTTCAAATCTGGGCTAGTACCAATGTGACTTTTTCAAATTCATATGTACTTCTAAGTTTATCTTTGACATCACAGGCAACGGTGAAGGAAAATACCTTAAGGAATCCTGGACTTATAGTTAATATAAGTCTGAAATCGCTGAACCACTTTTTCTGTATGAGAAGTGTCCTTTGCACATTGTTACGGCTGGTATCACATTTTGTCCACTTTTTAAACTTAAACAGCAGTTATTTCCTATTAAAAAACTCGCTGGCTTCCTATTCAGCGCAATGTAACCTTCCAATAACTCCAACAGTCTGATAAATCGACGGATTATCCCGTCTACGTCCACTCAAATTCCATTTTGCCCGAAATTAATACACTACTACAATATTCCAGTCTGCGAACACTTTTAAAAAATTCATAACAGGGTATAGTTCCCACGGCGCGTCCTTGTGGAAATAAAATTACATAATACCTACTTTTTTATTTCTTTTTTATAACCTACTCGTAGGTATCTCTTCGTTGCGCCCCAGTTGTCACAACGTGATAATTCGCCCCATTTTTTGGGACAACTCGTGTTCTCAAATGCTATGTTCAGTTCCGTAGTTTTTACCTGGTTTCGGCACAAATAGGACGGCGATTCTATAAATTGGCGGATTGATGACAACATGATTTCAGGTTACAGGTAAAGATTTTCTTTTTTTATTCACTGAAAACAGTGAATAAAAAGCACTTTTAGTCACTGTTTTGGTGTTTGAATTTGAAATACACCAATGTATTAGACCTCCATCTCAATGCTATATAAACCTCCTTGCGTAAAAAATACTCTATACAAACTTCTTGTGCAGAGAATATTCGACTTTCAAACTCCTTCTTCAATTTTAATTTTGAGTTTGTTTATTTTTAGGATTTTAATCAATGATATTCAAATAAACAGATACGTTATACACTCACAAAACAATTGAAAAAAGTGTTCCGCAAAGCAGCGGCAGCACACATACACACTTTTCATTTATCTGACATTTCTCTACAAGTCGAAAGGGATGGCTTGATAAAACCAACAAGAAAAAAAGAGACAGCTAGTGTTTGTCACTTGCGTGTGAATGTAAACAAACATTATTCTGACAACCAATGTATTTTTCTTTTTCTAACCTCCAAATATCAGAATATTAGGAAAACAAATTAAAATAAATTAGTAAATTGAGGTGTATTGCGTACTTACTTATGGTATGAGATCCCTTGTATTTCATTAACTTTGGCACCATAATTGGTACACTTTCTAAAAACACACGATGGCATTTTTTAAATTTTGTTTTTGTTTCAACAAAGCGTATCGCTCTTCGCCATGCGTGACATAAACTAAAGACTAAAGTCTACAATTGTCTCCTATTCGAGTCTTCACAATTCGCGCGCTTATAACATATCTGTTTATTTGAATATCATTGATTTTAATAATGATTTTGATTTTAGTCTAGGATATTTATTGAATACTTATTTGGATTGTAATTCTAATATTAATTGCAATGGTGTTTAATTAATTATAATGGGAAATTATATGTGCGGCAACAAAAGTTTTCTTTAGCACCTGCAACCTAGCGTCTTTTTTTATATGTGGGCGACGAGTTAATAGAACAGCTTCAATTATATTAATTCATCATCTTTACTACTCCAACAGAATATCAAAAAACCAGCGTCAATTTACGAGCGTAAATTAATATGACTCCGAGCTACCGATAAATATATTTACTTCTGATTTGATAACTCAGCGACTAATGTTGTAAGTGAGCTACTTTATATATTTTAGAGATTCAACATCTGTCTGCTAATAAAATCAAATTCCAGCCTCAAAATTAGCAATCAAAGTTTTTCATTCAACAACTAAATTAATAAATCATATTCTTTTTTCGTGAAAGTTTGCAACACACAAATTATTCAATTAAATATAAAATAAATGTGAATTAGTCCAAGAGCGAGCGAAGCGAGCTCGGGAGCTTAGGGCACCCCGACACGGATAGGTTAGGTTCGAAGGAGATGACGGGAGCTGAAGTGAGCGAGCAAAGCGAGCGAACTCAGCTCCCGTCATCTCCTTCATGTTAGGTTACTTTAGACCCTGCAGACAGAAATAGGAGCCCTGCGCAGCGGGGCTCCGTCGACTTTGTTTCGTTTCCCCCCCTCCCTTAAAACTTAAATATTTTGTTGCACTCGAAGAATTATTAGATTTACTTTTAGTTAACAGATAGTTATTCAGTAAAACAGTTAAGCTTTAAAGATCTAGCAGTATAGTATAATTCATTTATTTGATGAGCAAATTTAGTGTGCAATTCAGTATTTTTGGTAGTAATTTCGAATATTTTGATTGAAAAAAGGGGAATTACAGTTAAAGTATTAAATACCACCCTATTTTTTGTATGTTCATTTGGGTAGGTATAATAGTCAATTACTTATGGTAACATTATAAATAGATAGGCGAATACATGAAATTATAGCTTTTATTGACCATTATTTGATGACAATAATAAGGAAATTTTATGTTCAAATATAGTAGATTCACTCATCAATTACTTATGCTAAAGTATAAAAATAAAGGTGACTCTATGAAATTAGAGTACGTTGATATTATTTTATAGATGAAGTTGATACACTTATTAGAAGCTAGCAATGAGTAGACATATCACAAATTTAGTTGCTTAAGAATTATCACCATGTTGCGTCATATTAACAGTAGCTTGTTTTACAATATATGGTCGCTTATAAACCATTTATTAGACGCTAAAAGTTTGTCGCTGACCTATTAATTAATTAGACAACTAAATATATTTGCAGACGAGAATGACATTTTAAAGAAGCTGCCTTAATTAGCACCCAATTATAATTATGTAACGTAACGGAGGTGGTCACTGGCTCCTGAAACACAGGTGCTGTTACCTAGCTCAGGGGTCAGGATTTCATATTTTTTGTAAATTTTGAAGGAAATAAACCATTTATTTATTACTCGTAATATTCCGTGTGATTTCGCTTAACTCTTTCTTTTTCTCGAAGCCATGGTATAAAATATAGTTTGCAACTCTTGAATAAAACGGATTTATATCGAGGGCCATGAATCACTCGTGTCGCTCATGATTCCAACACTTGAATCACTCGCTGTGCTCGTGATTCAATCATCATTAATCACTCCCTACGGTCGTTATTCAATCGTTAGAATCCTTCACTTGCTCGTGATTCACCTATGGCCCTCGTTTTAAATCCGTCCTTTATTCACTAGTTGCATAATATACTATTGTCAGTCCAAGCACGGTTCAAGTCTGGAGGTATTTTTTTTGTCAGTTTCACTCATAGTGAGATGGAATTAATTATTGTCACGATTAAAATACGAGGAGTCTTTTTGGCCTCAATTTTATTGTTTGTCCTGTTTGAGTCACAAAGAAACAATCATTCTTATTGATATTACGAAGCACATTTTCCCTATTGTTGGAAAATTTCCAACTTGATCAAAATTACTCATTATTTTTCATAACGTTAGATACCTCTGAAAATTCTTCGAATTTCAATATCAAAATGCTGATAGTGAAATTTGAAGGTTGATTCTTTTGAGAACAACAAAAGTCTGTCACTCACTCACCCCGAATGAGCAATTAATAAAAGTAAAAAAAATATTAGGCTGACAGAACATTCTACATTTACATGTTCGATTCATAAAAATAAACTCAGACTCAACGTTGATGAAGATTAAATGGGTTTCGATCGTGAATATTCCCTTTCAATTAAGAGAGGAAGCGAGTCGATGGCGTGGTCTCTAATTAATCGCGAATACGTAATACTTTCGAATATTTTTATTTATATTTTCTCTTTCTAATGTTATGAAAAACATTCTTTAGGTTCTTTAGACCGGTTTCACAATTAAGATTTTGGAGTTATTAACGTGTCAATTTCTATTTTAATGCCAAAATTTTAAAGTTTTTAAGGCCAAAGTTTTTACTGATAACAGTGACAAGAACCCAAAATCAAATTGTTTAGTTAGAAACCAGCCATAAAATGTAAATATATAATTTTATCAACTGATGGTTCTTTTCACAGTTAATTCTATTTATTGTCTCATTGATCGCTTTGATCGGCAATCAGATACACTATTGTTTAAATTAGGTGTTTTATATTTTTGTTGTCTGAATTGACTGTTTCATTCTGAAATTGAGTCATTTATATATTCGGAAATTTAGGAATCATTGAAACAAGGCACATCTAGTAATATTTTTATAAATGTTATCTACGGCCTTTCATGCTGGAGTTACTTTAGTGAAAAGTCTAATTTCGCCTAACAAAAATGTTCAACATTTCTGGTAACATTTTATCTCTGTTTAGTGTTTCCGTTAAATGCAACCTTTTGCTTTTGACGGCAGTATTATTCTGGTCTATCAACAAACAAATCAGCTACCATAACATAAATTATGTATATAAACTTGTAAAACGTTATCCAGTCTGTTTGTCTGTTACGCCTCCATTGACATGTTCACGTTCGATTAATTTATTAGTTATACAAACTCCCATGTAGCTGGCGTCACCTGTATTTAAATCCAAGTTGACCGAGATTGTAGCTCTGGTTTCCTTCATGTTAACCTTGGTTAGGGATCGAGGATGATGCCAGTTTGATTAGTGGGTTCATCGATTGGGTCTTTATATTGAATACAAAGTTGCGCGGTGCAGGGTTAGTTTTCAGAAATTTTGTTCCCTTGTGTGAATCAGGTACCTTCCTTCTTTTATTCTAAATTTTAGTTATTTAAAAGTTAGTTGATATACTAACATAAAGAAAGATAAATTTCTATTAATACCTATAGGTAGGCACAAGGAGTATAATTTGGAATACCACCCGGTTTCTAGTAAGAAATTATCGACACATTACAAATTAATCGCAAGTGATGTGATTGGCTGTTGACAATAGATAAATTCATCGCACACAGCAGAATAGGCTGCTATGCTTCCCATATTTTCTTTAAATCAACCCAGTAACTATGCAAAATTCTATCATAAACGAGGGCTCGGAGATGTCTAATCCATCTACATACTATAACATAAGGCCATTGAAATCACTTTTTACAAAAACTATTATGTTTTAAATTAAATCAAACATTTATTCATAATTCAAAATGTATCCACACATTTATACGTAAAAATAACGTATCTATCAAAGAACAATGGACTAGGTAGTAAAACCGAAGGGTGTTTAAGACCCCACGTTTTAAAACGTAAACATGTCATCGATGTCGAATGCAAAACGCGAATCGTCACCTCGGTTTAAATGTCTTATACAGGTGGCGTTGTTTGTTTTTTAAATACACGTCTATTAAAAGTGTTTAAAAAAATTGCAATTTTTCTCAACTATCCTTAAAATGAATGTGTAATGTTTTGGAATAAATAAATTCTGATTTGATTTGTTTTTACTGTTAATTTTAACACAGAGCTGTCGCTTTTCCAAAGATATTTTTGCATCTAAAACCTTTGTACCTTGTAAGTATTGATTTAGCACATGATCTTGTTTTTGAACCATCATTACCTATATGATTATGTAAAGCAGCCCCAGATGAGTTTTAGTTCGAATAAACTAACATTAAAAGTCGTTTGTTGGCATATTGGTCAGAGGTAATCTTAGGAAGTTCTGATTTGTTAACGAACATTTATTTATTGATTAAAACCTACCTCAGAAAAATACACGGTTTCTCTAGGATAGAAGCCGCGCGAATAAGCTATTAGAGTAATTCCTCCACTGTGACCTATTTCCTTTAAATGAAGATGTTACATTACAACTACACCCTGTACAAGTAAGGCATAAGGCACGAACACAAGGTGAGTCACCAACCACAGCCGTAACACAAACAGGGTGCAGGTTATATGGCTTTCAAACTGACATTTTATTCGTTCCTTGCTGTTACAGGAAATAAGTAGGAAGACCTGAGTTTCTAACTTTTGTTGGGCTGTTTATGTCAAACGTAATGGACGTAGTTTGCTTTTATTTCACTTAGGTCGATTGCTTGGTTCGTGAAGATATTAAAATAGGTTGGGTCTTTTCATAGAAAGGATGAATCGCATATTACTAAAAAGCTATGAATATAAATGTGGATGGATGTAGAGGGAGAGGACGGCCAAAGAAAAGAAGGATAGACTGTTTGAGGACTGAGGAGTGTTATGAAAGAAACATGAGCCAGTGTTAGCGTGGCGGAGGATAGGACGGTATGGAAGAAGAAAACGTGTTGCGGCGACTCCAAGTATCATGGGACAAGGGCAGGAAGATGATGATGATGGGTCTGTTTATGGAATAGAATAGAAATCGGTTATTATGTAGGTGGTAGATGAAACAAAGTTATAAAAAAAACAGAGTAGCTATAGAATAGGAAACATTTATTCAACCCAGGTACAACACAACAGCAACAATCTCAAAATAACGGAGAAGAATAGTAAAAAAATAAAGTACACTCAAAAATTGCGCTGTATACTTCTTAGGTACAGCTTGATTATCTTAATAAAGTTTCCAGTGAGCCTCAAACTAGAGTATTAGTCTGTATATGTTTAAGAGACTTTATTTCAAAAATATGTCTGTCCTGAAAGGCTTTACAATGTGGAACTAGTTTTAAACATTTTAATGATCTGTATCTACTTATAATACATTTTGTATCTTTATCCCCTAAAAATCAGTAACTCATAATTTACATCGTGATTTAAAATGCAAACAAAAACACGTTTCGTATAATGTAAAGTATAAACCAGCATTAAAGTTGCAGTAAGAATAATACAGAATAAATAACCGTCGTGATCCCAGCTGTAAATGTTAACCCATTGAAATCGTCGATAACATCAGACAGCTCGGTAGTAACAGCCCTAGCAGGGTGCTACTGCTCCCCAACAACGTGTGAAATTGTTTATTTCATCTCGGATTTGGCGCGCCCTTTGTTGACGACGAATTTAAATGTAAAGAATTACGTCGACACCCCTAATCTTGATTAGAATGCGTTCACAAAGCGTTGCTTGTAATAGTAAGTGTTAATCTGATTTAATTCTTTGTGTTTACCCAGCAGGAGAGATGCATGACTTTTTTTTAATATAGGGTCGCCGGATCGAAGTTTTACTGAAAGGAGGAGCGTTATTGTGAAGTTAATAGCTTTTGACAGTGGACAATATGGCGGAGGTAAGCACACAGTCTACAACACGAGTTTATGGCCCTATTATTATTTTAATGAAAGCTCAAAGGATCTCTAATATAACCCGTAAACCGAACATCGAATGTAAAACACACATTTCCCTTCAACCGCAGAACAGAGCAATCGTAAAACGAACAAAAAGTTTTGTAATATAAAAAGGAGGAACCATATTTGTTGAATTTTACATTAGTCGATGGTTTATTTAAAAGCTTTCATTAGCAGACATTAAAAATATATAATTAATTATCTTCTCATTAGTTATTAATCGGTTCGTCACATAAATAGTCGTTATAAGTCTGTTAGCGGAGGAACTTGGTAAAAACAAATTGCCTTAAAGCTTGTACCTACATAATCTAAAAGGCAAATTATTATGAATGAGTGTCCGTCCAAATGAGTAGGATTAGCTTTGTAGCGAGAATTCTCATTAAAATATTTATGGCAGCCGCGTCGCAAAAATGGTCTTGTATAAAATATGCTGAAAGAGTTAGTCTACCCTTTTTGTAGAAACTTGTCAGTTTCTTGCTCAAATTTTAAGTCCCTGATAAATGAGAGGTTTCCTTATGATTTCTTCGATTTATTTGTCTCTCGTCAATCAATCAATCTGCCTTTGTTTTTGCCTAACTATGCAGTCTACTAGACTACCTATATTTTACATGGAGCTAATACATAACAGAGCTTCATAACCCAGTAACTGAGAAACTTGAAACGTACACGAACACATAGGTATGTATTTAGTCATAGAAGGCATTGTAATCACCACGCTGTCAAATAGATTTGTGAGTGCACTAGCTTTACTTCAATTATTAGAATGACACTGCTCGGCGTTTTAGCGGGAAAGTGATGGCGTCTATGTTGCTTCTCTGTTTTATTTTCCTAAAATTGTGTTTAATTGAATATTAATAGTGTAAAAATGGTGGTGTTTTGTTCTAATAATATTAGTGAACGTGCACGAGTTTGGGAAAGTTAAAGACAGTGGTAGAACATGAGTTTGTTCATGTTGTCGACAAAACTCCGTGGACCTAGGACATTGGACTAAACACTAAAGAAACTAGAACTTCTAAATTTGACACTGGCTAAATGAACAAAACGTGCGAAGCCAAAACAAAAAAATTAATAAAAAAATTGTCACTGATTCCCATTCTCTTGACGTAATGTCTTGGTCGCCTATTACGACACCGAGAGTGGACTACTCTATAGTCCGGAACCGCGCGACAAATATAATTTTCTCTCTTCCCTAATTAGTCTGTTTCCAAACATTTTCTAGTTGGCGCTATGCCGAAGGGACATGTGTTTTCTATTCTAGTCAAACTCGTTTGTGACAAGCGGTAGTTGTCAGCGTTCATAGCCTAACGACTTAACTTTTGGCTACAGTTTTGAAAGTTGAAAATGTCCGTATTTTTTTTATGACTGTTGCAAAATCGTTTTATATTTCAACGATGTTCTGTTGTAGAGTTCAAATAGAATAATATTAATATATTACAATTTGAATTGTTCACGGCAATAGCTGCATTAGCCGATAAAAACAGATTTACATGTATAAAGCCGCTTATTTTCTACAATCTTAAGTTTTTCGCTACGCCACGAAAAGAAAACTGTTTTCTCAACGTAAATATATGAAATATTCAACTTCTCTCTTATTCAATCCGTCCTCTTGCATGACGTCGTCTTCTTGAAGATTCTGTTGCAATATTAAAAAAGCAATTCATGTTTTAAGAGTATAAATTTTTGCCCGACATCCGGCATACATTGGTTCCATTAGCTTCAATGAGGAACACGGATATACAGCGTATTTTTATCATTGCACATAATTTTTCTTCTCGCATATTAATGTGTCTTTTTTGCCAAAAAGCACTTGTCGACAGCCTTTATTTATTCAATGTTTATGTGTGTGTGCTCGGATTTTATTATAGGGTCAGCAAATATTCGTGTCGCACTCCATCTGGTGTTTACGCACGCTGTTTCAACGCTTTAATGGACACCGGTTTATCCCAATAAATTGACACAATAAAGCTCTTACGTGTATTATAATCTTTATTTGTAAAATCGGAATCGTAAAATCACCCACCTACACAAAAATCGTAATTCAATTTGAAGAATTCGTCTTCGCAAATTCTCAAGACAGAATAAGTGACGGTGAAAATGAAACGTAAGAAATTCTCCGAGAACTCGCTACATTAAAGGGATAGCTCACAAAGAAAATTTTCGCTCTCAAATATTGCTTTTGGAAAATTTTGGAGGAATTCTTTGATGGAAATCTTTCGAAGAGCTGCTGTCCCGAACTACAGATGATAAGTTGACATTTTCGTACTATTCTTCGAGCATAAAATTTGAAATGGTATTTTATAGTTGAATGTTTAAAATCGGGGTTTAAAGCTACTTCGAGGTAAACTTTCGGGAAAATTTCGTATTTTTCGTTTTACAAGTTTTGCGGGATAAATATTAAATTGGGTGTGCGAAGTAAATTTTTATCCCAACAAAATCTAGCGACAAATGTTTGGACTTTAGTGCTCGACCTCAGCCATAGATTGCTATTACGGAGTAAAACTGATACGGACGCGTGTAGATAAGTGGTCAATCGCGATCCTGTGATATTTTTTTGCATGTTGTATTCGATTATTACTGTAATCACTTTAACCACGTGAATTGAGAGGGCATGCCTATGACAGAATACAGTGAAATAAGAGAATACAGTGAAATAAGGTTCCGTGCAAGGGGTAGTCAAACCAAGACTGATACCACTAGATCCGAGAAGCAAAGAGCGGGGCGATGTGGTAACGTTTGGGTGACTTGTCTCCAACAGGGGACGTCTATCGGCTGAAATGATCATAAAGACCTAAGTAGGTTTATTTATTTTATCTATCATATTTTTTTTTTTTTTATTTATCTTAAATCTTGCAATCAGTCCTTCCTCTAATCTATCTGTCTAATACGATACTGATACTGTCTTTAAACGAGCACTCACACTACTCGGAAACAGCTCTAAAAATTTTCATGAAATTTAGTATGCAGGAGGTTTCGGTGCAATAAATCGATCTAGATAGGTTTCACTTTTAGAAAACTTCGTTTTCTCAATTTTTACCCGAGCTGAGCTCGGTCGCCCAGGCACTGATAGCTCCCTAATTATAATACCTATATTAATACCTCCAACGACAGCATGTACACAATAAATTGAATGAATTAAGAATATGAAGTAATGACCAGTGCACTATCTGAATTATAGGAGGCCACAGCATGCTATAGAGTATCGTATGCAGCACAAGTTGCAAGTCTTCGTCGTCGCCAATAGGTAGGCGACGACGGAGACTTGCAATGCCTGGTCTTATTTGCTTCCGGCTTATTAACTTTTAAACAGAATCCGGATGTTATTATTGTTATAAACTTCGTAAACACGGACGGCTAATAAATAAAGCTCAATTAAAAAGAGAGAACGGACGCGGATATTCTGGCTTGTTAGCCTAATTTGTATCAGGAATCTGTTTCAAATTGCATTATTCTATTTTCCATTTAATTAATTGGCAACGTTTTCCGTTCAGGACACAAAGAGGATTTTTTACAAGGATGTCCAACTATTTCATTTAAAATGGTGAGTTTCAAAGCAGAATCAGCTTCTTTTAATATTTTGAACCGGTTGTTTTAAAACCATTTTTATCACAGTCTTACCAATTTTACAATAATCAGATATCTTTTATCTGTGAAATAAAAATCGCAGTGTGATAGCTTTTGTTCAGAAATTATGTCAAACTGTCATATTTATTTGTCACACAAAAATTAAAAAACTACTAAAAAAATCTGCTGTTAGAAATACTTCCATGGTAAAAGTTTCTTCTTTTCTTTTTAAATAATAAAACTTTGCCCCACACAATTAATTTCTTCCTGTATCGTGGATGCGTTTACAAACATATACACTCACATACACAACATCCAGAGCCAGAACAACTATCTGTAGGTCATACAAATATTTGTTCCGTGCGGGAATCGAACCTGCGACACGCAGCGCAGCAGTCAATCGCTCAACCACTGCGCCAACCGTGCGCCCAGTTATTTAATAAGTTTGTTTTTTTTTTTTCTATTTGATCTTTTATCTATAGAATGTCATGTTCACTCATTATAGACAGGTAACTCCTTCTAGCCCATTGGTCAGTTTCGGGTTACATACGCGTTAGTTCGTTCATTAGGAAGCACACTAGTTTGGTCATCCAGAAGGCAAGTTTCCGACGCCACAGGAGCTATCGTCACCTGACTAAACTACAGAGAACTGTGACGCCTCCGCAGATACTGCTAGAGACGGCATAGTCAAAACTTTCCAAGCTTGTTAGTGAGTATCACCATTTAGTCATACGGCCCGTCACCGGATATGACAGCCAAAACTTGTACTCAGCGTAATTAGTGATGATTCCTAGATAAAACAAATATGATTCTATTAAGTCCTTCAGGTAGGTACATAATCAAAAAATATTGGACACGTATTTTTTGCTTTAAAAATCTTTTGTTTACGTGACAAAAGAAAAATTACGTGTCCAATATTTTTTATTAATCTAACTGACGGACCATACGACACTTTTTAGTCATCATCCCTATTATGCGGTCACGAATATTAGTTATTTCATGCTCTATAGACTAAGAATAAACCATACCTCCCCTTGTTGTGTCCGACGATGGATAGAGATAAATTGGCCTAATCGAAAACTACATGGGTCGAGACTAGACGAGTACAACGAACATCTGAAAAATAGTTCGGTCTGATAGTCCCCATTTATCAGACGGGACCAGTATGTTCTTCTTGTAGATATTGAGTAGCTAACTATTGATATGGTTGTATTTTAAAGAATAGAGACCTCTTCGAGAACTCGAATCCTCGGCATTTACAGGCCATGGATTGGAATCATCAAGCGAAATGGAAGAGAGGCCGTCCCCGTCAAACCTGGCTTCGCACCGTATTGACTGAAGCGATGAGTGTTGGAATGACGTGGAGCGAGGTGAAGTGCGAAGCTCAAGACCGGTCGCGAAGCCCTCTGCCCCAGCTAGGTGAAATAGGATCTTAAGTCAAGTAAGTCATTCGAGAACAGTCAATAAAACAAATATAAACTCCGTAATATATAATCATAAACCATTTTTCAATAAAGATAGGCAGACACTACAGAACACTACCTGCTACGATCCTTACCATAAAATAGATATAATAAACAAGGAGATATGCCCGGAAGACGAAAATATATCGGCAACCTGTGTCTCCAGTTTTCCCCTACCACAAGGCAACTACTACTACAGATGCAGTTCAGTAAAAGCAATAGATACTCAGTCGCGCAGACTCCAGCGTTTCTTAAATCAGAACGTGCTACACAATACATATTATATACCTTATCCAATCAAACACAGCGTGTATTTACCATGCACCGTCCTACTTAACTTACTCACACAATACCCTTTACTCAAACCACATCACTAACTCGTTGCAAGAAGCAGCGGCCGTACTACGCGATGTATCCGCTAAAGAAAGTATTGTTTTGTGATTTTTACATTGCTTGTCCAGCCTTGTCCATGACATGGTCACTGTGACCAAGTCGTTCGGACACCGACACGCCCCCTTGCCGCTTCATCTTTTTTTTATATTTCTGTTAACCTTACATACCCTTTTTGCTTTGTTCATGTTCATACATCTAGTCATAAACGCACGCCGTGAGTACTACGCACGTGACCTTTCTAAACTAGACATAAGTATAATACCAACATGTACATTTTCTACTGACGTAAATGATTACGTTGCACATAGAAAAGAGACCCGTATACCTATACAGGCGATATTGCAAAGGCCATGGCCACGTGAACATGAGTGCACGAAAACAAATCAACATTTTCGGAAGTTCTGGCTTCGCTTTGAGCGTTGCGTCTCGCATTTAAATTATATATACACTGGCGGACAAAGAAAACTGGCCGCAAGAAAATTCTTTATAACTTTTTTTATCAACATAATGAAGCTTTATTTTTGTTTGCTATTCAGTTTTTCTTTTTTAGAAAATACAAAATCTTGTACACCTTGTCTGGCATCACGGATGTGAGACATGCCCGCTAAATCCAGTTAGTTTAAGTGGAGCTTCTAATCGAGTTTGCAAGTGGAACAGTCTCGACGCGTTAAATTGTACGTGTGTGGTAAATACATGTACTGACATGATAATTACGTTGGTACACTGTAACTGTTTAGTGTTGGTTGTGTTAGTAAAATACGACTTTAGTTTTACAGGTTTTTAAACGTCCACTGACTGGCGGAATGATCGATGTAGTAGGTACAGGCACTGTTTTCCTCTTGCGTCAACATGTTTTTTTTTAATAACTTTTACTTTGATCAAGGCAATCGTACGTGTCTGTGGGAGTCATAAATTGGCGAATTAGGAAGATACCTATAAAGGTGCTGACAGAGGCAGAATGTAATGTAGATATCGATGCCAAAATTGGTTGTTTGGCGATCAACCCGTTTTGGGTTTAAAACACCGAAAACATACAATTAATTGGGTGTATTTTCACTCACCTTTATTGCGACTTCCTACTTAGGAGCTTACCTATTTAAACACAGAGACTTTTTTATATTTTTCAGAAAAGGTAACCACACTCGATTTAAAAACATGGCTTATGCATTAGCTGCTAACTGAGAGTGGTTTCAAAATTCAGTCCTCAACTAGTACCTGGTTTAAAATATGGCTCTTGCTTAATACCTTCCGTCATACCGGATATAAACATATTCCGTGTGGTTTCTAAAAAAAGATTAAATTTTAATGAGGATGGGTTGTAACGTTACCTACTTGTTTATTTTTATATAACCTTTCTACAATCGGTTGCGAAGTAACTTATTTTGAGAATATTGGCAAGTACCTTTTTCCCTCGGCTTTGTTCCTGTGGCGTGTTTCACAGGAACCGTGGATTTATATTTCTTTTTTTTTAAGTTGCCTGTGGCTTTTAGCGGTAGCACAGTTAATATAATACTAGCATACAGATGCCTCATCCCATACAAAGAAATCATGTCGACGTAACAAGCGTTTTTTGTCTGATTAAACTGATTATTTTTTGTCCATGAATCGCGTTCGGTTTCGTTCCACGGCGATAAATAGATGGTGTTAGCACCGACTTGCTAGTAAAAGGGTTTACTCGGATCGTGAACATTTTTTCTCTAAATTCAGTGATGGTTTGTTTTGTAGTATTTTTTTGCACGTTTTTACAGTTTTTTTGCACCAAAATGTGTTACAATACAAATTTAAACAATGGAGTGGAATGCCTCAGAAATTTAAAACGGCACCATCTATTGGCATCAATTTTAAATGATTCGTTCAAATAATCTTTGAAATGTGAATAAAGAGCCCAATATACCATAATTTTGTGCTTCGGAGAGTTGATTAAACAAGAACATACAATTTTTATGTTCAATTGCAGAAAATGTTAACTTTACACACATTCAATAACAAATGCACGCCATCTAGTGAGATTTATTTGAACCAAATTTACTTTCATAGCGCTGAGACCCCGTGGCGGTAGTATAGCTTTTAGCCAATGAAAAAATACTAGTAATCGGATGTTCCACATTCTACTAACAAAAAAAATATATTTTATCTATTTATTGTATAAACCGATATAACGATGATCGTTGGGGTGAGTGGAGACCGTATACTGGTAAACGTTAGTTAGGACGCCTCAAGCTAGTAGGAGCGACGATCTTCTCAGGGTGGCTGGTATTAGCTGCATTAGAGTTGCCGAAAATCGAAGGAAATGGCGTGCAATTGGAGAGACCTATGTCCAGCAGTGGACTGCTGTAGGCTGACGACGATGATTGTATAAACGTCAACGTTTAGAACTTGACATTGGTTTTGTAATTGATTTTTAGCTATAACTTGTGTCCTAATAATCACATTTAACAAAAACGAATCAATGATACACTTCAATAGAACAACATGATTTAAATATATTGTTCAAAGTACTAGGGTAATATAACATAAAGGCACATTCATGTCAAAATAAACACGGAGACATTTTATTACCCATCAGGTTTGTACCGCTACCGTCTGTCTGCAGGTAAGTTATGGGTACAAGGGAGAATGATACCAAAAAATATAAAAGACATTATAGAACATGTCTCTTGGGAATATTTTATGAAATAAACGAATAATAAATACAGCATTTTCTATGCTACACCATAGAAAATAAATTGCAGTATTTAACCTGAATTGAGAGTCTCATTTGAATTTCTTGTAAATGCCTTTGTTGGTACACACATTGCAGGGTTTGTCCAATATAATAGAAAATATACATGTAAAAAATATAAACTGATTACTATCATGTGTTTTAGAGGTTTTAGATTGGTGTCCAAAACCGTGCATCGAGCATTTAGAGGACTTTCTTTAAAAAAATGCCATTTCTACCATAAGTAACTCTGTGTGAGGCTTAAATTAAAAACATTATTGATGACATAGAGGCTCAGCCCCTACATCGCTACATAAGTTTATAATTAATTAATCTACACCTATTTCTAAGAATGTGATCGTAGAATTTTTTATTTAGAACTTATTTTTTTACAAGACAAGCTTTGCCTTTTTTTTCGCGACCATAAATAACATTACAAACCTCCGTTAATTGGCCGGTATTGGGGGCACTGTCACACTTTGTTAAGTTTTCTTCTTGCTTCATAAATAGTATAGTCAGCTCACAACACTTCGCCACTTTCCTTCTAATCGTTTTAATTGGAAAAAAATGTTAAAGTAAAAAATATGGCGTGTCATAAAACTAACTAGCATAGCTCTGCAACGGATGATTTTGAAGAAAATCGGCCATTTCCTTGTCCACCTTGTCTGAACTAATACTTTCTACAGTTGGTCGTTTCGGATCTAGAGCACAGATTAAATAATAGTACAAGCTAGAGTCGAGTTTTAGAAAAAGCTTGTTTAGGTTTTTTTAATAAGTATACTAATAAAATATTTCTTAACGTTTTCCAATTATATTTACAAGTAGGTAATCTAAAAACGTATATGTTCATTATTTAGCTAAAAAATTATAATGATGTAAAAATATAGAGACTTACATGACAAAGTGTATCAAATATTTATCTCTTTTCCAGAAAAGTTTATTTGGGTTACGTCTATATTACAAACTTTTCACAGAATGACAGTATTTTTATTTAGAATTCCTCTTAAATATAAATAAGCTCTCACTTCTTAGGAAAAGAAAGTACACCTACATTATTTATATCATAGCTACAAACGTGATTTCCGAGAAAAAATATAGTTGGGTTCCAGTCCCCTGTACATACACGAGTAGGGGACACAGTACCCCGGTCTCACCTGTCGCGAGCTCGTAAAATAAATCACTACGGAGTGCCCTTATATCACCAAACGTACACTATTGGCACAATTGAGAAGAGAAATAAAACCACAAGTCAAATGGATAGACAAAAATGTTGCTGTTAAGATTGTATTTCAGTGTAATGAAAAAGTTTAATTTAAGGAAATTAATATGACTCCGTTTTTGGCAATAAGTGTAATAGGACAATTTATTTTTAAATAATGTTATAAAAGTAAAGTGTCTTGTTTTTTTGCAATACATTCAGCCCAATTTTGCATGGTAATAATTTAGATTAAAGACAAGCAACACAGAAAAGAAATATAGTCCTTAGCAGTAGCAAAGAAGCTTTTGAATAGCAACCGCTACTATTCATTCGCATCTCCAAAATAGGATAGTTGTGCCATCCGCAGTGGTGACGTCATTGTTCGTCACTGGGAAGTTTGCGCCGGTAAGATAAACAGTTTTCCCGCTATCTACCCGTCGACAGCACCTCATTTGTCTTCCCAGTGCAGGTGAGATTGACATTTGATGAACCTGGTTTACAAAGCCCCCTAGTTACCCTCTCACCCGCGTGTGGATTATTGCTTTTCTAACTTTATTTTACAGAAAGAAAGAACACGGAAGAAAACGTAAACGTAAAAGTTAACGTTTGTTTTTTGTCTGTACGAGCATCATTTTTACCGTTCAACCTCACACTTAAATATCAGACCGATAAAGAAAGATATCTATTGGGCTGTTAGTCGTACGTGCCAATCGTTCAAGTTGCGCTGAATCAGCCTATAAAATAACCGCTGGCGCCGTATAGCAAATATCTAGGAATCATTCAAACAACCAAACCCGGGCGGGCGCGCATATAGTTTTATTTTATTATACGTTAGTGCCAATAAATTTGGGCTGAAGGGTTAAGTGTTGTGTCAGAACGGGTAAGGCGTCAAATCAGTCATTTTGATGTTTATTGGCGAATACATGTTGTTTTCGTGCGTTTTCGAAGGCCTGTGTGAAGCGTGTTTTGGTAATTTTCATTTCAGCAACGTCATTTATTCATTACGTGTTTATTGTTCATGTTTTATGTAAAAAACACTAACTGTATTACAAAAATTAATGCAAATCTTTGAAACAACTTATAATATGGCGCACATAAATCGGTGCGGTCTCAGACAGGACCTGTATTATATGGGTTGTTTTACGATTCTAACATGTCCATAGATAGGTATCAAAAGAGACATAAAGTGAATCGAAATCGCCGATAAAAAGTCACTTATTTTTATGATAAGCTCACTCTTTCTGTACTAGATAGTCAGCACAAATTCTAAGCGGTACTAACTGGTGTTTAATGATCCGAATATTACGCTTAAAAGACTATAAAAACTTCGATAGAGATTGCGTCTCACTTTATGTAATATGAAATAGAAAGCCCTTATTCGACACAAAACAACAGCAACAAACACAAAGTAAAAGAAAATAATAATTAAAAATAATAAGATAAAATTGCGCTGAGCGAGACCATACCGAAAGGGTTACCAACTCAGAATATGCTGGGTGTCTGACACCAAGCGCTGGTTTTCAATTGGCACCCCGCGATATGGCCTACTTATGTTTGCGTAAGTTCTACTTAGACTAAAATCGAATCCGACCCCTACATTTGATGCACAAAGAAAGCATTTGCTTTCAGGCTGGCAAATAATGTTTATGGTAGGGTACGTGATAACATCTGAAGGCAAAATCGTCTCAGAATATCTTGCACCAAATCGAGAAAACATGAATATATTACAAGTTTTAGGCAGTGGTTCCTAACCTTTTTCTTTGACTTGGGACCAGTTTTATTTTATTGTTGGTAGCTGGGATTCCAAAAGGTTAAAGAAAAATAAACTGTGTGGATCAAAAACTTGAAACTTAAGTTTTTGCATCACCGTAATACTTAAAAGCATCATTATGATATGGTTTATGGTATAGGTAGATACCTACGCATTAGCCACCATTACAATATAATACTTAGTAGACAGAGAATGCAACCTGCTATGTTTTATTTACTTAGACAAAAATATATACAGTTTATAAAATACTATAACTACATACAAATACACTTAAAATAAAATTCAATTTGCATCAATGATTTTTTTTAAATGAAAGGCTTAAAACCTGTCGCACACCATTTATTACACACCAGTGGTTGCGAAAAAATTTTTTTGAAGAAGATGAGCATAACAGTCTCATCTCAAGAAAATCTATTTTACTACAAGCTTTGCATATAATATTTGCCAACGCTACAGAACTACTATTTGCTATCGTCACTCGCTTAATTTCCGCCGCGGTCGGCTCGATTGCAAGATTGTCGAATTGAAAATCAATCCTCTTGAATTTCCTCTCAAGAATCTTTTACTAGTTTTGTAGGCACTCTTAGCTATTTCTTTAAACTAGAAACTTGGAAATTTCAGCTCAATCGGACGCTGGAAGTTAGGCAAATTGATTACCGACACCGGGCAAGGTGAAACTAAATAAAAGCTTGCAATTAGGCCGTTATCAATTAACTAGCGAACCGCTCCGGTTTCGTCCGTGACAAATTATGTACAAAAACCTTCTTCTGCTTGATATGGAGGGAAGTGGAAATTGTTTATGTTTTCCTACTCCTCCTTTATTCTTTTCTGATTAATTTCATTGCGGGATCCAAGACAGTTAAATTCATTCGCCGGGACTTCGTCGAACTTCATTGCCTTGGCGCTTTTCTGGTGGTTGCCTCTGTTGATTCTGGCTTTCAGGAGTTGCAGTGGTTTGGGAATAGTGCTGTGGGATTGGACCAAAAAAATACAAAAGCCGTCCTCGTTTCTCACTGTTTCTATTGGTGCACCGCATGAAAATCCATTCAGTAGTTTTTGAGTTTATCCGGTGGGGGACTTTGTTTTAAAATATAATATGTAGGGATAGTGATAAAGGCTCCCACAGCCAAGCGCGACGTGACAATGCGGCTACATTTTTTTATAGAAATTATTGAAAAATTGAACTATTCCAGGAACAGTAAGGGGTCGTGGCTGTCTGCAGAAGTCTTCAAAACAAATCGAATTAGTGTTTTATAAATCCACTCACTGTAAGAAATTGTCGTTGACGATTTGCTATGTAAGAACGGTTAAAAACTCGAATCGTGGTTTTTTTCAGAACGAATTCCCTTATAAATTATGCAAAAGCCTTTCCATACAGTGAAATCGAGTATTTTTCCTTTGAATCTCATCAAGTGGGGTCGCGACGAAACTTTGCAAACTCTTCACAAATTATGACCCCTAACTTTACAATCAAAGGAATCAGAATAAATTAGAGATACCCTAAATTTCGTTAGTAATACTAAATGTTCAAAGATAATAATTACAGGCTATCCCATTTGGGGTGGTTTATGATGGCTATTGAAAATAATTAAATTAGATAAGCCATGTAAATTAGCTTGGATAGCCGGTCCCTGAAGATTAGGCAGAAGTGATGATGCTGAGTGGTCCATATTGGTATTACTAATTAGGTTTCCTTCCGAGCTGACAATACGAGTAATCTGTATAATTTAATCTAAATAGTCTACACTATCCCACTGCATGGAAAAAGGCGACCTCTTCCTTTTCCAAAAAGCTTTATAGTGTCTATAGTGAACTGATAATTGTAGTAAATGTATATAAAATACAGAAAGAGATTTGTATTACAACAAAGGATCTGTCTACCGACTCTAAAACAGATTATACTAGTACATTCGTCAACGTAATCTCTTAAGCATAATAAGTAGGTATTCATTTCATTGTCACTGCTTAACTATGATTAAGAGAAATTTGTAAATTTATTATTTTATTTGTCTACCGACTCTTAGACAGTTTATACTAGTACAGTCATCAACGTAATCGCTAAAGCATAATAAATAGGTACTCATTTCATTGTCACTGCTTAACTATGGTTAAGAGAAATTTGTAAATTTATTAATTTATCTGTCTACCGACCCTGAGAAAGTTTATACTAGTACAGTCTTCAACGTAATCTCTTAAGCATAATAATTAGGTACTCATGTCATTGCCACTGCTTAACCATGATTAAGGGAAATTTGTAAATTTGAATGTTACGAATAAACAACTCTGTAACCAAATCCTCCTTCTATAGTAATTTCAATAGCAGCTAGTTTTCCTAAACATTTAGTTCTGCGTTAATCATAACGAACCACAATTCATCTAGACCTCTAGCACGAAATACAACAAAGTTCGCCGCCGCGACGGTAGAGAATACCGCATGGATTCTCAAAGGTTCCGCAACTTCTTAGAACTGTTTTTCAGAAAGTTTCTAAAGCAGTTTACAAATTACAAGAGTGTTTTAATTATATTCAATGCTTTTGCCATTGCAGTTCCAGAACTCCGGTACTAGAAGTTTTCTTTTCTATTCAAAGCTTTCACAAATTTTTTGGTCGTATTGTAAAAGGAATGGAAAGTGAAATATCCCGTTCAAATAATCTTTGAAATGTGAATTAAGAGCCCAATATCTCATAATTTTGTGCTTAGTAGAGTTGATATACAATTTTTATGATCAATTGTAGAAAATGATGATTTTACACAAAATTCAATAACGAATCGATGCATATCGCGCCATCTAATGACCTTTATTTGAAGCATATTATCTTAGTTAGCGCTAGGACCTCGTGCCGTGACATAGGTCTTTCCCAAGCATCAACATATCGATCGGCCTCGCATCCAGCTATGTTTAAGTCCCATATTGTCAATTCATGCCGATCCTAATCATCTATATGATGTATTTTTTTATATATACTGTAAAAAAAATAATTCCAACTTTATTCCCAAGATTATCTCGGTTAATAGTAACGAATCATTCAGTGATTGGGCTACCATTGGTATTCATAAAAGTAGAACACGGCCTTTTGAGCTGTACAATGAAAGGAAATATGTAAACACTGCTGAATTTAATTTAGATGCTAGAAATTATTCAAAATTATTTAAAAAATTGTTGTTTGGCCAAGTCGCGTAATTTCAGTTCGAAGATTAAAAACAGTAGTAATATTTTTAAAACGACTTGGAATATTATTAAAAGTGAGTAGGAAAAATCTGGTAACCGAAATATTGACTACATATAATAAGGGTCGAGTCTATAGCCACCGAAGGGGCTTAAATCGAGATCCAGACTCTAACCTACTTCCTTTACTTTTAACATGGATTAACGATAATCTAAAGCCGTGACTATAGTTTAAGGAACTCGAACATGGCTTAAGAAATGGCTTAACTATTATATGGAGCAAACCACATTTAACCTACAGGGATGGTTTAACTGTGGTTAAAGTTCAAACTTTAGTTCAAACTAAACTCCCATTTCGTTACGAGCTATGTTCTTAAACAAAAGTTTTAGTAGTCTATGCCTATTTCTAAACGATGATAACTAACTTTTAAAAATCATTGACAGGCTCGCCTTCAACCACTATCTCACCTGATGGTAAGCGATGAGGAGCAATTCACTCTTGACTTAAAGACTAACGGACTAACGGTTGTAGCTATCGGAAAACCGAATTCCACTCCTTAGCTGTATGCACAATGAAATCATAATGTACCGAATAAAAAAATGCGGTAACCGTTAAAATTTAAATATGCAATAACAGTGTTTACCCAAAACAGTTCTAGAAAATCTCTTCAACGTACATATTTACTGTCATCTATTGAAATAAAGGAGTCGTCTTAGTAGACCAATTCGGAGATTGGCGCCAGTTCGTCGCGACGACGGTATCCCTCCCAGTCTAGTTGGCGCCAACCAAAGATGGCAGTGCCACTATAAACATCTGCGAGTCTGGTACACGTCAACAAGGGGTCACTAAACCCTCTGACATCAGAATTGGCGCACAGATTATGTAACTGAAGTATTTATTAAGATTGTGTAGCGTCGTCGTACAATATATTTGTATTGTTGTTATTTAACCTTTCGTGTGTTTAGACGTGACTCCACGAGACACAATGGATTATCTATTGTTTAGCTAATTACGGGCACACGAAAGGTTAATTGCGAAGTAGAGCATCTTACTCGCTGTTTTAATGTATGGAATCAAAACAAGTAGAGCAACTTATAAGTTGTTGTTTTTTTTACAATTTTATCTGTCATTTACACTGCATGTTTGTATTTTAAAGTAATTAACATTCTTTAGTGATAAATATATGTAATCTTATAATCTGTGATAATAAGGGTCAAGTTAATTTTCATTAAGTAGATACTTGCTTAAATCGGCTACCCCTTGCTTAGTAAGCTGATATTAGGACAACGGGTACCAAAGTAATGTAAATTGTAATACAATTCTCTGCGACAAATATTAATGTTATTGTATCAAGAAGAAACAAGTCGTAAAGTTTTTACCGGCTTGTGAGGGTAACTCCAGATATTCTACAATAAAGTTCTGTTTCAATTTGTCAAGCTTTTTCTCAACTTGTGCTACAAACAACGCGCCGGCACAAAATGCAGACTACTTTACAAGTCTTCAATTTAATCCAGCTAAGTTTTGAGAAACGAATTGTCAACTTTGAAGGTAGATAAACAACATTATCGCATCGACCATACTTCCGCCCGCGTGGAATTATTACTTCCCCAATATCTTTATAAATTATAGCCTATCTATTATTCTAATGATATATTACTGTACAGTTTCATCAATATCCACGTAAAAGAGTAAAAAAGCCGTACTACACTCTTTGCGCTGTAGCATGGTGCGGGTGATAGTTTAAAACATTTTTACGCATATACGTATACGCATTTTTTGTAGTTTAACGTCATACCATAGTTATACCATAAACCATAGTTGCCTGTATGACGTTAAACTACATTAAATGCGTAGGTATACGTGTATGCGTTAAAAATGTTATGAAAACTGTCACCCGCACCATTCTACAGCGCAAAGAGTATAAACAACTTTCAAATTTAAAATGTTAATAGGATTTAAATAATAGAAAGGAACTTCGCATTCGCTTATATGAGTTTACATATAAAGACGTACATTTTAATCTTCTGAAAACCAGCTAATGAATAGCGTAACACACTTAAAGCCTTTGACATTTGGAAGCTTTTTGTAACTATTATAGTTGGTAACAATTCAAGAGTATAATAAAAATTGTCTCCGTCAACTAGTAGGTAAAATGACCGCAATGGATTTTGTAGAATTGTCAAAAGGATTTCTCCTTACAGTGCACTAAGACCCGTCACTGGAGCGATTAATCCTAGCCTTTCCAAAGGCGGGATTTCCCATTACAGAGATTGTAGCTACCACAAAATCGCAGTCCAACCATTTTAATTTCCCTCAAAATTAGTGTGTCATATAAAAGCTAAGGAAGCAGCATCACATTTTAATTTTAGCAAATTTTATTGCAGTAGGCATTGTATAGCGTTCCGTCGGCTTTTCTTAGCCCGATAATAATAAATTATTTAAAAAAAAAACCTTTTTTTAGACAAGCTTTTGAGCGTAACGTTCATTGTCATCCAAACCAAACGTGTATGCATCATTTCATTTTATTCGGTTGAGGATAACTTTTTTAAAATTTTGTTGCGATATTTGATCCAAACACACATACATACATTACAAGTTCATATATTTTCTTAATATACGCTTGGTAATATGTATCAAAACTAGCTTTATCTTTAAAAAAAATCTTTTAAATTGAGGTTTGGTGCAATAACTGCAAAATATCATTATATTTGCATGCAACCAGCATTCAACGTTGCTTCAATATAACTCAAGTGCTTACGCAGAAAGTTTTTTAATTTTCGTATCAAACCGAAAGGTATAAGCAAACATTTGACATTCTCTTTTTCGTTCAAACAATAATATTCTGGGGAACAAATCGACGTGAACAAATTTGCTTAATCCCTCCCCTAAAGGTACCTTATTTATTCAATTAATGTGGGACGCCAAGGCAAACATTCTGGAAAAGATTCAGTCCTTTTTAATGTACCTATTTAAATAATAATTTATAATATGAAGTAACTTTACGTAGAGAGAGGAACCGTCAAACATTTGCACTGTCTGTTTACGAACCTGCAGTATTATTTTCTGATAGTAAATGAAATTTAACCAAGAGAGTAGGAAAACAAACTCATTTCGTCGTCCCTTGGAAATATATTTTTATTTTCAACTATCACGAGACTTGCTTTACACTTCATAATTTTATTGCGAATTATTCTAGCTAAGAAACTGTTACATATAGTTTTGACTATTACATTATACCTATACTTAAAAAAATCTTTAGGTCAAAAATACACACGTGATCCACATTCACTTATCAGAAGTGGCCTCGCACAAGCGTGGAAGCTATATGCACACTCTTATGCAAGTTATATGCATATATATTTTCTACCTTAGTAAAATTAAAGACTAAAACGGTTTTTGACAATAACTATTCCAATTTCAAGTACAATACGCCCACCATTATATTGGTAAGTACTTATGCCTACAGGAAAATACTGGCTTTGAATATAGGTATGCGAAAAATTCTCTCACATATTCACACACAAGTAGGTACTTGGGAACCGTGAAGTCGATAAGACCATTGTTATTAATATTAATAGAGCCTTTTCTATTTAAAGAGCTTCTTCAATATTTTCTAATCAATCTTGTTTGTTCACTCAACGGATTTCTTAGAATAGACCGATAATAATTGTACAAAACAGGAAACTGGCCTTCCCTTGCGTAATCAAAGTGTTATAAAATATTGTTTTATTAAAAAATATCTAGGGCATGTTGTGAAGATTTTTTTCTTCTAATAATGTAGTCTGCAGTAGCAATAAAGAGTATACTTTCAGCGTTGAAAGTCGCTTTTATGACGAACCAAATAAAATTATGACCTTTCACTGCACCGCAATTTCAATGTTGTTTTTTACAAAAACACTTACGTAAAATAAAAATGGATGAGGTCTAAATAAATAATCATTCATAGTTGTAAATGTGGATGAAGGTTCCTACTGAATATTTAAGATTAAGTTGAAACTATTTATTTCTAACAAACTATCGAAACTATATACAACAGATGACAAAGCAGACTAGACGAACACCCAGATGCTAAAAGCATTTAATTTCTACATTTAATAAATCTAATCTTAATTGGCATTTGTACTCTATGGATCCAAAAGGGGCTCTCTAATATTATAATCTCTGTCAATAAGCCGTCAATTGAGAAATGAATGTGCCATATGCCACGAATTACTGAACGCGGCATGCAGTCCGGAGTCCGAACAGTATGTTTAATTGTTAAGCTAATTCCACAGGCACACTCTGAACTATGTTGCGAGATACACCAATCAAACGAAACTGTTCAGGCCTACATTTTATCACGAGGAGTTTTGTATCCAATGAACTGCGTCAGAAGGACACACGACTCGACACAGCATGTAATGTGAACTCCGCTTAAAGCCACACCCGGTCAGGGTACGTAATAGCCAGCTACTGATTAAATCTGCATGAAAAATCGAGCTTTGTCCGATAGCCGGCCAGCTAACGGCCGCCTGCATCCGGGCTGAATGAAACATAAGTATGCTGATTCCGCCGTCATCGATACGTCGCTCCTCTTTTGTTTGTTTCAATAGTACATTTTCTGTTTTTAGATTTCCGGGGTATTTTCCACTGGGAGTTGGTGTATGTTTGTTTCTGGTAAAGTTGAAATATAAACAATACTGTTAGGTATAAATCGGACGAAAGTTTTGAAAAAAAATAAAATACATAGGTAAATTTTTGATACTTTTACATTAAATTAGTCTTATATGACCATAAGTTACCTAGGTAAATTATCCACGGCTTCTCGTTATTTTATTTATGTAGACTTCATGCACAAAGGTACAAAGATGGTCTTAATGCCTTAGGCATTCTCTACCAGTCAACCAAGTGTGGTGAAGAGACAACATGGCAGGTGCATAGTATAATAATAAAAAGTAGTAGTTATTATACAAAAATACTTACTTATTTTACCTATTTTATATTGAATATAATATATGCCTATAAAAATATACATTTTATATATATTTATGAAGTAACAGAAAAGAAGGAAGTGAGATGACTCTGCTTATTTGTGTTGTAAATAAAGCCGCAATTTCCGCTTAAATGTGTACCGACTGGTGGCCGTCCTGATCTCGGAAGGTAACGCATTCCAAAAAAGATTTGCTGGTTATTCACGTAGTCAGATCCAAAGATATAATGTTAGAATTAATTTTCCTATTTCACAGCCAATATAAGTAATGTTGGTAGTCTAATAGTATAATTGTGAACAATTTTATTAACCTTAATCTACGTCTAGGAGCTTTAGACCTAAAGAAAATATTCAACCAAATAGCTGTCCTCGAAAATTCATTGTATTACACAAAAAATCCGTACTTGAAAACTGTCGCATGTGTAAACGAGGTCTCGAAAACTAGACAAAAGGAGAACAGACAACGAAGTATCAAGTGTTTAAACGGCAGACATCGGAGGATGTAGGAACAATGAGACCCGCATTCTGACGACGCAACATTTCATGTCTACGACCACGGTTAACTCCTATAAAGTTATGAGACCCTAGTCATTTCCTCCCGCCCACGTTTTAACAAAATCTGAATATACTATGCAAAACAGATAAACATACAACTTCAACCACAATAAAAGCGAATTTTGCTTTGTAATTAAATAATGTTTGTTATAAATTATAAAGCTTTTATTAATTAATGCTGTTTCAGTGCGACGATCCTTTTTGTTCGGGTATTAAAGTATCAGAATTTTGAATACACCTACCGAATTCATGAATATTTTATACACTGCATACGTTACCAAATATATCAGACACGATATAAATAAATGTAGGTAGATAAAAGCTCTTTACAAACAATATAAGAGACGTAGAATATTGATAGGTGTAGCGTGACTGTGTAGTATTCGCGACGCTCTTCGACTCTCCTTTTAGTCATGTGTATTGGATTTGAATTTACGATCAGCTTGCTACTAAAAGCTACATTTAGTTTTCATGATATCTTATCAGATGTATCCCTGACTATTATTATTTATGATGTTGAACTTCAATGTTTAATAACGACTGATTCGACCCTGCAACCGCTGCGCTCGAATTGTTAGTTCGTTACGCCTTATTCGCATTTTATTGTCAAAGAGCTTTCGAGGGTTGTCTTATTTGAACAACTAACAATATTATTCATGCAAATTTTATGATTCAAGTCGAATCTCAAATTCTTAAGTGATGGAAATATTTATATTAAAATGTTAGACATAATTTGTTTCAATACAAAAACCCTTGAAAGCCAAAAAGATATGAAGCTATTTTCAGATAGGCGACCGAAACATTATTAAAAATAATATTCAACCAGAAAATTCTTAACTTTAACGGATTACATTGAAGCTATTTAATTCATTAGAGACTTTGAAGAGCTTTGTATAGGTACTTTAAATGATTAATAATGAAGTTATTCTCAAGTTCAAAGCCGGGGTGAGGCTAGTTTTAGCAATCACAAAATAGATTATGGTATCTAAACCCTACCCGAAATTATATATCAAGAGTAATGTCGGCACATCTGACGGAAATGGCCAACTGTGATGCCACAAAAATGCTAAAATTTTCTTAATTACCACCGTGACTGTGGCTTGGCCTCATTTAGCGCAAAAAACGTAGAGCGATGAGATTAAAATTAAATACATTTAAACGAATTTTGCATAAACGAAGCATTTGCATAACATTTTTAAGATCCTATAAAAACTAAGCATTTCTTTGGTCCACCTCTTTCTAAGCTCAAATAATATTCTAAATAATATCAAGCACCAGTGATCGTTACTTAGAAGTAGAAGAGAATCTCAATGACTAATTCTATTAGGTAGAGCGAGCGTTTAGAGGGAATTATTTTTAAAATTCTCTCAAGGAACGAGCTCCGTTGCGGCAAGCTCTTTCATTATATTAAAGCGGCTATCTGATCCAGGCTATCCGATTATTACTAGGAGAGTATAAGTGGTATAGATATAAGACCACCGGCTACGAGCGATTTTCTGCGTAACAGGCAACAGCGTACTTTTTGATTTGCCGCTGGGTGAGCGCGCCGCGTGCTTGCCTGCATTCAATATGAGCTAGGACAATAGCAATACCCAGCTTTGTTGAAGATTTGGATAAGCAAGCTGGCTTGTATGCAACAACAAGTAGCTACTTGGCTGAAACACCGATTAGTAAAAGTGCTTTTAGGTATAGTTGAAGTTAACAATGAAATTCTTAACGCCTCTACAAATCTTATTCATACTTTTCAATAAGTAGTAGAACTTAATAAATAAAAACACTCTCACAGACTCGCAAACGAAGGGTTCCATAGCATTATCACAAAAACGGCAAAAATATCAGGTTTTTTGTATGGAAGCCCCACTTAAATACTTTTTTTATTCTGTTTTTAGTTTTTTTTATTATAGCGGCAACAGAAATACATCATCTGTGAAAATGTCAACTGTCTAGCTATCACGGTTCATGAGATAAAGCCACAGACAGACAGACGGACGGACAATGGATTCTTAGTTGTCCCGTTTTTACCCTTTGGGTACGGAACCCTAAAAATCATCGTGCTTCAAATATCGTGTGAATGATGTTGTTATTGTAATGGAATAAGCCAGGGTAAGATAGCCTGTTTTTAATAAAGTGCTTGCTACTCTGCAAAAAAATAAGACCAAGTATGCATTTTCATCCAGCTGCTATTGATGAGCTTAAAGGATTCTACCCAGTTACCTTTGTTATTCTCTCGCTGGCTCCCCTGAAAACTGATGAAAGTCAAATTCCGATCAGACGTTTTAAGACTTTATCCCGTAAGCTATAAAGTCGGAAACGGAATTTCCAATCACTTTAGGATTGTTTTCAACGAAATTTGTTCATCAATTTACAAAATTCTCCTTGTGCAAAAATAAATTTCAGAACATTGTCATTATATCTATCAGAACTGTCTTAAGTTTGGTGAGTGATACGTTTGTGAACATTTTATTGATGGCTTGATGGCAAAGCTTCCATTTATTTACAACTGGACCCGAATAAATCAGACTCGGCGGAGTTGGAAAACTGCGATCATTCATTTTGAGCTTGTAATATTTATACTATGACAGGTATTCCGGTAGCTCGATCCAAAGTTTGAAAGTATGTAAATTATTCAATGGAAATTGTTTTAATTTGAAACAACTGTTATTATTTCATGATGAGCCCCACTTCCTGTTCGACAGGGAGGGCCTTGGACTACGTAATGTAATCATTAGTGTCTCGTTACGTTCAAATTAAAATTCTCGTGAGCGCCTTTGCATGTCGGATCAATGTCCCCGACTCATTCAAAAGATCCTCCTTACATTAGAGGAGTGATCCGTGGAAATGTGATAGTCTATTGTTTCTCTTGCACTGTAAGGTAAATACAAACATCTGCTATATTATTATCGATGCCTAATTACCGTAAACAAACAAGGAAACTGTTGATTAAGTACGTTAACGCTCGTACAAATTCAACAAATTGTTTATCGGTACACTGGTGTTCAGTTCAGACCGACTAATTGTTAACGCTTGCTGCTTTGTTTACGCTATTGCCATTGCATTTACATGAATGAGAAGACCCGTAATATTGTGCGCAGTTCAACGGAATACCTTGAACAAAGAAAATTATATAATTAAATGTCTCGAGGCCGCCGTTTAGTAAATATTCTTGACACGCCGCTTTGAGATTTGTAGACCGAATACGGTGAATAAGTTTGAGTGAACAAAGCCTCTCAATGAGTAGGTAAGTATTCCATGAATGTCTTAATAAATGAGAGTGTTTTCTCTCTCTCTGATGTATCGGCCGTGAATTATTTGCTATATTTGATGTTGGGTTTTCAGCTATGGAGTTGTGTTACAAAACTGTCCGCTCATACTCAGCGGTTGGCTGGTGGGTACTTGCTGCGGTCAGTGTGCGGAAGCCATACCGATGCCGGTGGCCGGTCGGCATTTCGCTCGAAACCGGAACGGGCTCTTGAAGTGCTTCCTTCAATTTACCTAGTTTACACACCACCACCGTGACCCGTAACCTACCTTCGTTCTAATTAAATAACTCTTATTTTCTTCCTTTATTTTTCTTACAAACATAAACTGGGTTGAGTTTTTCTATGTGGGTAGGCAGAAACTACGTATCGCCGCCTCAAACTCCTTTTGCTTATTTTCTTTATTGTGCTTATTATTCTATCACCTAAATTGAGTTGCCAAGGGACCACCAGGAAACTAGTAACTCAAATTTTAGTGTCTGTTTAGACGGTTGAGTGAATATCTCCCTTCAAAGGCAGTGCTTTTGCCACGCCACTGGAGAGTTGCTCGAATGTCTGAATTTATAGCAAACAGTGCTAGCCGAAATGTACAGAAGCACTAACGATTTTCCAGTTCTGTTAACTGTATAGCATCCAATTGCCACTGTATTGGTTACAAGCATAATTATACAGTTTTACTAAAATTACCTTATATAATAAGGATAGGGTAAAGCGCTTGTTTTTTAGAAGCCTAAATTTTGTCATACGATGTGAACTCGCCACGCGGTCGGCTATTTTCGGGAACGGTCGTGTTCGGGTGACAAAAAAGGTCGTGCGTATCGGACGGCTGTATATCAATTATTCAAAGTGAAAACATCGAATAAATTATCGAACCAAAAATCACGTCGAGCGTCAAAATATTACAATAACATAGAAATCACCGATTAAGCCCGCATTTTCAATTACGCATCACAATGGGGTCCCATCTATTGTGAATGCTCTCAGCTAAGCGGTTCACAAAACCATGTTACACAACACATTATTATTTTTTGTACACAAACAGGCACAAAAAAACCTAGGGATTATTACCTACGTAGAGAACCATTAGGTTTGACAAATAAGTTGGCGGATTACACACAAAATGCCGTGTTCTTTGGCACACATTTTGCGGGTAGTTGACATTTAATGGTATTATAATAAATAATGGTAATCTGCTCGTTCGGACTTTGAAAGTATTCGGTGATTTATTGTACACACATCTGCATTGAATGTTTGAGCATGTTTTGTCCCGTAATATCTATTTCTGTATGATTTATAGAAAACAAAATTTTAGGGCAAAAAGTTGAGTATATTTTTTATTTCAGATAGGCTTGACCACTACCTCACCTAACTAGGGTGAACTATATTGGTACACTTTTTGGATACCCAGTATTCTATTTGACTTAGTCCTCATTCCTTTTACTTCTAAATGGTATGGACTTTCCTAGACGCCAGGCCAATGTTCAACATTGCACTGCAATAAGCTAACTTAGCAGCAGCCAGGCACCTGTCCTTTAATCCAATTACTACCAAGACCTAACTCCACTAACTTCTGACTTCCATGACGATTGGAAGATTTACACCACACTTCACCCCAATATATCTAAAGCAATAAATACTCGTAAGAAGGTAGCTACGTAAAACTCGTGGAACAAGACCTCATTAATTTTAATCGTAAGTTTTGTCCCCGAATTGTCTTTGAACCAAGTTCTAAAAGGCAAAGTTAACAACTCAAAAAGAAGTTCATTGTCGGGGAAGGTTGTAACACTTGTAAGACAAAGTTCCGCATTTCTTCATACATTACGTAAATAAGTCACAAGTAGGGGTGTGACACGGTTACGGACTTACAGTTGAGCTACGATTAATCCGGTTAACGGCCCTAATTTATTAATTGAATCAATTGGTGCTGATGCTTCTGTATCAGAGCTCCGGAGTTGGGGTTTTATGTTCAATCTCTGCACCTATATTAACGCTTAGTTTGTTAGCTTTTTCGAAAAATCAGTACTTTCATTGCTTTTTTTTATATTTGATAAATAGATCCATCCTAGGGGTATTGTTGAATTGTCAGACAGAAATCTGTTTTGGCAATTAGGGTGCTAGCTAGCTGCTAACTTAGAAATGACAAAATTCTGAGTTTTAGGAAGCTTTTAGAGTCCTATTAGTTTGAGGTAAGGTAAAATGTATAACGGTATAATAAAACTCCTAATATACCTAGCATCTGCACACGAATACAATATTCGTATGTATTTGTTCGATAACAATGAACCAGAACGACATCGCAGTTTCTTGAAGACAGCCATAAAAGTAATAACATAACCATAACGCTTGTAATTCCCAAGAGGATACTACAAATGGTAAACAATGGTATTACCAACGGTATAAGTGTTGTTCCTACTTTATTAGACCGTAAAAAGCTAACATGCATTCATTGATTTATGTTACCTTTGTTTTCTTAGGATAGTCCTTTTTTAGGGTTACCCAAAGGGTAAAAACGGGACCCTATTACTAAGACTCCACGGTCCGTCTGCCTGTCTGTCACCATTGATTGCTGTATCTCATGAACCGTGATAGCTAGAAAAATGAAATTTTCACAGATGATGTATTTCTGTTGCCGCTATAACAACAAATACTTAAAACAGAATAAAGTTAATATTTAAGTGGTCCTCCAATACAAACAACGTCAGTTTTTTGTGGTAATCGTACGGAATCCTTCGTGCGTGAGTCCGACTCGCACTTGGCCGGTTTTTATAGATAAATAGCAATTCTATACTATCGTAGATTTTAAGCAAGTTTATCTCGTTTTCTATCAAACACTGTTTTATCTAAAAATAGTATAAATAAATTAAAAACGTTTTAACTTTATACAGTTAGGTACCGTGAATCGATTCCAATGCC
This sequence comes from Orthosia gothica, assembly GCA_949775005.1. Taxonomy (NCBI): domain Eukaryota; kingdom Metazoa; phylum Arthropoda; class Insecta; order Lepidoptera; family Noctuidae; genus Orthosia; species Orthosia gothica. The sequence continues at coordinate 25,710,959 of OX459041.1, forward strand.
TGAGAAGCATTCATCCGAAAACATGTTTATTACCGACTGGCGAGGGTGCGAAATTGTGAATGTTTATAATTTATATAACTGAACATTCTAACATTAAACAATAAAGTAAGTATTAATGTTCTCTAACTTATAAGTTGTGTATTCACCACAATTATGTAACATTTCCATAAATAAATTATTCTTTAAAATACTTTTTATTTAAATCATTCTCAGCTTTTTTCATATTCTTCTCAGCAAACCCTTTCATTTGATATCCATATCATGGCAGAGCATAAAAAATAACTAGTCCGCTATCTTGGGCCGTCCGCCATATTGGATTTGGAATGACGTCACTTAGCTAACCATGTATTGTCATCAAAACTAAAAGTGTATGCAAAATTTCATCTCAATCGGTGGAGAATAACTGCTTTAAAAATCTGTTGCAAGATTTGACCCAAACACACATACATACATTGCAAGTTAAATAAAAGCATGTAAAATATGTATTTGTTAGTCTATTAATTTTTCTGTTCTGTTTGATTATTTCTATTCTTACTAAAGAAAGACTCAAAAAGTATTTCAACAATCACTGTTCAAGTGTTCGGAAACTTCAGCTGTTTTTTACGTTCGAACACAAATCCTAAGCGGATTGCTTTCGTATTTAAGAACTTGAAACAAGGAGGAATGGATCGCTTTAATTACGTAACGAGTACCTAGCATTGTCAAAGTTAACTCTTGTAATTAAATCATCGCCAATTTAACGCCAGTATTGGGGGAAATTAATACGAAAATAGCTGAATGGATTCGCGTTTAAATTGAAGAAGAACGGAGATTGAAATTACTAAGCACTGCTACTTTGGGAACATTATTGTTTTGGTTTCTGATAATTAATTTAAATTGCTTATTTTAAAAAGGCAGCTATTTACGACCTTGAATACAAAACAAGCCAAAAAAGTAGATTTATAATTCGAGAATCGTGCTTCCAGAAAAAGGTAGCCGACAAAAAATTTATATTTTTTTTTTGTATTTTTATTCACACCACCATTTTAAAAATCCTCAGATGTTGTGAAACATAACAAAGAGGTTGGTGTCACGTGCAAAGCAAGTATCTCATTACCATTTCTTGAGAACATAATAATAACAGATAGGGACAGAATTTTTGATGTTATCTCGAGAATGTTCAGACAAACCTGTGGTTGTGACAAGTATTTGATAATATAGGACATATCTATTAGGTATCTAATAACACCTACGAACGTGTCAATAAACAAACCTAGATATAGAATACCTACCTAGTACAGAATTTCACACGTGAAACTAAATCCAATTTAGTTTTCAACTATTGGATATCGGTCTGCAACACATACCGCACACCTCTATTTCGAACTAGGCGTCAATTTGCATGAAAAAAATCATATGAATTGCGAGCAATAATACGCTTAAAAATATAGTTTTTTTAGGCATTGAACGCAAAAACGAATGGAGTTAGGATTTTTAATAGTGGGCTCGGAATTTTTATTTCATCAACTCAATCAGATTACAGCTTAATACTAGGAATCGATTTAAATATAACAGTGATGAGTGATTGATTGTTTTCTGAGTTTTATATTATTGTTGTTTAGTCTAAGTTTTTTTTTATGCTGTGTGGTCTGGCTTGTGTCAAATAAATGAGTTTTCTATCTTTTTATTTTTCTTTTGATGGTCTCTAGTGCTGGACAGTCACTACGGGTAGTCAGTTCTAGTCAGTAAGACAAACGCCTGAGTGCCAGTCTTCCCAACGGGGGCTTGTGTTGGTGTTACCCAGTGACTGGGTTTTGGAGGTCATATAGGCAGATGCACCATATAAAATTACTGGAATAGATGCATCCAGTTTGATCTAAAGTCAACATTTAAGGGCCTTCCACCGCTTTATAGCCGTAAAACGGCTACATTCTAAAGCATACTCCTTAGTAATGGCTAAGTGAAAGGGTTTGAAAAAAAAAGAATATGTACATTATTTATGAAACATATTCTTTCGTGTAACTATCAGTTTTGCTTCTAAACATTATTTAACAACACGATATTTTTTTTGCTACTTTTGGATACTCCTCCAAAATGACTTGGATATTTAAAAATATTTTTAAACAGAAAAAATTACGGCTAGAATTTATTTATAACTGAAATAGTATATGTAAATCAAACAATATTTTGCAAACAAAACTGTTCAAAAGGAGGTTCAATATTGATATTCTGGCTCCGAGCGGGCGCACGGCGAGTACTGCGTTAACATTTATTTATTTATTAGGCTCACCAACAATTGCTAACACTAAGAATATTACGAATACTATTCACTTAAAACTACAGTTGAGTGTCACAATTCTTACAGGTAAGCACCACATATGCTAAAGTATTGAACATACATTTAGAAACAACGTAATGACCATAGAATAAAAATAGTTTAAAGTAATAACGAAAACATTTTCATCTATAAAATATAAAGTAAGAATTTAAACTAGTAGGTACATTAGACTATATAAAATCGTTTGTAAATTTCCTTTTAAAAGTTTTAATATAAATACGCTTTAACGAAAAACTAGGCAAAAGAGAAAACGGTGTAGTGCCGAATACAGGCATATGCAACTCAATCAATATGTATACCAAATAAAACATAAATAAAATAGATACCAAAGTAATTTTAGAGTTTACAAAGCTATTCTTACTAACAGTTTACGAATCGTAGCATATATACTTATTGATCGGTCGATGAATGTCAATATTTGTAAGATTTCTTTTTGGTTACCCAAGAGGGATCTAATGTATATCCCATGTAACTGTCAAGAATAAGGGAAGTATGCCAAACTAATGGGAATGGCTTCCGACTACATTTTCAGAACCTGATAGCGTTATTCATATTGTTGTTTATAATAGAGAATCAAAATTAACATGTGGCCTGAGTGCTACCTAGTATACGAACAAAAATACCTACATTATTGTCCACAAATAAAAATCTACATAAAAAAATAATAATTAGTAAGAAATACCTTACAAAAGTTCAATGCAGCACGCTACAGGTTCGCGAATAAAAATATTTAATTGAAAGCTCCGCCACTCCTGAACACAGCACGACAATTGACAATTGTATAAAAAGCGTTAACTGCATCGTTAAAAGTATGGAATGCAATAATATATCATACGATATTTAATTAATCGGACGTTTGTAACGTTAGATCACAACCCTCACGGATGCATTAAGATGCACCGTGCGTAATAAAACCAACTTATAGCGCTATTGTGGAACTTTTGGAATACAGATCACGGCTCATCGAGTTTTATTAGAGAGGGGCACTGAATAACACTCATAAATTGACGACGATGACGGATTCAATGGGCCATGCAAGCATTTTAAAATCAGTTCGTAAGAGATAGCGCGACAAAGTTCCCATTAATCATACACAGAGCACAGTCCTATTAGTCAATTCAAATTTAAGCGGCTCAGCATCACAGCCACTTGTTCCAATTACCACCAAAAAAAGTCAAATCAATTGGCTTTAATGGTGTAATAAATAACAGTAATTTAGAGCTCTGTTTTGCTAAAATACTTCTGCTCCTGCTAGTTAAAACGAAAGGAAAAAAAACAATAAAGAAAAGAACAAAGCCTGCGACTTCCATTGGAAAACATGTCTAAAAAGCGAGCAACATTTTCTTTTACAAAAATGGGTGTACGATAAACAAGCATTTTGTGAGGAGCGTAGGTCTTAGGGATGCAGCCATATAAAGGGGAAGGTGGGGTAACGCGATAACGCCGCGGATGCCCCGTAGACAATAGAGGAGAGTGCGCCGACTTTAGCATGTCACGTTCAAACGAGGCCCTCATCTCTAGCAGACATTTTAGAGCCTTAAGTGTACTCCACGCTTAGCGCACCTCTACCTATTAGTTCGTTAGCATTCCTTTTCAAAAAGTCAATTTATGTTTCCGAAGCACCGAGAAAAAGAATCGGACAAGTCTGAATGAAACATTTTCCTTGAAAAGAAATTGTTACCAATTGTTTTTTGTCATAGACCAACGGTCAGCAACAGGCGGACCGCGGTCCGTTTGCGGACCGCGAAAGGTTGAACCTCGGACCGCCAAATATTGTAATGTAGGTATTGTGGGTATGTCAAGTATAAACAAATAAGTAATATTTTTGAACCAATCTAACTGAGTACATACCTAATCTAATTAATCTGTTTTACAATATCGACATCGATCAAAAACATCGCGCCGCCGAGTCGCCGCGTGCGCTCTGTTCATACGTACTTATAGCTCCGACGACCACTTGTATCAGTGTTGCCAGGGCCCTTAAGTCAAAAGTTACGTTTTAATTCCTGAAATGTTACATTTTTGCTGCAAAAGTTACATTTTATTTTTAATTTCGTTTTTTTTTTTTTTGGAGGCAAATTGATGTTAGCAAATTGGCGGAATATAAAGGAATCTATGATGTCTAATGGTGTATTTAATCTTATGATAAAACAGACTCTAGTTTATAATAGTAATCTTTGCTCTAGTTTCATTTGCTGGCAGCGCAATCTTCACAGTTGTTACTATCTAGTCTAGCACCTAACTTATTTTATTACTTTGAAACAAATTTCTACAGAAAAGAAAACACTTTCTACAGAAATTTTACTTGTTTGCACCTGCCTTTTAATATTTATGCTTAAGATATTTATATTTTATTAGATTAGTTGCAAACTTAGACATATAGTTACTTATTAATACATTAAAGATAGGCACTAGAATCTCGATAATTTCGAAACTTTAACGCTAATTACGTATCAAACAATAAATGTAGATAATTACTCGAACTTCTAGTACGAAACCGCGCAAACTCGCAAAGTAGGAAACGTACGCGCACACGCTCAAGCAATATCCATTATCCAGTTTTAATTAATGCAAAATATGTATCATTTTGTCATGGCGCGTTTCATTCAGAGCCATCTCTGAATATTATATGGAGTGAAATACTATCTAGACGCGCCAGTTTTAAGTGCGTTTAATTTGAATGCGTTCGTAAACTGTTTGCAATGAAAATCTAGTACTACAAATCTCGTTGGTCTCAAAAGTTACGAAAATTGCCTTAAATATATAAATTACTTACATGTTACGTGAGGGGGTCAAAAGTTACGAAAAATGTAAGAAATGTATCCTTCTGGCAACGCTGACTTGTATGTAACTGAGCGTGAGCGGAGCGCGGCCTAGCGAGCGGGTTTTGTTAACTCGCGAGCGAGAGCGAGACGGCATGCACTAGCAACAGCGTACGCGAATTAGTTATTGTATGTAAATGTGATTTAGCCATTCGCTACGAAACATCAGCAGATTGAGCGTATCATTTTTATGGTAATATGTGGGAAAGCATTTCATATTTCGCGTACTTAGCGAACTGTGGCGCGCTTGCGACTTTGTATTTTGTAACAAACGCGAGCAAGTATCGAAATCGGGGGTCCGGGCGCGAGGGCGGGGGAAAGCAGACTGCCAGTCGGTCTCGCTCGGTCAGTCGCAGCGCAAATCGTGGAGCAACAGTTCATTTGTTTTGTGATTTCTTGCGTTTTAGTTCGTTTAATAAAAAATATTTTTTTACCTAGGCGTGATATGGATCCTAAAAAGCGAAAAGTGGACAGTGAAAATAGGAGGTTTTTAGAAGAATGGACTGAACAATATTGTTTTACGCTGCCTGATAGACCTCAAGCAGTTCCAGTGTGCCTTATATGCAATAAAACTGTTGCTATTGTTAAAAGTGGAAATTTGAAGCGACACTATGAAACAACACATCAGCAATTCCACAAAAACTTCCCTCCTGGCAGTGAGGCTCGTAAAGAAAAACTTCAGGCACATCTCAGTTCTTACAATAAAAGCACAAAATTACTAGTTCGTTGCATGAGCGACCAAGAAAAATCCACAGAAGCAGCGTTACGTGTGTGCTGGACGCTTAATAAACATCAAAAACCATTTTCAGATTCGGAGATAGTGAAGGAATGTATGTTGGCAGTAGTCACAACACTTTTTGAAGAAAAAAAAGATGTTATCACTGGAATTCAAAGTACTCCATTATCAGCAAGAAGCAATACACGAAGGACTGAAATTTTAGCTGCTGATATTAAGATGACTCTTATCAAACTTCAGCAAAAGGCACCTTGCTACGCCATAGCACTTGATGAGTCATGTGACATTACTGATGATGAACAAATGTCAATTTTTGTCAGATTTCTTGACATTGAGTCTAAAACTTTTAGGGAAGAGTTGCTAACAATATTGCCGTTAAAAGGTAACACTCGAGGAGAAGATTTATTCAAGGTAATTGATGAATTTATTACTAAATCTAACATCAGTTACGACAAAATGGTGTCTCTTTCTACTGACGGGGCTCCAGCAATGATTGGCAAAGAAAAAGGTGTCGTCAAGAGAATCAGGGATAAAAATTCATTCCTAATATCATATCAGTGCATAATCCACCAGACAGCCCTTTGTGGAAAACTTAGCGATACACTGAAAGAAGTGATGGACAGCTTGGTGAAGTTAATAAATTTTATAAGATCTCATTCCGCTCTTCAGCACCGACATTTCAAGGAGTTTCTTTTTGAATGTGATTCAGCGTATTCTGACTTACTGCAACACAACAATGTTCGTTGGCTAAGTAAGGGTCAAGTTATTGAACGTTTTTGGTCAATAAAAGAACAAGTAACCTCCTTCTTGCAAAACTTAGATACGCAGGCAGCTAAGAAGCACCTTAAGTTCGTAACAAATAAGCACAATATGTTGGTTGTGGCTTTTCTAAAAGATATTTTGAAATATCTAAATGCGCTCAACACAGAGTTACAAGGAAATGGAAAATTAATATGTGATCTGATACAAAGCGTGTCTGCTTTTCGGCGTAAGCTGGATATCTTTGAAAAAGATATTGCAAGACAAGAATTTGTTCATTTTCCGACAATTCTGGCATATAATAAGGAGAACTCTGAAGAAGACGTTGCAGTGTTTACAAAATTTTTGGCCGATCTTAGCAACGAATTTGCCACAAGATTCCAAGACTTTGCAGAGATGGGCAAGCTATCTCTGTTTCTTAAGTCACCCTTTGAAGTTGATGCAGCAGCCGAATGGACAGATGTGGCTGCCAAGTTATTTAATCTGCCAAAGCCATCACTTCAAATGGCAATAATCGATCTGCAAGAAGATGTGTCTTTGCAAATATATAAAAAGGTGTCAACTGAAGAATTTTGGGTCAAACATGTCCCAGAAAAATATCAAAATTGCAAAAAACTTGCTATCAATTTGGCCACTATGTTTGGCTCGACATACATATGCGAAACATCTCTTTCAAAAATGAATTTTTTGAAAAACAAATATCGTTCGAGATTAACAGACGCTCACTTAGAAGACACTCTTCGAATTAGCTGTTCTTCACGAGAACCAAACTTTAAAAACCTGGCTCAAGACCGCCGATGCAATTTTTCACACTAATTTTAGGTAATAAATAGCTGTACTTAATTATTATCAGTTGTTTTTTTTTCTGGACCGTTTAAAAATTTTCGAGCAATATCCGGACCCTAGTTAAAACTACTTGCCGACCCCTGTCATAGACTATTACTGTTATTGCTCTCAAATTAATTATTTATTGACACGCGTAAGTTCCTAAAATCAATATTCCTCATAATTATATAATGGTACCCATAGTTGGTATTTGGTATTATTACCTAAATTATTATTATTGCTTTTGTACTTACTTACATAAAACGCTTTTCTTTCATATACGTGCTCAAAATCATTATACTGGCTGGTATTTGTAAAATGTACCTTGAATCGACCATTGCCATTTGTGAAACCATTAAAAAGTAAGCCAGTTTGAAATTAGAACGTGGTACGTGTGTAAAATTCTCTTCAAAAGTGTAGGTACTGTGTTTTAAAAGGGTTGAATTTTTAAAACCTGTGGATCCATATCTAAACAAGAACAATGATACTGTTCAGAAATTCTGTAGAACTGTAAGCAATTCGGCGTGTGGGCTCGCTGCTCTGAATATAAAAGAGCCTATCTCTCAGGCAGATGCCTGCAGCCGAGAGGTTCCCGAGTAACCGAACGTTATTGGATTCATTCGTTTGTCGTTTACTCACATTTGTGATAACGTTTAGATGAAATTTACTGTTGCGGTACATTACTTCTGATTGCAATCTTTATAGGATTGCTTGCCATGGATTTGTTGTGAGCAAAATGAAATTTGTGGAAGATTGTTGTTATGTTTTGTTCTTCATGTACAAATTTTTCTACAAAATACACAACAATACACATAAATCTTTTATAATCATCGTACAATTTCGTTGTGCAACCTTTTTAATTATTTCGGACGGCAGATGCGAAAGTTATTATTAAAACAGTACAATTTCAAAGGGTGTTGGTACGGAGTTCGTTTCGCCAAGTCGTTACACTTGATCCGATTAAAACCACCTGCTTATTTCAAATTTAGTCCATCGTGTACTTTCATCATAATTTTGATGTAGTAGGTAAGGAAAATAATGAAAAAGTTTCTCTATAAATCTTTGGGGGATATTGTGAAAGTTTTTCCTTCGTGTTATAAGAGGCATTCAATTATCGGGCGATCATAGATGAAGGGTCAATTATCCCGCTTTGAAAGCAGCTAATTTCAAACAACCTCTTTGCTTTTTGTTAAAAGTCTGTTAGCGATTGTCGCTAGCATAAAAGCTACTTTTTTCATCATTCTTTCCTTGAACACGATCATAACAGTGAGTTCAATAAACTTCGACCAGACTACTTTATTTTAATTTTCTGCCTCCTTTTCGGGTTCAATCGATTTGATTGTTACATTAACTGGTAAGTTAGCGATTAAATTTATTGCCGGATAACAGTAGAATGTATTTTACTTATTGAGGTTAGTTTTATAATAGTTATTGTCGATATTTCTCGTCTGAGAGAGCAAGAGGTCGATGACATTTAGATAATCTTGGGTCACTGTCTGTAATATTTCGGATGCACTTTGTAGATACACTGCAGTATAAAGAAAAAACTATGCAATAATATCAGTAGTAATATCTGTCTGCTTATAAAATCAATTCAACTCAATTAATAACATCAACATGATCGGTGTCATTTTTATTACTAGAGATTATAAATAATAATATAGAGTACCTATACATTTTTATGCATTGGCAACAAATATTAGGTTTTTTGTAGTAATAAAAAGACCTAAAGAAATAGTAACTTCAAAGTCCAATAACATTCTTGTAGCACAGTTTTTCTTACAAATCACATAACAACCGAAGTGTTTACATCCTAACCTTAGGAGAGATAGATGTCTATATGAAAAAAGCACATAAATCCGTATAAGAGCTATCACTTGAGAGTCACCCGCATCACTGTCAGGAACTCGGACCCCTCCATTATTTGCATCAACGTACGAACCTATCTGACTACCCACATTCTCAAACTGTTCAAATTTAAATAGAATGTTCGCGATTAAACTGCTGAAGACGTCACTATTACGCGAGACAAAACAAGATTATTTTGTTTTATTCAGCGGTTTGACATTGAATACACAAAAAAAATAGATAACAATGTTTTTTGTTTGGGACTAAAGATAAAGAATATATAGAAGAAACTCACACAATCCATATCAATTACTCCTAGTAGTTTTTCAATTCACGATTAAGTTCATGTTCATGATTCTGGTCTCCTAATAGTTTGATTATAAATACTTATAATGTTTAACATATAACTAAAAAAGTAAAAGAGAATGTTATATTTTTATCAAGTTATTAAACTCTCATCTCTCTGATTTTGATTTTTTTTTTTTATTTTGATGTCAACACTACTGATCTGTAGGAGCCAAATGTGGAATAAAACTTTAAATAATAAATTATTCCACTAATGATACCTGCGAAAAATATCGATAGGTGCCGTATGTGGAATACGTCAGGTGTAGAAAACGTTTTTATGGAACCATTTTTTCGACGAATTGCAAATTTGCAATACGTCGAAAAAATAGATATATCACAATCATAACGCTGGAAATACAGAGGTTAAGTAATCACCTAAATATTCACCAAAACATGTTTAAAAGATTTTTTTTTATAGGTTTTATTGAAAACATTCATCTCATCTCCATTTAAATTTAACTTTTCAGGAGGATGAGACGATTAATGTGCTAGAATACACCTACATATCAACTAAGCGTAATACCATTTTTTTTAAATGCCTCTACTTATCCCTGCCCTCCATTATCACAAAAACAGCACTCACAACTTAGTCGTATAACATCAAATTGTAATTTTCTCTCAACAGTACCTATTAAAAGCAATAATTATTATTACATAATTAAGTTCAACGCGGCTTTGTCTTAATTCAAAGTAACATCTACTCGCAAAGTTAAGCTTTACTACGTTATCCAACATTCATGTTTAATTTAGTAATTCCTTCAAACCACAAGACATTCTTCAAAGGGAACCGCGCGATCTAAACATGCTTAGCCTTAACTTTAAACTGGATAGTAACTTGTGCGAAAGTAATCTAAAATGTATTAGTTTTAGGAAGTTTCAGCGTCCGGTCATTTGTGAACTCAAATGATAAAATAACACAAAGTTACAGTCAAGTTCTGTTTCTATATTGTTACGGCCCTTTTGGGTAAGTCTTACTCTGATCTCATCATAATGGTCTGGCTCTGTACCTTTAAGGTAGAGGACCCAAAACCTATAGGGTACTTCCGGCTGACCTAGAATTGGTAATTTTGGTTAAAAGCAAGGTCTTACAACACAAGTAAAGGAAAAATTCCAAAAAATAAAAAAAGTTAAAAATTAAGGTAAATTTTGGTACTTACAAGTTGCCGTGAAAATCTAAATTTGCCCATATCTTTTTATCGTGTTGACTCAGGAACTTGATTTTTATACACCTAATAGGGACTACAGACCAAACTTGCTAGGTCCACCCGTTCCCGTGAAAATCGGTGGTTACACACGGACAGACGGACAAGAGAGTGATCTTATAAGGGTTCCTTTTTTACCTTTTGAGGTCTGGAACCCTAAAAATTTTAAAAAACTTTAAAACCAAAAAAAATTAAAACCCTAAAAAACTTTAGCAAGAACTGCCTCGTCTGGAAATCCGGTTCTGGATTACAATTACCGGTCGGGCAAAGAGTTATTGGGTCTTTCCATCTGGATTTTTTCCAGTAGCAGCCTAGTCTCACGCGACCGCTACGACATGGAACTTAAAACATTTGGAGGCATGCGGAACAGGGTGTGAAGTCCCACAAACCTTCATTGAAAAGGAAGGATCCTCCGACCAGACGGGTGTTGTGTCTGGTCCGGGCAACTGTCCAACGGTTATTGTTGGACTATTGTATGTGTTCAAATCGCGCCGAAAACTTCGCTTGCGCGATGCAGGATTTGTGTGACGTAAGTCATTAGTTCGTAAGTGGCGGCGTTGGTGCCGCTGCAAACATAACTTCCGAAATATGCGAAGGTATACCTACTATTGGTGTACGTATGCCTAAACCTCTGAGGATGGGATAGATGAGGACCCCTTTGCCGCATTTGGACTCCCATTTGGTCCGTTATGCGTGCAACTCTTCTCTGTGAGAGGGAAGGGCCGTATAATCCACCACGCGGGCCCTGTGCGGCAGGCTTATTACGTATGAAACAGCAATTAACAATATTTGCGCAGATATTGTACAATCATCGCGCGAATATCGCTTTACGTAAAAAAATTGGAAGGCTTATTTTTGCGAAATAATTGCTCTTCAATCGCGAATCCGCATTATATATGAGCTATAGCCACACCATAATAATTTTACGACAGCACTGCTAACAATAAAAATCTGATAACTGAAATTTGCATTTATCGCAAGGTGATCGCGATAATTTCGTATTACGTATGGTTTTTGACAGCAGAGCGACAGCGATCGGCGAGCAAATGTGGCTGTCAAATTGCAATTACTTTTTACCTTGTTGTTGGTCGATTGCCAATCGCTCGCTGATGGCTGAGTAGGTACAGAAGTTTTTGAGTTTTTGGCGGCTTTTTTCGTATGTTATTTTGTGGCTACTTTAATTATCCACAAATTAGAATAATAATATAAGAATAAATATTGAAATAACAAATTCCTAGTGAATATTGTAAATGTAAATGACAAATTGGTGTTGTTTTGAGTCTCTTATGTCTACGCAACTGGACTATTTGTTGAATCATTGAAACAGAAGTGATCACAGTAAAGTGGAGGATTTTTTTTATATACAGTATAAAAAAATCCTGTGTTGGCTACCTCAGCGAAGCTTATATATTTACTACTAAATACTTACAAACACATGAGAATGTGATAAGTCCGCAGTAAGTATCTTCTATTTTTTTTTATATGGCAAACACCGATGTTGACTATTCTGCCAATGTCTAAATTAAATTTGAAAAATCTTTTTTACGTTTCATAGCTCAAATACGAGATAATGTAGTCTACTAAGTGATGTTCTAATGCGTTATCGATTCAATTTCTTAAAATTAGACAATTCGAAGAAATTTTAATTGATTTTACACATTGACATATATGTAAATAAAATGCAAATATCAAATTTTCACTGCCATATTTACTTTACACAAATACTTTACATCTGCGAATATTAATTTATCGGAATATTGGAGCTATATAATAGTAATCAAATTGACTATTGTAAAAAAACAGCCTCTACGAAGTGTTGCTCTTTCTTATGTTGGTAAATTCATCAAACGATACATTTTATAAATCATCGGACAGATAAAAAAGCTTCTGTTAAAAGTGACTGTCAAAAAAAAAAGACGACTTAAAGGCCTCAGTAGCCAGGTCACTAAATTGAACGCGTAATAATTGTACAATTATTGCTGTTCCATACGTAATAAGCCCGCCGGTTGGTGGATATTACATCTGATCGAACTTTTGGCAATAACACATCCATTCTATGACATTCATCTCAAGCCGGTTTCCTCATTATGTTTTCCTTAGCCGTTTTGAGAGTAGTGGTGATGAACTAATTTACACCAAGTCTCGCCTGCCTGGGTTCGAACTCATGACCTACACCTTGTAAGTCGCGGCTGTTACCACTGGACCACCACTGCTAGGAATATATGTGATATTTTATATTGTCAAACTATTATCGTTAGCAATAAAACTACAAGATCCTTTAAATCCTAACATTCAAAGCACAGTTTTATTTGCAAGTAAAAAGAAAATGACTCTAAAAACCAAAATAATGTACGTATGTAACAAAAATACTCCTCAAATATAGGAACCGTATTTCTACCGTCTGGCAACCCACACCGACAAGGGTCAGGGACCGGTAGTTAAATATTTTAATTGCGGTAATTATTTGCAAAGTGAAATATAACAGCTGTCGATCGACCATAGACATTAAAGATGGAACGATCGACTCAACTTTAAATAATAGTGATAGACTATCGGTATCGGAACTGGTATCAGTCTCCAAGGTAAGGAAGTTTGTCTTTGAAACTGAATATTGAATATTAAAAGCCTGGACGGACAGTTTTATTCACGAAACAGTAGTTTATTTATTTTAAACGGTCGATTGAGTTTTGCTCTGTACACGTGGATAGTGGGTAGACTGGAAATACCTCAAAATATTTTGTCTAAAATATTTACGAGTAAATATTATTTTATATTGTTTCTTTTATTTTACGCAGATATCACGGCTCTTAATTTTATTATTAATTCACTTATTTTATATAGTAAAATATTCATATTATACGGGCCAAGCGAACCATGGTCTCAATAATTATTTTTTTTATTTAAAAGCTAAGTATGTATAACTTCATATCTTCCTTTTCGTCAAATTAACGATCAAACCTTGAAAGAAACACCAGTACATGATCACCAATATTTAAATAATTCATGACTATGAATCATCACTTCGTTACCTACTTCCCAGAAGAAGCAACAGGCAACAATAGTCTTGATTATTGCTTAAAGAGACCTCGTTTTTTTACAAGCCAGCCGCGACCTTGGCAAGAATACGTTAAAATTCGTTTAGGCATTAGAATACCTGTCAGGTAGGTGTCAGTTGGACGTGTTCGGAATATGAAAACGACTAAAAACGCTGGGTGCGTCTCGTGGCCCGCATAATACGCGGCAATACGGTACGCACATATTGAATTCCCCATCAATTGATACTTCGTCACCTATAGGAACGCAGGAAGCGGTGACAGGATGTGTCCCCAGAAATTGTCATGTCGTGCATGAATTTTACTATGGCATGGAGTAAAAAACGTGAAAAATGCCGAAGAGCACACAGTTTTAGGGTCTCTAAAGGTTTTTTGGTCCCGTCTCCTGATTTCTAACGACTTGACCAACAACTAAATAAAAAATCGAATAAGAGCGTTATTTCAGATTTCGAAAAAAGAACCAAACCTTGGCTGTTTCTCTGCCATCCTGCATAGATAACTATGTGAAAATATATTAAAATAAAGGAGTATAATTTGAAATACGTTGACATTCACTACACAGTAGCAGAATTTTAAATGTATCTAAAATAAAACAGAAATGTTAGTGTATATTAACATCTAGTGTAATATAATTAGGCTGAGCTAATTATTAGGTTCAATAGTAGTATTTATTACTTTCTAGTTTTATTGCACGTGATTTTGCTCACTGAAGTAAATCATAAAGAAAAGTAGGAAACACATTTCCCACGCAAATAGCTCTAACAACCTATTTATTAAACCAAATGGCTGTAATGAAAGTCCAATAGAAAAGCAATATTGTCCATTTTCCAATAAGAAAAAGTTAACGAAGATGGAATAGAAAATCCATTTTCATAAAATAACACTTGAGTGGTGAAACGGGAACACGACGACATTACCGGGGTCTTATCACTTGTTCTACGTAACTTTATAGAAACATTTTACATAAGTGGTTCTCAAACTTTTTTGACCTGGGACCACTTTGGTTTCTTTGTTAGCAGGGACCAGAAGTCCAGGACAAAAGCATTATTCAGAACTTAGAGCAAACCTAACCTATTCTTTAAAATAGTAACGACAATAGTTAAACACATAATTTCTGATAGAAACTTAAAATTAGTCGGCACCATTATTATTTTTGAGTTGGAAAAAGTAAAGTTTGAAATTTTAAACCATTCGCAAAACAATATGTTATGGGTATGGTTTAAAATTTTAAAGTTGTTTTAAGCTCTAATAAACCACCAGTGGTCGGACCACAGTTTGGGAACCAATGTTTTACATCGACGCCATATTATAATTTCTAGTACTTCACCCGCCTTCCAATTAAGTCGGTCGCACCCACCTTAAAAACAAAAGCGTTTGAGAAACCGTTCCCTGATTTTTTATCGAAAGCTTGTGAAATTAATTCACTTGTTTTATTGAATGCGGTTTGATTTTTGAATTGTGTTCGAGTTTGAGAATTGCGGCAATAAATGAAATAGGTACTCTTCAATATTTACAATACAGGTCTATGGGTAGAAATAAAATACGTAAAACCGAATTTCTCCAAAATCGCTACCACAGTTTACCATTTTAGTAGAATACTTTTTGACCACAATTTAATTTCACCGTAAACTCGTAGATTGCTATAAGCTATGTATTATATTATTCTTTGTGTATGACATGTTTGATCAACAATAAAACACATTTCGTAAGCAGCAGTTACCAACCCATCAAAATTTTGTTCAAATGCCTACAAGTCACAACAGTGTCTGCAAATGCTAAAGTCCATTCTCAAGAATTTAATTTCAAGCATGTTCGCATACTTCCAGTTTGGTAGATAAGAGTTATTAAAATACTTTAGATATGCCATCCCGGGCTACACTACTGGATCCCCTTGAAACCTCGGATGCCAGTCACGAGACACAACAATTTTTCATTAAAGCATTTTTCACCAATTGTGAAGCAGAGGAACAGATGCCATAAATTAAAAGTAAACGCATTTTTCGGTGATTTATTAAAGATAATATTTACCAATAAATCCATTCTTGTCGTCCATTTTGGGATAAAAGCCTCATGGTAATTTGTAGAGTTAGCATGCAATATAACGGCATATTTCTAAATAATTGTGCTATAATTATTGTTAGTGAATAATAGGATAATATAGGTACCTTAGTAACAAGTTATATGATAACTGAACAATTTCTACGTCCTAACTAATTCACGATAATTGTCATAACGACCCACATGACAAAGTTTTTGGAAGGTAACATAATATTCATCGTGAGTCGTTACTCGCAACCTTCACAAAGGAAGCTCAAATGAAATTTAACTGTTCGTTGATTGACGAAGGGACCCGTTGTCCACAATAATTATCTCGGAGGAAGCGGGTAAGATGAGCGTTGAACGCTCGGCGCGTGCTCCTACCACTTATGCATGCCTAGTACGTACGTACATAAGGACATCCGTAACGTAGACAATACAACAAGTTATCTAATATTTCATCATTCAGTGCGGGTTGTCGGTTTACAGGCACGTACCTTTATAAGCGCCACTACCCAAGAAACCTCAAAATATTCAAATACGAAAAATGAATACTGACACAGATTTGTGAATAAGAAGAAATGGTAGTTTGTCTTCCTAAAATTCTAAATACTATAGAATTCGCTATACGAAGAGATCCAAATTGAAGATGATCCTCCACTGGAATGGCTGGTGCTTACTAATTTGAAAATTATGCCAAATTCTAGCAATTCTTCGAAGCAAGTCGTCTGTATTTTAGCATCGGGCATTACTACACTTTCAATTTAAAACATATAGAAGCCAAAATTCAAAACAGAACACAACTCTATGTTTGTATAGGACTTCACAATGAAGAGGTTTGGTAACATAAGTACATAAACGGTCCAGGCTACCTCGTACCCTGTTTCAATAGATGTTCTCTCCCCAACTCTATGAGGACTAATTGCTAAACGTTGCTATATCTATTAATAAATCCAAGACCTTTGAGAGGCCTTTCACAAAGTTGAGCCACAATTGAAACGACATAAGACAACGGATGCAGCCATTTGAGGCGTTCGATTAAATTATGAACAGTCCTTTATTAACATTTGTAGTACGTGGCCATTGATTAAATTATCGATATTGCCTAAAAGCTAATTGAATTAAGGTGAAGACAAACTCCAAATGGGAGTTTGTTTCGGCGATAACGAGTAAAGCGAAATTAAACACTTAAAAGTAAGTCTTTATAACCCAAATGTGTACCAAAACAGACATTAGCAAAGTTTTATGAGTTTTCCCACTTCGGCCTGAAATAGGAACGAGTTTTATGCATTCCTTGGAGAGGTACTACGCATTATAGCTTAATACGTTTTGGTCCTTCGGGACTAATGCCGATGACGGGCTCAAATTAAGGTCCAGTTTGGAGA
Source organism: Orthosia gothica (assembly GCA_949775005.1). Taxonomy (NCBI): domain Eukaryota; kingdom Metazoa; phylum Arthropoda; class Insecta; order Lepidoptera; family Noctuidae; genus Orthosia; species Orthosia gothica. The sequence goes on from OX459041.1 coordinate 25,728,291, forward strand.
ACTCTTTAGTTATTGAGTTTGTATATTTTGGTCCTTCTTCCATCCACGAACAAAATATGTAAATGCCGCTGTAACCCGGCTTGGACCGTGACTAAATAATATCTTTAATAAGAAGATTTTGTCCTAGCTTATCGGCCTCGAGCGGACCACGGCTTCGTAAATAAAAGGAAAAAATTACGGGTCTTTTAAACTCTTCAAGCAAGATTTGTTCACTGAAATCGGCTTTCGTTTCATTTGTTTTGTATTAGGATACTTATTATGGTTGAATAAGCTATTGAAGATAGCAATAAGTACGAATATTTATGTATATCCGGACTATTTACATAATTATGTAAATTACAGTCAAGTCCTTCGTACAAGTAGGTAATCGCAAATAATGCGCGAGTTGAGTTTAATTTTCAGGTCAATTTTAGTACATCCATTAGTATATTCACATCAACCACTCCTGGTGCTTCGGCTCGAATTATTGTGTTTTATTAGCTTTCTATTTGATTCTATCTGTTTCGCCTATTCCGAACAAGCTAGTTATGTCGTTGGTCCCGGCTGTGATTTGAATATTTGTCATTTGTGGCTACGCCACAGTATAGCCATGCCATAGTATGTATGGCAATATCCCTTAAACCAAAATTAGCATCTTCACTGTATAATCTACTATACTGTATACTCAAACTGGCTGGTTTTTTCCTCAAAAGAATATTTCAGTCACCATTCTACTTGGTCTTCACATGATCTAACCAAGATTATGTCTAGATTTTAAAAGAGACTGTGAGTGACGAGAGTGAAGAGACCATTGAGTGAGTTTCGGCCTTTCTTCTTAGAGTAGTCAGATAGGAAACACCGAAGTCAACTAGTTTTATAAAATATGATCGACATGTAAAAGTGTTTGTACAAATCAACTTACAGAAATATAATCATTTATCATTAATTAATAGTTACTTTACTGAATTATGTTTTTATGAATGAAAATTTGAGGGCAATTCTTATCTCAACTTATTTTCTTCTTTCTTGTACCACGGCTAATTTCAAGATGAGTTAAGGTTAAGTAGACTCTCAATTAGTGCAATTGCAACTCCACTTAGCTAACCAGGAACTATGCAAGTAAGTAAACACATTAGATTAACTTCTTGCCCTTTCTCTAATTGAAGCACTGCAGCTTTCAAACTTTATTGTCATGCACTTGCGACGTCGGACTTATAGCCGCTTGATGACTCATAATGCGTACTTTAAGCGGAAGCCGCCTAGCCGGTAAGAAGTCGACAACATGCACTAAGGAGTGACAGGTTCATGGTATGGCTTAGCCCTTCTCTTTAATCAGCCATTCCTTTCTGACATGCAATCAGACGTCTTTTCTTTTTGATGGCTCGATCGATGAGTTGCAAATTCGCAAATTGGTACTCTGGGTGTGCCGTTTACGTCATTTCTCTTCTGCCAAACCCTTCTAAGAGTTATGTTATGTCATAGTTTTGGATATATGAAAATGTAGTAGTGTTAGACAGTCGTTACGAGATTAGCCTAATATTATCGCTCATGCGCTAAGATTGGCCAAATCTTCTCCTCTTCGAAGTATTTATTTACCTCCGACCAATTTTGCATTTTGCTAGAAACATAAGCACTTCTTGTCTTTTCCAAACTCAAGTCCAATTCAGAATCCGAAAACGGCAGTTGATCCTTATTGTAGGAATCAAACCCAATACCCTAAGGAGCTGGATGAGCGTCGGCGTCGCCGCGTCGTTTGCGAAAACTAGACAAGGGTGTCAACCCATTGTCACCCAAATGATCGAACGAAAATGTCAAGCATTATGCGTGTTTCTACTCCTCTTCCCTCTTCGGAAATAATGATCGTAACTTTACTTAAGTGCAGCAAAATGTTAGAAACATTTTGTTTCGCAAATTCTAATGTCGGGCAGTGAAATTCAAAAGACACAAAATCAGTGAGCCATTGTCCCAAGTGGAAAACTAGCTAAGGGGTACGTCCACATGACTCAGCCACCAGATGGCCAGCTATTACAAACCGCATTTGCAATTTAATCGCAACTGTTATTAATACTTAACTTCTTATTATGTAAACTCAGCTCAATGAATAAGGAAATAAGTTATACACAAAACATGCTTGTGCGAAATATTTCTCCATACAAAAACAACTCTGTGATGTGGAGTCATCGATAAGGTAGATGGTATAGTGAGCCAGTTTAAAAGAAACAACTCAGTCCGTACATTAAGACTACTAAGAATTTTATTTATTTACATATCTGACGCTGGTACTTGTTTTATTGCGCAGTTTTGTATCATGCAAAGTACACAGTCACACATACGATCGAGTAGGTCGTAGACCTCATAGCTCTACCTCACATCCACCTTGAACAAAATAGAGCTAAGTAATTGTTTTCATTTGGATCAAGGAGACACGTTGGGACACCAAATGATTACGCTTATAACCCAACTTTGTGCCAATTAAACTGCAAGTCCCACGTAACCCTTCACCCGTCAAAGTTACTCCACAAAATTGCCGTAACTAACTTAAACACAACTAAAGCAGTACTAGCACCAAAGAGCGCTCTTAAGAACTTCTTAAAAGTAAAACAAAAGACTTTTAAAACTATTTAAGTACTCGTTAGAAAGTTTGGAATACCTGCGAGAGGTCCGCGTCTCCTCTAATTTTCTCGACGACGGTAAGTTTGCTGTCGGCTACCACGAGTCCCATACACATCACTAACAACAACACTAGTCGTCCACCCATGGTTGCACGCAAAACATCCAGAGATCACAAGAGAGGTTCACAGAGATACACTCGCGGAATACATGTGCGGGATAGCCGAGCAGTGAACGCGCGGTATACGAGAATGCGCCGCGATAAATGCCGGGTGTACCGCGGGAGGCACTGACGCGTTGACGCTCCGTCGTGCTCTCTCGCTCACACAGCAACCGGCGCGGCAACTAACTGGCCACAGTGGTCATCAGACCCACCGTGACCGTTGAGCTTCGAAAAAATTAAGTCATGATTAGCATGTAAAAACTTCACTTTAAAAGCACGAAATCGATTTGATACTTTTCGATGTCAATGTCAAGGTTCCGCGGTTATTTATGAGACCTACTTAACAATGCGGTTTACCTGCTGTTTCTGACAACAACCTTTTGTAACCGTCAAGTTCAAAAGCCTTTGTACACAAACTTGCGAACTGCGTTGATGCAATCGTTCCGTTACGGGTTTGAGATGATTGTTAAATAATGTTACTACCTGATCTCAGCTGGAGTGACGGCATGTAAACAAAAACCCGTCAAGCTTTCTTGTTTTGATTATTTGGCTAGTTAGAAACTTGTTTTAGTTGCAAATAATACTTTGAACCAACAGGCTTGGGCTCAAGTGACATTTCATTGCGATAGCTATTATTTAATTATCTTAATATATATTTTGGGATTGAACACGTCACATTAAACGTGACAGGCGTGATCTTATCTTATCTTGTGGAGGGGCCGAGAAATATCTCGGACACTTCGACCTATTGGGATCTTTTGTGGTTGCCAAGATAACTTACTCCTCCCCAATCTCGTCGAATACCTCAAAGACGTGATAGAAAAACACTTTATCTAGAAGCTTTTAAATATAAAAGTATATTAATTTCCCCAAAATGTTATGAGCAAAATAGATTTGGTTTGAAAGAAGCACAACAAAAAAGCATCATCTCACATAACATCGCTAACCCATCATGTTCAATTCAAATTAGGAATCGTCATAAAAAAAGAAACAAAAGTAAAACGAACTTGCGAACAGCGTAAAAGCAAAAATTTATATATGCCGATAGCACAACACGCTTGTTATACGTTGGCACATGAAAAGATTTGACGTGTAACGAATAGTTCTACCTGTGGTTCCTTCCTACCTGCCAGTGTTACGAGCTAAGCTGTCCTATAGTGTCACTATATGACATTTGGCCAATATTGAGTTTTTAATACCTCACTAATCATCAAAAAAATCTGTATCGTTCTCTATCTATCGCAGTATTATTCTACTATCAACAGATATCGAATAAAAACGTCCGCAAATTGCTATGTTTAAAAACGTTTTTTTTATAGGAATAAGTAATAGATTTGAAATAATAATGTGCCTATTCAAAAGTGATCAATTAGGTCTATATTTTGACATCGAAAACTCTCAAATATGATCTCAAATACGCCTTTTTGTTTTTCGACTATTACTCAAAATATGATTTTGTTAGATAGTCACTCTCTAGATATAGGACGGCAGTACGGCTCGTGGTCCGACCGATACGTGCCGTCATATCGTGACGGTTATGGTCCATTGTATTTTGTATCATATTTATCCATCTTTTACCTTTCTTTGCGCTTCACTTTTTCCACCTTAGTTGCCCTTTTTTGTATTATGATATAATATTTTGTTGACTACTATAATTTATGGACAGGACGAGTCGGTGAAAAAAGTTTCGAGTGTGAGTGTGGATGGCTAGAAGAGTTGGGGAAGAATAAATAAGCTATGGATGGACTGTATGAAATATAACACTGCTTGAAAGCCGAGGACTTCAAAGATAACGACTAATACAGAAGTTTCATACCTCTGTAAGTCTGTAATAATCATTATGTGTAGAAGTCATGTTGTGTCGACCCCAAAAAACTTTGAATAGTAGTTACCTACTATCATCCCATCGTCACATTCTACTTCATGATGATCATGACGACATAAAGTAAGAACAGTTACTTTAATCAAATCTTTATAATCCAAAGATTAGGAGAGGAAGCTTCAGATTTAATTTACTTTGAATGTCTTTACTTGCTATTTTACAAAAAACAAATATCACTGAAATTCATTAATATGTATTTTCCATTGAAATGCTTATTCATTCAATAAGCTGTTCTACCGTTTTGACGTTTAAACAAAGCAGATGGCGTAAAACGTCCCATCGCATTCATTTTAGTATGTTGAGCCGAATTTAAGCTTGTAAATTAATTTTGTTATTTATATTTAACTATAACTGTTTGGGCTTAATCATTTGGAACGTGAACGCTTACATAATATTGGTTAGACGCTTACATAATATTGGTTAGCCAACGTTTTTGAGTGAGTTGATGAAATTTTAATTTAGATCTATAGACAGTTGTAATTTAATTTATTTATTGAAATTCATCATCGTTGTTATGTTTTTTTTTGTTAAAGTTAATTTAATGTCTTACGAATTTTATTATAAATAATATGAACGCTTGTTTGCAGGCAGAATACAATTACTTTTAGGGTTTAAGATCTTCCCTTCTGAACAATATATTACTAGCAAATCAATATTTTGATTTGATTTGAATAAAGACTTTATTTTATGCTTGTTTTTGAAAGCTCATTTTAGATATAACTGAAGTGAATATCCTTGCATTGCATTCGACTCTGTTTAAATTATTATATTCTTCCTTATCAGCTATATCTTATCCTTCCTTTTAAGTTTCCTTTATTTTACTTTCATCGTTAACAAGTAGATTTTTATTAAATGACATAACCATTCATCATCATCATCAGCCTATTAATTTTCCCACTGCTGGGACGCAGGCCTCCTTTCTGTGAGAGGGAAAGGGCCGTAATCCTCCACGCGGGCCCAGTGCGGGTTTTGTAACCATAACCGTTTACTATTTCAGTATTGTGGTTTAATTTTACAAATCTCTTTTCATATATTTTAACAAGTCAATATCTCGGCGACTGAGCCGAGATATTGACAAGCCGTACGCAATTACTTTTTTATGAATTTCGTTCGAAATAATTCTGTCTTGTTTTTGAGGCAACAAATCATTTTAAAATGAATAAAGTTTTACTGATGATACAACAAAAAATCATTAAATGAACTGACTTTTCACAATTTATTTATTTATGTTTTGTCAGAGAATGTATTGCCCTAATTCAGGTTATGGTCTACCTGTGTTCCTTTTATACAAATTTATTACAATTAACAATCATCCAAACATTTAAATATCCAAATAATATCATCATCATCATTTCAGCCGTAAGTCGTCGCCACACTGATCGGTCCTGTGCGTTTCACATCCACCGGCCTTTCGCAGCCTTGACCAGGTCGTCACTCCACCTAAATGGAGGCCTTCCAACGCTGCGACTTCCGGTACGCGGTCGCCACTCTAGAACTTTTCGCCCCAACGGCCATCCGTTCTGCGAGCAATGTGTCCTGCTCAAATAATATAATATTTACTAATAGAACATAATTAAATTGGAAACAATAATAATACAAAATAAATTGACGTCCCTTCCAATCTAAATTCCATAATTTGTTTCATTCACATAGTTGAGTTGAGTTTCATCATAGACCTATGTAATCTAGCCGTAAGTAATATTTAGGAAATTTAACATGTTTATAATTGTGTAACATCTGGATAATAAACAATTTCTATTTTTATATATCTACTGTTTTATATCGTAACGGAAATCGATCTCAACAACATACCTACCAAAACGTCCTTCACCTTTCCATGTTTCAAAATAGCCAATATTTGGGTACCTAAGCAGTATGTTAGAGAAAGTTATACATTATTTGTGTTTCAACTTCGTGTATGAAAGTAAGCTTACAGTAAATTCTGATTCCGCAAACTTTTCCATTTCGATACCGAGGTGTTTTTTTTCCGTTGGAAATTGTAAATTATTGTGCGGTCTAATACATTTTTGTCGAATGTCCATAGCGGAAAGGCGGTTGTCACTTACGGAATATAAGTAACACGTTCCTAACAATGGGTGCCATTGATTTTAAAAAAATAAAGCCGAGGTTGTCTTCTCATAGATGGTAGTTATATGACCACTAAGTAGGACCATATACACGGAATAATGTGCAAATTTATTGGCAATGAGGAATCTGCGGGTCTTCATAAGTCAAAGTTAAATATATTTATTTCAACTAGACCATTTAGCGGCACTTTTGAACATCAACAATTAAAATTTACAAGTAATTACAATCGATTCTACCGTCCATTCGGAAAACCAGCTTGTTATGTAGAAGAACGGACAGACACGCCATTCTTAATCTTTACAAAAAAAATAAGTGCTTTACAATATTTATATACATACACTAATAAATATAAGTGAGGACAATGCACCCAGAATAGCACTACATACTATACTACGTACAGGTATAAAGTATTAAAAGTACTCACACATGTGCTGTGCAGTTATATAATACTATATTAATCAGCAAGCAGTTAAGTTATGACCAATCCAAACAGATGGCGCCCGTTCACGAACATAACGCATGAATTGGTACCACCAGCTCAACCACCATGAAGGGAACCGAATGGTCCAATGCATGTGCCACCATCAGAGAGACATTTGAAAGAGCATGACACATTCTCAACTGTCCGGGTACACACAAGTTCAACAAAAGACACATAGGTACAGTAAATGGTAGATTTGCAGTTGGGTACATAGTACTCATACACGTGCTGTGCCGTTATATAATCTTAAAAGAAATTGAGTGTATACAATACAAATATCATAATAGTACATTATGATATAAGTGCGGTAAGTTGAAAATTACAGCCGAGGTGATATTGCTAGCCCGAGCCGTAGGCGAGAGCTACAAGAAAGCAGACGCTGTAATTATCAAAGCGCACGTATGTCATACGACGTTTTATAACATATTTGCAAGGAAATAAATAAAACTCGGACGACGGAAACGAATAAATCTTTAATCACTTGTTTTACACACACAGTTAGAAAAATTTGAACAATTTGTAAAATTGATTATTTCGTTACCAGTTAGCATTTTTAATGTTGTCAAGTTATTTTTATTAGTTACGATTTCACCAGTCTCTCTCTCACTCTCTTGAGTGAAAGTAGGAGAAACAAGAACACAAAGTTCTGCAGTTGGTGGCGGCGACGGAGGCGCCTGCGGTGGCGGCAACGATGGTGGAATTTACGCGTGTGTGCCTAGATGGTCGAGAGTCAACACTTGGCTCCAAATTTATATTCCTTGTAATACGGGAGCTAATTTCTTCTTTATTCCTCCGTGGCGTTTTAGTGTCAAGTTATTTTTATTAGTTACGATTTCACCAGTCTCTCTCTCACTCTCTTGAGTGAAAGTAGGAGAAACAAGAACACAAAGTTCTGCAGTTGGTGGCGGCGACGGAGGCGCCTGCGGCGGCGGCAACGATGGTGGAATTTACGGGTGTGTGCCTAGATGGTCGAGAGTCAACACTTGGCTCCAAATTTATATTCCTTGTAATACGGGAGCTAATTTCTTCTTTATTCCTCCGTGGCGTTTTAGTGTCAATAAGTTCGCACCTGAATCGGCGATCAATGTAGCCGAGGACCTTCTGAAACTGTGCCCTGTGTATTCATGTGGATCATCCAAATTTAAGGCAATTTGATTCGGCATTGCTCCAAATTTATTTATGCCAATTGGTTGGCTAGTGTATTTTCCATTTTGGTAATTTTTTAAAAAATCTGTTAGACAAAAAAGAGAAAAGGAAAGAAAAGGCCCCTGTATTGTGAACGTTCTTGGAATTTTATTTTTTGTGTTTTTGACCTGGACAAGAAGAACCCGCCCATGGTTCTCGACATAATTAGTTGTGATGTTTGCCAACTCTTGACGTCTACATGCAACATTTATGCCTAAAACCTGAAAAGAGATAAAAACAGCGTTCAACACACCTATATTGTAAAGAAATATGAAAATTAAAGAAGTTAATAGCAATAGTTTAGTTTCAACTGACCTTTGTTGCCAAATATCGGCAATCCGGAGCTTCTTTTAGGAATTACTTGACAATGTCAGCCAAGAATACTTTCGACTTTTTACTCACATGGCCACTTTAGCGACTTTTTAGAAATGCCATCAAGTTGGAGTATGACTTGATATCAATACCATTTTGGGCGTATGAGGGACAGGGTGTAAAGTACCACAAACCTCCATAGAAAAGAGAGGATCCTCCGACCAGACGGTGTTGTATCTGGTCCGGGCAACTACCCAAAGGTTATTGTTGGACTTTTGTATGTGTTCAAATCGCGCTGAAAACTTTGCTTGCGATGCAGGATTTGCGTGACGTCATGTCATTAGTTCGTAAGTGGCGGCGTTGGTCGCTACACCATGTTTTGTTTTCACTTTGCTTTTTAGCATTGAATAGTAGCACCAAAATGAGCTTGACTTATATTTTTGAGAAAGTGCCATGAAATAGGCTAGAAAAACACTTTCTGGATATGAATTTGCATCTTTGCTTGTTTTCCATAAGATGAAATTTTGATACGCTTGTAAGTATCTATCGGTCGATTTTTCGGGCAAGAGGCTTAGAGTAGCCTTTTTCGCTGCCGCTGAGACTCGGTCGGTGTTGAATTAATAAATTCATCATTACTTGACGACATTTTCTAACAAAAACAATACAGCGAAAAGAAAAAGCGCGCGGAATAATTTTTACTTGTTCACAAATTTAGAATTAGAGCAGTGGTGGCCCAGTGGTATCGGCCGCGACTTACAAGTTGTAGGTCGTGGGTTTGAGCCCAGGCAGGCGCTTTACTTTGTGTAAATGATTACTTCACCACTGCTCTCAAAACGGTGAATGAAAACATCGTGAGGAAACCGGCATGTCCTAGAACCAAAAATTCGAAGACATGTGACATCTACCAACCCGCACTGGGCCCGCGTGGTGGATTACGGCCCATTCTCTCTCACAGAGAGGAGGCCTGTGTCCCTGCAGTGGGAACATTAAGGCGCCGATTCTCTTGAGTAGCTGATTTTAAAATGAGAATCACGTCTAAACGGCTAGTCGTAATTTATTGGAAAAAATATATGTTAAATTAGATAATTTTTTTAATTATTCACAACATTACATCTGAGCAAATTTTGAGTTTTATTCGTATAACATAGTGTAATTAATTTGTAAAGTTATGTCTAAAACGGACAAAAACACGACAAAACCAGCGGTTTTAATCACAACAAAACCGCTGGGCGTATTTTAATGAACTCGACACCATATCAAAGACAATTTAATTATCTACATTTTGAACTAAACCTTTTTTTTTTAAGGTCATAGAATAATAAGAAAATTACAAAAAACTACTAAATTTCGGGTCGCGCGGGTGTGAAACGAGTGCGCGTTTTGTTCCCTCAAGGTCGTTGGCGTTAGTCGTCGTCTTAATAGGCTGATGATGTGTGTTCACAAATTAGCGATGCGCGCGCATCAACGCTTTTTTTTAAGTCAAAGGCAAAAAACAGCCAGTATTACTAATAAAGTAAATTATTATTTATGTGTTTTGTTACAGATAAATGGTTGTAATTTATGGTCAAAATGAATTGAATTAAAGAATTAAATGTTTATTTATTATATTTTATCTCCCAAAGTTAATTTGATTCATAAAATGCGTTGACCACTTTTCTGACATAAAAACTCTTTGCTAAGATATAAAAAAGTACCGGTCGTTTTAGACGGAGCATCTTGATAAACTGTGCGTTTTACATTAAAAAAACGCACACGCAACTGTGTACCATCTGGATAATAAACTAACTTCTATTTCTATCTCTCCTAATATTGTACACATTAACGAAATCGATCTCAACAACATACCTACCAAAACGAACTTCACCATTCCATGTTTCAAAATAGCCAATATTTGGGTACTTAAGCAGTATACTAGAGAAAGTTATACATTATTTGTGTTTCAACTTCCTATATGAAAGTTAGCTTACAGTAAATTCTGATTCCGCAAACTTTTCAATTTCGATACCGAGGTGTTTTACGTTGTGAAGTGAAAATTCTTATACGTGTCTATAGCGGATAGGGACGGAATATAAGTGACACGGTCCTAACAATGGGTGCCATTGGTTTTAAGAAAATAAATCAGAGGTTGTCTTCTCATACATGACAGTGATATGACCACTAAGTAGCACCATATACAAAGAATAGGCAAATTAATTGGCAATGAAGAAACTACGGGTCTTCATAAGTCAAAGTCAAATATATATATTTCAACTAGGCCATTAAGCGGTACTTTTAAACATCAACAATTAAAATGTACAAGTAATAACAATTGATTCTACCGTCTATTCGGAAAAGTAGCTTGTTATGTAGAAGAACGGACATGACTCCAAATTTACTCTTAAAAAAAAAGTGTTTTACTATATTTACATAAGTATATAGGTCAATAAATGTATATATGTGAGGACGATGCACCCAGAATAGCACTACAGGCTATATTAAGAACAGGTATAAAGTATGAAAAGTACTCACACATGCGCTGGGCAGTTATATAATACAAGAAAAACATTATGACCAATTCCAACTGATGGCGCCCGTTCATGAACAAGACGCATTGATTGGCATGACTCAGCTCAACCATCATGAAGGGAACCGAATGATCCAATACATGTGCCATCATCAGAGAGACATTTGAAACAGCATGACACACTTTCAACTGCCAGGGCTCACACATGTCAATGAACGACACATAGGTACAGTAAATGGTAGATTTATAGTTGGGTACATAGTACTCACACATGGGCTGTGCAGTTATATAATACTATACATATTTTGAACTACTCTACGTAAGATCCTACAACCTAGCAGTAAAATTTAGGTTCAATCAATCGGCTTGCTTTTTCCAACTATTTTGATGTCGGATTCCACTGTAACTAAATACAGCTGGATATCAGTATTTTACATGGAGCTACTGTTTATCTGACCTGCAAAATACTGAAAAAAAGAGATAACCGTACAGTTTTGTAACTTTAATTTTAAGCAAACTTTAGTTTTTAGAAAATAAAATAATGCAAAACTAATGAGCGATTATCAAAATTCTGTTTCGTTAATAGTAAGACGACGTTCGCAAGTCGCAATAATTTCGTAACCAGCAACCAAAACTTTGGTAACTGTTAACTAAGCATTTTTTCAGTGAACCCAGTAACTAGGTAACAAGAGTTAGGTTCTATAAATTGAGCAAAATTTGTAAATTTGTATAAGAATTAATTACTAATGTCAAAAAAATCGCGGCTCCAACATTAATACACCCGTGGAACGGTACCTAGTTCTAACTTTTCCTTTTGATACCACAAATAGGCAAATGAATATTTAATAATCCAGAATTCTAACTAAAAGTTAGCTATTCGTCAAAAAACTTCGTAATGGCGGCTAGAGTAAAACAGACTTCAGGCAGATAGGATTCCAAGAACATCGTGTCCCGAGATTCATTAATATTTGCGTTTCTCGTTAGCTGGCAACTAATTACATCGTTACTATTACATGGTAACTTGATTTAGAATTAGAAGCAAAACCTTGTTTGTCGGCAGATGACAGAGATAAATAGACCAAGACATAACTATAGAAAGCTAAGTTATATAAACTCTGTTCATGGGGTAGAAGCACTTTTTTTTTAAACTCATGCATCTTTCTTAAGAAATCCTTAATTCCTTGGGGTTTACAAAAACTGATGTTCTCAGCAAAATGGGTTTTCAAATATTCATAATGTGGTATATATGGGATTGACAAGCGCTACCGAAATGCTTGAGTCCTTCCTTAATCCCAAACATTTTTGAATTTTGAAAATCATTATCTATATATATAAAAGCCAATGTCCCTACTGACATATCAAAGCCCAGTCTAAACCATTAACGATAGAGGTTTGAAATTTTGAGAGGATATTGATTTTCTAGTGTCATTAAGAAAATAATTTTTAAAATTCATCTCCTAAAGTGGTGAAATATTGTAATGAAAAATGAAAGTTTGTATGGCCATTTTTATATAATCTAAGACCGTTTGGGAGCTCAATTAGATTTTCCATAACTGACCAGAGGACCAAAATACTGAAATAAAAAAGGCGGATGGAATCATGAGTGCTGGCTCTCAAATTTCTAGGAGTACAGAAACATAAAAAAGTAGAAAATCTATATTAACCAGAGCAAAGCCGGGGCCAGCAGCTAGTAATTGTTAAAATGTCACTTTGTCTGAGCCTTCTGGTAATTGAAATAATTTTTTCAAGTTATAATGGTATTCTAAATAACACAAGAACATCACAAATGATTTATAATGAGAGTCAATATCAATGAGTAACAGAATATTTTAACTGTTACTTCAAAGTTTTTTCAGAATTAAAATCGACTACTGTGGTTGGTTGACATCTTTTGTTTGAAACAATTATCACGTTCCATCTGGTATAAATCTATTACTAACATAAAAAATCTTTTATCTTTCTACTTTAACTGTAATAAAGTAAGTTCCATTACGTTCGTTTCAAGTTAAGTCTTGCTAACCTTATCTGTTTAAGCCTAAGTTAGAAGTGGATTAGCTAGGACTGAATCTGCTCTTGGATTATATTTTTATGATTACACATGCTCCCTATTAGTATTAGTTTTAAGCTCCTTCATTATTAATTCTATGATTAACTAATCATTAATTTCTTTAACCGATCTTTTCTTTTCTAATATAGAGTCAAAAGCATCAAGTGTTTTATACTTTGTAGAAAAAGCAGTTGTAGTAAGCTATATTTCAGATCCTAATTCACCATTTTAAATTGTTAAAGATTCCTCACGATGATTCAACATTACTTTAGCACACAAACATATCCCGTTGAATTGGACCGTAACGTATTCATGCGTACAAATCGTTTAGCACGTCCAATCTGTAGGTAATCCAATTGCTAGTTAGTAGTGATGTATTTACGACGACTCATGCCTCACTCCCTTTCTCGCCTACGCCTACTTGGATACTCCGTGCGTTACTAATTTCGATCGAATTCGAACGATTTTGCGACTGATATGACGATCCAAAATTGCCAAATTCACATTAATGTTAGCAAAACCAAAATGGATGCTAAAAAGAAACGTTTATAAATAGGAGAACGAGCTTCATCAATGGGTGTAAGATACGGAAGAGCAAGTAAAATAAGATCTAGCATAAAAGGAACAAATAATCAGGAAAAAATCTCCGAATGAATGAATGGAACCGTTATCTGTACACTGAAAGTTCATTATATTGGTGCCATTGTCTGAAAAATAGGTCACTTAAATGTTGTTTGCGAGATAAATAATGATGTTCAAATGAGATAATTGTATTGAATGATAACTTATTTGTAATGTTCTTCCATGTGAATTCATAACTGACAGTGGTCCTCCGCGTAGGCACTCGATACTTTTTCTAAAAATATTGTATATTAATCTGAGTAGTAAGTAAGTCAGCTCTGTTACTACTACTGCTGACGCTTTGCGAAGCTTGTTCCAGCAGAAGTTAATATAATGAAAATGTCTTTTAAATGTTAATCAAAGACCCAAATATTGTTGTAACGTAATTTTTACAACCTTGTCATACTTTAATTATTTCAAAGTAATCAGCAAATACTCTGGCCTTTTGAGGCACTTGGCACCAATGCCTCAAAAGGCCTACTCATAACGAATTTATACCAACACGATAAAAACTGAGGTACCTACTGAAAGTCATTTTGCCCTCGTTAATTTCATTCTTGTTATATAAGTCTCAATTTGTGGGGTAATTTATTAAATTCAAGGATTATGTCACTTTTCCAGCTTATGAAAGGACCGCTCGGAGCTTTTATACAGAAACATAATGTAATTAGAATTTTGTACGTGGAATGGAAAGTTCCCTATTCGACGATTCGAATTGGATACTTTAACGGAGATATTTCATGAATATGTAAATATGAATGATAAATTCATATTTATAACTTAATCAATAGCTACGTAACGGAATTTTTGTACTGAATAAATATACCAATCATGCCGATGGAAAAATATTGTTTCTCCAAAATAGGGTAATTATTTCATATTCATTATGGAGGAGATTTTTAATTATAAATGATACATACATACATACATAAACTCACGCCATGGGAGTAGGCAGAAACTACAGAACGCCACCTGCTACGATCCTTACATACTTCTTTTTGAAGCAAAACAGCACACATTCATACATCTAGTCATACACACACGCTGGTTATGGGTACTGCGCACTTGGCCTTTCTGAAGAACATTAACTATAAGATCTAAAAAAAAAAGGTATTTATGATATTCTGTTGAATACATCATATACGGATGTTTGTCAATTAAAAGTCTCCATCCTGGAATTTTTATACCATTCTGATTTTTAACTTTGCATTTTTGTTCTTTCATTCATTAAATATAAATTATTTACTTGATCATTATAAATGCAAAATTAATATTCTTTGTCTTGAAATTATTGGCACTTTCATATAAAAAGGGTTATTTTAATTTATTTTTTTTACTGAAGGAAAATATTAATCAACATCGATAGAACAGACTGATAATGATATGTCACAGATCAAAGGATAGCAATTTTGAAGAACGTCATTAAAGCTGTAAAATTATTATTATGATATTGACATTTTAGTAAATCATATTTGAAATACTGCGTCTTTAAATCGTATAAGACTCAAATAAAGATGAAATATCCTAGATAATATGAAGTCATAACATGATGGGAAGTTCTAAATGTGAATTTTGTGATAGATGTGAATACCTAGTTAAAGCTTGTTTGATACCCTGTATATCTTAAAGAAAGGTCATTAATATCAGATACAAGTTACAAATATACCAGAACAAAAATAGAAAGAAATTGTCAATAAAACAAAAGACAGATTGTCAGATCTGTATTCAGTAACGAACCCTACATTCTTCCTACAGCCGAGCTAGATGCAACAAACGATAAAACGACCTACAAGGCTACATTTTAGTATTCCTGGCGTAAAACGAAAAGTTTCACATATTCCCCCGTATAGGGTATTGCGGTTTTCTAAAATGCACAAATTTTATTACGAGTTATGAATGTTCAAAGGAGTTTGCAAGGTGTTCTCACGTCCCGCAGAACTTTCTAACTAGAGAGGACCTCAAATTTACGAGGAATTCTAACAAGAATAAACAACTTACAATCAGATAATGTGAAGATGTATAGAACTTTATTTTGGTCCTTAGAGTCTAAATTGTCTACGAGTGTGGAATAAAGGCTTGCTACTTTGGACAACAGGTACCTCTCTATAATGTTTGAGTTAAAGAAATCAATATATCAGCCCTCAGGTGATAAGTCTAAGTTATAATAACCACATCACCTGATGAAGAAATGGAAATCATGAATTTTCCTTCACTTTCCCTGTTGTTTTCTTTTCAATTTCGTGGTAGAATCCAATACAGTTGAATAAAACTTCTTGACTCATCGAGCTTTATTGCCTGAGCGTTTTTCGATGATCGTCTAAATGTTGATTCTGGCTTGCAAACGTTCAGTTGTTGCGAATAGTGTAAGGCTTTCAGAAGTTCATTGGTTGCGCATAGTGAGGCGTGCTCATCCCGAAAATAAAGGAAAAGGTTTGAGAAAAACTTATCAATAATAAATATATTGATTATTTGATATTGTATATTTCTATATTGACGGTACTCATGGTAATCCTACTAATATTATAAATGCGAAAGTTTGGATGAATGGATGTATGTTTATTACTAAACCACGTTAAAACGGCTGAACAGATCTAAATGATATTTGGCTTAGTGATAGAATATAGTCTGGAATAGCACATAGGCTTCTTTTCACCGCGTTATAATGCTGCCTCGGTATAATATTCGACTTTCACGCGGGCGAAGCAGCTGGCAGAAACTAGTGGCTGTAAAATTATTGTTTTGAGCCCACAATAAAATTCTGCTTTCTATTTATAAACAATTAGAGAGTATATATATATATACATAGTATATATTTATCATAATGCATCATTATCAGTATCTCACGGGATACGAGAGATCATATAGTAACGTTTTTATAAAACAAAAAAACCGGCCAAGTGCGATTCGGACTCGCGCACGAAGGGTTTCGTACTTATTAAATTGCGGTTTACGATGTATGACGTATTAAAAAAAAACTACTTACTAGATCTCGTTCAAACCAATTTTCGGTGGTAGTTTACATGGTAATGTACATCATATATTTTTTTTAGTTTTATCATTCTCTTATTTTAGAAGTTACGGGGGGGGGGGGGGGGGCATTTTACCACTTTGGAAGTGTCTCTCGCGCAAACTATTCAGTTTAGAAAAAAATTATATTAGAAACCTCAATATAATTTTTAAAGACCTATCCATAGATACCCCACACGTATGGGTTTGATGGAAAAAAATAAAATTAGTTTCAGTTTCAAGTATTGGGACCCCCGAAATTTATTGTTTTTTTCTATTTTAGAGTAAAAATCTTAATGCGGTTTACAGAATACATCTACTTACCAAGTTTCAACAGCATAGTTCCTATAGTTTCGGAAAAAAGTGGCTGTGACATACGGACGGACAGACAGACAGACATGACGAATCTATAAGGGTTCCGTTTTTTGCCATTTGGCTACGGAACCCTAAAAACGTACAACTAGTCAGTAGTTTTCAATTATTTATTTATTTAAGCCATTTATTTATCCTTAACATACAATAAATTGTTATTTTTAGTAAATCATGTAAATTTAGTTATTTTTTCTTCATTAAGGACCTCTTTTCGAGTAAAGGCCTCCTCCATTTTACTCCAAAGTTTTCTATCTTTGGCTTTTGACGTCCAATTGTCTCCTGCTATCTTTTTAATCTCATCAAGCCACTTATCAGGGGGCCTACCCTGTTTCCTTTTTCCAAACGGGCCAGGCCAGTGAGTTACTTTGTTGGACCATCTATCTGAGTTCATACGTGCTATGTGGCCTGCCCATTTCCACTTTAGTTTTTTGCATTGGTTTAGAGCATCTATTACCTTTGTTTGTTTTCTTATATCTGTGTTTCTTTGTTTGTCTATGCGTTTTAGGTTTAGAATACTCCTTTCCATTGCTCTTTGGCAGGTTTGGATTTTTCTTTCAGTTTTCTTGTTATAGATCCATGTTTGGCACGCATATGATAGGCAGGGTAGTAGACTGGAGTCCAGAACAATAGATTTTAAGCTCCTCTTCCTCTTCCTCTCTTCTATGCTTAACTAATCATTAATTTCTTTAACCGATCTTTTCTTTCTAATATAGAGTCAAAAGCATCAAGTGTTTTATTAGTTTACTTTGTAGAAATAGCAGTTATAGTAAGTAAGCTATATTTCAGATCCTAATTCACCATTTTAAATTGATAAAGATTCCTCACGATGATTCAACATTACTGTACCACACAAACATATCCCGTCGAATTGGACCGTAACGTATTCATGCGTACAAATCGTTTAGCACGTCCAATCTGTACGTAATCCAATTGCTAGTTAATAGTGATGTATTTACGACGACTCATGCCTCACTCCCTTCCTCGCTTACGCCTACTTAAATACTCCGTACGTTACCAATTTCGATTGAATTCGAACGATTTTGCGAATGATATGACGATCCAAAACTTCCAAATTCACATTAATGTTAGCAAAACCAAAATCAGAAATTAATGTCCATGTACATTTTAAGAAAACGGATGCTAAAAAGAAACGTTTATAAATAGGAGAACGAGATACATCAATGGGTGTAAGATACGGAAGAGCAAGTAAAATAAGATCTAGCATAAAAGGAACAAAAAATCAGGAAATAAATCGTACGGCGCTCCGAATGAATGAATGGAACCGTTATCTGTACACTGAAAGTTCATTATATTGGTGCCATTGTCTGAAAAATAGGTCACTTAAATGTTGTTTGCGAGATAAATAATGATGTTCAAATGAGATTATTGTATTGAATGATAACTTATTTGTAATGTTCTTCCATGTGAATTCATAACTGACAGTGGTCCTCCGCGCAGGCACTCGATACTTTTTCTAAAAATATTGTATATTAATCTAAGTAGTAAGTAAGTCAGCTCTGTTACTACCACTGCTGACGCTTTGCGAAGCCTGTTCCAGCAGAAGAATGTCTTTTAAATGTTAATCCAAGACCCAAATATTGTTGTAACGTATTTTTTACAACCTTGTTATACTTTAATTATTTCAAAGTAATCAGCAAAAACTCTGGACATTTGAGGCACTTGGCACCAATGCCTCAAAAGGCCAACTCATAACGAATTTATACCAACACGATAAAAACTGAGGTACCTACTGAAAGTCATTTTGCCCTCGTTAATTTCATTCTTGTTATATAAGTCTCAATTTGTGGGGTAATTTATTAAATTCAAGGATTATGTCACTTTGCCAGCTTATGAAAGGACCGCTCGGAGCTTTTATACAGAAACATAATGTAATTAGAATTTTGTACGTGGAACGGAAAGTTCCCTATTCGTCGATTCGAATTGGATACTTCAACAGAGATATTTCATGAATATGTAAATATAAATGATAAATTCATATTTATAACTTAATCAATAGCTACGTAACGGAATTTTTGTATTGAATAAATATACCAATAATGCCGATGGAAAAATATTGATTCTCCAAAATAGGGTTATTGTTTCATATTCATTATGGCGGAGATTTATAATTATAAATGATACATACATAAACTCACGCCATTTTCCCATGGGGGTAGGCAGAAGCTACAGAACGCCACCTGCTACGATCCTTACATACTTCTTTTGCTTCACACACATTCATACATCTAGTCATACACACACGCTGGTTATGGGTACTGCGCACTTGGCCTTTCTGAAAAACATTATCTAAAAGGTCTAAAAAAAAAGGTATTTATGATATTCTGTTGAATACATCCTAAACGGATGTTTGGCAATTAGAAGTCTCCATCCTGGAATTTTTATATCATTCTGATTTTTAACTTTTCATTTTTGTTGTTTCATTCATTAAATATAAATTATTTACTTGATCATTACAAATGCAAAATGAATATTCTTTGTCTTGAAATTATTGGCACTTTAATATAAAATATTGTTATTTTAATATATTTTTTTTACTGAAGGAAAATATTAATCAACATCGATAGAACAGTCTGATAATGATATGTCACAGATCAAAGGATAGCAATTTTGAAGAACGTCATTAAAGCTGTACTGTACGCTGTAAAATTATTTTTATGATATTGACATTTTAGTGAATCATTTTTGAAATACTGCGTCTTTAAATCGTATAAGACTCAAATAAAGATGATCTATCCTAGATAATATGAACTCATAACATAATGGGAATTTCTAAATGTGAATTTTGTTGTGTGATGTGAATGTGAATACCTAGTTAAAGCTTGTTCGATACCCTGTATATCATAAATAAAGGTCATTAATATCAGATAAACCAGTTAAAAATATACCAGAACAAAAATAGAAAGAAATTGACAATAACACAAAAGACAGATTGTCAGATCTGTATTCAGTAACGAACCCTACATTCTTCCTACATCCAAGCTAGATGCAACAAACGATAATACGACCTACCAGACTACATTTTAGTATTCCTGGCGTAAATCGAAAAGTTTCACATATTCCCCCGTATAGGGTATTGCGGTTTTCTAAAATGCACAAATTTTATTACGAGTTATGAATGTTCAAAGGAGTTTGCAAGGTGTTCCCACGTCCCGCAGAACTTTCTAACTAGAGAGGACCTCAAATTTACGAGGAATTCTAACAAGAATGAACAACTTACAATCAGATAATGTGGAGATGTATAGAACTTTATTTTGGTCCTTAGAGTCTAAATTGTCTACGAGTGTGGAATAAAGGCTTGCTACTTTGGACAACAGGTACCTCTCTATAATGTTTGAGTTAAAGAAATCAATATATCAGCCCTCAGGTGATAAGTCTAAGTTATAATTTTCACATCACCTGATGAAGTGGTATGAAATGGAAATCATGGATTTTCCTTCACTTTCCCTGTTGTTTTCTTTTCAATTTCGTGGTAGAATCCAATACAGTTGAATAAAACTTCTTGACTCATCGAGCTTTATTGCCTGAGCGTTTTTCGATGATCGTCTAAATGTTGATTCTGGCTTGCAAACGTTCAGTTGTTGCGAATAGTGTAAGGCTTTCAGAAGTTCATTGGTTGCGCATAGTGAGGCGTGCTCATCCCGAAAAGAAAGGCAAAGGATTGAGAAAAACTTTGATATTGTATATTTCTATATTGACGGTACTCATGGTAATCCTACTAATATTATAAATGCGAAAGTTTGAATGAATGGATGTATGTTTATTACTAAACCACGTTAAAACGGCTGAACAGATCTAAATGATATTTGGCTTAGTGATAGAATATAGTCTGGAATAGCACATAAGCTTCTTTTCACCGCGTTATAATGCTGCCTCGGTATAATATTCGACTTTCACGCGGGCGAAGCAGCTGGCAGAAACTAGTGGCTGTAAAATTATTGTTTTGAGCACACAATAAAATTCTGCTTTCTATTTATAAACATATCATAATGCATCATTATCAGTATCTCACGGGATACGAGAGATCATATAGTAACGTTTTTATAAAACAAAAAAACCGGCCAAGTGCGATCGGACTCGCGCACGAAGGGTTTCGTACTTGGTAAATTGCGGTTTACGATGTATGACGTATTAAAAAAAAACTACTTACTAGATCTCGTTCAAACAAATTTTCGGTGGTAGTTTACATAGTAATGTACATCATATATTTTTTTTAGTTTTATCATTCAATTATTTTAGAAGTTACGGGGGGGGGTGGGACACACATTTTACCACTTTGGAAGTGTCTCTTGCGCAAACTATTCAGTTTAGAAAACAATTATATTAGAAACCTCAATATAATTTTTGAAGACCTATCCATAGATACCCCACACGTATGGGTTTGATGGAAAAAAATAAAATTAGTTTCAGTTTCAAGTATGGGGACCCCCAATTTTTTTTGTTTTTTTATCTATTTTTGTGTGATAATCTTAATGCGGTTCACAGAATACATCTGCTTACCAAGTTTCAACAGCATAGTTCCTATAGTTTCGGACAAAAGTGGCTGTGACATACGGACGGACAGACAGACAGACAGACAGACATGACGAATCTATAAGGGTTCCGTTTTCTGGCATTTGGCTACGGAACCCTAAAAACGTACACTACTCATACTCAAATATTCACTGTACAAAACTGATATCAATACATTCTCGCCGGGTTAAACTGTTTTACTGGATAAACAATGAGAGCGTTCACACTATCGGTACCGCTCCGATCCTTTAGTTCCGAATAAATAACAGTCGAGATGAAACCTATGTGTGGGAAGTTTTGTGCGCTGTGATTCGTCACTCTAGCACTCCCTTTAAGATATTCCCTTGGGGACTAAAATTTGCAATGGAATATATAGTAGAGGAGACGTGGAAGATCGACTTTTACCCATCAGATAACTGGATGAGACATATTTTTTTTTAAATGTGATTTATTAACAAACATGCTTATGATAACTTGCCTATCGAAAAGCTTTTATAAAATAAAGCTAAAATGTTTTTTATTATAACTTTTAAATAATATTTTTGTTATTAGTTAAAAGTTATTATAAAATTAAACATAAATAACCAGGTCAGAGTGGTGAAATTAAAGATAACAGAAAATTGGAGGTAAAAAAAAGAAAAATTTTTTTGTTGTTTCATATTTAATGAAATTAATGCATGGTTGTTTTAGTTTTTTTTAAGAAGAAAAAGAAAAAAATACGAAGAGGTAATTCATTTGTTATTCACAATTTTTTTATTTAATAAACAATGGAAATTTAAATATTAATCGTTTTTTTTCATGTTTAATAAAGCTTTATAATTTTTCACTTCAGTAAATTGTTAATAACAAAACGAAAATTCGCGGGATTCTATTCTAAGTCCTTTGAAAAATAGCTCCACGAAAGGAAAAAAATCTCAAATTAATAGTTTAACAATTATCGCACTTGCAATGTTAATGTTTTTTCTACAAAATATTGTTAATTACAAAATTGAAAAATCGCGATAACAAAAAATTTGCCCGTTGATTATTGTTCATTGATCTATACTGCAGGCGCCTGTATTTTTTCAATTTTTAATTTTTATATTTAATAAGTTTAAATAATATTTATTCATTAAGGGTCCGAAGGGGGCGTGGCTTGCGCAAGCCGGAGAACCAGTTTTCAGGCGCATTTTCAACCCTCTGGGAAAATTATAAATATTGGCCCTACAGTTTGGACTTTTTTTTAGGAAATTTTCGTCTCTTTTTGGAGCTTTTTTCAAATTTGAATTATCTTGAATAGTTTTTGACATATTGATGAAAAATCACTCCCTTTTTTCCACTTAATTGCTTATAACTATTGCAATTTTTGCGAGCGGTCTTAGCATTTTCTCAAAAACTATCTACATGCCATTCCGAATCGAATGACACCTCAATCATAATTTTCGGAGAAGGCAAAAAATTTACCTAAAAGCACTTGTTGACTAGACTATATCTCACCTGATGGTAAGCGACGATTTTGTGGTCGACGGCGAAGTAGACTTGCCTAGAAGAAACCTATTAGCTCCTGACTTAAAGACTCCTAAGTTGTAGCTATGAGGAAACAGAGACTCCGGACAGCATTCGTGGACATTTTGACGTCTTACTTACTCATTCAGTTCAAATCTTGTTCAGTTGTCTCTTTATAGCAGATGATTTTCTAATTAATGCTGTCCTAACGAGATGCCATAACCATGACATTTCATTACCCTCCCTTATTGAAAATAATTTGCAGTGACAGAAATGAATATTAAACTTGACCGAAAACCTCACGAATAAGTAATGTGATGTGAACTTCCATCATGAAAACTTATTCCATGGGTTTTTCTTCATTCACAATAGTGATGATGACTAAAAAAATCAATTCAGTCCGTTAGATTTTGTCGTATTGTTTCTTTTGTTACGTAAACAACAAACTGGCCAAGTGCGAGTCGGGCTTCGCACATTTAGTATTGTGTACCAAATCGCAAAATCAACTTGGTTATAATAGGAATAATTAGGGAATTTCAAAGAAAAGATCTGATTTATCATTATATTGGTAAATGTTAGTAAAATATACGTAATGATACACATTATCATCAAATTTCAAGTTCCTAGGTCAATGGGAAGTAAAAAACATCTTCGGAACAAAATTTTGTAAAATATTGCTGGTTTTGGTGGCTTCTCATTCCTTTGTCTATACCAATATTATAAAGAGGAAAGATTTTTTGTTTGTTTGTTTGTACCGAATAGGCTCCGAAACTACTGGACCGATTTTTTTGTTTTTTACCTGTAGATCTTCATTATGCCCGAGTAACATAGGCTATAATTTTGACGGGAGCGAAGCCACGGGGGTCAGCTAGTGTACCAATATTTTAAAAAACAAAAAATACGGTATTTATTTACTCAACTATATTTTTTTCGCTTTTTTATATTCTATAAGGAGGATTAAATATTTTTTGTCCTTTTTTATGGCTTTGGGACAAAAAGATGGTTATATTGTTATAATTTGAAGACTGTAGCTCCAACCATTTAGCTGTAAAACGTGTGTGACAGACGACGGACAGACGGACGTGAGTGACAGCAAATAGGACGCTTTGGACCCATCGGCTACGGAAGCATAGAAATTACGACGATGCAGTGCGTTAAATCTTTGCGTGGCGGTACAATTTTTACACGACTGCCGAAGGAGGGTAATGTGTTTATCAGTCTATGTATGTATGTATGTAAGTATGTATGTATGTATGTTTGTTCCTATATGGCGTTCCAGAGACCCAACGCGTTGGCCGATTTTGATGATACATACGTCAATCGATTTGTCTTAACCCTGCGAGTGTCATAAGCTACATAAAAATAGGTCAATAGAAAAATTGCGGAATTTGGGCGCCATATTGTGGGGGCACAAATTTTTTTTTGCAAACCCATCGTGTGTGGTATCAAAATAAAGGGTTTTAAAACGAGATTTCAAAAATATACAACACTTATATGTTTAAATGTATCTAATTAGAAAAAGAAACTTAACTAAAAAGTCATAAATAAAAAAAGTTAAATCAAAAAATCAAAAAACCATGCTGTGAGGGTGGAGGATAAACCAGATTTTCGTCAACCAGCCCGCGAATATGTATCCTCCGACTGCACAGCATGATTTTTTCCTTGTTTACGACTTTTTAGTTCGCTTTTGAAGCAGTCGGGTTTTTGATGTTTTGATTTTTACTTAGAAGTGACATCGCAAGCAATTCCTGAACTTTGATGCGCTTTATCATAATGAAAAAAGGCATTAATTTGTGCCGGGTATGACGCATACCAAAAGCAAAACGACAAAAAGGAAAATGAACAAATTTTTATTGATTAGATACAGCAACATAAAAAATATAAATAGGTTTATTTTTTTGCCCAGGAATCATCCCTATTCGTGGTTATTCAGTATAAGAATGGTGTACAAACGAAGGCTTGTATATTTCTCGTCGGGGGTTAGATTAGAGGGCTCTCCGACGCCAAAGATTTATGACGCCAATACTAAGTCGATTCAAAACGTTTGGGTAGCGCTCACAGTTCCTGCTATCAATCCTGATTTAATGTTCCTAAAGTCGACAATTTTACAGACACAAAGGGAATTTGGCGACGATTTTCGAAGGTATCTATTTTAATTTACATACTGATTCGTGTGACCAAATTCAAAGCAGAATTTTAGCAGCTAGATACAATGTTAAACTAGACACGTAATTGAATTATTAATTAAAATATTATTTCAATTTATTAAGGCCATGAACTCGCGATCAGTAATTTACACATTTAGCGTAAAGAAACAATGTTAGTAAAAATAAAAATAGCTTTATTCATTCCATACATGCATTACATTTCCTAAGAGTAATCACTTAATTGACTTGGTACAATTACAAATCATAATAAAAAAAATCTTCATGTGCCTTGATTGCAATTAATAAGATAATGTCATAAAATTTAAACATTCAGATATTACCATGAAATGAAGGGCTAAAATTTCGATTGTAGGCCGTTGATTTTTGATGCGGGGAGGATGGAGGGGGGAGGGGGGGAGGTTTGGCTATCCCCCAGTACTATCCCCACCACTCGGAGCCCTATGGTTATGGAGATATAAATGGTTAAAGTTTTCAGGTTAGAATAAAAATTGCCATAAATCTGCATCGATGTAAGAGGCGTGGAGAGTGGAAGGGAAAGGGGGGTAGAGGGGCTTACTGTACCATCCCCACCCCACAGAACCCCATGTTTATGGAGATATCAATGGTTAAATTTAAAATTACTATTTAAGCAACAAGGTCGACGGAGCCCCGCTGCGCGGGGTTCCTATTTCTGTCTGTAGGGTCATAAGTAACCTAACATGAAGGAGATGACGGGAGCTGCGTTCGCTCGCTTTGCTCGCTCACTTCAGCTCCCGTCATCTCCTTCGAAACTAACCTATCCGTGTCGGGGTGCCCTAAGTTCCCGAGCTCGCTTCGCTCGCTCTTGGACTAATTCGCATTTTTTTACCTCACGAAAAACATACAAAAAAACATAAAATTTCCGAGTCTTGAAAATTTGTAAAAAGCTTTCTATTTATGATTACTACCTACAAAAAAAATATGAACTACCAAATCAACGGCCCATAATGGAAATTTTAGCCAAATCAAGAAATATTGAATCAAATTTGGAAATTAAATCCAGAAGTATCCAGTCAAGATTGAACACTAAATCCTGAATCATAAGATTAAATTGAACATTGAATTACAATTTATAAATTAGATAATGGCATCAATTGCCAAACTAAATAAATCCAAATTAATTATTAAATAGATATTGAGAATTGATTATCAAATTAGATATTAGAATTGATTATTAGATAAGATTTTGAAGTTGATTATAAAATAAGATATTATATAATTGGATATTAATTAGATATTAAAGATAATTGAATTAAAATGTCATATTTAAATTTCATGCATGGACCCCTCTCGGGTAAAAGCCTCCTCCAAAGAGTGCCAAATGTCGCTGTCTTTTGCTTTCTCAAACCAGTTTCTGCCCGCAATTGCCTTTATCTCATCTTGCCACCTGGAACACGGTCTACCTTTGTTTCTGGTTTCCTGTGGACCCTCCATGTCCATCTATCATCATTGTACCTACCTACATGGCCAGCCATTTCCATTTTAGTCTCAGGGCAAAGATTAAAGCGTCAGTTACATTAGTTCTGCTACGTATGTCAGTAACTTTGACTCTGTCTCTTAAGGAAAATGTAACGATACTCAAATTCTCTCATAAAACAATATTTCATAACACATTTTCATCGTCAGTTGTTATGTTATATCCAACTAATCCAACTCTACTCATTGCCTCAAAATAGTAAATCTTTTTCAAGATTTCAGTCAAATTATAGGTTAGGTTAAGACGGGCTGGTGTCCGCAACTCCACGTCTAAGCGCGTATTTTGCGTACGGGCAGTCAAATTATAGATAGTACACCAATTGAATCGATGGCTATACAATCTTTTATTCAATACATATTATTCTGGATCTGATTCGTAAATCACAGATTTTTGTTTCACAGAGTTATGACCAATCCAAACTGATGGCGCCCGTTCACGAACTTGATGCATGAATTGGCACCACTCAGCTCAACCATCATGAAGGGAACCGAATGATCCAATGTATATGCCACCATTAGAGAGACATTTGAGATAGCATGACACACTCCATCTGTCCGGGCACACACAAGTCAACGAACGACACATGGGTACAGTAAATGGTAGATTTACAGTTGGGTATATAGTACTCACACACGTGCTGTGCAGTTTTATAATACTAAAAGTAATTGAGTTTATACAATACAAATATCATAAATAATATTACAAAATAAATTGACTTCTCTTCTAATCTAAATTCCATAATGAGTTTCAACCACATGGTTGACTTGAGTTTCATCATAGGCCTATGTAATCTAGCCGTAAGTAATATTTAGAAAAAAATAACATGTTTATAACTGTGTACCATCTGCATAATAAACTACTACTACTACTAGAAATTCTATTTCTATCTCTCTAATACTTTATACATTACCGAAATCGATCTAAACAACATACCTACCAAAACGTTCACCTTTCCATGTTTGAAAATCGCCAATATTTGGGTACCTAAGTAGTGTAGTATGAGTAGTGGTGGCCCAGTGGTATTGACCGCGACTTAAAAACTATAGGTCGTGGGTTCGAGCCCAGGCAGGTGCTTTCATTTGTTTAAACTATTTCATCACCACTGCTCTCAAAACGGTGAAGGAAAACATCGTGAGGAAACCGGCATGTCCTAGAACCAAAAATTCGAAGACATCTACCAAACCGTACTGGGCCCGCGTGGTGGATTACGGACCATTCCCTCTCACAGAGAGGAGGCCTGTGTCCTAGCTGTAGGAACATTAATAGGCTGATGATGTGATGTGAAGCAGTATATTAGAGAAAGTTATACATTCTTTGTGTTTCAACTTCGTATATGAAAGTAAGCTTACAGCAAACTGCCGCAAACTTTTCCATTTCGATACCGAGGTGATTTTTTTTCGTTGGAAATTGTTAATTCTTATGCGGCCTAATACATTTTCGTCGAATGCCTATAGCGGATAGGCGGTTGTGTAAATATAAGTGACACGTTCCTAACAATGGGTGCCATTGGTTTTAAGAAAATAAATCAGAGGTTGTCTTCTCATACATGACAGTGATATGATCACTACGTAGCACCATATACACAGAACAATGGGCAAATTAATTGGCAATGAAGAAACCACGGGTCTTCATATTTCGGCCTACTCTACCTCAATCAGCTTAGCTTTATTCCGAACTATGTTGATAGCTGGATATCAGTACTTTACATGGAGCTACTTTTTATCTGGCCTGCATAACACTGAAAAAAAGAGATAACCGTACAGTTTTTCATACAGGAAGCAATTCTACTAATTTTTAGCAAAACTTTAGTTTTTAGAATATAAAATAATACAAAACTAATTAGCAATTTAACAAATACCAAAATTCTGTTACGTTAGTAAGACGACGTTCGCAAGTCCCACTGACTTCGTAGCCAGCAACCAAAACTTTGATAACTGTTAACTAAAGAATTTTTTCAGTGAACCCAGTAGCTAGGTAACAAGAGTGGTTCTATAAATTTACAAAATAATAATAATATGTACTAGAATTAATTACTAATGTCAAAAAAAAACACGGCACCTACATCAATACGCCCGTGGAAAGGTTAGTTCTTACTTTTCCTTTTGATACCACAAATAGGCAAATTAATAATTAATAATCCAGAATTCAAAATAAAAGTTAGCTATTCGTCAAAAAAGTTCGTAATGGCGGCTAGAGTAAAACAGACTTCAGGCAGATAGGATTCCAAGAACATCGTGTCCCGAGATTCATTAATATTTGCGTTTCTCGTTAGCTGGCAACTAATTACATCATTACTAATACATGCTAACTTGATTTAGAATTAGAAGCAAAACCTTGTTTGTCGGCAGATGACAGAGATAAAATAGACAGAGACATAACTATAGTAAGCTAAGCTTGAAGCTTATATAAACTTTGTTCATGGGGCAACGACTGTTTTTTTTTAACTCGTGCATAGTTCTTAAGAAATCCTTAATTCATTGGGGTTTACACAAAGTGACGTTCTTAGCAAAATGGGTTTTCATAAATTCATAATGTGGTATAATAATAAATGGGATTGCCAAGCGCTATCGAAATGCTTGAGTCCTTCCTTAATCCCAAACATTTTTGACTTTCGAAAAAATATTATTTATCTGTCTATCTATATATTATATAAAAGTCAATGTCCCGACTGACATGCCAACGTCCAGTCTAAACCACTAACGATAGATGTTTGAAATTTTGAGAGGATATTGGTTTTATATTGTGGGTGTCATTTAAGAAAGGATTTTTCAAAATTCATCTCCTAAACGGGTGAAACAGGGGATGAAAATTTGTATGGTCATTTTTATATAATCTAATACCATCTGGTAGCTCAGTTAGACACAGTTTACCATAACTGACTAGAGGACCAGAATACTGGAGTGGAAAAATCCGGGGCTGGAATCACACGAGTGTTGAGTCTCAAATTACCATGAGATCAGAAACATAAAGAAGTAGAAAATCTATATAAACCAGAACAAAGTCGGGGCGGGCAGCTAGTTATTGCATAGCTTTGTCTGAGCCCTCTGATTATTGAAGTAATTTTCCAAGTTATAATGGTATACTAAATATCATAAAAACATCAAAAAATATTTATAATGGTAGTCAACATCAATGAGTAACAGAATATTTTAACTGTTACCTCAAAGTTATTTCAGAATTAAAATCGACTACTGTGGTTGGTTGACATCTTTTGTTTGAAACCATTATCACGTTCCATCTGGTATAAATCTATTACCAACATAAGAAACTTTTATCTTTCTACTTTAACAGTATTAAAGTAAGTTCCATCACGTTCGTTTCAAGTTAAGTCTTGCCAACCTTATCTGTTTAAGCCTAAGTAAGAAGTGGATTAGCTAGGACTGAATCTGCTCTTGGATTATATTTTTACGCTTACACATGCGCACTATTAGTTTTAAGCTTCTTCAATATTACTTCTTTGCTTAACTCATCATTAATTTCTTTAACCGATCTTTTCTTTCTAATATAGAGTCAAAAGCATCAAGTGTTTTATACTTTGTAGAAAAAGCAGTTGTAGTAAGCTATATTTCAGATCCTAATTCACCATTTTAAATCGTTAAAGATTCCTCACGATGATTCAACATTACTGTAACACACAAACATATTCCGTCGAATTGGACCGTAACGTATTCATGCGTACAAATCGTTTAGCACGTCCAATTTGTAGGTAATCCAATTGCTAGTTGGTAGTGATGTATTTACGACGACTCATGCCTCACTCCCTTTCTCGCCTACGCCTACTTAGATACTCCGTGCGTTACCAATTTCGACTGAATTCAAACTATTTTGCGACTGATATGACGATCCAAAATTTCATAAACGGTAGCAAAACAGAATCTGAAATTAATGTCCATGTAAATTTTAAGAAAAGGCATCCCTTTTCCTACCAAGGAATGTTTATAAATAGGAGAACGAACTTCATCAATGGGTGTAAGATACGGCAGAGCTAGCAAAAAGAGAAATCAGGAAAAAATCGTACGGCGCTCCAAATGAATTGAATGGAACCGTTATCTGTACACTGAAAGTTCATTTTATTGGTGCCATGGTCTGAAAAATAGGTCATCTACATGGTGTTGAAGAGATTTATTTATTTATTGATAGGAACACCAACTACACGTTTACAGAAAAACTTACACACAATTATACATAAAACCTCGTTCCGTGCAAACATGTCACTTATAGGTGAACACAACATATACAAATTAGATTTCCGGTTAATTCATTAGATTAGATGTAAGACTTATAAATTAATAATAACAAACATATTACTTATTTAATTATGGATTATATACAAAATTAATAAAAACATTTGATAAAATAAATTAAATAACATCGCATAAAGAAATTTTAATAGTTAACAATTGAGAGAATTATAATTATGAATTAGGTTATTTAAGTACATTATTGACAAATTGACTAGATTATTTTATTTTATGAAATGACTAGTGAGGAGGAGTAGACCACAAATCAGTCTCTAACAGTTTTTTTCTGAGCTTTGCTAAAATGTCGCAAAAAATGTCAATCCCGGTATCAGCGGAGATTACCCTATTAGAGATTGCCATAATTCGGTTCTAAGGAGCTGACCGACCAAGATTTGTGCGAGATGATTTGACAGCAAACGTTTCGAGTTTACGTACTGATCTGACTGGGCATTGGCGGGGCACATTAAGAAAAAGATTACCAAGAAGTTGGGGTAAGGATATCTGACCTTTTAGATTTTGCAAACAGTATTGACATTAGCTAAAACGCGACGCTGTTCGAGCGAATGCCAACCAAAATGAGTCAGTCGCTGTGGATAGTCAGCCCTGTATGGGCAGCTGTGATCTTTGTATCGAAGATATCTGGTGAGATAAATAGTTATGTTCAAACGAGATTATTTTATTGAATAACTTAGTTAACTTTTTTTAATTGATTAATTTATTTGTAATGTTCTTCACATGGAAGAACATTACAAATAAATTAATATAAAGAATTCATTACTGAAAGTGGTCCTCCACGCAGGCACTCGATACTTTTTCAAAAAATATTGTATATTAATCTGAGTAGTAAGTAAGTCAGCGCTGTTACTACCACTGCTGACGCTTTGCGAAGCTTGTTCCAGCAGAAGTTAATATAATGAAAATGTCTTTTAAATGTTAATCCAAGCCTCAAATATTGTTGTAGGTAACGTAATTTTGACAACCTCGTCAAACTTTAATTATTTCAAAGTAATCAGGAAATACTCTGGCCTTTTGAGGCACTTGGCACCAGTGCCTCAAAAGGCCAAAGTTCAAAATGAATAATAATTTAACTACTAATAACGAGTTTATATCTACACGATAAAAGCTGAGGTAGGTACCTTCTGAAAGTCATTTTGCCCTCGTTAATTTCATTCTTGTAATATAAGTCTCAATTTGTGGGGTAATTTATTAAATTCAAGGATTATGTCACTTTGCGAGCTTATGAAAGGACCGCTCGGAGCTTTTATACAGAAACATAATGTAATTAGAATTTTGTACGTGGAACGGAAAGTTCCCTATTCGTCGATTCGAATTGGATACTTCAGCGGAGACATTTCATGAATATGTAAATGTAAATGATAAATTTATATTTATAACTTGATAGCTATTGATTAAGTTATAAATACGTAACGGATTTTTGTATTGAATAAATTTACCCTGATGACAATCATGGCGATGGAAAAATATTGTATCTCCAAAGTAGGGTTATTGTTTTATATTCATTATGGAGAACATGTATAATTATAAATGATATTCTGTTGAATACATACATACAATCACGAATGTTTGCAAATTAGAAATCTGCATCCTGGCATTTATATACCATTCTGATTGTAAACTTTGCATTATTGTTCTTTCATTCATTCATTCATTTCATTATTGTTTTTTCATTATTTGCTGATGACACATCTTTGATATTTAAAATAGATCGACGATCACAAAATCTTGATGATGTGAATAAGTCTATTCATCAGGTCCAAACTTGGTTCACGGCAACAATTTGGTACTAAATGAAAAAAAAACCAAATGTATTAGATTCACATTGCCGAATGTTAGAAGTAGCGAATGTGACATCATATCGAATAGAGAAAAGCTGGACTATGTAAATCAAACAGTTTTCCTGGGAATCACTCTAGATGACAAATTACAATGGGGGCCTCACATAACATCTCTGGCAGGATGGCTGAGCTCAGCCGCTTATGCTGTTAGAAAGATAAGACAGTTAACGGATGTGGAAACCGCGCGTTTGGTCTGTTTTAGTTACTTTCACAGCATTATGTCATACGGTATTTTACTGTGGGGTCGGGCGGCTGACATTGAATTAATATTTAAATTGCAAAAGAGAGCTGTCAGAGGCATATATAAGTTAAGTCACCGAGAATCTCTTAGGGAGCTATTTAAAAAGATTAATATTATGACAGTTTCTTGCCAATTCATTTATGAAAATATTATGTATGTAAGGCAAAATTTAAATCTCTTTAGTAAAGTTAGTGATAGACACAATTGTAATACCAGAAATAAAGATAAGTTAGATCAACCATCATATAGATTAGCTAAAGTACACACATCTTTCATGGGGTACTTTGTTAAATTCTATAACAAAATACCTTGTGAGATATTAAAGTTAAATGAAAGAAAATTTAAAACAATAGTTAAAAGCACACTTTGTAAACAAGCATATTACAAATTAGATGATTATATTCAAGATAAGAATGCTTGGAAACATGCTGGTCCTGCTCCATAGGTGTGTGAATCTTTGGTGTGGACAAAATCAAAATGGTTAATTTGTATTATATTCATAATTATAGTAACGCTTTATTTTTATTTTTTCTTCTCTTTTTGTTTAAAAAATTGACTCGCACACTGTTCTGTTGTTGTTTAATTAGGTAATGTACCTATGTTTGCAATATTTGTAAGTACGTGAGAACCATGTTCCTATTTATCAAGTAAAGGAATTTACCTGTTAGTGCTTGTAATTCTCTCATACCTATATGTAGTATAGTAGCGCTGAGTACATCGTCCTCACGTATATGAATTTATTAATGTATGAACTTATATAAATATTGTATAAAACTTTTTTTAAAGATTTAGTATTGAGTTTCTTGTGCATTCTTCTCCATAACAAGCTACATTGCCGAATGCACGGTAGAATCAATTTTTATTAAATGTAAATTTTAACGTTCAAAAGTGCCGCATAATGGCCTTCTTGAAATAATCAAAAAAAAAACATTAAATATAAATTACTTACAAAGGCGAAATGAATATTCTTTGTCTTCTAATAAATAAAAAAAGGTTATTTTAATATAACTTTTTCTACTGAAGTAAAATATTAATCAACATCGATAGAACACGTCTGATAATGATACGTCAACGATCAAAGGATTAAAATTTTGAAGAACGTTATTAAACCTGAATAGGGGGGTGACCATAAGCTCTTAGAGTAAGGTTATTTTGAGTGTGTGTAAGGGACAGATGTATATGATCCGCTGAAGTATCCAATTCGAATCGACGAATAGGGAACTTTCCGTTCCACGTACAAAATTCTAATTACATTATGTTTTTGTATAAAAGCTCCGAGCGGTCCTTTCATAAGCTCGCAAAGTGACATAATCCTTGAATTTAATAAATTACCCCACAAATTGAGACTTATATTACAAGAATGAAATTAACGAGGGCAAAATGACTTTCAGAAGGTCACCTCAAAAAGAACCTCAAAAAAAAAGAAGGGTACCTCAGCTTTTATCGTGTAGATATAAACTCGTTATTAGTAGTTAAATTATTATTCATTTTGAACTTTGGCCTTTTGAGGCACTGGTGCCAAGTGCCTCAAAAGGCCAGAGTATTTCCTGATTACTTTGAAATAATTAAAGTATTTATTTTGGTCCTTAGAATCTAAACTGTCTACGAGTGTGGAATAAGGGCTTGCTACTTCAGGGACAACAGGTATCTCCACATAATGTTTCAGTCAATGAAATCAATATATCAGCCCTAAGGTGATAAGTCTAACTAAGTCTCAATAACCACATCACCTGATGAAGTGGTATGAAGTGGAAATCATGGTTTTTGCTTCACCTTCCCTGTTGTTTTCTTTTTAATTTCGTGGCAGAATCCAATACAATTGAATCGAATTTCCTAGACTAATTTTTAGATGACCGTCAATGTTGATTCTGGCCTTCAGAAGTTAATTTTTTGCGAAAAGTGTCTGGCTTTCAGAAGTATAATGGTTGCGCAAAAGTGAGGCAAGCTAACCCCATCGTAGGTAATCCTTTTAATATTATAAATGCGAAATTTTGGATGGATGTATGTTTATAACTAAACCACAGTGAAACGGCTGAAGAGGTCTGGATGAGATTTGACACAGAGACCGCTGGCAGACGCTGGTGGCTGTATAATTATAGGTTTAAAACAGACTCAATGAAATTCTGCTTTTTATTTATTACTCGAAACATATCATATTGCATCATTATTAGTATCTCACGGGACACGAGAGATCCTAAGGAAAAGTTTTTATAAAACAAAAGAACATCAATATCATGTATCGTGTTTACATTTTTATTATCATTTACATCGCAATATTGAAAGTTAGCAAATAAACAAAGATCTTGAGCATACTAAATGAAGAGAAATGTAGTAAACACAGAAGGTTTATTCCGTAATTTATAATTAACGGTTGTATATTCTACTAATTAAATGCCATAGTTATTCTTTATTGTACGCAAAGCAGTATATATTACAAGGTGAAAATAAAGGAATTCTTGTTTTAAACGTAATTATTGTTAATTATTCACTCTAGGACCTGGAACCAAACTGAAATTTAAAACAATCACACTCTTCAATCATACCTTTCCATATTTGTATTTATGAACCTTCAAAGATTCAATTATGGCGTTTTTAGTATTACGTGGATTTGCTCACGCGCGCGGGCGTTACAATAAATACACATATGAAATTGTTCTTTGCGGGTACTACGCATAGCCCAATCCCGCGTGCGTGAACAAATCCGCGTGATACTTAAAACGCCCTTAGTTAGGCAAACAGTTGAACTCTTGGAGAGTTCGATGCAACGAGTTGTGAAGAAACTTTACACATTACAAACATGTGCTAGTAACTAAAACGCTATCATAACCCGTATTAAGATTAACTAAAGAGCTAAACTAAGTTAATTTGATGACCGGTCACGATTAGGTTATGGATATGCTTGACCGCGTGCAAATCAGATTGACATCTGAAAACCGAAAGGTCACCTGCATCGGCCACCGAACCGTGTTTGATTGAGAATTGACAAAGGCAGATTAGTGTCTCCTACCTGATAAGCCGGTGAACTTAATAAAGAAGCTAGATTCAACTGGAATTAAGGGTGCCACAGATAGACTTAAAACGACTATTTCAAAACCCATCATCATAGAAATTGTTCACTAGAACATTTTAGACAAAATCTGTGTATTGAAAACATATTGTCACATCGTTTGCGCAGTGCCGCATCGCTTCTGTCCGTGGGTACCTTGATAGTATGACCAAGATTAACAATCACAGAAATCCCCTCCGGTAGGATAGTTTTCTCAATAAGCTTCGACATAAAAGTGGAAGAACTTGAAACTATACTGGTCAGAAATCGACAACATACGTTAGTAAACGTAGCCTTTGCCCTGTAATCGAACAATTACTGCCCATTTTTGAGATGTTGAGTCGTAGACTGTTAAATAACTCATTAAGTTTACTTACTTATTACATCAACCATACACCTACCCACGCATAATAACTAAAAGCATTTTCCAGGTTTGGCCCCAAATGAGCCGATCTATTTTTAATCTCACTAATCTCGACACTCGCCAATCTCCGGAGCCGTCGCTATCACAAATTATGCTCTTATATCACACACGCGTTGACAGACCGCCATCTAATGAAAATGTAAAGCCAAAACTTGGCAATTGAACTGT
The DNA here is from genome assembly GCA_949775005.1 of Orthosia gothica. NCBI lineage: Eukaryota > Metazoa > Arthropoda > Insecta > Lepidoptera > Noctuidae > Orthosia > Orthosia gothica. Next base: position 25,765,194 of record OX459041.1, read on the forward strand.
TGCTTATTTAGGGTTGACGCGCTCCCAGTAATGCATAATAAAGTTGTTAGGAACGCAGCCTGGCGCTTCGCCAGCGTGCCATCCCCGATGGCAGTTCACTGATAAACTTCTTCAGGACAAAAATGCGCACTACTTTGTTCCTTGGATATGCATGCAAATAGAATCACGCTTTATTTGGCAACTGCGATGTTATGCGGTCATTATATCACATTTGTGTTTTCAGTTTGGCAGAAATGTGCCTACTGTTCTTCATTTGCATACAGTTGGTGAATTGTAGTTGGTGGCTACTATCCATTATTTTGTCATAAATATCGGCTTTCCTCGTGCGTTCTATGGACCTACGTTGGGATATTAGGGTCTAAATGTGGAGCCGGGTTGCAAACTATGCTTTCCCTCCTATTCTGTTCTCTGTACCCTAATACATGCAGCCAAAGTGACGCGTGAACGCGTTGCCACGGACGATGCCGTCAAAGTGGCAAAGTTTAGGGCCGGAAAAATGTAGATATATAACTGTTAAACCAGTGACGCGAATGACAGATAAGTCACGATTTTTGGATGACTTTTTGTCAGAACCCAAAATCAACAAAAGCCTGCCCCAAACATTAGAAATATACTTCAATGGCATAATTCAATCTAGCTCATGCCCGACCATAAACAATATAAATACGTACAACTAGTCGGTAGTTTACAATAAAGGGAGACAAATAAACACACACATTCTCTGTACAAAACTGATATCAATACATTCTCGCCGAGATAAACTATTTTACAGGATAAACAATGAGAGCGTTCACACTATCGGTACCGCTCCGATCCTTTAGTTCCGAATAAATAACAGTCGAGATGAAACCTAGGTGTGGAAAGTTTCGTGCACTGTGATTCTTCACTCTAGCACTGTCTTTTAGATATTCCCTTGGGGACTACAATTTGCATGGGAATATATGAAAATGTATTTAATAAGTAAACGGTTAGTCGACTGTTCACGTGACCAGAGGGCTGGCCTTTTCTTCAGCCAGAGGATCAGCATTGCCATTCAACGTGGCAATGCTGCCAGCGTTCTGGGCACGTTTCCCATTGACATCGATGTGGAAGAATTTTTTGATGTGCAATGAGCCCTTTTCCTTCTCCCCTTTGTATGTAATTTTGTTTTGTTATATCATAAGATTAGAAATATTCAGTTGTATATATTATTTATCAATAAAGTTTGTTCACTATAAGTAAAAAAAAACTTTTTTATAAAAAAATACTACCGACTTCCAAATAAAAAAAATAGAAAGTGAAAAATAAGTTTATTTTTGGAAGTCAGTGTCCATAACGCAAAAAAATTGTACCTACCAAAGACACTTGGAAGTCGGTAGTATTTTTTTGTAAAAAAAATATTTTTATATTTTATTTTTAGTTTTAGCTACCTAATAGGCAAGTAGTTTAGTAAGGTACCTATATACCTACCTAGTATATACCTAGATAATGCCAGAATAGATTACCCGAATATTATGAAACTGAACAAAACTGGTGAAATGAGAGTGTACCAAGGTGAACTGTACACATCTGCGTACCCCGTTAGAGCGTACTGGCGTGATGTTATGTTATGAAATGGTATAAACAATAAACAGACATGTCATTGCATCAATCCTGCGAGATTTGTCGTTATTTATTGAAAAGTTCTGTTGTATATCTCCGAAGTTCTTCATCAGATCTTCACCAAATTAAAATTGGACCAATTTCGGCACATACAAAAAAGACTATTTTCCAAATCGGTCCACAATTGATGGATATATCGGTGAACATACATTAAAAAAAAACATTTATAAAGTCGAACATAGAACCTCCGCTTTTTTGTTAAGTCGTTTAAAAACAATTTTTTTTTTGAGAGTAACATATAGTGACAAGTTAGGGACGATTTTGAAATTAATTATCAATTCACGGAGCAGAAATCAAATGATCCATGGCTTTTGGTTGGATAAACATCGATGATTATTTTAAGTAGCCTACCGTTTTTTTTAAATTATAAGTGACAAGTTAGGGACGATTTTGAAATTAATTATCAATTCACGGAGCAGAAATCAAATGATCCATGGCTTTTGGTTGGATAAACATCGATGATTATTTTAAGTAGCCTACCGTTTTTTTAAAATTATTGATTGGCTCTCGTTTGACCACTATCTCACCTGATGGTAAGCGATGTGGTTGATGGAGCATGGTTACCTAGAAGTTACCTATTCGTTCCTGACTTAAATACTCCTAGGTTGTAGCTAATCTGTGGTTGTAGCTATCAGGCAACACATACTTCAGAATTCGTGGATATTATCACGCCTTACTGACTCATTCAGTTCAGTCTTGTTCAGTTTTCTCCTTATAGCAGACGAGTTTCTAATTTATGCTGTCCTAACGAGATGCCAAAAACATGAAATTTCGTTACCGGGAGGGTAACGAAATATTATAGAAAATAATTTGAAGTCACAGAAATGAATATTAAACTTGAACAACAACCTCATGAATAAGTAATGTGATGTGGACTTCCATCATTAAAACTTGGCATGAAAACTTATTCCATGGGTTTTTCTTCATTCACAATAGTGATGTTGACTAAAAAAATCAATTTAGCCCGTCAGATAGATTACCAAAAAATATTGGACACGTATTGTTTCTTTTGTTACGCAAACAAAACACTGGCCAAGTGCGAGTCGGGCTTTGCAGTTTTAGGGTTCCGTACCGAACCGCAAAATCAAGTTGGTTATTATAGGAATAATAAGGGAATTTCAAAAAACTCTCTCTAACTATTCTCAATCTCATTTTTCTTCATTTATAAAGTTTTTTTTTTTTAAAACGTTGCTTACTCTAAGAAATTCTTCCTGTATCGTGGGTGCGTTTACAAACATTTAAACTCACATACACAACACCCAGAGCCGGAACAATTACCTGTAGGTCATACAAATATTTGTTCCGTTTGGGAATCGAACCCGCGACACGCAGCGCAGCAGTCAATCGCTCAACCACTGCGCCAACCGTGCGCCCAACTTTTTACAATGGTTTTCAATTATCTTTATAGCCCCTTGCTAAGAATAGTTACAGCACTGATAACAACATTTGTGCCACATGTTAACATGTGGCACAAATGTTTTTTTGTTTAGTCTTCTTATACTTTGTATAGATTATTTTACCGATTGTTTTGTAAATGTGTGAACATTGTAGGCCTTCTAGATTTCTAGATTGTTAACATTTGTTAACATTTTATATCGTTTTACTTTTTTTAAATCTTTTGTTTATTTATTATATAATAATTTATTTTTTTTAGTTTCTTAAGACTTATTGTCGGGCCTGCGTTGTCCCACCATCTAAGTACTGCTGTAACATGGAAATATTGTAAACTAAACAATTTTTTAAAAGAGTAACCATGGAGTTTCTTAACGGTTCTTCTCCAAAGGAAACGACAAACTCGAACCGTGCACCTTTTGTCGACGTTTTATAAGTGCCCATGTAGGCCTATGTGAAATAAAAATTATTTATTTTGATTTTTTTGATTTTGAAAAGAAAAGATCTGATTTATCATTATATTGGTAAATGTTAGTAAAATATACGTTACGATACACATTATCATCAAATTTTAAGTTCCTAGGTCAATGGGGAGTAAAAACATCTTCGGAACAAAGTTTTATAAAAAATTGCCGATTGGTGGCTTCTCATTCCTTTTTTGACCACTATTTTGAGGGTACGGCACCTCAAAAATTACGAGAATGCAGTACATCAAATCTTTGCGTGAAGTCAAGCCTTGGCACACTTTTTACTTAGAAGTGACATTGCAAGCAATTCCTGAACTTTGATGCGCTTTAACTTTGTAAAAAAAGAAAGAAAGGCGTTTATTAGCGCCAAGTAAGACGCATACGAAAAGCAAAATGACAAAAATAAAACCGAACTAATTTTATTCAATTCATTTATTTCGATTCATTTATTTGTTCTCTCTTAACTATCATTATTGATTAGAAACAGAAAAAAATTGTATAAATCGATTTATTTTTATACCCAGGAATCATCCCTATTCGTGGTTATTCAGTATAAGAATGGTGTACAAACGAAGGCTCGTATATTTCTCGTCGGGTGTTAGATTAGAGGGCTCTCCGACGCCAAAGATTTATGACGCCAATACTAAGTCGATTCAAAACGTTTGGGTAGCGCTCACAGTTCCTGCTATCAATCCTGATTTAATGTTCCTAAAGTCGACAATTTTACAGACACAAAGGGAATTCGGTGGATATTTTCGAAGGTATCTATTTTAATTTACATACTGATTCGTGTGACCAAATACAAAGCAAAATTTTAGCAGCTAGATATAATGTTAAACTAGGCACGTAATTGAATTATTAATTAAATGATTATTTCAATTTATTAAGGCCATGAACTCGCGATCAGTAATTTACATATTTAACTTAAAAAAACAATGTATTGATACTCAAATTCCCTCATAAAATAATCTTGTATAACACATTTTCTTAGTCAGTTGTTCTGTTATATCCAACTCTACGTATTCCCTTAAAATTGTAAAGCGAAAAGATGTGGTGATGAATAGTAACAAGAAACATTAGTGTAAATGAAGACTATTTTCATTCCAAGTTATGAATAGTCTTCAAGACCCTTCTTGTGTTTTTCAAGATTTCAGTCAAATTATAGATAGTACACCAATTGAAGCGAATGCTATACAATCTTTTATTCATGACACATTGTTCTGGATCTGATTCGTAAATCACAGATTTGCCGATAAATAACAGCTATGTTACGTATTACAACACTTATAAATAAATACCTTTTCATTCGTCATTTATATTTATAAAGCTGTACTACGGGAAACGGACGAAATATAATCAAACTTCCTCTAAACATTATTATTTCGTTATTCCCTCACGCCTTTTAGACGTAGATGGATGTTGTTATTTATTTTAACATAATAACACAGATGCTCTTTCAGCTATGCAAACCCAAAAAGCTGACCAATTTTCCTTTTTAATGTACGCCTTGATCAAAGGGCGGGCGGTGAAGCGACGACAAAATAACTCGTCGGCTCATAAAATTCATTATATCGGCCCATCCAAGTCATCAAGCATGTTTTAACAACCCTTTCATTAATAAAAATATAAAACATGTACAATTTAAAAAATTAAGGGACAGATGTTATAACAAAATTCAGATTTTTATTTTTCTGTTATTTAACAGCTTTATTAATATTTGAAGAGAGAATAACCTAGCGATGTTTTGCATAAATGCGTCAGCTGAATTCTGCACATAATTCGTCAAACTGTCTTTAAACGCTTTGAGATTGAAATCCACTAAATATTGAGGCTCGCCGGCGGAAACTTGCAAAGGAAAATACGTGAATGCCTGTAAAACCTTTGATATATTTTCTTCGTTACCAAGCCACGGGAGCTAAATAAATTCGTGGAGTTCAGGATTTGCTTTCGGATCCAGCTTTGGTCTTTGTCGAGGAGTTAGGGTGGACCAGTACATGCGGAATCGGGGGACTGAGTGTTGGGCGAGCTTAGGATGAGAAGACCACAAGTCGATAGTTTCTGCTGGATACATGCTCAAGTCGAACAGACATCCTTTTGCTGTAATTGAAAAATGAGACACCATCAAAAATCACCGTTTTATAATTCACTTATGGAGTTTACATACCTCTGATTTGTAGTTAAAGACGTTAAGAAAGGTCTATTTTAATGGTATATTTTGACAGGTTTTCATGCTAAAGCAGAAATTGAAGGTCAATATGCCAATTAAAAGTTGAATACTAACCTTTTGTTGGTACGCAAAGTTCTTCTGAACTTGTTGGGATATTTATGTTTCTATGTAAATTGGAAATATTGCGTTTCGTAGCGACTTTGCCCAAATCCAGATCTATGAATAGTGTCTCCTTAAACACTCGCGCTGTGTCACAGCTAAGCAGTAAATTCTCATATACCCGGGAAATCTTAACTGGTATAGACCAGTTAAAAAATTAAAACCTCCATACCATAAAACTCACTTTTTTCCTGTTCTACGTTACCCACCATGACGTTATAATCTCGTTGTCTGAAAGCTGCCCAGTCCTTAAGATCGTCCATTGTTATCAAAGCGTCGCGTCAAGGAGGTGTCTCATCTTTTGTTATAGCATTCCTTTGGTTGATACTGTCTATTGTATCGTTATAATTGCCACTTGCAGCACCAATTAGTGTTGGCATCCAGTCCGATACGTGAAATAGACCTGGCCATATGTTGCTGGGTATGAATGCGTGCCAATACAACCGCTGTCGTGCGCACCGCACCTTCCCAGGGCGTGCCTTTTGTGCCCCGCAGGGATAAATTCGATTCGGAATTTCGGATCTATTACAGGAAACCAAAACGACGATAATGTTGTGAAGGAGTTGCCTCTCGGCCAGTGCCGATATAACGTGACCAAGGCTCCTGTCGAAGCCGATAACGAGATCTGTTGAGATATCGGTACATGCCAGATAATTGATATAGGAAATTGCAACTGTAGAGAACTATGAAGACAGTCGAACGAATATTTGCACGCAAGCCGTTTCTATGCAACATTACTTAACAAATGATATAAACGAGTGAGCCTGACTTCCATGATTGGCTATAATCGTTTTTCTCTTCAGTGTCTCTGGAGCTTTTAATACCCTGAGCGAGCAAATCGTCCACCGTTGATGGAGCAAAAAGCTCGCTCCATAAAAAAGTCAATTACTCGATGTCCGATCTTAGCTCAACCTTTAAGACCACAAGGACTGAAGTGTCACTAATGAGATTCTGAGGTTTTCCTCTCATATAATTGGCATTAAACTGATAGAACTACTAAAAAAGTGTAGTTGTCGAAGTCATTATTACGCTAGTCATTATTTCCATTGCAGTATTACTCAATTCAACCAAATTACGTGCTGTCACCGGAATATTGCAAACACCGTAATTTTTTTATAATTCTTGCAAGATTATTAAACTCCAATGTATTAGAGAATACATTATGTCCCATGCAAATTTGATAGTATACAATATATCCCAGTCTTATGGAGGAGATACGAGTTTGTATTCTAACGTGATTTATTTTAAAATAACGGTAATTGTTATAGTAGTGACAAATATTCACATTACTAAAAGGCTCCAAAATTAAGATTATGGTCGACATTGAAGAATGTTATATGATTGACTGGCTTTCTCGATATAGATGTTTCATTAAAATTAAAAACCAATAGAGAACCGTGTTGATAATCAAATCGACAATTACCACTGAGTCTACTATTAACATCAGCTCCCAATTTCATATGTATGTGTATTCGTAATATCTCAGTTCTGTGTGTGCGATGTGATCGTTTGCGGCGACGAGGTCCTCTGGGGGCTGCCGATTAACGTAGCCCGCTTCGGTGTGGGTGGCTGCGTGAGCTATGTGCAGATATAGTGGCACTGAGGTATCATGACTCCTTATTACTGGAATGAGATGGATAATTATGTACAAGGGTCCAAGTATCGATCATTAAGAAAGATTTTGGTTGACGAATAAAAAATGCTTAGTGTTCACGCTTCATATGCTTCAGATGGAAGGGTCACATAGCTGATCGAGCCAACGGCCGCGCCTCCGCCCTCCACCACTTATCACCACTACTCGCCTACTCGCCGACAGATGTGGTCATCAGCGGACGTACCGTACTGTGCGATCTATTTTTATAATTATAATTTGTAACCGAAATAAAACCGAAATAATAAACCGAATTAAAATCAAGTAAAATCCAAGCGAGTCAGATTGTATTCATATCCTTAAAACTTAGTCATAACATTGGCATAACATCGCAGCTGTATTCTTCTTATGGCTTTGACAGACGTATTAGTACACCCAATTTCGCCAATTATGTTGTCTTCATGTTTAGGGGGCGAGCCTGCTGCCACAAAATCCGGGCACAAATCCAAAGTCCAAGCTGCTTCTGAATAATTCCAGATGGAAACAGTGGCGTAGCTACCATGGGTGGCACCCGGTGCGCATAATTGTGGTGTCACCCAAGAATGAAATCTGTTAAACTTAATTAACATTCAGTAAACGTATATTATGTTTTTATTTAATTATTACAAATAAGTCAGAAATTTTGATAATAATAGTACTAATTACTTATACCTACATTTGTTTATACTAATCTAAGTACAAGCACTAAAATCTCTGTTTTTCTAGCTTTAATAGCTGAAAACTCGGCAATCACATCATCAAAATTTATATTTTGTGTTGCGTCATGTACCATTGTTAATATTGTTAAATCTGTTTTCAGTCATTGTTGCCCGCAAGTAATTTTTTATTAATTTTAGTTTGCTAAAACTCCTCTCACATGAAGCAACAGATACGGAAATTGTCATAAATAACTTTAGTGCGACCATAATATTCGGAAAAGATTCTGTAAAGTCCCATTCCACGATGGATTTCAAAAAGTCTAGAAGTCACCCAGCTAGAAACTCTAACATTGGCCGCTTTTAAATGTCTTCTCAACCTCGGTATCTTTAACAGGATTTAATAAAGTTTCTGATATCTCATCATAAAAACCAGTAAATTTCGATACAGCTAATTTCAACTCTTCAGTGTTTTCCAAAGGCAAAGTATTTGTCTGCACAACCTCGAACATATTATTATTAAATATATTATTAAAATTAGTTTCCGTCAAAAGCGGTATCTTTGTACAAAATTAAATTTAGAAACTACACGATACTGATATGATGTACCAAAAATATAACCGAAAAGTACTGTATTTATATTTTTAATTATCTTTAAACCGGGTTTGGGTACCTATACCTTTGTTTTATATTAAAGAATCATTGACAACTTTGCGAATTTCTTTATGTTACTTAAATGATCTTTTTCAGTCATCGATTCTGCAAAATCTATCTTGAGGTTTTGCGTTTATTTGCTATTGTTTATTACAAAAAAGAATATTGAACTGAATAAGCCACTTAACTTATTGTTTGCAAGATATCTTTTCAAGCCTTCTAATAAAACACTTTTATAACAACAATATTCATTTCACGTCAAACTAAATTTGCGAAAGAAATGAGCAATGACACAGACGACAAGCAACGACTATTTCAGGGGAATCCCCATTCATAGTTAGTAGGCTAAATAAAACGACAACATTTTGAGGGAATCCCCGACCGACCGCGCCATAGAGCCATGAACATAAAAATAACAGTGCGTATACTGGAACAAAACATGGTCTAATGTAATAAATTAACATTTATTTCAAATAATACGTGCATTTATAAATAATGACTATTGATAAATAAAATAATTTTGGGATAACTTTATTAAAATAGCTTCAAACCCAAATTATTTATCCATTAAAAAACGTGACAGTTTGTGTAATTTTTTTATACTGTCGGGTGTCAACCCGGAACCGGTAACACCCGGTGCGGACCGACCCCGACCCCACCTAGCTACGCCACTGGATGGAAAAATCCACTAATTTTACCCAACCCGGGCATCGAACAAAAGCCCTCATACTCAGCAAAACCTGCGAGCACTTGACCAACGGGGCAATCAACTAGTCTTAGTGAGCAATAAAGACTACCAAATGTAAAAGAAACATTCTATACAGCTCCAGGTAACATATCAATGAATGAGATATTTTACCAGAATCAAGTAATAGCGGCTAAAGTTTTATTGCTCACCAGTTGGCGCCACTGTTGACTAAGGTCACTAAGGTCCTTAAATATAGCTATATAATGATGTTATAACGCGCATGGAAGCAAAGAATGAATTAAAATTCATTTCTAAGGTCGTAGTACCTACTGCGACCTTAGAAATGAATTTTAAAATGAGGCTTACATCAACATCGGAAAAATAAAACTCTATTAAAACAGGGTTGGCAAATCTTGTACCTATCTTAATCTGCCATATTTTGACAATATTCGCAGCAATCAAAAAATTGTAAATAAGCCTTGCGCTAAAAGTCAAAAAGCAATGAAATTTGACAGTTTGAAGAGTCTACACTAGCGCCCCTAACGGATAATTCAAACGCGGTAGAATTTGGTAAAATAGTTTCACGAACCAACAAAAACAAATTTTCTTTTTTGACTTACCCAGCTTCTGGCCCTGGCTCCAATCTATCTTCCATACCCCAAAGTTTAAGTGTTACCCATATTGACACAGTAAATTTTGCAAGATTTTATTTATGCATAGGGCATTAGGGACCATGTGACGAGTTGGAATTATTAATCGAATGAGCAATTAACTACGCACCATTAAAAGTTATTCATTGCTTTAAAATTCTGTGTTGTCCTGACTCTGTATATATTAAATTGCTTGCAACTACAAATATTTATGTTTGCACGTTAGAAAGATTTTAATTACTTAACATACGTACGGTTTACTGCCCGCTCTTTAAGTACTTCGGTTAGGTGGCCTCTTTGATCTTCAATCGGTTCAGAATTATTGAAGAAATCGAGTCCGTAGAAAACTGTTTTGTTTCATGTCTGGAACATTTAATAAAGGATAAGTTTCTTGTTCTCCATCTTTTTCTACTTCCTACGTACAGCTTATCTTACTTCCTATAAATATTTTAATCTGTTATAGTCTGTTTCTTGAATGTTTGTTAAACAATCCCATAACAGAACGGATTTGAACTTGGCACACTGGTAAACTATAATTATCTTGGATTAAGACATAGGTTACATTTTATTGTACTAGTAATATTGTCTGTATGGTGGACGATTTTTAAACAAAAACTCCTACACAGCAGAGCGGATGTGAGCCTCAAGAGACACAGCATTCTAACAAGAATAGCGTGATGGCAATATCAATTGGAAAATGACAAAAATATATGGGAACCTTAAGAGCTATCAAAACATCACATGATAAATAACCTAGGGATCGTTCACACAGAACATCCATATTTCCAGGATAGTTTTAACGGATCCGTTGCTACTAGAGGTGATGTTCACACCGCATTTACAGTAACATTTTAACGGATCCGTCGCTACTGAGGTTCATGGCTCACCCCGTATGGCTGTTGTGATCTGATAAAACGGAAGTATTTTAATAAAGCATAAACGATAAAATGGACCTGTTAAACGGACAGCTGTATATTTTTTCAGATCGGTATTTGTATTTAAATTGGAATACTGTCATGTGTGTGAACTCGCTCATACAACTACATACGTGAGAGCCGAATAAAAACGTATACGATAAAGCGGATCTGTAAAACGGATCCCTGTGTGTACGAGCATTTACATTTTGGCATTTCTTCAATCACCATTGCTGACATCGAATGGCACTTGTTTAGAGCCACTGGATAAAAATTTGGAACAAACGGTGTTTATGGCGCGAGTAATGGCCTACATTTTCGACTTTCAAAGGTGCCTGTTAGAATAAACATCCTCCTACAGGAAATTATATTCATACAGTATTATATTATCTAAAGCAAAACTAAGTTAATCAAACTACCCACTTTTCAAACCATTCCATTATTATGAAGTGTCAATTACACGCTCCAGTAATTACTAGAGATAAACAATATTCTAAAGTGGGCAGTATTATGTCTAATGCTTCAGTAAATAAGTTTTTCGTAAAAATATATCTGTTCTTCTTCGTCAACGATCCGAGATAATCACAACGTCTATCTAAAAATACAATCCAAGAAAGAACATTATATTCCTAAGTTCAAACAAAAGAGGTTTTATTTTCTTCCCTTCAACAATGACTCGGCTGTTCCATATAGGTACAATGTTTAAGGCTCATACACACTTCAGTCACGTCACCATCACGTTGCTGATCAGTCATGGATTGTAATGCACTGGTCACGTCACTCATTTGTGGGGGCGTTGTCCTACAATTTCTACTGAACTCTATTTTTTGAAAGCGATCTCTGTCAAAAAATAAAGTTTTCATTTGGTATAATATAGCAATACCAAAAACCTGCTATTATTAAGCAACTTATATTTGGGCCAAACAAGTCTGCTGCACGGTGGATGAGCTGTGGGCTAAAAGAACCACTAATTGAGTCCACTGCTGGACATATGACATCCCAAAGTATCGCCAGCTCGAACGGTCCTGTACGTGTCGCATCCAGCGGATTCGCATTAAATGATCTTACCGAAAAGATTTGTCTGCAATGGCAGATGACAGGCATGTGTGGAAAAGAGAGAGGTAGGTCTTTTCCCAGCAGTGAAACATAACGGGTTAGTTAGATAAGATTAGATATTTATTGAAGTGGCTGACTGGCAACGCAGAGGTGCCGTGACTGTTGTGTGTATATGCACCTTTATAGACTTAAGTATACGTACCTCTACGCGGTTATACGTGAAATAATCCACACTGGAGCCTAAGAAACCGTAGAACGTATCAAAGCCCCTATTAGTGGGTAGATAATGTTCCCTGGATTTACCGAGACCCCATTTACCTATCAAATGTGTGGCCTAGCCCGATTCTTGTAATTACTCGGGCAGTAGGCGCTCCGGGGGGAAAGACCGCGGTTCTCTGCAGATGTGATCGAGATTCCTCATGGATTGCTTGTGTTTGTGAATGTATAATTAGTTTACATTATTGGATTAGATTAGTTAATGGTTAGATGTAGTACAGTACAATACCAACTAATTGGCTAAGATTTAGTACAATAGCAAAAGCGATTTTCAGATGTTCTAGAATAGATATTTTAGTAAATAATTATAATTTTCTTCTGAAGTCTTTCTATCCTGGAAATCGTACCAAATTGTTTCATTATAAGCATCTTTAGAAATCAAAACCACAATCAAAATCGTTTGTTGCTATAAATAAACTCACCTAAAAATCCAGCCCTTTTTTCCATCTTTTGATTTGGTTCAATATAAAATGAGTTCCACATAAGAGGCTTTACATTTCAATACTACAAATAAATAAATAACAAATGAAGGCTAAAGAGTCATTATGTTATTTACATTTTAAATCGTCGTACGATATTTATTAACAAAATAATTAATTTTCTTTGTGAATTTATTTCGGACCAGTAAATGAAAATAATTGGGTTGCCATTATAATTAGGTACTTCATATATTTATATTTTTGTTCCTAAGTCCCAATTTGCTTTAATGATAAATGATTTTATTTCTGTAAGTTGGTTTGTACAAACGCTTTTACATGTCTAACATATATTTTTTTTAAACTAGATGAGGTCGGCGTTTCCTATCTGACTACTCTGAGAAGAAAGGCCGAAATAAACTCAGAGGTCACAGTCTCTTTTAAAGTCCTGACAAAATCTTGGTTAGATCATGTGAAGACCATGTAGACTGATGTCTGAAATGGTCTTTTGAGGAAAGAACCAGCCAGATTGAGTGGACCTGTCCAGTCAGTGCACGCATTTGTCAATAACCGAGCAGCTCGATTCGACGAATAATACCAAAGAAAGTACATTCGGGTAGGCCGCATAAACTACTCAAACTGCCAGACCATGATTAAAAACTAAGATAAACTAAAAAACAAAATAATTATCCACATAGTCTTCAAATTCACAATAATTAAAATAAAATAATATAATACTTTAAAAAGTAAATATTCTTGTCATTGCAAGAAAACAAATTAAAAAAAAATGTATAAAAATTTTAAATTCATTTTGCAAAATATAAAAAAAATATTAAATTAAATGGAGCAGCTCACTCTCAAGCCGTTTTATCCTCAACGTAATCTTTAATTCTATAAAACGATTTTTGGCACAACTTACGTTTAATGAATGATTTGAATTTATTAAGACTTAGATTAACTTTTTAAAGACTTTTGTAAATGTCTTGGAAGCTTATAAAAGCGTACACATTGACATCTAAACGAACCACCTATTTTCTTGAGCCTTGTTGTAGGTACTACAAATTTGTGTTTGTTCCTAGTATTTATATTATGGATATCACTGTATTTTATAAACAATTTTATATTTTTATGGGCAAATAAAAGATTTTCATAAATATACAGAGAAGGCACAGCCATTACATTAATCTCCTTAAATTTTTCTCTGAGAGAGTGTCTCAGGCTTAATTTATAAATAGATCGATCAGCTCTTTTCTGCAAAACAAAGATGGTCTGGATGTCGGCGGAATTTCCCCACAACAGAATACTTTATAATATCATATCACATCACATCATCAGCCTATTAATGTTCCCACTGCTGGGACACAGGTCTCCTCTCTGTGAGAGGGAATGGGCCGTAATCCACCACGCGGGCCCAGTGCGGGTTGGTGGATGTCACATGTCTTCGAATTTTTGGTTCTTGGACATGCCAGTTTCCTCACGATGTTTTCCTTCACCGTTTACTTTATAATATATCAGCTCACAATTCTATACATTATAAACCTGCAGACAATTTTAACTTTTCTTCGCACTAATGCGTTGCCGCCAATTAATATGTCAAAATACTATTAGCGGACTGAAACTAAGCTAGAAAATGTAGGTAGGAAATAGGACTAGAATGACGAGAATGCCTGAATTCCCTCAGGCATTTTCAGCCGTTCTCCTATCTAAATAAAACAAAAATGTCTAAATAAATAGCTTGTTCTTAAACATCTGAATAATTTAGCCCTAAATTGCAGGTTGCTGACTATAAATACCAAGCAGGCAAGCTTAACTCCATATCAAAAAGCCAAATAAACAGTCTCCTTTAAAATATTACACGGATAAATTCACCCGGGCTTCGTACAAGAAAGCGTTTTCTGCGCTGCACACGTACCCGTCCTTATAGGATTTTTTCCGGTAAAAAGCGCGCTTCTCGCTGGCGTTCCGCAAGTCTGGGTATAGTACTGCGGGTTTATGGGTTGTAGGGTTATGATGCCCTGGTATGCTAGAATGTCGATGTTAGGTGTCATTATTTGATCTGAGACGTGTAAACTTACGTCGTCCCAACGTGAAGGTTGTATGATGATTATGTCAAAAACATAGGCCCAGTTTTTAGATCTATAGTTAACTCAAGTAATGGTTAAAAATGGTAAACAAGTGGTCAAATAATTAACTGTCATATCGTAGGCTAACAATTGATGAAAAAACTGTTTTACCGAAATTTTAACCCGGTTACTATGTTTAACCATTAGTTAAGTTAACTACGGATCAAAAAACGGGGCCTTAGTAAGTGAAATAAATCTTTAGGAGTTTCAAGGTGAATCGTTATTACCGGAGTCTTTGATATGTGATATGGTTAGGAAAATGACAGACATTTACGTAACGACTTCTGGTTGTAAGATAAATATGACGTCTATTTTGGCATCAACAGTGGGTACTACCAGAATATCAGCGCAGCGTTATTTTCTTTTTAATACCGTTGCACTTGCTGAGATAGGAGCCTTTTTCGTCTCGCACGGGGTTATTTATTTGTTTGTGTTTTGCTTATCTCGTGTCTCCCGTCCGGGTCACAAATACATATATTTTCTTTCGTTCTTTATATTTTAAAGTTGGCCAAATTGTTGTCAAGTAAAAGATAGGGCAAAGACTAGATATTAATAGCACTTTTGGATGACGATGGGGTGCGTTCATACAGCTCTAAACATTGACCACAATGATCACTGAAGAAGAGACCAATTTATGACACTTGCATTACCTATACATTACTTAGGCAGGTTACATACACTAATCGAAATAAACTACAAACAATAACAAAATACTTACCAAATCATTAGACAAACATTCACACTTAATTAAACCACAAGTGACGTGGAAATACTGGAACATAGAAAAACATTTAATAAATATTTGCCTCATTTCGGCAAAATATATTAGTCGGTAACAAATTTCAACTGAAACCCGTATACCGAATGAAATACTTGATAACAATAGTACTTATAAGAACCTAGGTATATTAGCTCACGCTTAGCGGGGCAGTAGACGGAAATGCAGAAAAAGCGCGCCTCGATGAAAAATGTAGAACTCTCGAAGGCAACGACAACACTTTAATTAATTAAGAATAGACGCATTTTAAAATGCTTTTCGAATATCAAAGACTACCTCCACTTCGGGACGTGAGTTGATTTGTACCTTGACTGGGAGAAAGCACTACGGACAAATTTTATTTTCTCTAGATTGAATAGTTCCGGATAGACCAGGAACTGACTCGATCTAGACAATATCTCGGTAGATAGCACCTCAAGATTGAAAACTATGTGGTTTTTATTCGATGATATTCAATATGTCACGGCAAAATGTTTTCAGTTAAACTAGTATCTACAGTATTTTATTAACAGGTTCACTGTCAACATAGCATACACAATAGTTAAACAATCACTTGAATCATATATGATTCATTGGACAAGGATGAGGTTAATTTACATTTAATGACCTTAAGCTAAAATAATCTTACATGAAGTACAAATTTGGTATTTTTTTATCATTTTCTTTAATTTAATTTAAGAGCTAAAGAAAATTGCTGCTCTTAGCCACTAGAGGAAAGTAAATAAAAAGTTACGAAAATTCAAAAGAATGAATTTAACTGCAATGAAAATGATTTTAGAGCAATGGATTTGCCGACATTTTCTGCTCCGCGTATAAATGAGCTAATAGGTTTGTTCGTCGCACCTGTATCAATACTAAAATACCCAATAATACATTTCCAGCCAAATTCTACTTGGAGAACAAAAGCGATGCATGACGATTTATTGTTATACCTACACCTCGTTTAAATAGAATTTAATAATATCCGGACGGATACCTAACTATTTGGATTATTTTCTATTTTGGGATTTGTATAATAGGAATTATTATCTTCATATTCTACAAAACTTAGTTTCTAGTTAAACCATTATCGAATATTTAAAATGGCGATATTTACATTTTGTATGCATGCCAGACACAAATCCGAAATAATAATAATAAATAAATAAAAAAGCCTTTTATTTCCTTAATAAAATTCAATTTACAATGATATTTTATAAGAGCATGCATATTAGTAAAATCAAATAAATTATTTCTTTAAAAAATTATACAATTGTTCAATTTAACCGCTACTATTATGTAATTATTCAATTCAATCATTATTATTAATATCTATTTGTTCAATTCACTTACTGTTACAATACAATTATTAAATTTAAATATTATTACTATATAACTATTCCATGCAATTTCATTATTTTACAATTATTCATTACAATTACAATTATTCAATTAAATTACTATTATTATAAATTTATTCAATTTAAATATCATTATTATACAGTTAAATTCAATAATTATATTTCTTTCTTGATGTTTCTTTATTTATTTATTAAGGACCTCTCTATAGAGTATAGGCCTCCTCCATTTTTCTCCATATAGTTCTGTCCCTCGCTTTTTCAGTCCAATCTTTGCCCGCTGCTTTCAAAATTTCATCAAGCCACCTCTCCGCTGGCCTGCCTCTGGTTCTCTTGCCAACAGGTCCCTTCCACAGAGTAATCTTCCTGGCCCACCAGTCTTCGTTCATACGTGCAATATGGCCGGTCCACTTCCATTTCAGTCTTTTGCAGTGTTCCAGAGCATCAATCAACTTTGTTGTTTTTCTTATATCTGTGCTTCTCTTTTTGTGTATCCGGACGGATACCTAACTATTTGGATTATTTTCTATTTTGGGATTTGTATAATAGGAATTATTTTATTCATATTCTACAAACCTTAGTTTCTAGTTAAACCATTATCGAATATTTAAAATGGCGATATTTACATTTTGTATGCATGCCAGACACAAATCCGAAATACCGTACATAAAAACCCAAATCAGAAAAACTATTAACTTTGTGAATAAATTAAAGAAACTTGTGAATTAGAAACTTTGTACTTATTACTTGTAATATAAAATAGATGACGTTCAAAAGTGCCGCTTAGTGGCCTAGTTGAAATAAAAAAAAATACTTTGACTTTGAAACAGCTGTAAATTTCTGACAAATACATCCTAATAGGAATTGATAATTTTTATATGTATAACCATTTAAAAAAATGACATTCAAAATTCAGACTTTCATCACTGATTAAAACTTCGTTAGCTTGTCAGATAACAAACGTGGTTCTATGCAAAGAAACATGCAACGTTGACGACTCCTGTAAGAGGTCATGACCCGTCTGAAGGTAATGGTTTAGGGAAGGTTTACACAGACTGAATGAACTTTGTGGGAAACCTTATTATACCACACTAGGAATTTCTTCCTGTATCGTGGGTGCATTTACAAACATATAAACTCACATACACAACAACACCCAGAGCCGGAACAATTATCTGTAGGTCATACAAATATTTGTTCCGTGCGGGAATCGAACCCGCGACACGCAGCGCAGCAGTCAATCGCTCAACCACTGCGCCAACCGTGCGCCCGAAACTAAATTTCTGAAACTAAACTCTGAAACTAAATTTTCGTTTTGGGAGTTATAGTTGACGTTTAAAATTGCCTGCAAACAATCTTTTGGTAATCTCGGCAACCGTACAAAAATATAAAATAATTGGACCAAAAAAAAGAAAAAAAAACGAGACAGGTCGGTTTATATTTTTATCATTTTTGAAAATGCGCTCATGCGACATGTGACGCGCAAAATGTCTGAAAACGGCCTTTTTTATAACAAAATTCGCTCAGACATTAAAATTAACATTCGAAACAGGATATTTACCATGTTTACTGTTGGACTGGATAAACTTCAAGTTTATCCGTGATCATGGTGCTTGCAACAGCACCGAAATATCGGAAACTCGCAACAAACAGTAAACATGGTAAATATCCCGTTTCGAATGTTAATGTTAGTGTAAGGGACCATGACAGTTAAAAAACTTATATCAAACATATTGTAATAAAATCGTCTGTTTTTTTTAGATTTAGCAGAAATGACACCCCCATAACATTGTGACGTTTTTGGCCGGTACTGCCCACCTAGCCGGGTTCAGATTCATCTAGTATAGAGATTTTATTGTTTTTGACCGTAATTAGATGTGACATGGTTTTGGTCGTGGGCGCTTGTACTAAGATACGGCCGTCCAAACTTTTACTTATACGCGTTCACTAATACCAATATTATACACGATCGCTCCAGATAGCCGACCACGAGGCGATTTCACTTCGATCTCATCATCATCATCATCATCATTTCAGCCGAAAGACGTCCACTGCTGGACATAGGCCTCCCCCCGGCGTCGCCACATTGACCGATCCCGTGCGTCTCGCATCCAGCGCCTTCCCGCAACCTTAACCAGGTCATCGGTCCACCTAGTGGGAGGCCTTCCAACGTATCGTCTTCCAGTTCGCGGTCGCCACTCCAGAACTTTTCGGCCCCATCGGCCATCCGTTCTGCGAGCAATGTGCCCTGCCCACTGCCACTTAAGTTTGGCAATTCTTCGGGCTATGTCGGTAACTTTGGTTCTCCTGCGGATATCATCATTTCTGCCGTGATCACGCAAGGAAATTCCGAGCATAGCCCTCTCCATTGCCCTTTGGGTGACTTTAAGCTTTCAGATAAGGCCCATTGTGAGCGACCACGTCTCGGTCCCATAGGTGATCACTGGCAACACACACTGGTCATAGACTTTTGTCTTGAGACACTGCGGTAAATTGGACGAGAAAATACCACGCAACTTCCCGAACTTCGATCTAGTATAACCAAATTCTAGCGTCATAAAAACGCGCTTTTTACCCTGTCCTAACCATTTAAGTCGATGATTATAATATTCTCTAGACAGAATATTAGAGTTAGTAAGTTACTGATTAGAAATTGATTAACTTTAAAGATAAGCTATAGAAATACCTATTTGGTTTCTTTTACGTTAATGAAAATGAAGACTAATAATACCATTACCCTTTGATTACATAAATCTTGCAGAAAATTATTTTTATTATTCAGTTGATACTAATCATATTACTAAGTTTGTAAACCTTAAGAAATAGAAAGGACTTAACTGTTATTTAGCTTATACCAAATTATATTCTATAGAAAATGGGCAAAGTACTTTTTTACTAGGTAGCAGCACTAATCCAAAATTATTATTTATGGCGTTGAAGACATAAAATACTCCTTTATTATCATCATCATCTACAGGTTGACTTCGCCCACTGCTCTTTTCTTATGCCAATCCTCATGTTCCCATGCTAGCCACATCATGACACTCTAGATAGCATTCGATGTCAGCGAAGGCGATAATCTAAATGTCAAAATGTAAGGGATTGATCACGTGATTTTTCTATATCGCTTGTCAATCCCATACAATTTTGCGTTATTGACAATCTCTATCGTTACGCCTTCATTAATAGAATATCACTTATTCTATGGCCTCATTTTCTTCTTATATTATACTTTTAACTAAGGCTAAAAGCAAGCACACCTCTAACTTTATGACGTATTACAAACATTAAAAAGTTACTAAAAACAAAGCTTATGGGGTTCAACTTAGGGAATAGGGTAGTATAAAAACAACAGATTTTACCAAGTTTTTGCTATAAAACAACCATTTGCATGAGAAATGAGAACATCTGGCTCCATCTGTTGCGGTATCAAGAAGACAATGTAATTAGTTAAGAAACTCTTAAAATAACAAATTATTATACAGAATATATAAAAATGTATACAGAATTGTATAGCTTTCCTTTCAGTTTCATTTGTGATTTACTGGTAACTGCATTGATTGCTTACCTACTCTGAAACATTAAAATAGGTACTTTGTATAGAAGTTATAATTAAAATGTCGATTAAATATATTATTATTTTTTTCTTTCTCAATTTTACTACACTTGTGTAACAATTACTTTATTTTATTAATTACTATATTAGGACTTAGCTTTATAATCATTCCTTCTCCAGTCTAAATATTGTGAATATATATCATATTTCAGTCTTCTTGCCCACTACTCTCTTAATAGAACTTGGAAACTATATCAAAACAAACCACCAAAAAATACATCACAAAATTTTATAATTACCAATCTCGTTCATTTATTTATTTAAACTTCATGTACAAAGGTTATACATAGGCGGACTTAATGCAGCAAGGCATTCTCTACCAGTCAACCTTTGGGTTCAAAAAGACACAACAGTGGTAGGTCATTTCACGCTTTTTACTGAATTACAAATGCACTTGTTATTCAGTTTGAGTAGCTTAATAAAAATAGGTCAAGTAACGGGCTGTAGAGGCGCGTAATAACGAAGCCGTTTATTTCAACTGGACTGTTGCGTGCAGGATTATGCTCAAACAGAACACTGAATATTTAAACAGGAAACAAAACCACAATCCAATTATGTATTGTAAATTAAAATTAATTAATATAAATTTTATTGTGTACTTATTAATGTTTGTTAAACTTTTTATTTGCAGGTACAAATGTTAATTTTGAATAAATTTTAATAATACCACCGGTTACTGTCCCACTGCATGACAAAGTCCTCTTCTTACAAAGAGAAGGCACAATCATTATCTCTTTCTCAAGGCCGGTTCTTTTTCCTGCGCTTCGTTCCACTGGCCTAGCCCCCAGAATAAAATTAAGTCTTTGGTATATTATGTTATGAACCAAGTGATTAATACGGCATTATTCATAATGCCCAGGCAATTTGAAAAATGCCCAATATGAATAGGCAATATACTAAAAACTATTGAAATAAATAAATTGATCGGGCTGTCTGAATAATGTCCATCAGTTCATTGAGCAGGGTAATAAAAAGATGTGTTTTTATTAAATTATTTTAATGTTAGCAATGATTTTAATATAGAATAGTTAAGTACGATAACTATATAAGCAACGATATCGAAGGGGCTCCTATTTCTGGGGAGTTTTTAAAGTAACCTAACATGAAGGAGAAGACGGGAGCGGATTTGAACCTAACCTAATCTTGTCTTGCTCGCTTCGCTCGCTCTTGGACTAATTATCGAATTTCCCAACTGTTACGTAGCAATATTCATAATGACTGGGCACTGTGATAAAAATAGAAGTATAAATCATTATTCATTACATTTCCCGATTTGACTTTACTAGATTCATAATGCCTGGGAATTATACATAGTGCATTGATTAATCACTTGGTCCCTGACCTATATACACTTAGGAAAGTAACTTTTGATAAATGAAGAAGAATATTCGTAACGGGATTCAGTACTTCTACCTGCTCCAAACAGATAAACAACAATTATATGTCATTATAAAATGACTAGTATATATCAACTAACAGGGGCAGATGCAGAGATCGTGAGGCGAGTTACAAAAACACCAAGTCATGTTATTGTCAAGTCAAGTCATTGTCAAAAGCAACGTGAAGAAAAAGATAGATATTTAAAAAGGTCTTATATACATAATCTACTAAAAGCAGACTACTCTACATCCCTTGATATGAGCTCATCTTTGAAAGAAATAATTATAAATATTGTTACAAGATAGGGCAACGCCATAGTGACGAGAGGAAAACTAGTAGTAACTATTAGAGCCATCTAGTATCGAATAGCGAAACTAATCTTCTCGAAAGCTCGCGTCTCGCGCAGCGTGAAACTTGTCGCTTCGGGAACAATGGGTTCGAAAGTCTGTTCTGGAATATTATCGAATTATCTAGAACAGTGTGGAACATCTTCTGTGCTATACAAAGAGTGTCAGGGTTCGTCGTGAGGCAGTTTCGATCGAGAAGCGATACGATTGCGATCAAAGCGAAAATAGTGCGCAGTAATAGAATTGTTTAGGTAGTGTTTTTGTAATAAAGAATGTTTAATTAAGATCTGTTGTTTAAATAATTTATACCTGAACCCCAGCTTATAACAATTTTCATATCTCTCTCATCTCATCGTAATATCGCCTACCGTATCTTATAGACACATAATATACATGTAATGCTCATATATAGACAACGGGTTGGCAACTTTCTGTATAATATGACTATTTGCCTTGGAAGCCGTAAGGCATTCATTCTCTACTCCTGTATATTATGTCCATAAATCTTGTAAGCAGCAATTCCAGGTTGAGAATCCCTCTTTTTAAGAGCCATTGTTTTTCGGGTATTTTGTATAAACAACGACGTTTAATAAGATGTTTTTACAGTGAATTAACAGAAAGTTATGTTGTCCACATCGTAGTCATCTTATTATTTATTAGCTGCCACTCCCGTGGAATGAGTAGTTACTTCTTCCAAAATCTTTTTAAATTAAAGCCTTTGTGTTATTCTGATGTGTTAGCTATGTTACAGTCGAGTTTCATCAAAAGCTATTTGGGAGTTTTTGCTTAAAAGAGTAACAAACACTTATACTTACAAACTTGGTCTCATCCAACTGATTAACATCAATAATATTTCTTATTATTTATTATACCCCATCGTATCTTTTATACGCTAAGGGCTGATTTTTGAATTGAGTATTTGGAGTTAAGAACGTGCCAAACCCTACATTAATGTCAAATTTTGACAGGTTTTGAGGCAAAGGTAGAGTTTTACAAATACTTAACTTTAAATGCTGTTTCAGAAATCGGGGTTTGATCAACTAAAACGTAGGTAACTAAAAATAAAAAGCCGTGTCGGATTGAGATCTAGACAATAATGCTGAAATATACACAGATCGTTATTCATTTAAAATTTAAGTTAGAATGAACATGCTTCTTCTGGATATGCTGACTTCAACGTCGACTCTGTCTCTGCCACCTCTGACCTAAACTAGAGTCAAGAGCAAACCCATATAAAACAAAATAACGGTCGTAAGTAACTCCTTTCTTGAAGGATAAAATCTTTCTGAAATATTTCGCCAATAAGTGTATAACATCTTTCAGCGTTCCAAACACAGAGAAATTGATGATGAAATCTTACTGCCTGAAATACCGGTACATTATTATGTTACTTATATTTGAGTGATATTTCAATCAAACCCCGAAACTTGACGGAATCGATCTGTCGGCTTATGCGGAGGAAACCATCAATGTGACAAAGGCAGACACGTCGAACAATTTCGGCTTTAAACGAAGTTTTGTCTTACAAAATATCCTTCATTTAACAATAAATAATTATAATAATTTCGCTTCTGAGTGAGATACTGTGTTCGATTTCTCGGTTGGGTAAAGTTTTCAGTAGTATCTTGTCGGGACTAGATTTGTGCCCGGTTGGTAACAATAGGCTAGCTTCATATGACATGGATCTTAAACATACAGAACTGGCGAAATTAAGGTGATGTGGTAAAGGTAAACCTCTTCCTTTACTTACGACTTCAAATTGCAACGCATTGCACGACTTTTTAGGATAAATCCTTTTCTGTCCAGCTACTCGTCTGTGGAATGCATTGCCACATCCAATCATCATGCTCAATCATTGCCTGTGTTCAAAAGACTCGTAAAGGAACATTACCTGTCACTGTCTTCGTCTTAGAGCGTTGATTTCAAACAGACACTGTGATTTTGATTATCAATAGAGTCATTCATCATTTATTTTTGTTGCCATTTTATTTAGTATGTATGTATTTATGTATATATTACATAGCATTATGTATTTATTTCTGTATCTATTTTTATAAAGTATTTTTACAATGTATTTTTCACACCAATGACAACGCCACTTCATGTCCAGACAATTACTGACCATACCAGGTTGCCTGGAAGAAATCGCGGAATGCGATAAGGCCGCCCATTGTATGTGTATTAAATTTAAGTTTCTTTTTTTAGGGTTCCATACCCAAAGGGTAAAAACGGGACCCTATTATTAATACTCCGCGATCCATCTGTCTGTCTGTCTGTCCGTCTGTCACCAGGCTATATCTCATGCACCGTGATAGCTAGACAGTTAAATTTTTCATGATGATGTATTTCTGTTGCTGCTATAACAGCAAATACTAAAAACAGAATAAAATAAATATTTAATTTTTTTTTTTTCCCATACAACAAACGTGAATTTTATGCCGTTTTTTTGCGAGAATAGTACGGAACCCTTCGTGCGCGAGTCCGACTCGCATTTTGCCGGTTTGTTTAAGGTGTACAATAAAGCATATAGTGAATAAATAAATAAATCATCGAAGAGTAAAAGTGTTATGTAATAATTTACAAAACAAGATCATAACTTATCATAATTACTTCAAGTTCGTACAATATCAAGTTTTGCGGTTTGAATGATCACATAGCTGGAACCACAACTCAACATTTTATGCGAGCCAAATGCCAGATTAGCCATGACCTATAGAGGGGACGTGCCTTGCTGGACGTGTACTGAGTGCCATGCCAAGTATTTAGCTAGATTACTGACCGTTATTAGGTATGTACCGATCCTATCAGGATTACTGTCTTCTGGTAATTTGTGAGGGATATATGAGACTTTTTTAGTGTTTATTTTTAACTGAATTCCCAAAATGGAAGAGGTTATCAATTCAACTGTATTTTTTTGTGTTTTTACCTAAGAACTTTTTATTTGATAGCTGGTGCTTGTCATGTGGTTCCATTTAAATTTCATCAAGATCTGATGAAGAACTTCGGAGATATAAATCAGAACTCTTCAATAAATGACGGCAAATAATTCGGGATAGCTGCAATCGCATGTATGTTTATTACTGGTACGCTCTAAAGGGGTACGCAGGTGTGAAAAATTCACCCTGATATACACTCATTCCACCAGTTTTGTTTAAGATCAATGTTTTTGGTTAATCTATTCTGGTATCACTAGGTACAACTAAAAAGTGAAAAATAAAAGACACTTTTACAAAAAAAAATACAACCGACTTACAAATAAAAACACTACAAAATGAAAAATAACTTCAATTTCGGAAGTCAGTGTCAAAAAACGAAGAAACGAAAACAGGAACACCGAGTTTCGAAATTGAAGTTATTTTTCACTTTGCAGTGGTTTTATTTAGAAGTGGGTTGTATTTTTTGTATAAAAAGTCTTTTATTTTTCTTATTAAGGTTCGTTCTGTTTTTTGTTATGCATTGTGTCTTTGAAACTGAAACTGACAGAGACTTCGCTCGCGTGAAAGTCGGAAATTATCCCAACGGAACATAATCCTGGGATAAAATGTGCTATCATAATATATATCTGTGCGAAATTTCAGTCAGATCCGTCCGGCCGTTCTGGCATGATTGAGTAACAAACATACATCCATCCATCCATCCAAACTTTCGCATTTATAATATTACTATCTGCCACCCGCGTAGTATTACTACTTCTACCAATATCTTTATAAATTATAGCATATGGATTATTCTGATTCTGATGTATTAGTTATATTTCTGAAAAGTTTTATTAAACTTTACCATTTATAATAGTATAGTAGAATTTAATAAGAAGTAAGATTAGTAAGTACCTGCTTGGGGCCTTTACTGGGCACTTTGGAACCAACGACATGCTCATGAAGATGGGTCTAACCGCGACACCCATGTGCAGGTTGTGTGGGGAACATACGGAACGCATGGAGAACCTTCTGTGCACATGCGATGCACTGGCTGGTAAGCGAATGAGTCTCCTAGGGGTTGGATATTCAAAACCAGAAGACTATAGGCTTATATCTCCTAGTCTCGTTGTAAAACTCATGAAAAGAGTTTTCAATGAGATTGGAGAGGAGTAAGTTATCTAGGGGAACACAATAGATCCCATGGGTCGAAGTGTCCGAGTTATTTCTCGGCCCCTCCACAAGATAAGATAAGATAAGAAGATTAGTAAGAATTAGTACTAGTCATTCCTGATAACTGACGACAAAGTAACGCAAGAATCACAAATGGTATAGCAAAGCAATAAAATACTAAAGGATAAAATGTAGATACTTCTGACTAGATTACTTCGAAGATACACTGTACATAGCGCACCTATATACGTATACACATACACTCACGCATACTCACACCCACACTCACCTTCACATTCTCAGAAACATACACCGCACACACACTCACATACGAACACAAACTCATCATCTGCCCTCAATCCATTTAATAATAAATTAAAATTACGTTCTTACAAAATACTTATCAAAGTGTAAACGGTGTCATGTGTCACGGTGTGTATATCAACTATCAACTATTTTTCCGTAGCACTTAATTATATTTTGCTTTCATTACTTGACACTTATTCTTGTATTGTAAAAACTCGAAGGGTGGTGCTGATAATCGCAATACAGGCTATGCCTAGTTCGGCTATAGACGCCAATCTCTTTGCCCAAATTCAAATTGCTGCCTCATTGCCATTGTAAAGCAGTATTAAGTTTTTGAAAATAAAATTATTATTATATATATTTTAATATGCAAGATTATGAACTCTTACATACAGATTCAAAGAAACGGGAGGCGATATGATGCGACCGTGATGTTGATATGATGGCAAATGTAAAAGTTCTCAGTATAACTCTGTTTCCGCCGACACGTTGGATAGAGATAATATTTGTATATGACTTCGTTTTTCTTATACCTTATACACTTACTTAACATAAATTTTATCATCGTTAAATCCTATTATAATTTCAGTGTAATAGACCAACTTAACTGGGTTTCGTTAACTCAACTCTTTAATTTCTTGGTAAAATTTAGCTAACAAATTAAAATACCTTCATTCGCGTCTACATATTACATTAATTACTTAATAAATAACGTATAAGACCGTTGCTAATTCGAAATAGTACGTTAACAATGGTAATAAAACTCTGCTTCAATTTAATAGCACTTTGGCGTTGGGAATGGACCTAAAATAGACCTAATTCGAAAAGGACTTTTAGGTGTCTGGGTCAACATTAGTGTTCCTCATAGTAAGGACCTCCAACCAACTGTTTGTGGTTTTTCAATAAAAGGGTAATAAGTTCCCAAAAAAATTGCAAGGCAAGTTTGTATTGGCCCTAATAAACATTATTAAAAAAAAAACACGCTTTTGTAGATATCCGAACTAAAAAGTAGAAAATAATTTTCAATATGTTTAAAATACGATTAGAATAAAATAAATACACATCATAGCAAATATTATCAAATAACTTGTTTGATAGTTGTACAATGCCATTTTTGCAATTCAGTTCATCGTAAAGAAAGCGTGGGGTGCTTTTTAGAATATATCCGTAATAGAAATTTACTTTTTAAATTTTCTGTCAAATGAAAAATAATTACAGTTGAGATCAGGCAATTACAGTTGGCAGGTGTGTGTGTATGTGTGTGTGTGTGTTGTTTAATTACATGTATACCGTCTGTTCCAAAATTGGTACTACCTAACGGTATATCTGTATCATATACTTGATCCCGTCGAAAATGTGGCCAGATAATATCCATGATAAATCCCGTATTGCCATTTACTAAGCCCTTTGACACGTCAATATTAGATCTCAACATCACTCAGACCGGTCTTGAGATTCGCAATTCACCTCGCTCCACGCCATTCCAATGCTTGTCGCTTCAGCTAATATGGTTTGTCGCCAGGATTACGGACACCACAAAACACGAAAACACAAGCTATCAGAATGTTTGCCAATACCATTGCACAGAATTTTACACCAGCAAACCCTGATGTCAATATGTCACAATTAGCTTGATACTATGTAGCACGTACGATTCTTGAGAAATCGTTGATTCTCATGTAAGCACTAGCATCCTCTGTAGGTTCGTTATTGGACTCCACAGCATTTTCTACTAGTGCTTCTTCTAATATTATTATATCCTCTTCACGAATTAATATTTTTTGTCGATAGTGATATCTTTGTAGAGAGGCTTGTTTGCTACCAACCAAGACAGTGCATCATATACTTTTTGCTTTCTTATTGAAAACTGTCGCGTTACATTAATAATATCCAGAAGCTCAGTAACGACAACGATTCCAGCATTATTAGAGGTTCTTGATAGCATGTAAGGAAGGTTTTCAGTAACTTCGAAAACATCTTTGGCGAACTTTATTGTCCAAATACGCCACTTAACTTGATAATTTGAACAAATGCGTGAAATCAGCCTTTGTTCAGTTTGTGATAAATTTGCAATGATTTCTGGAATAGGACCTAGATCTAGATGCTTTAGATGGTGCAATATTTTTCTTTGAACCTAAATGAGTCTTGCAACGTCTGCAAACGACGAAACAATTTTTTTGCTTATTTCATGAGGCAAATAAGGTGTTGTGGTTGTACTAACAGTCTATTTGGAAATCTGATGAAGTGAAAATTTCACATATTTTATGAGAAAAAGTGTTAATCGCCTGTTGAAAACCTGTCATACTTGCATTACGTGATCTTCTGGATTCTGCGTTACGTTGACGAATGTGCTGCAAGCGAGCTGCTCTGTCTTCTTCTGATTCAAAGGCTCGGCATTCAGCATTACGCTGTCGCGTTTGCTGCAACCGAGTTGTTCTGTCTTCTTCTGACCGTAAGGATTCATATTCAGCACTGTACTGACACAAGTGCTGCAAGCGAGCTGCTCTGTCTCCTTCTGATTCAGAGGATCGGCATTCAGCATTACGCTGTCACGTTTGCTGCAACCGAGATGCTTTGTCTTCTTCTGACCATAAGGATTCATATTCGGCACTATATTGACACTTGTGCTGCAAGCGAGCTGTTCTGTCTCCTTCTGATTCAGACTGTCGGCATTGAGTAATACGCTGTAGCATTTGCTGCAACCGAGTGTTGTGTCTTTTTCTGACCGTAAAGATTCATATTCGGCATTATACTGACGCATGTGCTGCAACCGTGAGGAAACCGGCATGTCCTAGAACTAGAAATTCGAAGACATGTGACATCCACCAACACGCACTGGGCCCGCGTGGTGGATTACGGCCCAATCCCTCTCACAGAGAGGAGGCCTGTGTCCCAGCAGTGGGAACATTAATATAATAGGCTGATGATGTGATGTGATGTGATGTGCTGCAAGCGAGCTGCTCTGTCTCCTTCTGATTCAGAGGCTCGATAATTTTGCATATAGACCCGTATTTTGACATTTCTCTCTACCAATTCTTCGCTTGAGAGTATTGATGTTTATCTATTGACTTTTGTCTTCTTTTCTCCAATCTTCTTCTCTTTTGTGTTGAAGTTTTATTTCTCATTTTTGATCCCACGAGTAGTGGCTAATTGGAGGATATATGAAAGGTACAGGCAAAGAAGAGGGAATGTCATAAGTTTTATTTTTCAATTTTTATTTGGCAAGCGAATCTATGGTAGTTTTATTCAATGTAACTAACCTTTTTTATTTAATTGTAAACGTAATGCGCCAGAAAGACATTTTGATTGCCGAAACGAAAAGAACCGGGCATGTCAATATCAATTACATACTACAACACACTACAACACAACACACAACTATTACAACTTTTAACTACGTTTTTCTCAAAATCTATTAATTAGGACATTCCTCGTTTTTATTGCCTGTTCCCTTCATACATAAAAACTACACTAGACACACATTAAACACATACACACACAGACACATAAATCAACACTCTTCACAAACCTTGTAGTAATTACTAATTAATTATTATTCTTAGTTTTTTATATTTAAATTATTGCATAAGTATGCATTCCTTGATAAGTGTGCAAAGTTTCATATTAATCGGACGCTTTGAAGGGGGTGAAAATCTCGTTCAAAGATTCCGTTACATTAATACATAGGAAAAAACATACTAAGCTAATAAAAGCGTGTTAAAAATAATATAGAATTCAGTCCTAAGTTCTCAATCGGCTCAAATAAAACAATGAGCAATAACAAGATTCAGCAATTTAAAAACTTTATCCCAGGCATTGTTAGCAGTAGTTAGTGCAGCAAAGTTTTAAAGTCTGAATTCCGTATCAATAATCTCGCATTTACATGCGAGCGCTGTCGACTTTTTGAAAACGCTTTCCAGAATATTTTTGAAAAATTTCACTCAAGCTAAGTTTTTGCAATTCTTATTTTCTCATATTCGCATACCTAAATGTTCTGCTGTTCCGGTTCTGCTTTCTTTTAGTCGGATATTTCAAAGTTTACAATGAACGAGCACATTTTTCATCAAAAAAAGTTCTTTGAATGTTAAAGTGTCCTCATTGATTACAAAGTGAAAAACAAAAGGTCGGGCTCAAGCGGCCAGGAAGCCTTAACGCTTCTTTGAAAGTTGTCGAACTAATTAAAAGTTTAACACCTCTTGTTGCCAACGTTTCCGGCCGCATGTTCTGTGGCTCACAAATTGCCCCAACTTTTCATATCCGCACTGTTTACTTATTACGAGCTTTTATTTAACCTGATGCTTTAATGTTCATCATCGTTACCATAATGTTAGCTGGGGCTGCTGTAAGGGGGGACTTGCAATTCATGTCACGCAACTCTAGTTAGCAAATGTATGTGAAACATTTGTCAAAACTCAGAATTTTTGACGGTACCTACATTAAACTTTGTAACTTTAACAGAAGCCTGAAATTCTTTCGGTATTTCTTCACAGAGTTAGTCAGTCTGGAAATGAGGGCATGACTTCTTTAAAATGATGTAGATCGGCCATTCTACGAAGTGGACAAAATCCTGTTCGCTATATATATCTCCTTTTTAAATATAGCTACATTCTAATAATAGTGTGTATTTTGTTTTATTTAATGTTTTCTATCATCATGTATTTCAATTTATACATAACACGTTCATTTATTAAGATTTTGCGCGTTTCCTGTAGACCAAATCACGTCCTGTAGACTGTTCGCGACATAGGTTGCCAGATTCAGAGATGTTTTAAAAATACTTTCACATATTTTGAAGTAGCTTATGTGAACCTATCTTATTGCAAATATAATAAAGTAAATTCTCGTGTAATTTAAAAAAATACGACGTTTACTTTTTTCAAGTTACAAAAGATTCTACAGTGTTCGCAAAAAACTAATCACTCCTGTAGACAAACACGAAAAATCTAGTATTTTTTAAAATATTTTGTATAACAACACTATCACTTTTGCTAGCAACACTGAAACACGAAGCTGTCATCGTCTGTCTGTTATTGTTGGCCTTAAGATGTTATTTCCTAACATTTTAATAAAATAAGAGTCATTCTACAAAGTGTAAAAGTTGGTGCGTCACTTCTAAACTTGCCAAAATACAGTAAGTATTTAATTCAAAACTATAATTTTACATTGGTCTTGTTAATTAGCGGTAAAATGATTGAACGTGATGGAAGCCGCGTTTTATAACCTCAAATATTGCCCTTGGCATGGACTAAAGTATTTTATCATCACTTCTGTCGAACTCACTTCTGTCGACAACCTGTCTACAGATGTGACGAATACCTACAGATGTGAGGCTTTTGCGAAATAAATCCTATTGCTATTTGATAAAGATTAAAATTCATAATTAGAAAACCTTTGTTGTATAAATTATTTATGTTTAGCTCAATACACGCGGTTTTTGGTGAGTTTAGTTCAAAATACAAGTTTCTATACATGAGTGACGCATTTCTACAGGTATGATGTGGTTTTATGATATTATGTTTTATACACTAATGTTTTCTAAAGGTAATAAAAAAAATATTTTTAACTAATCCCGCTTGGTTTAATTGAAGCACTATTCAACCTTAAGTTAAATTTATGCAAAAAATCTGAAAATTTACATCGGTCTTCAGAAATTACGTCTGTCTACAGATGTGATTTGATGCTTTATCTTTTTCCAGAAGTTCGTATTTGATCGCAAAAATGGCAAGAAATAAAAAAAAGTTGACGGAAGAAGAAAAGCGCCGTAAAGAACAAAAAAGGAGATATATACAGAAAAGAGGACAAAAATGTCACAAGCTGAGTTAGAGGAAAGGCGCAGGAAAGACAGGGAAAAATACCAAAGTAAAAAAGCATCAGGAGAGATCAAGACGAT
This sequence comes from Orthosia gothica, assembly GCA_949775005.1. Classification (NCBI taxonomy): domain Eukaryota; kingdom Metazoa; phylum Arthropoda; class Insecta; order Lepidoptera; family Noctuidae; genus Orthosia; species Orthosia gothica. The sequence continues at coordinate 25,797,825 of OX459041.1, forward strand.
TAAAGAACAAACTCCAAGAGTACAGCGAAAGATAAGGAAAGGATGGCGTGAGCGTGCCCAAAAAGTATCGAGACAAGATAAGACAATTGAAACGAAAGGAACAAGAAATTATAAATAATGATACTCCACCGCCATCGCCTACAATATCTGTAGCCAATAGATCGGTTTCGCAAATTTCGGGTGTTTCGTCAAGATCTGAAATGGGAAAACGGATTGCAGACAGAAACAGAAGGAGACTGCGCCATGAAAACTTATACTTGAGAAGCAAATTGATGCAAATGGAGAAATTGATGGCAAAATATAGAATGAGACTTATATGTAAAAACAAAAACAGTGACGCAATATCTGTAGAAATAGGTGAACAAACAAATAATCACAAAAAAGAGAGAATACTAAAAATGAAAAAAGCAGTTCGGGCTTTTTAGGAACAAGATGACAATAGTCGTTCTACCGCAGGAAAGAGGGAAACGATCACTAAAAATAAAGTAAAGAAACAGAGACGTCATCCTAATGACACTTTAATAAACTTATACAAGAAATTCATTACAGAGTCTGGAATGAAAATGTCTTACGCATTCTTCTGTAGAAACCGCCCTTTCTGGATTCTCATACCTGATGCCAGAAAAAGGGACACCTGCTTATGTACTACACACGAGAATATGGAATTGATGATAAAAGCAATGAAACATTGCAAAATGATAGAAGTCAATGTCTACTGCCTTCCAAATCGCATAAACAGACAAACATACATATCCCTACACATACTCTCACATTCACTCACGCTCATGCACATACACACTCCACTTACACTCACGCTAATATACACAGTCACATGCAAAAGTAATGTAATTAGAACTTAAGATTATTTTATTTGTATGTTTTGTATATTTTGTTGGTATATTCCAAGTACCTAGTTTGCATATTTTTGATATTGTTATGCCACAAAATCTTACATACATTTATATTTTGTTGTTTTTTTTTTTCTTATTAATGTGTATACCTGGAACGCTGTCGTCTCCCTTCTTGGCGGTGGGCGCTAATGGCCGCGACACAGTACTCCATACTAATGCGGCTGTTAACGAACTCAAACTTTTGTAAACCGTTTCTTGTTCCAATAAATATATTTGATATTTGATATTTGAATGTGAAGTGATTGAGAAGAAAAGTAGAAAACGAATTCGATTGGGCAGCACGTCTGATGATGATTATGGTATTACTAAGGATAATTTGATAGACAAAAAAGAGGAAAACTCGCTGGTTCATGTAATAAAGAAAAATGGAAAAGGACATTTTTGGGTCAGCGATGATGATATGGAAATTTTCTAGATGATTGTTTATCCTACTTAACTGATTTATTTCTTATTAAAAAAAAAAATATATTAAGCTAAAAATTGCTCATTATAATGTCTACAGAAGTGAAGTCACATCTGTAGACATAGTTTAAATATTTTTTTATTCTGTAACCGTTGGTTATTTTCGTGATAATTATGACTTAGCAAGTGAGAAGACACTTAATATTTTGAGTGTTTAGCGTTGTTTTTTTTCTAAAATTGTATTTCTTTCCATTATTTTGTAATATCGTCTATTCTGTCGACAATGGCGTCACACCTGTCGACAGACAAAAATATAAAAAGTGCCATAAATGCTAATTTTGTGATTGATGATCTCTTAAACTATTTTTAGATTAAAATAAGGTTAATTTTAATTCTTCCTACCTCAATAAAAACATCCTATCACTGAATTTGTTTTTATTTAAAAAAAAATATGTGTTCGTAGAATGGCCGAGATAGGAAGATATGCTTGCTTAAAGAATTAAGAACATAATTTTATTTCATCGTAATTTATTACGATAAATCTTCTAACTACCTGGAATAAAACGGTGTCACTTGAATTAACTGTTTTGAACCTTTGTATGCCCATGAGATTGCAGAAAATTGAGAACAATGAAATAAGTAGGTAAAACTTATATCTACTAACCCAAAGTGGTTTCCCAAAGTGTGCGCCGCGGTGGCCTGGTTCGCCGCAAAATTGAAGAAGGGCACCGTGAAGTGATTTTTTTCACCATTTTCCGAAACCTCAACTTAACAAAGCTGGATTTTCAGCTGTAGCTTCATTCAATCAAGAGCAAATATCACTCAAAGATCAATGTGGAGCAAGAAATGCGAGTAGCGATGTTAAACCTTAACCCACGCTTTGAAAAATGTGTGGAGAACACCTAGCTCACCCATCACTTTGACTAGCTAAGTATAGCTTTTGTATTTTATTTTTGTTTTTCTAAAATCTCTCTTGAATGTTTTTTGTGTTACTTTTATATTCTTATAAATAAACAATTTAATATAGTATCTACCTAATTAGTATCTATATATTTCTATATATTTTTACCTATATATTTATACCAGCTAGATAGATGAGGGCGCCGAATTAAATAGTAAACATGTATATGTGCGCCGCGGACTGAAAACGATTGGGAACCCCTGTACTAACCCAACCTAAATAAGTTTGATTTGATAATAATGATGCATTATCATCATACTTTCGTAACAATTACGCCTAATCACACCAGGAACAAAACAAAGCACGGATTTGATCTCATAATCTAATTAGGTACCTATAACTCCCTTATCATGTATCGGTGAATTACAATTATTAATCAAGCCTATGGGTTTATAAATAAATTAACGGCTCTATTCTAAGACGGTGGAGTGTGGTGTTAATTACTGCTGAGTGTAAAATGATAGACAAACTCGTAGCGACGTGAAACTATCTGTAACAGCAAACTCAATTTGGGTGATCGCATGCTCTGCCGCATCTTCTTCATGTCAATAGGGGTCGTACTAATTTGTATCTACATGCAAATATATTTGGGATAAAGTGCAGGTAAGTTGTTTGGTTTACGAATAGAAATATGCACGACCTACTAATAAGATTTTTGACTTATGATTGAAAGTGCAACCAGCTGGAACAAGCTGAAAAGAAAAACTATTTGCACGCTCCAGGAAAAGAAATAATTAATAATTGAATGTTTAAGTTTAGTGAATTAAGTTAAGGGATATAAATATTGATGAACATGATCAAATTATAACGGTAGGCTTAAGTAATTCACAATTAAATGTTTTCAATAAATATATTGTGATTTTAACACTCCACACACGTTAATTGTTGCTATGCTAACTTATTAGAAAATCAATATCCCATAGAAATTATTATCCGTCCTTACAAAAGTTTTTTTTTTAAACCGAGTAGACTAAAAATGCATTGACAAAAATGCATTAAATTGTCTTTTACAGATTTCAATTATGATAAAGCACTTCAAATATTCAATTTAATAAACCACTTGTACTTATCAGTCTGTGCAAACCGCGAATGAAGTTAGATTTTAAAGTGATTTCATACAATATTTTTATATTCAGTTATTTCTTCGGCAGCCGAAACGATCAATCTTAAAAAATAGATAAAATAATTATAACATAGCATGTTTTTTACCCTAATAAAGGAATAATAACATCACCAACTCGTTTGTCAGCTTTATAGACACATTGTACTAAACATATTCCGGTAAATTACAGAGCATCCAATTCGACATCACAGAGTATCCAATTTGACACAGAGTAGCAATGTACGTGGTTGGTAATTTCAGGATGAGTCTACACATCGTAGTTAGATTTCTCTTAAGGCAAGTTTATACAAACACAGGAAAAACAGTGCTAAAACAAAGTCAAAGCCAACGTCAACTTCTGTATTTCAATTAGGCCACGGCTTTTTTTAGCGTCGAACCAAATCATGGCCAGAATCATAATAATAATTACTATTGGCATTCGTTTATAAGGATCTTATCTTTTTAGAAACGATCAGCAACAAATCTGGTTCACGCAAAATTCGGTTTCGTCTAAATACACCTTTACACTTTTGCTATTTTCCAGGCTAGAGATATTTAATGGAAAAGTTAGTGAAGGATTTAACAGGAGCCTCGTGTGAAGTCACACTTAAGATGAGCCGTTGAAAATGTGTACAAAATCTTTGCTTTTGGTTCATTGTGGGAGTGAGAGGTTTATTTTTTTGTTTATGGCAATTAATTAACGAAAGAAACGATGCTCTATAGAATTTATACGGCGCAAACGATACATTGCTATTTTAATAACAATGTGTCGCTTGCGCCTTTTACCAATTCAGCTGCTGAAGCATGTGAGTTGAGAAAAATTGGTAGAGGTAATACAGGTACAACTATTTTCTTAATGTCTCTCGGCAATCTTCATATTTCGTCATTCGTCAGATTTCTATCAGTTGTCCTTTGCACTTGATGCAGATCGGATGCTCTCAATCAACTGGGTGGTATATAGAGTTGTTAATATTCTTTAAACTTAATGCTATTTATTTTAAAAATGGGAGGCAAGCTGCTAAAGTTGCAGGTATTAATATTTTGACAGCTCTATTTTCAATAAAGTACTTAGCTCTGTATTCAAATTATTACACACAATAAATCTAATAATTGATGGACATATGCTCTAAGATGGACGTGGAATTATTTTTAACCTTTTCTTCTTTAATTTGTTAGACAATACTGTCCCACAGCTGGGAAAAGGCCTCAGACGAACACCTTTAGACTGGATTTTAGTTTTGAAAAATATTTTATACTGCAGTATTTTTATTCAGGTTAAGTCCGAAGCAGAAGCTAGGCTGTAACTTGTAAATTATTTGAAGTCAGCGGAGTCTAATCGAACCTCATACCTATCAGTATTTTACCTACATTAAAATCTAATGGATTTGTAGAAATGCCCCAAATAAATAACCATTACCAGCAAAGCCTTAAAAATACCCTACCTAAACAAGTTAAACCCGAAACGTCGCTACCTATCTATATTAAGAGCTCACGGTTGATTTAGTACATCAATCGGTGCCGCACATACAACGGGTGTCACTCCATCAAATTATACTTCGAATAGCGTTCTGTCGGTGACAACGCATAACGAGACGTGTTCTACGTCCAATTAATTAATCGACTACACTAAGATTATCGATAAGACTACTATCGTGTTTGTCTGGGTTTGAAAAGACATAAACCAAGTAGACTATAAAGGGCAGCTTTGAAAGAAAACCGGCCAAGTGCGAGTCGGACTCGCGCACGAAGGGTTCCGTTTTTGGTAAATTGCGGTTTACGATAAAAAAAAAAACTACTTACTAGATCTCGTTCAAACCAATTTTCGGTGGTAGTTTACATGGTAATGTACATCATATATTTTTTTAGTTTTATTATTCTCTTATTTTAGAAGTTACAGGGGGGCGGACACACATTTTACCACTTTGGAAGTGTCTCTCGCGCAAACTATTCAGTTTAGAAAAAAAATATATTAAAAACCTCAATATCATTTTTGAAGACCTATCCATAGATACCCCACACGTATGGGTTGGAAGGAAAAAAAAATTTTTAGTTTCAGTTTCAAGTACGGGTACCCCCAAAATTTCGTGTTTTTTTTTTCTATTTTTGAGTGAAATCTTAATGCGGTTCACAGAATACATCTACTTACCAAGTTTCAACATCATAGTTCTTATAGTTTCGGGAAAAATTGGCTGTGACATACGGACGGACAGACAGACAGATATGACGAATCTATAAGGGTTCCGTTTTTTGCCATTTGGCTACGGAACCCTAAAAAGGTCGTAAAGATAAATTTTGCCTCTGATGAAATCCAGTGGGCTTTTCACGACATGTGAAGCTAAAAGTTCGCTGTACAATAATTATATAGGCGCGACTCCAGGGAAATCTCGTGATATAATAATTCATAGAGTTGCCTAAGCAAGGATACCTCTCACCCTCTTCAGGTCAGGCTGTGGGTAGAACATGACTCACTTTGACAATGTTCTGACGTACCGCATAGCGCAGCTGCGTACAATCTTCATCAATTTAATAACTAGACTGAACGCGGACTGTTTTGATTTATTACGTTGTGTTCGGCGGTAGACATTATGGACTCGACTAGTTTGCGCAAACTACACGAGACAATGCCGCATTCTCTACGAACCGAACGTGTATGGACTGTATGTAGACATCACATTTCCTGTTTTAGGCAACAAAAGAGTGGTTAGAGTGTGGAGAGATAAACGAATGGTAAATGCATAACGACTGTGGTCTTCGATTTCCAATCGTAGATAAAGAAATTCGATTAAAGTTTATCTTGAAAGTTGTTACACTAGTTCGTAAGTAGCAGGTAAGTGGTCTTTATTCTAGAGCTAGAGAAAAAGCTTTGAAGATTTTATCTCTAGGTATTATTTTGTAGTGTCATTTAAGTTAGTAAGCGGCTTGTAACACGGCAGTAGCTGTAGTGTGAATAAGACGGTTGTATCAGGTTTCTAAAAGCCAATCAATTTTAATCGGCTCTGTAGCTGTTTAATGATCCAACAATAAATCATTGCGGTTGACACAGGAAATTAAATTAGATAGAATTTAAGAAACCAAAGATTCCACATCACTTTGATACAAAGTTAAGGATGTTACACCTTGTTGTTTTTTTGGAAGGGACTTTTTCAAAAGTAGAGTATATATCTTCCTTACTACGGTTACTATTAAAAGTTTATTCTACACTAAAGTGTAACATAAGTAAACTACACAATGTCAAACCCCATTAAGTTCCAACCACACGAATAAGAATTTCAGCAGAAGATAACTTATTATATATATTTATAGACTTATTCCCAGTGGTTGAAAAACAAGTAACTTAGGCGATAGACCGTTTGTAACTTGTTAACGTGATAAAATGTTTATATTTTTTTAAGGCTTGTTATTCATGAGTATTCTTACGAAAGTAAAATTGAGTTATATTGTACTTTTTATTTTATCAATTTGTTCGATTATTCCTTTTTTATGCTCCGACACGACAAGGACTCTTTAAAAGATAAAAGTGATGTGCCCCTAATATAAATAAAATACATAAATAGATTAAATTCTAAAAATAATTCGCAATTACCTACAGTAGACGATGTTAACGCTTATCTTTGTAGGTTACGGTCAATGTCTCGTGCAATAAAAAAATTCACATAGCAAAATGATAAATTATTTTTGATAGGTGAACATAGTCGTTTTTAATTGCAGGTCAAGTCACAGCCATGTTCGGTATAATCGCTAGGTAACTATGAATGACAATGAAAAATATGTCACTTCCATGTATCCTATTGCCATGGCATCCTTTTCTTTGAATCCGCATTACATAACAACACGCCTGTTTCCTCAAAGGGAGACAGAGGGGCACTTCTTGAACACATACATTAGACTCAAACCAAGGGCCTTAATCCGACGTGTCAAAACTATCATGGTTCGACTGTGTGAGAGAGACGGAGCTTTATAGGCCAAAGAAAGCAAGAAAGAAAATATATTTATTTGTGACCCGCACAGGAGACACAGAAAAAAAGGAAAAACAAAAAAACCCGTGCGAAACCAAAAATCATAAAAGCCAAAAAATATAAATATAATAAAAGAACTTATCGTTATTCGGTAAATGCAATGATATTCAAATAAACAGATACGTTATACACTCACAAAACAATTGGAAAAAGTGTTCCGCGCAGCAGCGGCAGCACACATACACACTTTTCATTCATCTGACATTTCACTACAATGTCGAAAGTGATGGCTTGATAAAACAAACAAGAAAAAAAGAGACAGCTAGTGTTTGTCACTTGCGTGTGAATGTAAACAAACATTATTCTGACAACCAATGCTTTTTCTTTTTGTAACCTCCAAATATCAGAAAATTAGGAAAAAAATTTGAAATAAATTAGTAAATTGAGGTGTATTGCGTATTTACATATGGCATGAGATCCCTTCTGTTTTATGTAATTTGGTATTATAATTGGTACACTTTCTAAATACACACGATGGCATTTTTTTAATTTTGTTTTTTTTTCAACAAAGCGTATCGCTCTTCGCCATGCGTGACATAAACTAAAGACTAAATCATACAATTGTCTACTATTCGAGTTGTGACTGTTCCTAAATGACCCTAGGCTGATAAAAATTTCGTTTTTCCTAAAATTTCCTAGATTTAGTGTTAATGTCGGCCCTTTTATAAAAGGGGTGAAGCGCCCCTCCATTCCGCGCTGCACAATGAATTTCGTCACCTAACTTGATCAATTCTCTTCCGACACGTGAATTCCAAATTATGTTTTGTTTTGTTTTGTTTTGGAATTCACAGTTATAAAATTATAACTTGGAAGTGGTTTAGAAGGATAAAATATGACTAAGGGGATATAAACTAAATTGTTATAATTAACTAACGCTTGTGTGAGAAACTCTATACACTAATGTATAGAGTATTTTAATCAAAGACCGAATAATGGTCGCGGATAATGAATTTACATTCTTGAATTACTACAAATACAAATAACTAAATTAGCAGAGAGTTTAACTCAGGAAGCAACTGGAGTTGATAATATCAACTCACCTACAGACAGCCCCAAAAGCGCCCATCCCGCCATCATTTCGTAGTGTAATAGCTGGTAAGAAGAAATGATGAAACAAACTTCCAGCACACATTTCTGTCTGATAGCCTTAAGGGCTAAATAAGTAAAACAATAGTGAAGTATGAAGTTAATTAGACAAAGGGATTGCAAAGTGCATTATTTACCTAACGAAAGGAAGTTGGTAGGATCGTTACGCTTGCATTCATAAATACGTTTAAATGAATTACGTTACTTAGATAATTTGCAATAGTCTAGATTCCCACCCAAGTGACGTGAGACCGCTTTTCAACAGCAGGTCCGTCGTAACGTGTACTACTCGGCCTAGACTGCATTTTCTAGTGAGAATCTGCGGCGGCTCCAAGAGTACAGGCTCCCTAAGCACTAGCATGCCTTGCCCAGTCCTAAGACAGTGGTCAGTTTTGTGCCTATTTGCCTCTGCCATTTGAGCGAGACATGCTACCAGTTACACTGGACGCGGGCTATAATAAGTAGCACTCTCTCGGCCTATTTACCCTTTACTAAAACAATACAAAATTACGCAAGCGTACCGTAGACTCAGTCTTTAGCAAAACTCAATGCGAAAGATACTTGCCGTACGTCGGAGCGGATTCATTCGTCGCTTCTCATCTCCTTAAACTGCCCATTGCGTGGATTTTGGGGCCGTCAGGGACGGCAGCCATCCAATATCGTGTCTCGCTAAATAGTGACGATTTAGTAATTGCCTACAAAACGGCTTGGTGTGGTTTTAACGAGACACGTTCCCTAAGCGTCATTAGACGATGTAATTTGGGGTTCTTTGTGATGCCTACCGGCTGAAACCTACCCCCCTCCCTGGAATATGAGCGACAGCAAGTATTTCGCGAAGTGTTCTGAGCTAGACCTTCTTAGGAAACAGTATATTTTAACAACTAACATTTGGTTCTCCTACGTGCTCAATTAAGAGCGGCCATATTTAGCCCATTTTATACAGAAATGAGTTTTAGCGGTTCCGCCTTCCGTGTATGTAATGTCAGTTAACTCTCAATAAAGGTCCTTAATCAATTGTGTAATTGTTTAGTGTATAAATGGTGAGTTAGGGCATGTAACGTGTGACGAAAGGCTTCGCTGCTTCCCTAAACCAAATATTAGCCACAAATATCTGCCAAAGGGTGGATTTAGGAGGTAAATACAAGGGTTCGCCACGCTAGAATAAATAGTACATTAGTGAATTGTCCCTACCTATGTAATACAAAGATTAAAACTTACCCCATTCATACTGGCACGCACTCACACCATATTAACGCGGATAGACTAAATTATAATTAACTTAATAATTAAACTCGTTATCACTATACGTTACAACGACTCGACTTTAGATTATTCGTTTCCAAAGCTAAACCCTATGTGTCTAACACTCTAGTATCCTCACTCGTACGTCTTCTTCCGCTCCTCACTCCTCAGAACCAGACCGTCCGCTTCGCCCGCCTCCAATCAAGTCCATCCCATCCGTCCGTCGTACCTCCTCTCGCTACCTCTCCCCGCGTCCCTTCCCTGCTGCACCCCGCACTACGAGCTTACTTCCCACAGTTTGGCAACGCTACGAAAGGTCTATTTTATGACCGTTTTTGTGCACTTATACTTTATAGTTTTGGGACGGCCGGCAAGGTTCATCGTTGCCATATGGCTACTTCTTAGAATACGTACAAATCTTCACTATCGACATCCTTTCCCATGGCTTTCTAACCCATGGACCCTTTTTTATAGAATACCAATATTGTTTTATTCTTTTAAAATGGGTAATGTTACATAATTTATTAAAGTGGCTGTCAGACCTAACTTAACGTACTTTTAAATGGCTAACACGTGTAAACCCGTGTAAGAATTATTGATATAAATCTCAATATTTAATTAAGAATAAATGACACGTAGTCACATTCCCCCCTCTGAAAATCAGACGCGTGACGTAGTACAGCGGATGAGCTTTCACAATAGGATGATCTCTGTTGTCTCATAAAACATTCATAGATTATAACCTCGTACTCTAATGCCAGGTTAACTTATTCGGATTTTTAAAATTATTCCAGTTGGATCATTAATCCAATAAGATTCAATATCTGCTATTACTTTGTAGTATTACGCAGTAACAGCTACATTCGAGTCACAATTGTTGTACCTATTTCGAATGGTACGAATTTTCTTGTCATATTCAAGTAACTAAGTGCGTGTAAATCTGTGCATGTTTATATTTTAATTTCACCTATCACAGTCTCGTATTTCCTCCTAACGATAGTTGCGAAATTGCTATGTCTAAATTAGTCTTTTATAATGACGCTTATCCATTCCAATAACAAGTGACTAATTTCAATAGACCTGTAGGTATGCCTTTTGTTTAGCTTTACATACCAGAGTCTTCTTAGCTTTAAGTCATAACAATACTTTTGTATTTTAATTTATATTTCGTTGAAATATTTTAATCTTATTAGAAAAGATCTCAAAAGACCTGTGCATGCCTATTATTTTAATTTTACATACCAGGTTATCTCCTATTAGTTATTACTACCTACGGCACTCTCTCGTTCTAAACTCAGCCTATCGCAGTTGCGCTGGACGGCGCTCTGCAGTGGACAGCGGTCTCTGCTTAAGCACCTTAATGCCGAGTCAGCTGCCGAATTCGTTTTCAGGAATAGCTGGAATAGTTCGCACATGTGCTTATTAGAATTTTATACCAATAAGATGAAACAGCCCCCCTCTGAACTTAAGAGGATTGGCAGATCTGAAATTAAACAAGTATTAGAAGATTAGGTACATCAACCTTTACAAATTAAACAAGGTTGTTAGAATTCTAACACGAGTTTGAGAGTTATATCAGACTGATTTAAGAGATCAGAGACTTCTAATAATCCAATAAAGGTTTGAAAGTCATATGTAAACTGTAGCCACATTAGATTTTCCACACTAAATATAAATCTTATAGATTTATTCATAAGTTTATCTTATTAGCGAGGTCACGCATTGGAAGGTCAGAATCATTGCCCCCCTCAGAGTGTAACATTAAGGACAACTTGCTATAGTTCCAACCTTCGGTTATAATTTCATGGGTCATAATTAGGAAACAATTGATTTCCTATTGTTTCACACCTGACTCAGGTGTCGCGGCCGTTGAGGCATCGCGTTAAAAAAAGGGAACTTAACTTAGGGACTGAAGCCATGCTACAGCTTCTACCGGATTCTGCTGATGTCAATCACCTGGATGACGCTCTGGCCAAGAACACGCCGTTGGTCTAGACATAGAGTAGTAGTAGCTATGTGGTGACTTGGTATCCTGGAATTTGAAATAAAGCCACACAAGTATCTATTCTCTTATAACGTGAACACTTTGTCGAGTCACCAGTATTTAGTGAAGCTTTCTATAATTATAATTATGTTAACGTACCTTCTTGCTAATTTTATGGTCACCTTTTGTTTTCCTAGAATGCCTCTTTTTTTAATTTTGGGTGGCTATTGTTTAGTAACCGTTAATAGACTGCATTTCGGATATATAATATTAGGTACAGGTAGCCTGGCAAATAGAATAAAATGAGACACAATGGAAAAGTAATTTATTATTTTCGTTTTGCTACGTGTCTACTTTATTATTCGAATTAAGTAGATTTTTTATTTTTTTATTTTTATTAAGTACATAAAACGTATAATAATTTTTCTGTATTCATAAAATCTGTAATTTTAGTCTGTTTTGCGAAGTGAACACGTCTGGATTTTAATTAGTGTATCGTCATAATTTTTCTGGATGTGAAAGTGTTCAATAAAAGAACAATCTTTCGTAATACAATAACTTGAGCTTAGACCATCAATCGAAGTCCGCACTGTACATTGTTCTTCAGTCTTTTCCTGTTCGTCACAAATTGCAATAGAGTTATCTAAATTCATCAAATCATCAATAATCTCCTCTGCTTCAATAGTACATAAAAACCCGACCGAATAGTTATGAGAAAGCAGTCTTTGATTATATTGCTTGCACGTGTTTTTTTTTTGTTTCTGAGAATTACAAAAGCCTTTAAACCCGACACATTTTGTTTACTTTTGCGATCTTAACAGCCAGCCAGTGACCATTATACTGTTCCAGATGTGGATACTGTAACCTAAAACACAAATTCTATTCAAATTGTACAATACTGCTGTCAGTAACGAAATCGTAAGGCAAAGCAATTAATTCGAAGCGAGATTGTAACGAAGGTAACGAGTAACGTTACGTTTGTAACGAGTACTAAGTTATGAAGTAACGAATACATACGGGTATATAATATACTAACAACTAAGGATATGTACTCAGATTTCTACGTACACTCAAATACCCAAGTCCTATCTGTGACTGTATTCGTAATAACTGCCAGTCCCTTATTTTGTAATAAAAACGCAAATTAAACTTAAGAATATTGTGCAAGATTGCTTTCAATAAAAAACTTGAGAAACCGTGTGGTGTGCGAGGCTAACTAACACAGTCAGACCCTTGTTTTTGTAATTTAAAAACCCGGCAAAAAAAACAAAGGAGTCATTTGGCTAGGGTCGACGAAAAAAAAAAAAAAACGGACGCATCTGTGAGCGTTCTATACACGGGATTCTGCTTTCAAAATGAGCACATAATTATAGATTCCGGTTACAATATATATACGTACTATGTATGATTTGCACAACCTGTCAGATACAAAACTCACGTTTGTAGGGAATCGAACCCATGATTGTTTATCAGCTTTCGGAACCCCCAATCAATCCTTTATTTACTTATCATAATCGTAACGTTTAACTCGCTTTTGCAGGGAGTCGAACGCTTTTCTACGTTAGCTTTGGAAACGACTAAATGAAACCGTACTGAAATTATCTAAGCGCTTGTGGGATTCAAACCCACAGTAGCACGCACATGAGATTCTAATTTCTCATCAATCAGTTTATCAGACGGGAATCGAACCCATATCTATGGCAATACCATCCACATCGACTCTCAACCAAATAAATCATACGGGATTTGAACCCGCTAAATGTAGTTGTCGATTTCAATCAACATAACTAGTTAGTTATCTATTATCTAGTTACTTATTTTATTTTCTATCAATTCTATAAAAGCCTATGTTACGTTGTGTTAGTTTATGGGAGTCCTACCCACAGTAACACAAGCACCAAAATTTTATTAATCATTATTATGTATTCATGTGGGAATCTAACCCACATAATATTATGAAACCAATCGTCTACTAGTATGTCAGGCGGGAATTGAACCCTAACTCCATGTCAATACAGATCACGTTGACTCTCAATCAAACAAATCACCCAGGACTTGAAGCCGTTAAATGTAGCTGACAAATTCAACTAACATAATGAGATCGTTATCGATCGCCGTTGTAACCTTTATCGTTAACAATTCTATATAACCCTAACACTTTGTGTTATTTTTGTCGTAAAACATTCGATTGTATTATCTAAAATATTTTAACCGTAGTAACTCCTTTTGTGTATAACAAATAAAAGAAGCTTAAACTTACGTCGTTGTTTTTTGTAACCCATTATTGTTCTTTCTCGTTGCACTGACGTTAGTCAGTACATTTGAACCGTAGTAAATCTTTTTGTGCCTAACAATTAATAGAAGCTTGACTTACGTTGTTGTTTCAAAGTAACCCATAATTGCTTTTTCTCGTTGCACTGACATTAGTCAGTACATTTAATGACGAGAATCCTGGTCACGGCACCACATGTGACTGTTCCTAAATGACCCTAGGCTGATAAAAATTTCGTTTTTCCTAAAATTTCCTAGATTTAGTGTTAATGTCGGCCCTTTTATAAAAGGGGTGAAGCGCCCCTCCATTCCGCGCTGCACAATGAATTTCGTCACCTAACTTGATCAATTCTCTTCCGACACGTGAATTCCAAATTATGTTTTGTTTTGTTTTGTTTTGGAATTCACAGTTATAAAATTATAACTTGGAAGTGGTTTAGAAGGATAAAATATGACTAAGGGGATATAAACTAAATTGTTATAATTAACTAACGCTTGTGTGAGAAACTCTATACACTAATGTATAGAGTATTTCAATCAAAGACCGAATAATGGTCGCGGATAATGAATTTACATTCTTGAATTACTACAAATACAAATAACTAAATTAGCAGAGAGTTTAACTCAGGAAGCAACTGGAGTTGATAATATCAACTCACCTACAGACAGCCCCAAAAGCGCCCATCCCGCCATCATTTCGTAGTGTAATAGCTGGTAAGAAGAAATGATGAAACAAACTTCCAGCACACATTTCTGTCTGATAGCCTTAAGGGCTAAATAAGTAAAACAATAGTGAAGTATGAAGTTAATTAGACAAAGGGATTGCAAAGTGCATTATTTACCTAACGAAAGGAAGTTGGTAGGATCGCTACGCTTGCATTCATAAATACGTTTAAATGAATTACGTTACTTAGATAATTTGCAATAGTCTAGATTCCCACCCAAGTGACGTGAGACCGCTTTTCAACAGCAGGTCCGTCGTAACGTGTACTACTCGGCCTAGACTGCATTTTCTAGTGAGAATCTGCGGCGGCTCCAAGAGTACAGGCTCCCTAAGCACTAGCATGCCTTGCCCAGTCCTAAGACAGTGGTCAGTTTTGTGCCTATTTGCCTCTGCCATTTGAGCGAGACATGCTACCAGTTACACTGGACGCGGGCTATAATAAGTAGCACTCTCTCGGCCTATTTACCCTTTACTAAAACAATACAAAATTACGCAAGCGTACCGTAGACTCAGTCTTTAGCAAAACTCAATGCGAAAGATACTTGCCGTACGTCGGAGCGGATTCATTCGTCGCTTCTCATCTCCTTAAACTGCCCATTGCGTGGATTTTGGGGCCGTCAGGGACGGCAGCCATCCAATATCGTGTCTCGCTAAATAGTGACGATTTAGTAATTGCCTACAAAACGGCTTGGTGTGGTTTTAACGAGACACGTTCCCTAAGCGTCATTAGACGATGTAATTTGGGGTTCTTTGTGATGCCTACCGGCTGAAACCTACCCCCCTCCCTGGAATATGAGCGACAGCAAGTATTTCGCGAAGTGTTCTGAGCTAGACCTTCTTAGGAAACAGTATATTTTAACAACTAACATTTGGTTCTCCTACGTGCTCAATTAAGAGCGGCCATATTTAGCCCATTTTATACAGAAATGAGTTTTAGCGGTTCCGCCTTCCGTGTATGTAATGTCAGTTAACTCTCAATAAAGGTCCTTAATCAATTGTGTAATTGTTTAGTGTATAAATGGTGAGTTAGGGCATGTAACGTGTGACGAAAGGCTTCGCTGCTTCCCTAAACCAAATATTAGCCACAAATATCTGCCAAAGGGTGGATTTAGGAGGTAAATACAAGGGTTCGCCACGCTAGAATAAATAGTACATTAGTGAATTGTCCCTACCTATGTAATACAAAGATTAAAACTTACCCCATTCATACTGGCACGCACTCACACCATATTAACGCGGATAGACTAAATTATAATTAACTTAATAATTAAACTCGTTATCACTATACGTTACAACGACTCGACTTTAGATTATTCGTTTCCAAAGCTAAACCCTATGTGTCTAACACTCTAGTATCCTCACTCGTACGTCTTCTTCCGCTCCTCACTCCTCAGAACCAGACCGTCCGCTTCGCCCGCCTCCAATCAAGTCCATCCCATCCGTCCGTCGTACCTCCTCTCGCTACCTCTCCCCGCGTCCCTTCCCTGCTGCACCCCGCACTACGAGCTTACTTCCCACAGTTTGGCAACGCTACGAAAGGTCTATTTTATGACCGTTTTTGTGCACTTATACTTTATAGTTTTGGGACGGCCGGCAAGGTTCATCGTTGCCATATGGCTACTTCTTAGAATTCGTACAAATCTTCACTATCGACATCCTTTCCCATGGCTTTCTAACCCATGGACCCTTTTTTATAGAATACCAATATTGTTTTATTCTTTTAAAATGGGTAATGTTACATAATTTATTAAAGTGGCTGTCAGACCTAACTTAACGTACTTTTAAATGGCTAACACGTGTAAACCCGTGTAAGAATTATTGATATAAATCTCAATATTTAATTAAGAATAAATGACACGTAGTCACAGAGTCTTCACAATGCGCGCGCTTATAACATATCTGTTTATTTGAATATCATTGGGTAAATGTAATAATCATAGTACATTGTGATACAAGGGTGGAAAGTAGGTTATTGCAAACGAGCTGTCATTGATAAGCCCTAGCCGAATTCGAGGGTTTTTAATGACACGAGTTTGCAATAACCTACACACCCGTGTATCACACGACGCTTTTCAATACAGTTGTGGGAAATAGTAAAAACAAATCAAAGAAAAAGATTTGTAAAACTCAAAATTTTTTTTTTTCAGAAAATGGCATATTTTTGTAACAGTTTTTTTTTTTTACAACGAAAACAGCCTATACAGCCTATTCGATTTTTGACAAATGTTGATGTGAAAATAATTAAATTAAAACTGTTATATTAAACAATCATCTAAAAGACTTTTGAGAATGCAATGCTAAGACGTACGGACTCATTAATTTTTCCTCGTATAAAATCTATCCCATTTTATTCTATACGAAAACTCCTTGCTACTAAACTTTTTAAATTTACTTATAAATTTAAAACTAAACTGCAAAACTAATGATCGAGCGCGTAAACAAAAGTCACGACCGCGTAACAGAAAGATACCTATGCAAAACTATTTGATTTTCGAATCATAACTATAGCCTCTGAAAGTACGCCATGTTTAACAACTATTGAAAAAGATCTTATCGCAATCCGGTAAATGAAATCAGCATGTTTATGCTACAACTTATTCGCTGTTTAGACTTATAATTTGCGTCAATTGATCTCACCAGCAGCGGGTGAATACTTTTGGCGTCTCTATGTATTTGGTTCAATATCCGCTACTAGGCCTTACACTTGCCGCCATTTAATCTCACCGGTAGCGGGTGAAAGCGTTTGGCATGTCTATTTATTTGGCACAACCATTCGTTAATAAATCCTAAAATTAGTATCTTATAAATCTCACCGGCAGATGGTGAATTTTGTGCTTTTATTTTAGTCATCTAAGCATGTGCAGCGATATCCATAAAGGAAATAATGTTGCGCTGATATTCTAATAAGGTCCACTGTTGATGCCACGGACACACTCACGGAAACGGGAAAAACATATAAATAAAATAGAATATATAAATAACAAACAAAATAGTATAAACACAGAAGATGAATAGCTATTATTCATATTCCTTCTCTGTCCATGCTGTAAGATTGTGGAACTCACTTCCGCCTAGCATTAGAGATCTAGATACTATCTCGCTTTTTAAAAAACGGTTAAAAGAGCATTATCTTTCCTCTCAAATTTGATCTTTATAAGCATATGTTTATATATTCAGTATCTATATATTTTAGAGTTATGTATTTATTTAAGTATATATCACTTATACTATATGTGTATGTTTTTATATCTTAGGTTAGTCGTTCACTTTTCTACTCTTCCTGCTCTAACACACTATTTGTCTACATTTCTTCTTCATATCTCCTTTTCGCGGGTCTGCTGGTAGAAATTTCTAAAGAAATAAGCAGTACCCTTGTACTCCTATGTCATGATGTGTTTTCTATATGTATTTTCTGTGTGTACATTAATAATAAAATAAATAAGATGGGTTTGTATGAATAAAACAAATTTATAAATAAAACATATTAAATGTAGATCTACGTCCGCGATGCTCAATGATCATCAGCACTATCCCTTTTTCACACCGGAATCGTGATAGTTTTGAGAGGTCTCTGTACGGCCCCAGGTTCCTAGAGAACTAAAGTTTGACTGAGGGACTCCTTATATGTACATTTTAATATCTGTAGGTACGTAACGAACATTTTATAGTTCGAAGTTAAAAAAAACTGTACTGTTCTGCATTTTTTTGAAGTTATTTTCAAACAAAAATTCTTACGTAAAATATAAGAAGAAATGCAGGGAATGGTACGTTTCAAGTCCCAAGATAGATATGTGTAAACGTTTTCAAATCTATTCTGTTGGATGTGAGTCGGATGCGAATCGGGTCCGAATTAAAATAACGTGTAGCGTCATCAGAGAGTTCAAAATGAGCCCCACGTTTGTGGCGCAATGTTAAGTGAGATGTGATGGCATATGGCATTGTTTTGTCTACAATTTAATGTGTGCAGGTCGTACGGTTTTGCTATACCTGATGAATAAATTGGGTAGATAATATAGTTACTTATCTGAAGGCAATTTCGATGGTTAAATTTTAAATTATATTATTATGTTTGTAAACTATATTTTTTTATGGTATCTGCTTTTAAAAGGTCCTTTCTCTAGCTTGCAGCTTCTATTACCTGCAATTTAAAGTGTAGTAAGATTTTATACAAATGCATTGAACAAATTCATAAATCGAACCACCTGTTACTTCCTCTTGAACTGGCGGACACGTACCAAAAGGTTCCAAATGCTAGCCAAGCATTTATCACGCAAACTGACAGAAGAATACATTTTCATGACCTATTCTGAAAGAAAAATGACTACGACACAGTATTCACTCACTACTATTTATTCTTTACTCTTTCTTTTTAAGTTTAGACGTGCATTTAGCACGTAGGCTATGCAGCATATTGAAACAAAACAGCTAATTCATCTCATTCGTAGCCCTCGTCAAGCGAGATGATTGGTACAAAAACCTGCACTTTGTTTTCCCATCGTGTCGCAGTTTTTCCCGGCGTCGTCGCTCGACGTCCGAAATCCGCTTCAATTAGTTTCCATAGTGATGTACACACCGCATATCCATCAAAGAGTTCCACAAATAACGATTGAATTTTTTTTGTTCTGACCAGCCAACAACCTTTATCGATACACAGCTCTATACTCCGGCCGTTTTGAAGATACAATGTATACAAGTAAAACAGCATTTTTAGAGCTATCCTCTACTCACATCAAACTTTAAAAGAATTCGATGTTTCTACATCTAATCTATGTATATATATATATCTAATCTAATCGATGTACAACAATTACGACATTCTTGTCGTAACTGTCGTCTGTTATATACATCGATTTAACTGATTATGATTGATATTAATATGATTACAAAAATATATATATAAACTTACGCCTTTTTCCCATGGTTGTTGGCAGAAACTACAGAACGCCACCTGCTACGATGCTTACATACTTCTTTTGCTTCACTCACATTCATACATCTAGTCATTTTGTGTATGACTAGATGTATGAATGTGAGTGAAGCAAACGCCGGTTATGAGTACTGCTTGCTCGGCCTTTCTTTGCAGTTCAGTAATTTTAATCGACAACTAATTCATCTTAATCTGGAATAGAAAAAAAACAGAATTTTCGTTTTAATCGATGTCCATTTATTTTTGCGACCAACATGAAATGAAAACCGACACAATAAATATTTAAATACGAATACATACCCTAATATACTTCTTTAATTATACTTTGTACCTAGTCTCAGATATTTCAAATTTTTCATTATTTACGTACATTCATTGCGGTTTAGTTTTTGTAACCAGTTTAGGTACCTAAGCGAACGTTTCTTTTTTTATTATAAAAAAGTCACATATTTTATTGATTAAAAGATTAAATCTAATTCCATATTTTTTTGCAGCAGTAGTAGCTAGGCACTTTGAGACAACGATAATGATAAGATTTAGTAGATCAATCTTTTCGTTTATATATCTTGTGCATGATGCGATGTCAATCCACAAGTTCTAATCCACTGGAAATTCTTACTATGCCGAAAGGATTATAAGAAAATGGAACTATCGGGGTGGTAGTATTTTTTATCCTTGCGGTCACGATCTCTTCTCAATAATGTAACAGCGAAAGCATGGTAATGCCCTCGGAATGAGTCAGCTGCTGCCCGCTCTCACAGACCGACCGAAGGCTATCCATCAAGCTGTCTGTTTGACGAGATGACCCATTTTGCTTGGTCGACGACCGTCACTTTACGACAATTGGAACAAGGTCTAAGTCAAATCGTCATACGGATCCAGTCTAATTGTTTTTTTTGACAAATGCTTTTGTTTCAAGGGTTATGGGCACATTATTCAGAACAAACCAAATATTTCAGCACGGTTAAAGCAGGAAAGTGCAGCAACGGAAGTTCAAACCGTAAAATAAATTCAAATATTCACAACATTAGATGAATTCACAAAGCAGGAAATATTATTTATAAACGTAGGTGACATGCGAGGCGTTGGCAACGAAAATAAAAACTTTGTGAAAAGCTAACGCAAAATATTTTGCCCAACTTTGCGCGAACACTTAGCTTTTAAAGGGCATTTAACAGTTATGCGAATGTCGAATCCGCTTAGCGAAATTTTGGTAAGGCATTTTTGCATTAACCTTAAAACAGCTATACAAGGGGGAATGTGGTTTTCCAACTTCCTCATATCCTTAAAATCTACTTACCAAATGGTACAACCGTCGTCATAGCAAAAATTACATCAGATGTTTACATAAGATACCACTCCTCAATTTGTTATCTTTTTCATAAATTGGCTTAGAGTATCTAAAAAAAGAGATGTCGAGATTCAAAATAAGGAATTCAAGACAGCAGCGGGTCTTTTTGGCCGCGGCCGGAATACAAATGAACAAATATAAAGTAGAATATCTCGGGGACTACTGAAAATGGACTTTGAAATGTTGACATATTTTTTTTGCCTGTACGTATAAACTACACTTGTTACTATCTCAATGATACAAAAATACCAGGGACTTCTAAAGTAATTACTATGTTCAAAAAAAATCTAGTGTATTTAATCTCAACGTAGGTACTTATCTGTTTTAAAATTATGGACTTTTCTTCCACCTATTATTGACAAAATCAGCTTATACGAGTAGACTAGGTCAACAGAATCTCGAACGGCTCGTCTTTTGTAGGTCAATAAAACACACTGATATTGTATCCATCTGTCATTTGTAATGTGGTGATTATTGCCACAACTCTTTCTATCTACCGAGGGTCATTAACATGCCAATACGATATGAACTTGCGTTTACAATACAATTTACAATAAGTGATAAATCATGACCCCTATTATTTCTCCTTCTTAAGGTGTCAATGGATTATTGTGCCCTTTTTCGATCCCGATCAAATAAATTGACGAACCGAAATATAGAGCCGCCTTTCCTATGATAATCCGATAATTACGTGTTTACAATCTCTGATACAGTTTTATAGGCATATCAAAAATAAGTTTTCGTGCTTTGTCTTGCCATTGTTATGTGCCTAGCTTATTGTAAAACAGACGACTGATCGCCTATTAAAATGTTTACAATTCCTAAACTTTATACAATATCTATAAAGTTGTACATTAAAATTGTCCAAGTAGGAACACTTCACAAAAAATCCTGAATGGTTCTTGAAATGAAAATTGAGATTTTCAACTTTTAATGTTTGATAGGCAATCATAGACTCTACAAAACCAATATCAACATGCATCATGAACGTCCTCGTAAGATTTATGATCGTAGAACCAACCTAGCTATGTAATTTTCCAATATGGGTGCATACCGCTGAGCAGAATCCCTTTTCAAACCACGTGAGAATTTGCCCGGTCAACACACAATACAACAACGTGAAATTTTTATAAAAGCTATTTCCCTGTAATCGTTTTGACGACAAAATAAGAAGTTTCAGTAATGTTTCCGAAGCTTGATTGATGACAGCCATAATTCAATTGAGCACCTAATGCGGGGCTGCGTGCCGTGACGTAATACGACGTAGTTTAGTGTGTCAGATACAAGGTAATTGCTAGTCTACCACGAAATAAAATGATTTAGTTGACATTAACATTAAAACTTTCGCGTTTCATAATTAAAAACAATATAATTATCACGGGAACCGCCTTAAATTAGGGAGCAACAGTGAGGTGAACAGCATAGTGGGCACACCAAAGGATGTACTGCCGTTTCAATCACCGGGTATTTATAAAATCAACTGCAGCTGCGGTAGTTCCTACATAGGCCAGACTAAGCGGACTATAGCTGAAAGAGTCAAAGAACATATCGCCGCTGTAAAAAACCGGCAGTCCAATAAGTCGGCGATTGCAGAACACCTATTAGAAGGCGGCAGCAATCACTGGATCGAATTTCATCGTCCACAAGTCCTCTCCACGGAACGCCACTTCTATTCAAGAATTGTGCGTGAAGCGATTGAAATTAAAAAACACAAAACGTTCAATCGGGATGACGGCTACAAATTATCCGCGGCGTGGAATCCGGTGATTCAAAAATCATTACCTCGTTTTGTGCAGTCGGCAAACTTACAGAATAAGGACACGGTCAGTGTAGTGTGTAGAAAAGTGAGGGTAGAGGAAGAATTTAATCATAATAATCATAATCATAATCATAATCATTTATTTGCTAATATGGGTAATTACATGAAGTTGTTAAAAAATATAGCACAGTCCAACCATATTACACCTTGAGGCATGCAAATCACAAGCAAGTTCACACATTTACTTGCAAAAAATACTTTATAATTAAACACAATTTCAATTTATTTCGTTTTGTTAATTTCACTGCGTGGCAACAATGAAACATAACAAATCTTAAGCTATCAATAATGTCACTAGATGAATTAAATTAAAAATGTCATTGATTAAATGAGGATGTCAAGATAAATTTGTAAATAAATGTTAAAGTAAATGTCAAAGTAAAATCAAAGCAAATGTCAAAGTAATAATATTAATAATTAAATTATTAATTAAATTTGCGCACTAGTCACATCAACAATATGTCCTTACATCCTCTCTTAAGTAATCCTGAATACTATAATAGCATTTACATAGCAAGAATCTTTTTAATTTCTTTTTGAAATCGTCGATGGATTGAGTTTCTAATATGGACTTAGGCAAGTGATTGTATATACGCGGCGTCATACTGAATATGCTTTTGGAATATAAGGCTGTCTTGTAAGATTTGCAACAAATTTTATCACTATGCCTCATACTTCTGTACCTATCAAAAAGATGTTTGTTAGTTCTTCCAAAGCTAGCAATCTCATAAATGTAGACTGACGGCAATGTTAATATATTATGCTTGATAAAATATGGTTTGCAGCTATCAGTCTGGCTTATGTTAAACATACCCCTAATGCACCGCTTTTGCGCCTTGAATGCCATATCCTTATTGGTGGAATGACCCCAGAATATAACACCATAATTTATCAAGGATCCCACGTAGCCATGGTATGCTGCAAGTACAGCAGAGGTGTTTACCGTTTTTGCCAGCATATGTAGAGCGTATGATTGCTTATTTAATTTCTGATTCAAGGTATCAACATGTGTCTTCCAATTCAAATTACAATCAATTGACATGCCTAAGAATTTTGTAGTTGCTATCTCATTTATTTTGTTACCTGCATATTGTATATTAAGGTCAGTAAATTGGGCTTTACGATTGCGAAATATCATAATTTTAGTTTTGTCAAAGTTCATTTTCAAATTGTTATTAGTCAGCCATTTTATAATATCACTTAGAGTGCTGTTTATATCTTTTTCTAGAGATTCCTTATCCTTACTTGTAAAAACGATAGTACTATCATCAGCAAAAAGTATAGAGGGATGATTGGTTACTTTTGGAAGGTCATTTATGTAAATGATGAACAGCAGAGGGCCCAAAACACTTCCTTGAGGGACGCCTTGTTTGATTTCTCTGTATTCCGATGTGTAGTTAATTTCTTTTTTAGTTTTTGTGCATACTCGAGTAACTAATGTGGACTGTTTTCTGTTGGTAAGATAAGAAGCTATCAGATCTAATGAAGTACCCCGAATACCATAACTATATAATTTATTTAACAGAATTTTGTGATCCACATAATCAAACGCTTTACTTAGATCCATATACAATGCACACGCCGGAATTTTATTGTCTAAGCTACTCATAACTGTGCTCAAAAAATCAAAGACTGCCATATTAATGGTTTTATTTTTCCTAAAACCTATCTGCTCTTTAGCAAATAAATTAAAGTTTTCAAAATAGTCATTTATCCTGACATAAATAACTCTTTCATAGATCTTAGAAAGGACCGGTACTAATGCTATGGGCCTATAACAATTCATATTGTAGGTATCATCTTTCTTGAAAAGTGGTTTAATGATTGTTAATTTAAGTCTATCAGGAAATTGAATGAAATGAATTTTCTGCCCCAACGGAGCCAGTACACCGAGACACCAGTCTACCCGGGACCACGGTCGTTGCAACACGGCCGAAACGTCGGGCGAAATAGGTAAACAAACAATCGAAATCATCGCGTTAAATTTCCCGTGATAATTATATTGTTTTCGATTAAGTTGACCTCTATTTACAATAAAATGTTTATGTTCAAATAATTTTATTGTTTCAACAAAGTTTTCGTTTTGAATCGACTTTAAATTTAGTACTGCCATCTAAACATAAAATATGTTGAGGAAATTATGTTATACTATCTGCCACCCGCGGGTCCGCTCACGTTGAATTATTTCTTCTGACTTTATAAAATGTAGCCTATGTGTTATTCTGATGTATAAACTAAACTACTATAAAGTTTCATCAAAACGCGTTCAGTAGTTTTTGCGTGAAAGAGTTAAAAACATCCACCCATACATCCATCATCACAAACTTTCGCGTCTATAATAGTAGTAGGATCTTAAATTGTTTAAAAGCATATTAGTTTCGCATGATTGGTCTGCCAGTTTCAATAAATAAAAAAAAAGTTAAATGAGCCCGAACACTAATGTATTATCTGTCTACCTACTCAAAATAAAAATGAAAAATTTTATTTACACTCTTTGCGCTGTAACATGGCGCGAGTAACATTTTTTACGCATATACGTTTACGCATTTTTTGTAGTTTAACGTCATACCATAGTTATACTATATACCATAGTTGCCTGTATGACGTTAAACTACAAAAGATACGTATACCTTTATGTGTAAAATATGTTACTGAAACTGTCACCAGCATTATGCTATAGCGTAAAGAGTGTAGTTCTCAACCTAAAAAAAAACCGTTAAACCGGGCGAGTAAAGCCGCAGTCTGAACGTAGATTTTTAACAAGTATTGTTTTGCCAGTTAATATGTTATTACTTTGTCAACAGCATGCCCTCTTTCACAAAGAAATCACTTCAATTCTTACAACTTCCATTATGCTTTCGATTTCATAACGCTGATTATTCAAAACAGTTTAGTCATTCGCAAGAATCGCACATTTCTGCTAGATAAAATGAAGGAGATAGATTTAAAATTTAAAAAAATGTTTAAAATTGCAACAATTTTTATGCGTTTAAATGGTTCTCACCCATCAGTCGTAAATGACACATGGTGAAAGTTCGATTTTCAAACATAATGATAAATACATTATCCTGTTGTGTTTTTCTCTTGTATTCCATCTTATGTCATGACATTACCGGTAAATTCGCTAAAGCCAGCAAGAACGGCACGATGATAATCGTTTCTACAATTACCCCTAAAATTTTGTGCTTCTGTATCATGAAGCATCTATTAAAGAACTCATTAACATCGTAGAAAGGGACTACGAAACGGCCCAGGAGTCTAAAGAACACAAGGATATAATAGTACGATACGCTAAAAGAGGTGTTACCGTATGCAAATTTTGGCTCGTGTTCGGTTTCGGGACTAGTGCTATTTTTCCGATAAAAGCTTTTTTCCTAATGGCTTATTATTATTTCAAAGGGGAATTCGAACTAGTTCCTCTCTTTGAATTTACGTATCCTCAACCAATAGAAGGCTTAAAGAATCCAACATTCGATTTTTGGACATTATAGCAAAGAAATAGAAGAAGGATTGAAGAAGATTATTTCAAAACTACAGGCTCTTTACAAGTATGGCAACTATTGACATTTTCCCGACGATGTACCTTCGTATTTTTTTTTATAACATTGAAATAAACGTTGATTTTATTTTCCAGGCTAGTGGATCGAGTGAAAGCTAACTTGGATAAAATTTCCATTATGGGCCGTTGATTTTTGGCGCGGGGATGGTAGGGGGTGGAGGAGGGGAGGTTTGGCTACCCCCCTGTACCATCCCCACCACTCGGAGCCCTATGGTTCTGGATATCCATGGTTAAAGTGCTCAGGTTAGTGTAAAAATTTCCGAAAATGTTCATCGTTTAAGGGACAGGGAGGGAGGGAAGGAAAGGGTGTAGGGGGACTACCCCACGGAAACCCATGGTTATGGAGATATAAGATATATTTTATACTTCAATAAAATTAGGTAGATAAAAAAAAATAAAAAAATTGTGATTTAGTCCAAGAGCGAGCGAAGCGAGCTCGGGAGCTTAGGGCACCCCGACACGGATAGGTTAGGTTCGAAGGAGCTGAAGTGAGCGAGCAAAGCGACCGAACTCAGCTCCCGTCATCTCCTTCATGTTAGGTTACTTTAGACCCTGCAGACAGAAATAGGAGCCCCGCCTCGGGCTCCGTCGACTTTGTTTCGTTTCCCTCCCTCCCTTAAAACGATAGACATTTACGAAGCAATTTATTCAAACCTGAAAACTTTGACCATGGATATCTCCATAACCATGGGGCTCCGAGTGGTGGGGATGGAACAGGGGGGTAGCCAAACCTCCCCTCCTCCACCCCCTACCATCCCCGCGCCAAAACTCAACGGCCCATAATGGAAATTTTATCCAAGTTAGCTTTCACTCGATCCACTAGCCTGGAAAATAAAATCAACGTTTATTTCAATGTTATAAAAAAAAATACGAAGGTACATCGTCGGGAAAATGTCAATAGTTGCCATACTTGTAAAGAGCCTGTAGTTTTGAAATAATCTTCTTCAATCCTTCTTCTATTTCTTTGCTATAATGTCCAAAAATCGAATGTTGGATTCTTTAAGCCTTCTATTGGTTGAGGATACGTAAATTCAAAGAGAGGAACTAGTTCGAATTCCCCTTTGAAATAATAATAAGCCATTAGGAAAAAAGCTTTTATCGGAAAAATAGCACTAGTCCCGAAACCGAACACGAGCCAAAATTTGCATACGGTAACACCTCTTTTAGCGTATCGTACTATTATATCCTTGTGTTCTTTAGACTCCTGGGCCGTTTCGTAGTCCCTTTCCACGATGTTAATGAGTTCTTTAATAGATGCTTCATGATACAGAAGCACAAAATTTTAGGGGTAATTGTAGAAACGATTATCATCGTGCCGTTCTTGCTGGCTTTAGCGAATTTACCGGTAATGTCATGACATAAGATGGAATACAAGAGAAAAACACAACAGGATAATGTATTTATCATTATGTTTGAAAATCGAACTTTCACCATGTGTCATTTACGACTGATGGGTGAGAACCATTTAAACGCATAAAAATTGTTGCAATTTTAAACATTTTTTTAAATTTTAAATCTATCTCCTTCATTTTATCTAGCAGAAATGTGCGATTCTTGCGAATGACTAAACTGTTTTGAATAATCAGCGTTATGAAATCGAAAGCATAATGGAAGTTGTAAGAATTGAAGTGATTTCTTTGTGAAAGAGGGCATGCTGTTGACAAAGTAATAACATATTAACTGGCAAAACAATACTTGTTAAAAATCTACGTTCAGACTGCGGCTTTACTCGCCCGGTTTAACGGTTTTTTTTTAGGTTGAGAACTACACTCTTTACGCTATAGCATAATGCTGGTGACAGTTTCAGTAACATATTTTACACATAAAGGTATACGTATCTTTTGTAGTTTAACGTCATACAGGCAACTATGGTATATAGTATAACTATGGTATGACGTTAAACTACAAAAAATGCGTAAACGTATATGCGTAAAAAATGTTACTCGCGCCATGTTACAGCGCAAAGAGTGTAAATAAAATTTTTCATTTTTATTTTGAGTAGGTAGACAGATAATACATTAGTGTTCGGGCTCATTTAACTTTTTTTTTATTTATTGAAACTGGCAGACCAATCATGCGAAACTAATATGCTTTTAAACAATTTAAGATCCTACTACTATTATAGACGCGAAAGTTTGTGATGATGGATGTATGGGTGGATGTTTTTAACTCTTTCACGCAAAAACTACTGAACGCGTTTTGATGAAACTTTATAGTAGTTTAGTTTATACATCAGAATAACACATAGGCTACATTTTATAAAGTCAGAAGAAATAATTCAACGTGAGCGGACCCGCGGGTGGCAGATAGTATAACATAATTTCCTCAACATATTTTATGTTTAGATGGCAGTACTAAATTTAAAGTCGATTCAAAACGAAAACTTTGTTGAAACAATAAAATTATTTGAACATAAACATTTTATTGTAAATAGAGGTCAACTTAATCGAAAACAATATAATTATCACGGGAAATTTAACGCGATGATTTCGATTGTTTGTTTACCTATTTCGTCCGACGTTTCGGCCGTGTTGCAACGACCGTGGTCCCGGGTAGACTGGTGTCTCGGTGTACTGGCTCCGTTGGGGCAGAAAATTCTTCCTCTACCCTCACTTTTCTACACACTACACTGACCGTGTCCTTATTCTGTAAGTTTGCCGACTGCACAAAACGAGGTAATGATTTTTGAATCACCGGATTCGGATCACCGGTAAAAATTTCCGAAAATGTTCATCGTTTAAGGGACAGGGAGGGAGGGAAGGAAAGGGTGTAGGGGGACTACCCCACGGAAACCCATGGTTATGGAGATATAAGATATATTTTATACTTCAATAAAATTAGGTAGATAAAAAAAAATAAAAAATTGTGATTTAGTCCAAGAGCGAGCGAAGCGAGCTCGGGAGCTTAGGGCACCCCGACACGGATAGGTTAGGTTCGAAGGAGCTGAAGTGAGCGAGCAAAGCGACCGAACTCAGCTCCCGTCATCTCCTTCATGTTAGGTTACTTTAGACCCTGCAGACAGAAATAGGAGCCCCGCCTCGGGCTCCGTCGACTTTGTTTCGTTTCCCTCCCTCCCTTAAAACGATAGACATTTACGAAGCAATTTATTCAAACCTGAAAACTTTGACCATGGATATCTCCATAACCATGGGGCTCCGAGTGGTGGGGATGGAACAGGGGGGTAACCAAAGCTCCTCTTTGACTTGACCAGCGCCTCATCGCCGATGAGCCTCTTGGCTCGCTTTTCGATCGACTCTAGTGCGTCAAGCTGGTATTTGGCAGATCCGTCCCAGAGATGAGAACAGTATTCCATGCATGATCGAACTTGCGCTTGATACAAATTGAGGAGCTGTTCCGGCATGAAGTACCTTCTCACCTTTGCAAGGATCCCCAGCTTTCTGGCAGCCAGCTGAGCCTTTGCCTCAATGTAAGGGCCAAAATTGAGTGTAGATGTCAACGTAACGTCAAGAAGCTCAAGATGGTCAGTTATTGGGACGGTTGCATCTCGGAAAGTTGGAGCCGGGTAAAATTGGCTTTTTTTTGCGGCAAAAAGACACGCCTGGGTTTAAGAAGCATTAAACCTGACCAGATTGGTATCGCCCCATTCGGAGACTGCCTGCAAGGACAGGTTCAAGCGCTCCACCATGGCCTCCCGTAGAGACCGGATCTGAGGCCCGGTAGCACGAGCGTTGGACAAGTATCTCTCAGCAACAGTGCTATATAGTTACTTATGTATATATATATTACACATAAGTAACTATATATTTTACAATTTTGTATTGATATTTGTATATGTCCACCATCACACTATTTGTGTAGGTGCGTTAATTTTTATATCTTAGTTTAAGACGTTCAATTTTCTTATTTTCCTGTTCTCACACACTATTGTCTACATTTCTCTTTCATTTTTCCTTTTCCCGGGTGTTGGCAGAAATTTCTTAAGAAATAAGCTGTGCTCTTGTACTCTATTGTCTTGATGTGTTGTCTTTATGTATTAAACTGTGCATGTACATTAATTATTACATAAATAAATAAATAATTAATTCTTGCAGGCTTTGCGAGATAAACGGAAAAACGTCAAGTTTTATTTCATTCTTTGTTGGCTGCATTTTACATTTCCACATGCCTTGTTACTACAGCGACCTTCTAATGGAAACAGTAAGACTTTTTCAAATAGATTTTCCAATGTTACGTTTGTTATAATGAATAGCTAAAGTGATTGTTTTTTCATGTATCGTCGCCGGATTATTACAAAGATCGTGAATATGTAATAAATCGCCCGAGATTCTCGTCACATTATATTACACAGACACTAAACAGATCATTTAAAATACAATAATTCCATTCCAAATTTAATAGTTTACAATATATCCGTGTCTTATCTAGAAGAGAGAGTTAACAATCTCATGCGATTAATTATAAACTTACGGTATTTGGCTTATCTCATCGGCAAACCTATGTGGCTATAAAACCGGTAATCAATTTAATGAAAAATTATTTTTTATTGTGTTTTTAATTTGTTTTTGAATTCAATCTTATCTACTTTAATTTAATATTGTGTAGTGATATCTAAATAAATTGCTGTGCTGACCTAAAATTTAGATGCATGCAGTGCTATTATATTTGTTAATGATAATTATTATGAATGTCCTTGTGTATTTAGTTGGTTTGCCTAAATAAATCAATAATAATATAATTTTATTATAAACGCTATGCATTCCAGAGTGAAAATTTTCGTAAAGCGATATACTCGTGTAACTGGGAGAAATGTCCGGACAGGCGAGTTCGACAGATTGTGTTGTTCATGATGACGAGGGCAAGAATCCCCATGGGAATCCCTACGGTGTTTTACATGATTAATCTTGATACCTTCACTGAGGTGGGTTATTGTCCAACAACATTCTTTTGGCGCACTCGTGTGAAAATTGGCTACACGCTTTTCTGGAGTTCACAGCTTTCAAATATTTACATTCTCCAGCTTTTTGCCTATATAATACTACAATTATAAGAAACTATTAATAAATAGAAGTAAAATGACTCTACCAACTCTACCATGAATCATTTGATTTCAGGTGTGTCGTCAGTCATATACTCTCTTTAATTTGATGAATGCAGTTTGGGAGTAAAGGATGTGATAAAAGAGAAAAACGTACAATTTTAAAGGCACGCTCGGTCACTTTTATGGTTTTTTTATTTTTTTTTATGGTTTTTTACCTAAAAACGATTCACAATAAATCACATTCTGTATTTCATTATTTAAACTAAAACCAACCTGTTCATAAAATAAATTCCTTATCATAAGTTTAACTTTATTGTTAATTTATCCACTGGCATAAATGGGTATAAATTCTGTAAAAATCCAATTACACAAGTCTATTAAAAAGAATAAGCATTGTGTACTTTGGTGCTTTAACAACCTTTGGTTTTTGGAATAATTTTACAAGACCGGATCTACATCAACAAGGCTACAAAAGAGGGTTTCGGATTGATTTAATGGTGTTTTATAACTATGCCTACTTTTCTACAATCATAAATGTGAATGTCTGTATGTTTGTTAATTAATCATGTTTGAAACAAAGCTAAATTTACCAGTGTGCATGAGACCAGGTTCAACCTGATGAAGCCACTAGCAAAATAAAACCAATGCTTAGTTGTTTTGAACAACAACATTAATTTTCTTTATTGTACAAAAATATATATGATATGAATGATACCATATCAAGGAATTAACTGCCATAGATATTTCAATTTTTTTTTTTTTAATTTTTCCTTCAAAATTTTGGCAATAATCACGGCATCTGAAAGAAATAAAAAATATATTAATTTATAATATCTTCGAAACTATGTATTTTGGTACCACTTTTTGTATTATTTCTACTACTAGAATATAATACTAGAGTTATGGGATATAAAAAAAAACACATTGTAAAGAAAGAAAAAATATTTATGTGTGACCCGCACAGGAGACACGAGTTAAGAGCAAAACACAAACAATAATAAAAAATAAAAATAAATATTTTGTATACAACAAAAAAATATTATCTTTTGTTGAGACTACTGTACAGTCACTATTTTCTCACAAATAAGGCAAAGTATATTATTAACATAACGTTGAACGTAAATTATTTAAACAAACAAAAATCTCGTTTAGCGCCGTACACGTAATAGAAGTGAAACTTAAAAAAAAAGATAAGCGTGACACCTGGCGGCAGTCATAGGTACCTATATCTCATCTCTCTCAAGTAATCAAATGTGCGTAAACGTGACATGACCTTGAAATTTCACTCTCCATTTTAGTCTTATTTTATCGAATTTTCTTTTTAACAAGAAAATATTTTTAGTTAGCCGTGCATTGTCATCCAAAGCAAACCTGTATTTAGTATGCGACTATCAAGGCAAGTAAATGAAAAATGTGTAATTGTAACCAACTTAAGACAAAGACAAAAGATATTTATTTCAACTGGGCCACCAAGCGGCACTTTTGAATATCACAATTTAAATTTAAATGGAATACAAGTTGATTCTACCGTGCATTCGGAAAGTAGCTAGTTATGGAGAAGAATGCACAAGAAACTCCATACTTTTTAAATTTACATGGAATAAAAGTTGATTCTACCGTGCATTCGGAAAGTAGCTTGTTATGGAGAAGAATGCACAAGAAACTCCATACTTAGTCTTTTAAAAAAAAAAAGATTCTACCGATTCTTATTATTAGATAATGTCTACTTAATAATCCAACACGCTGTTTTTGGCTTAGCAAGAAAAGTGCCGCAGATTTCAGTCAATTTTTATTCATTAGCATCTACTAAAGTCCTGGTGACATATAATTAGCCAGGTCAGGATACTAAGAATCTGTTGAGGGTAGCCCACAAAATGCCATGTTTTGTAATTTTTGAAAATGCCCTCAGGAAAATCAAAATGACCCAAGACGAATTTTTCATAATAAAATTACGAAACTAATGTACATTTTTAATATCAGACATATTAACATTGATAACATTATAAACATTATTGGTCTGCTTATTTTTTTAGCATAGCAGAAATACCAGCCCCCATAACACTTTGACGTATCTGGCCGGTACTACCCATCTAGCCGGGTCCATATTTATCTGATCTAACGATTTTATACGGTTTTGACCGTAAAACGATGGGAAATGGTTTTGTTCGTGGGCTCTCGAACTAGAAATGATATCTTAAACACCTGTAGGTATCGAAGGTTATCCATCAACCTACATAAGGCCCGCGTGGTGGATAACGGCTCATTCCCTCTCACAGAGAGGAGGCCTGTGTCCCAGCAGTGGGAACATTAAAAAGGCTGATGATGAGTACTCTTTCATAATATATATGAAGAAAGTATAATATAATTCAGTGTCAAACAAGGATTCTTAAAAATAATTTCCTTAAAGTTACACTTAACTGGTAGCTTTAAAATGTGCAGGTAAGACATTTCCTCTTGCCTATAAAGCAAATTCTAAACAATATCCTCCGACTATACTTAAGCAGACAACGCTTTGCGCTGAGCTAGCGAGTTCTTTCCTAAATTGAAAATGGATTTGGAGTAATATACCTATCCTATATAACTTGGAAACGAATCTCTATTCTGTCAAAGCTTTGGCAAATAAAATACAACTATCAAAGCTAGGAAGTCGACCATTCCATGTTGTAAAAATGTGAAATAGCAAAGGTTTCCTTGCCAACGGGTGCTTTTCATTCGTCACATTTCACGAGCTAATAGAAAAAAAGTATGAACGAAGCCTCAAAAGGGAAAGCCGAAGCCGTTTATAACAAACTGAATCAGACAGACTGCTGATAAAAGAGAACCTTGACCTACAGACTCAACTGACATATTCGAAGTCAATTATCGGGTTTTTTTTTCGAGCATAATCTACTTAACCTTGATAAACGTAGCCTTACCATCGGTTCCTGAAAGCTAAGTAAAGGAAATTTAAAAATTTGATGAGGTGAGAGCGAAGATAAAGATAAGAAACTGCATATTATACTAACCCGAAGCGCTAACAGGTAAACAGTGGCAATGTATGCTAAATATTAAGTGGCTTACGGAGGAACACTTTAATAACTACTCCAACGGTTTCACAGAGATTCTGATTATAATAAGCAGCCGCTTTTGTAAGAAAACAGTTAGAAGAATTTGAAAGCTTATTCAAATTCGTGTCATGGCTCAGGTGTCAGTTGTAATCAATGAGGGCACTATATCATTCAAAGAGCATTTTTTTGCTGAAACAATGTGGTCTTTTATTGTAAACTTCGAAATATCCGACGAAAGGATAGCGGAACCGGAATATTTGAAACGTAGGTATGCGAATATGAGAAAATAAGATTTGCGAAATTGTGGGTAAAGCGAAATTTATCAAAAATCATCACTTAGCTCAACCATCATGAAGGGATCCGAATGATCCAATACATGTGCCACCATCAGAGAGACATTTTAGAGAGCATGATACACTCTCAATTGCCAGGGAACACACAAGTCAACGAACGACACATAGATGCAGTAAATGGTAGATTTACAGTTGGTACATAGTACTCATACACGTCCTGTGCAGTTATATAATACTAAAAGAAATTGTACAATACAAATATATCCAAACAGTCTTCAGCAGGTCCAACAATACTTCAAAACAATAACGTTCTGCACATCATTTGTTTTAGGTCCTAGTGGTTATGGAGAAGGACTAGCATTGAGCCAAGCATTTTTATCAGTGTTTATTTATTTATATATAAAAAAATCCAAGTTGTTGCGTCATTTTAACAAACATTCTATCTTTAATGATCAACATTACGGTTTCACAAAAGGGAGTTGCACAACTGACGCCGGTTTCACCTTAATAAACAACATATAAGGTTGGGGAAAAAGTTTCTTCGCATTTTTAAAGAAAATTCAAAAGTTTTTTTAATATAGTTTATTTACATTTAACTTAAGTATGTAGGTACCATTTTGTTCGATAACTTCTTGCCATCTTATAGGTAGGGACATGATCCCATTGCTATAGAAATTTTGGGACTTCTGATCAATATACCGCGAAAAGTGGTTTTGGCAGTCCTCTTGTGATGTTAACCTGACACTGCCTTAAGAATTCTGAAGATACCGAAACAGGTGGAAATCTGAAGTTTCAAGGTCAGGACTATACGGCGGATGCATTAACACCTACCAGCCAAACTCTCTTAATTTTTGCTGAGTGAATGAATGTGTGAGGTCTAGCGTTATCATGATGAAAAACCACACCCCTTCTGTTGATTAATTCCGGCCGCTTTCTCTCAACTTCTTGCTTTAATCTCATCAGTTGTTCATAGTAGAGTTCAGAATCGATGGTCCTGCCTGATGGTAACAGCTCATAATGCCCTTCCAATCCCATCTATCTCAACCATCCAGCTCGAGAGGTACCCAAATTTTTTTTTTTTGACTACCCAGTTTTTTTCAAATGCGCCAAAACTGTTTTGTGGTCAATTCCCAGTTCTTCAGCTACGTCGTAACTACTGATACGCCAAAATTGCTCCTCTTTTTTAAAAAATGGCATCCATTTTATCCGTAATAGGGCGACCAGAGCGACGTGCATCTTTGACATCAAAATTTCCGGATTGAAAACTCATAAACCAAATTTGTGCTTCTCTCACAGACACTGCATTAGGTCCATAAACATCGCAAATTTTTTCGCGGCTTGCGTTGCATTTTACCTTTTTGTAGTATTAAAATTTTAAAATGTATCGAATTTCTTCATTAGATTCACTCATCTTGACGGTACGGAAAACAAATGACAATCACACATTTTCCTAATTTGAATTTGGAATTATGTTCTTTAAAATTTAAACTTTCAATGATACCAAAACCAGCCAGATACAAATAGTACAGCCAAAGAGATTTTATTACAAGTTCATACATACTATAATGCGAAAAGACTTTTCCCCAACCTAATATTTAACGCCTAGGAAGAAGCACAAGACGCCATTGGAATCCTTTGCAACCTCTCGAAGACTTTCGATTGCGTTTACCATAAGACACTATTGTTGACGCTCGAGCTCTATGGTATTAGACATACGACCTATGAGTAACTTAAATCTTATTTGAATGCCAGATAAGTTAAAGTTCTGGTAAACGGCGTAAACTCACTAGGGTCTGAAATGACAATGGGCTTTCCTCAAGGCTCAATATTGGGTCCATTCCTCTTTCTAGTTTACATTTAACATTTGCCCCAATTACTACAAAATCAACCGAAGGTAGTGTTATTTGCTGAAGACATCTTTGATATTTAATATAGATCGGCGGTCATAAAATCTTGATGATGTGAATAAACCAGCTCCAAAATTGGTTCATAGCAAACAATGTGGTACTTAATGACAAAAAAAAACTTAATGTATTAGATTCACTTTACCAAATGTTAGAAGTAGCGAATGTGACATCATATTGAATGAAGAAAAGCTGTACCTTATAAATCAAACAGTTTTCCTAGGTATCACTCTAGACGACAAATTAAAATGGGATTCTCATATAACATCTCTTGCGGCCGCTTATGCTGTTAGAAAGATAAGACAATTAACATATGTAGAAACCGCGCGTTTGTTATATTTTAGTTACTTTCACAGAATGCTGTGAAACGGTGGTATACGATATTTTGCTGTGGGGTCGGGCAGCTGACATGGACTCCATATTTATATTGCAAAAGAGAGCTTTCAGATCCATATATTAGTTAAGACACCGATAATCTCAGAAAGAACTATTTAAAAAGATTAATATTATTACAGTTTCCTGACAATTCATTTATGAACATATAATGTATGTAAGGAAAAAAATACATCGTTTTAGTAAAGGTTAACGGTTAAAGGTTAACGGTTGTAATACGAAAAATAAAGATAAGATAGGTCAACCATTTTTTAGATTAGCTAAAGTACACACATCTTTCATGGGGTACTTTAATTCTAAAACAAAATATCTTGTGATATATTAAAACTAAATGACTAACTTTTTAACCTTTTGACATAAAAATTTCAGGCTTTAACTAACTACAATATATTTATAAGTTTTTAAACTGTCATGGTCACTAAAACTAACATTAACATTCGAAACGGGTTATTTGCTTGTCGAATTTCGGAGCATATCAGGGCAGTAAAGAACAATGACAACCAAAAATCGGCCATAGCTCAACATCTTTTGGAATCAGGAGTGAACCACTGGATTAAGTTACATAACCCTCAGGTCATTTCGACAGAACGCCACTATATCCCTAGACTGGTGAGAGAAGCTATCGAGATTACCAAATACAAGAATTTCAACCGGGATGATGGGTTTCAATTGTCGATAGCTTGGAATCCAGTGGTTCAGCTGTGTAAAGCCCGAAAAAGTGTCGGAAAAAGTTCGCAAACGGAAACAGTGAGTTTCGTGTGTCGGGAACAGAATTGAATTGTGAGTGACATTGGTAGCGGTACTGGGTGCAAAAAACGAACAAGAAAGAGGGTAGACCGATTTGTCTCCTCATAAACACCCACCCGCAAGAACTTCAGTTTATCCGTGATCATGGTGCTTGCAACATCACCGAAATATCGGAAACTCGCTACAAACAGTAAACAATTATCCCGTTTCGAATGTTAATATTAGTACAATATTTTTGTTACACTCAAGTGCATAATCTAGATAATTTTGATAATTAAGAGGGGACTCAAGTGAGACTTTCTCCATACAAACACATTCTGCTGTTTTCTTCGTGGATAATGCCCCTAGAGCAATGATTTTTTTCCATAAAATCTAGGTCATATTAATACGTGCCTGTGTCATTTCCTTTTTTCCAAAACATAATCACAAAAAGAAATATGACAATCCAAAAATCCGAAAAAAATGCCCGTTTTTACCGCCATGTTCAGAAGACTTTCAGACAAAATTTATAAGTTTTTAACAAAAAAGGATATGATAGGAGCATAGATATACTTTTCCTCTAAATTTTGATATAAGAATTTTTTAGGTCAGACCAGTTTTCATGAAGAAAACAGCAAAATACGAAACGTCTTTTAGTC
This sequence comes from Orthosia gothica, assembly GCA_949775005.1. Lineage (NCBI taxonomy): Eukaryota > Metazoa > Arthropoda > Insecta > Lepidoptera > Noctuidae > Orthosia > Orthosia gothica. Next base: position 25,836,201 of record OX459041.1, read on the forward strand.
AAAGTTTTTGTAGGTAAAATCAGCCTGAGCTGCAGTTGTCCCTTTCGCACTTTGCGGCAATAGTTTCTTCAAATACCTATTTTTCAAATTCCTGTTGACTAGAGTCCGCACTTAATGACAGAGTTAAAAATAAAAATGTAAAAAGTGTACGAAGGGTAGTACTTTCCCCTACATACATACATATCGAATTGATTACCTCCTTTTTTTGAAGTTGGTTGTAGAAAACAGGTTATAAGTCAAGTAGATGCATTAAAACGTGATATCGTTCAATGAGTCAATAACGGATTGTGTGGTCATATTGCGAACAATCAACCGTGCACAAACGTGCTTTGCTACTGTGACAAAGATAACTGCGCGACTGTAACAATATTTTTAAATAATTTATTTTCATATTGCTATCAATGTAAATAATTGTTTAGAAACAATTTCAGTGATTGTAGTTTTTATTCCTTCTCATTCAATATGGGAACCCATACTGTGTTATCTTTATTTGTGACTATAGGTGTCATTGGTTTATCTTCTGAAGCGGATAATCCTAATATAGTTTTTATTATGGCTGATGATATGGTAAGTTGTGATTTTATTATTTTATATTGAATCCCGGTTAATCCCTGTAGGTCTCGATTTTTATTCAACTGTAAATATTTCAGTTAATACTGAATGTTTTAGAAAAAACTAACTTTTTTAGATGCATACAAAATTAACAAATATATTTATATATACACGTTAATTTACAAAATCTGAAACTGAAGACATGGGAAAATTACTTTTTGAAAATAACATTATTCAAATGTCGTCTTTCGTGGCTCTGGCACTCTACAAAGTGATCTCTTATATTCATGAAAAGGCGCCTCAGAAGTTGAGCAGCCCAGACCTCACACACAAGTACTTAATATCATCAGGGGCCAAGTCTTCTTTTGTAGGTCATCAAATATGTTATGGCCTATGTCTTCATAATACCCTGAGGAGTGATGATCGATAAAATAGTTTATAGATTCAGTGTCATAAAATATTACGATGACGGTTGTTCGCGCAAGCTCCGCGCAGCGTGGTGGCAAAATAACTCCAATAATAATTGCGAGAAATTAACTTTATTATACACAGCACACAAATAACAATTTAACAATTACTGTTTTATAACTAAGATAGGTTTTAGTATTAAAAGATGGCTGTTTTCCAATCAAAGCAAGATATGACGCGTGCGCTGCGCACCGCGATCCATCGACTCCTCTCCTTTACCGGAAGCCGGAAAGAGTCGCTCGCGACGGAACGCGCTAGTGACGCGCCACGCGAATAGTGTAGTGGCAAATAGTAAGAATTGCATGAACATTCCCAGGGGCCCCAGCCACAAGGTTGGGAAACCTAGTCCTCCCCTACAGGTAACTTAAATAACTTAACTACTGGCCTAACAAGGTCGCCAGATTGAGTCCTTAACCTTACAGATCTTACAACATTATCCTTACCCTTATGTAACTCTAACACCCTACCTAACTTCCAGTGTAGTGGTGGAGTATTTTCATCTTTAATGAAAACCAAATCATTAACCTTCAAATTATCAACATCATGATACCATTTGTTTCGTGATTGTAAAGTGCTAAGGTACTCGAGATGCCAACGTGCCCACACGTTCTGGTACAGCTTCTGCAACATCTGAAATCGAGATAAACGAGACATCTGAGTTTCCGACCAAGTAACCTCAGGCACTGCTACCAATGGCTGACCAATAAGAAAATGTCCTGGCGTCAGAACTTCTAAATCCCCGGGATCTTCAGACATCACTACGAGAGGTCTGGAATTCAAGATAGCTTCTATCTTACACAAGAGTGTCGATAACTCCTCAAACGTCATTATAGTATCACCTATTTCCCTTTTTAAAAGCTGCTTCACGCTCTTGACCGCTGCCTCAAACAATCCACCCATGTGTGGAGAAGCTGGTGGGTTGAACTCCCAATGTATATGCTGCCTCCTGAACTGCTCCTTCAGAATGTGTTCTTTCTCCAGCAGGAACTGGTTAACCTCTTTGAGGTATTTGTTAGCACCAACAAAATTCGTACCTCTATCTGATCGTATCAGACTAGGTAGTCCGCGTCGACTCACAAACCTAGTAAATGCAGCTATAAATGCCTCGACTGATAAACTAGAGACCAACTCCACATGGGTAGCCTTTGTAGCTACACAAACAAAGACGCACAAGTAGGCCTTCACTGACTTTGCGTTTCTTAATAAGCTTGATTTTACCAAATAGGGTCCAGCGAAGTCTGTAGCGACTCCGTCGAAAGGTCGTGCGCGACGCACGCGGTCCGCGGGTAGGTCTGCCATGCGCGGAGGTTGTTCTGCCACGGAGAATCGAAAACACCTATTACACCGCCGAATGGTACGTGATGCCTGCTTCCGGACCGACGTTACCCAATATTCCCTGCGAAGAATCGCAATTAATCCGTTGGCACCAATGTGACAATAAGTTTTGTGATAATGCTCCATTAACAGCTGGACAAATTTAGTGTCTTTAGGTAACAACACTGGGTGCCTTGCTCCGTATGTGAGTTCCGAATGTCTTAGTCGGCCTCCGACTCTGATGACCCCCTCAGAATCCAAAAACACACTCAATTTCTGAAGTGAGGTTACTACTCGTCTATGCTGCTTCAACAATTCTATTTCTTTCCCATATTCCAATTCTTGAATTCTCTTAGTCCAATACTTGACAGCACCTCGCGTCTCTGCTATTGAGAGTATTCGACTCTCGGGCCGCGTCGCCCTATCTGTCCTCAGATTTCTAATAAATCTCAATACATACCCTGTAGTATTGATGAGTTTGGTAAAGCTGCTTACCCTTTCCAACAGATTAATGTCCCATGGTTCCATCTGAATAACATTGGCGTTAACTACCCTTTTGAATCCTGGAAGTTCTGTAGGTCTTACATATTTGCTAGGCCACCTAACTTCTTCCGTTCCCAACCAAGGTACTGTCCACCATAACGGATGGTGAATTAAATCTTCGGCTGTCACGCCACGTGATGCACAATCCGCCGGATTCCAATCCGATGGTACATGTCTCCAATTCAGTTTTCGAGGTGAATTTTGTATATACTGTACCCTATTACACTCAAAGGTCTGCAAACAGTGTGGCTGCGTCTCCACCCACGCCAGTACGATGGAACTGTCTGACCAAGCATAAAAGTTATTGATCTTAATCGATTTTTCATAACCATCCGCTACATGGTTAAGCAATTGACAAACCAGATGCGCTGCGCTAAGTTCCAGCTTCGGGATAGTTTGTCGCGTCTTAATAGGTGCCACCCTAGATTTAGCCATAACTAGACTAACTTTCACGTGACCTCGTGCGTCCTTGCTGCGGAGATAAATACATGCTGCATATCCTGTTTCTGAAGCATCCCCAAACTCGTGCAGCGTGTAAGATACTGCGTTTGGTAATGCGAGACACCTAGGTATCTTCAGTATTTCCATATTGTATAGATCCTCAATCATATACTTCCATTTTTCTAATATAGCCTTTGGCACTGCCTCGTCCCAATGAAGGCCGTCCATGAACAACTCTTGCAACAGGTGTTTGAATCTTATTATCACTGGTGCACAATAGCCACACGGATCGTATAGTCTCGCTATAGTACTTAATATTGACCGCTTCGTCACTGCCTTGTCTGAAGGTATATTTAACCGATAGGACATTGTATCCGACGTTGGCTCCCATTGTATCCCTAATATTTTAATGAAACTCTTGGGGTCATTTGCGTCAAACCCCCTTGGTTGTTCACAATGATCCTTCGGTAAATCTCTCAGTAAATATGGCTTGTTCGTGGACCACTTACGTAGCTCGTAGCCCGCGCTTCTCATAAGCTCAATGAGTTCTATCTTCAATGCTTCCGCTTCCTCTATGGAGTCTGCTCCAGTCAGGATATCGTCAACGAACACCGCATCCCGCACGACGTCAGCTGCTTTTGAGTCAGGATGTGCATCCACCCAATGCGCCGTCAGCTCCAGCAGCGTCCGTATTGCTACATATGGACTGGACCTTAGTCCATAGGTATTTGTGTTTAGTTCGTATACCTTGAGTTCTTGCGACGGATCACTCCTCCAGAGTATAAGCTGATACTTCCTGACCTGTCTTCAGGGTGTATCCAAGTCATCCGGAACATCTGCTTCACGTCCGTGGTAAACACAACTTGATGTCGCCTAAAATTTATCAAGATTTTTGTAATGTCATTCTGTAATGCCTCACCAGAATGTAAACACTGGTTTAACGAAACCCCTGTAGTTGTTTTACAACTGCCGTCGAATACTACTCGGATCTTGTCTGAATCCCGTTTAAATATACCGTGATGTGGTATCACGTAGTGTTCAGAGTCAAATTGAAAGTCTGATTCAGACATGTGGCCAAGCCGTTCATAGTCGTTCATAAACTCTTTGTATTTCTGCGCGAATAATGAATGCCTCCCCATCTTCTTTTCGAGCGCATAAAATCGCCTGGTTGCGGTTTCCAAAGAATTTCCCAGTTTCGGTCGGTCAGATAATAAAGGCAAACGTACCATGAATTTTCCACCAGCTAGCCTCACTGTGGTGGATTTATACAACCTCTCACATTCTTCGTGGCGAGGATCCTTCGCGGCGGGTGTCGGTGGCTCCTCCGACGTCCAGAAGCGCTTGATGGCTTCTGTTAGTGTCATGGTGAAGAACGGCTGCGGTACTTCGGAATTGTACCCGTCCACTGGTCCCATTATAGCATGCCCGAAGCATGTTCCGTAGGCTGCAACACCACCTGTTCCAATATCAATTTTAGAACCATCTAAAATATAATTCAATACGTCAGCTCCAAGTATTATGTCTACCCCATGTGGTAGTGTAAAGTATTTGTCTGCAACATTTAATGTGGGTGGTGCTTGCTTCAATATTCCCTGAGGTGGAGTATTTACCGCTGGTAAATTTGCTGTTAGTTCCGACATAACCATTGCTACAGTATATATGACCGGTACTTGTTTATCCAAAGGCTTTATAACTATTTCAACTTGATTAGCTGATGTCCTCACTGCGGTATTTCCAATGCCAACTACTTGTATTGAGCTCTTCTGTCGGTGCAGTCGTAGTCGTTCCACTAAAGCCTCTTTAATGGCAGTCATACTAGCCCCAGTATCTAATAGGGCACGAGCCTCCTCATATTCACCCTTGTAATTCCTTATACCTAATGACACTGTAGGATTTAAGCAGTTTCTAAAACCGCTACCTATGGACTCAGTGACACCGACAGGAGCTTCGCGTCAATATTCGTCTGCGTTTTGTTCTCGCTTCGGAATAAAAACAGTTGGCCATACCTCTTCCTGGATTTGAGCTTGTGGGTACCTGGTACCAGCTTGTCGCCCCTCCTGCTCCAGGGTGTATGACTGCGGTGGCTCCTGCTCAGGAGCACGTCGCTGCGACGTCAGTAGCTGGTTGGGTTCCACTGAGTTAGAGCGGCGCGGAGGCGTCTTCGCACGCTGCGGCATCGGCGTCCATGGTCTAGGTGCCTGCTGTGGCGCGCGCCTCGTAGGTTCTCCAGCTGCAGTACACAGAAGGCTATGGTGATATTCAGACCCACACACTTCGCATCCAGTCCCCTCTGCACATTCCCGTGCATAATGTTGCCCCAAGCACAAGAAACACGCCCCGTTGCTACGTGTCCATGTCTTGCGGGCTGTACGATCCAGTCGCTTAAACTCGTAGCACTTCGCTATATTATGGCCGTTCTGAGTACAATAAATGCACCTTACCTCCACTGCCGCAGTGGCTACTTGACCACGAATCCTGTTTGATGGTAGCGTGTGGCGTCCGCCTGCTGATGTGGTGCCCCTGCGCGGTGCGGGTGAACGCCGGGGCCGCAGCGAGTTACCTCTCTCCTGTTCCAAGTTCGATGGAGTGATGAGTTGTCTCCTGCACACTTCGTCAAGGAAGCTCATCAATGCCGAGAAGGATGGTAGTTCCCCTGGAGCTGTTCCGCTCCGCTCCTCAAACTGATTTCTTAGGCGGGAGGGTAACTTCTGTAAAATAATAAAGAGTAATAAATAGGACCACTCTACTATAGGCAGCCCTAACTTCTGAAGAGCCTGAGTCGACTCCAGCAAAGGATTGTAGAAGGACTGCCTCAGTCCCTCCATCGTCGATGAGATGTTAGGTAACGACACAATCTGCTCCAGGTATGTATCCACTAACAATCGGGTGTTTTGATACCTGTCCCTCAACAGGCCGAGAGCTACCTCATAATTCTTGGCATCAACAGGCAGGTGCTTGACCAAAGTCAATGGCTCCCCAAATAAACAGCTACGCAGGTAGTAATGTTTTTCTGTCTCCGGAAGGTTTGGTCTCTCGTGGACCAATGACAGAAACAAATAAAAACTCACCCAGTCCATTGGATTACCATTAAACCGTCCCAGTTGAATGAAGGGCAGCTTAGCCGCTAAGCTACCTCCATCTTGCGAGGCGCTTGCAGGAATCACGGACTTAACCATTGGTGTAGATCCAACCTCACTTTCCTCCGCCCTAGTTTCCACTACAACTAGCAAGCTATTAATCTCAGAAAACTCATGCCCCAAGTCCTCGATGTCATCAACTCCGCTGGCTACCAGCTCTTCATAGGCCTGTAAGAAATCTATGTAATATTTGTCGGATTGCCGTTTAACCACTCTCACAGCAATCGATGAGGTAGTAGCTTCAACTGAGCTGTGGAAATCCCGGAGCATCTTAGCTCGTACCTTAAAATTATGTCTAGCTACCTTGACATCCATTTTGATATGTACTGATGAAAGTACCCCACTTACAATATTCTAAATTCAGTAAATAACATATAATAAGCAAAACATTTGCTACAACTGATCAGTTGTCTTATACAAAACAGACATGTAATCAACAAATAGGTTTGTATGCAAAATACACTGTCGACTGATCTCAACTTGACTGTGAAGTTATGAAAATATAAACAAAGCCTGATACTTCTGTATATAAACTAATTTACATACATTTAGCTTAACTTTAATGCACAATTGTATCAAGTAAACTTAGTTTTCTACAAGACAGAACAATAAACACTGCTAATGTTTCAATTTTCAATATTACGCACTAAAACTATGTTAAGATAAAATATATAAATTGCGACAATCGCGACGACGTGAACGAAACAATTTCAATAAACCAATGAGTTAAACAATTTAGCAATTAAAATAACTGACTTACGGGTTAGGATGTCCGGTGACACATATAACGTAACATAACATCCATAAGAAAACACGGTTCGCACTTTACTGCCGTACGCACTTATTTCTTCTATTCGCGCACTTTACTCGCTGTTATCACTATATCAGTCGACGGTAGAACACGGCGGCCGCTTCCCGCCGGTTTTTTGGTCGCTTCGTCGTAACAGTTCCGTAACCTTGTGAATTAGGTCCAACTAATCCAGTCAATGCAGACCACGTTTATCACTGGATAGACTGGATACATCTCCAAAACATCTTCCGAACTTACTGACCATTAGTTAACTAGGTTTTCTCGCTGCCCCGCGTAGAAGTAGGTAGGTAATTGGCCGCGGTATTGGCGGCTTAGTTTCGGTTATTGAATATTGCTCCTTAACCTCGCGCGCCGCGTAGGTACTTCGGTCACTTTTATGGGTTCAACACGATTTGTACTTCCAGGTTGTTTCGATGCGTTGATGTGAGTTCTTTTCACAGATGGTGGTAATGGTTCCTTCCCCTCATGGGCCACCAAAATGTTCGCGCAAGCTCCGCGCAGCGTGGTGGCAAAATAACTCCAATAATAATTGCGAGAAATTAACTTTATTATACACAGCACACAAATAACAATTTAACAATTACTGTTTTATAACTAAGATAGGTTTTAGTATTAAAAGATGGCTGTTTTCCAATCAAAGCAAGATATGATGCGTGCGCTGCGCACCGCGATCCATCGACTCCTCTCCTTTACCGGAAGCCGGAAAGAGTCGCTCGCGACGGAACGCGCTAGTGACGCGCCACGCGAATAGTGTAGTGGCAAATAGTAAGAATTGCATGAACAACGGTAGTCAGTTATAGCCGATAATAAAGGTCCTAGGACCAATTTATCGGCAATCAGTATTCTGAAATAATTACAAGTTATTAGGGATCCCCACCAAAATGTTAATAAAAACCGGCCAAGTGCGAGTCAGACTCGCGCACGAAGGGTTCCGTACCATTATCGCAAAACACGGCAAAAAGTCACGTTTGTTGTATGGGAACCCCACTTAAATATTTATTTTATTCTGTTTGTAGTATTTGTTGTTATAGCGGCAACAGAAATACATCATCTGTGTAAAATTTTCAACTGTCTAGCTATCACGGTTCATGAGATACAGCCTGGTGACAGGCAGACAGACAGACGGACCGCGGGGTCTCAGTAATAGGGTCTTTGGGTACGGAACCCTAAAAAGGAACCCTATTATGGTGCGACTTTGTCTTTCTTTACATTATGCTTCTTCCAGGAATTGCTGAAGCCAACAAATTTAAATTTATAGCTAGTATAAATACTGCCCAATACTTCTAAAAAATTTACAGGGTGTTAAAAAATAATGGGCCGTGAAGGGAAACCACTTTGAATCCTTAATACAGACTATTTTACTTAAAAGAAATATTCCTTTATTTTTAAAAAGAAACAACACTACATTCACAGATTTCTCGTCAAGTTTACCTAAACTGGGAATCGAGCCAGCTAAACATTAAAAAAATAAACACTCGCTATTTGGTTTCACTATACTATACAGACATGTAAAAGATAAAATTTCTCCAAGAAACATTAGGTTTCACACGTCTTTCGTACAAGATATTCATGAAATCTAATATTAAGTGCACAAGGGATTTAATCAATATCACCTAGACTAGGACTGTTCACTTTCAACAAAAAAAAATACGTTATATTTTTCTTAAAATCTAACATCCAAAGACATTCTATGAAGTACAAATTCGCTGATTTATCTCTAAATACCTTTTTGAAGACTTATATACGAAAATCGTTTAATTGGTAATAATAATTCTATGCACATTAGGTGGCGATTAGTTTATATGGCCAGCAAGAAGTCCAGACCTGACACCTCTGGACTATTTTTTAAGGGGTAATGTAAGTACAAAATGATATCTACAAAAAGTCTTATGAGACTCTAGAAGAGCTAAGGTTTGCGATAGAAAATGTTATTACGAGCATACACCACAACACTTAGCAGAAGGCTACACGAAGTGAATTTCAAAAAAGGCAACATTTGTGTATCCGTAACGAGGGTCACATTTCGAAAAATTTATCAGTTAAATTATTAAAGTGTAACAAAATTGCAATTTAAAATTTTTACCTTTCTATACATAAACTGAATCTGTAGAAAACTCGTTTTTGTACATTGAAAATATTAAAAAAGAAATAGCCAGGGTGTTAAAGGATAACCAACAGAAGCCATTTCCAGCAGTATTGGCATATTTGGAATTATTGGCATTTTAGTCTGTTTTTGTGTTAAGTTGTGCACGCATCACATAAAATTTATGCAAACCGTAGATAATTTTTTCATACATAAACTTGAAGTAAATAAATAAAGTATATATTTCTCTTCCACAAAGGTTTTATAAACTATTACATAATGGTGCAATATTATTTGATAAATCCTTTGTGGACGACTGGTATCTGAACTAGATCCTGAATCTCTGGTATCTGAACTAGATCTGAAATAGAATCCTGTCACACAGATTAGATTAGAAGTATTTCATTGTTTTTGTTTCATCGCTATCGGTTCACTCTATCACAAGTTAGATTAATTTATTGTGTTCAAGAATTGAATTATCACAACACATGCATTTCAGATACTCGGACAGTTGAACTCCATACTCGATAGATGGCGTTGTGCATTTGACGTAATTTTCTGAATAGTGGTGTTGATTCTCCGACGGCAGCATGACCCTTGAAAAATATTGTAGGTGCCTGTTGACGGGAGCGAAGCAATATAAAACCTAACTATTTAACCTTATGTAACCTATTCTATTTAATTACAGCGCGAAGCATTGTTTAAAAACAAATCGAAGACAGTCACATACATTTCCAATTTTATTTTACAGGGATGGAACGACGTCAGTTTTCACGGATCCGATCAGATCCCAACACCAAACATTGACTTGTTGGCGTATTCAGGGGTGGCACTAGGAAGGTACTACAGCCATGCTTTATGTACACCCTCTCGAACGGCACTTCTTACGGGCAAATATGCTTATAAAACAGGTATTTGATGAACTCTGTCTAAAACAGACTTAACTTCTAATAATATTACTATTTTTGTAGTTAAGTATATAAGGGAAAAGGATCACAGCATGAGCGTAAAAAACAACCCCTACATTAGTATTTTGGGTGTTGTCGGCAAATTATATGCGAAAGTTTTAATAAATAGAGTGGTAAAAGTGACTGATGAACAATTTATGGACGTGTAAGCAGGATTTAGCGAGGGAATGGGATGTATGGATCAGATCTTCTCATTGAGTTGCATAGCCGAAATACATCTGGAAAAGAACAAAAAAAGTGTACTGTGCTTTAGATGACTTGGAGAAGGCCTATGACAGTGTGTGGAGGGATGAGCTGTGGTCCTAGTCTATCTAGCTCTCCGGATACGGTGTGGGCTGGCGCTTGTTACGGGCACTGAAATCTTTATATGGGGATACCAGTTTTTGTGTTAGGATCAATGGAGCGTGTAGGGACTGGTTTTCCATCTCAAGACGTGTTAGACAGGGCTGTGTAGCGTCACCGTGGCTGTTCAACTTATACATGGATAGTTGTCTGATATGTTTGGAGAGCATGAGTGAGGATTGAGGATGAATGAGTTGCCGGTCAAATGCCTCTTCTCTTCGCAGATGATCAAATTCTACTTGCATCGTCAGCAGAACAGTTGCAATACATGGTGACTGTGATGAATGAAGCTTTTAAGTTAAAAGGGATGAGTATAAATGTGAACCAGACTAAAGTAATGGTGTTTGTAAAAGAAGACGATGTATCGGTTTGTCAAGTGAAAATAAATAAATAAATTGTTTATTGATCAAAGAGGTGCAGATGGTGAGAGAAATCAAACTTATACTAAATAGTTACAAGCAAGTTATACAATGTTATGAAATTACAGTATAATATATGGTAGAACATGTTGATGTAAGTACATGGTACATCTGTTGACAATTTACGTTACCGTGTCTCTTAAACTATGGTATAAACAGTGGATGGCCATAATGTTATAATTAAATATTACCTTTTATTTTGGGAAAACTCTGATGATCCAGCCACGTGTATGTGTGCGCATGTGTGTACATGTTGTGTGTGCATGTATGTACATGTGTGTGTGTGGTGCATGCTTGTGCGTGTGCTAGGTTATGTAGGTTAATATTGATTCTGTGTGATCATAGTCTTGTTGAAGTAGCCACTCTTTAATTGCCTGTTTAATTTTCCATTTTGTCAGATCAAGTATGTCTAGGTGATTATGAATTTTTCTGTAGATCAGAGAGCTCAAAATCAGATATTGATGTTTGGCAAAGGTTGTTCTGTGAGAAGTACTTGGAGGGATAACGGTGCGTTTTTTTCGGTTGGAAGGGTGTAAAGATAAATGTGTTTAAGGACTGAGTAGAGGACATAGAGTTGACGTACTGTGAGAACTTTACAATCGTAATACAGTTGAGTTGTTGGGTATCTGAAGGGTTTTCTGGTCATTCCTTTAAGTATAACTCTCTGCGCTCTCTCTAGTTTGAGTAGGAATGTTTTACTCGCCCCTCCCCACACCGTAATGCAATATCCTATTACCAATTGACACAAGCCAAAGTACACCATTTTTAAATTGTCGAGATTAGCGGTTTCTCTCAGGGACTTAAAGATGTGTAAGAGACGCAGGGTTCTGGTGGTAAGAGCATCAATTTGTTTATCCCATTTGAGTTCACTATCTATTAGTACACCTAGATATTTATACCTAGATATATATTTAATTATTACGTAGCAAACGGTATGTAGCTGGATTGTAGTAGATTGAGTGTAAGTAGGTTCGAGTTTAGCCATGTCATTATCGTACTTAGTGCAGACTCTGCTGCAGTTTTAACAATATCCCATTTAGGTCCATGTACTATTAACGCCGTGTCGCCAGCATAAGTAAAAATATAACATTGTGGAAGCCTAAAATTGCATAGTTCGTTTATGTAAATTTGGAACAAACTAGGCCCCGGAATGCTACCTCGTGGGACGCCGAAGGAGATAAGTTCTTCGTCACTGAAGTAAGTATTGCTTTTAACACGTTGAGTGCAGTCTCTCCAGTAGTTTTTAAATGTTTCTGGGGTGATTCCTCGCACACCAATCAATTTTAGTTTAGAAATCAGTAACGAAACAGAAACTGTGTCTAAGGCCTTAGACAGGTCTAGAAATATACCTAAGCATTTAGCTTTGCTAACTATGTTTTTCGCTACATGTTTCATCAAGTCAAGAACTGCTTCTTCTGTTGATATTCTATTCCGAAAGCCGTAATGATTCTCAGCTATTATTTTATACCTATCCAAAAAATCTTTGAGACGGTTGTTGAGTATCGAGTGTAGATTAGCCTTAGTTTTAGATTATCGGGTGCTTTTTTGGCTTTATTATGAAGTTTATATCGGTTTTTCATACATTTTAGAAGACCTGGAGATATCCATGATTTTATAGTTCGTTTGCGTCTACGGATTTTTATTTGAACTGAATTATTAGATATTATAGATTTTATTATAGTGATAAAATTATTCATGGATTGATTTGGATCGGTGGTTTCAAAAATGGTCGAAAAGTCCGTGTTCTGTAGATTCTGCACAATAGCGTCATGATTTATACGGGTGGCAGAGTGGCGTAGCTTTTGCACAAATTTGGGGTTCGCAATATATAAAAGAGTGGGTCTATGATCGGTAATGTGGGTGTCTAGCACAAGTGTGCTTACGGGTAAGTTGGTTTTTAGGAATGTGTGATCTAGGCACTTGTCAAGCTGGGTAGGGAATAAGTGGGTAGGGAGAAGCCCGTGAGAGGCATTAAGAAATATATAATCCAGGCTTCGCTGGTTTCTATTATCTTGACTTATATCTATGTTAAGATCCCCAACAAGAGCGATATTAGGCAAAGAGCGCATTTTGTTGTAGACATTACTTAGACTTACTAGAAAGTTTTCATAATTTTCCTTAGAGTTGTACGATGGCGAGCGATAGATTGCCATCACTGCCAGTTTATTGTCCAGTTGACATACCCGGCAATTCCCACACTCAAAGTCCGGTTACCACACTGTGCCTTTTAGGCCCTCTTTTAAATAGAAAACTACGCCATCATTTTGATTAGAATTTGCTTTGGTACAGTACGATTGAAAACCTTCCAGTTTAGGTAAATTATTTGTTTTACTGAGCCAACTTTCGGTCAATATTATGATAATTATCATGATTTATATAAATTCGGCTCAATAGTGTTTGTAGTGAATATATGTTTTTATTTATACTGCGTATATTTATGTGCAAAATATTAAAATTGTTTGTGCCAAGAAGTTTTGGGTATTTTTTGCAATTATCGGGGCTGCAGATAGACGCATCTCCTACACAGAGTAGTTCGAGGTCATTTATTTATTTATTTGTAATAAGCTCACCAACAGCACTGTCACTTACAATTCAATTAAAATAGCATCTTAAATCAGCATTTCAGTAACCATGCAAATAACAGGTTTGCATGACATTGACACAATGAATATAAGAGACAAAGTAAAAATAAAAAGTGTATCCAGTAGACTTACATCTAGAACACTACAAGTACAATAAAAATTGAGCTATATAGACGTACATTGTTCGCACTGTTTATATAGGGAACGTCTGTATGAAGCGAAACTCATGGAGAAAACATCGATAGGGTAATCCATCAAATTTGACCTTTCATTATATAGCCTTGCCATACGTGTTAGGGGGCAATTATAGGTAGTATTTAAGGTAGATGTAGGCAATTGAAAAATGCGATGATGTCGCTTGCTACGTTGGCTAGTCCTAAATCTTAAATAGTTAATCAATCGTGCATCTATGGAACCGTTTATAATTTTGTGCAGCATAAGTAAGTCAGAATTGATCAGTCTTACTTTTAAGCTAATCATCTTATACTGCCGTAACCTATCACTGTAATCAGATATAGCTTTTCGGATACCATTCTTAACACATAGATACCTAACAAAACGGGCCTAAACTGATTCAATATTATTAATATAACTTGAGTAATAGGGTGACCAAATAGTGGAACAATACTCTAAACTCATTGTTTATGTTAGTGATGTTAGCCATTTGTATATGCAGTTGTTGGTTAAACTAAAAAAAAAATAGCATAAGGAGACTGAATGTTTGTGAGAGAGTTATGTGTTATTAAGTAGTAAGTGCTTTGGTTTTTTGTGTGTGTTGGCATTTTTTGCGTGTTTTGAGTAATGTTGTAAGAGATTGTTGTTGAACTTGAATAATTATACAAATAGGAAAAAGCTGTTGCGTAATTGAGAAAAGTAAGTCACAGGTTATTACTGTCGGGTACCGGGAGACAGTTTTCTGAGTTTATAAGTTGTTGTTTTTCAACTTCAGCTTTGCGTAAGAAAATGTTACCATTTGAAGTCCAGCAGTAATTGTAAGAGTTTTGTTTTGCGAATTCTCGAGCTTGATAGAATAGTTTCTTGGTACTGGCGGAAAGTTTTTCTTGTGTTTCGATGTATACTGGTTTCCGTTCTCCTGGCATTCCTAGATATTTCATGTTTAGCTTATTTTATTTCCCCTTTCCTTTGTTATACGAGCGGACTGCTGACGTAAGAGCTTGCTTCGTTTTTAATGTGGTGAACTCGGCCAGTATGGGGTGGGGTGTTTGAGGTGGTTGGCTTGCCTGGTAGACGGTGTATGACACGGAAAATAAATTCCGCTATGCGTAATCCAACAAGTTCGCCGATGACACATACGGTTTAGGTTAGACTATCTATATTTTCCAAACTCTCCAGTGGTATATTACGAAGTTCAATACCCGACTTTCGAGACATTCGTTGAAGATCTGAAATCTTTTTTTCTAACCTTTGAACATATTTATTTTGTTCCTGGCGTTTTTTTTAACTCTTCCACCTCCATCTTCATATCTTCAATATTTTGTTCATGAATACGATAGACTGGATCATTTCTTCATTTGATTTCCAAAATTCCGCATTGGAAGACAGTATCTGGATATTTTGACCAATATCCGAAGCAAGCTTGGACATAATAGAAGTTTGCTCTGCCAAAAATTTAGACATATTGCTGTTTTGTTCCGTTTGCCAGGCAGCCAGCTCTTCTTATAAATTTATAGAAGTCAACCGTGTCTCACTTTGAGGCGAGTTATCTTTACGTGGACGTTTGTTCCTATTTTTGTTTACATAATCACTTTGGAAAACAGCTATGGCTATGTCAGATTTTGATTTGGCTAGCGGGGTTTTAAGTGAAGTGCGCTTTGCTAAAGGCATCATGCAGATACAATTGTAAACAAATTTACCAAATAAGAAACAATTTAGATAAAAGTCAGTAAAACTTGTACTCAATACCGGGCGAACTGCGTAGTAGATGAGAAGTGGCCAGGGCGTTCGTAGCAGATAATATGGTCGTAGCACTTGTAGCGTAGCTCTCGTAGCTGTCATCGCCGGTATGACGTCAGTTGCACGTAGCACTGGCAGCGTTGTTTCGTCGCCACCCACCACTGGCTCAGTGGCGCGTTGCGCAGGCGCACGGATACAAGCTCAGCTAGGCGCCAATTTGAATCCAGCAATCACAGAAATTTCTCGGATCCTAATTTGGATGTTGTCAACAAAAATCTTGATGTCTCGCTCTAGGACTGCCCAGAGGGAGGTGCCGGCTGGTATAAACGCTTAAGGAGCGACAAGGAATCGAAAATTGGCAAAGATGACCAATCACAGAATTTAGATTTGAAATAATGTAGGGACGATCGACAAGCGTCCACCAAGGCCCAATCCAATAAATGATGAGAGAGTGGAGCAAGTGAACGAGTTTGTATGTTTGGGAAGTATGTTCACAAGGTATGGAAAGATTGATGAGTACATGGAAAGGTGAGCAAATGAAGGAAATAAAGTGAATGGTGCTATACATGCGGTTGTGGCTCGACTCGCTGTTCACAACAGCGTGCTGGTGCCTACACTTATGTATGAAACTGAAGGTTGGGTATAGCAAAAAAGACATGAAAGTAGGATTAATGCTGTAGAAATACGTTCCTTGAAAAGAATGTGTGGTGTAACTTTAAATGATAGATTGAGGAATGATGTCATAAGACAACGTTGTAATTTAAAAGAAGATGTAGTGACAAAAATTAAAAAAATATGCTAAGATATGGTCAAACCATCTTGAAAGGATGGATGAAAGGCGATTAACAAAAGGTATCTACATGGCAGACGTGAATAGAAACGCCGGGACAGGACGCTGTAGAAAGACATACATAGACCTTATTGTCGATATTCTTCAGAAAGGCCAGATGCGCAGTACTCGTAACCAGCGTGCGAGTATGACTGGATGTATGAACGTGAGTGAAGCAAGAGAAATATATAAGGATCGTAGCAGGTGGCGTTCTGTTGTTTCGGCCTACCCACATGGAAAAAAGGCGTGCGTTTATGTTTGTATGTATTGAAGTAAAGCTTCTCAGAATAAAAGTTGACGTCATGTACATTAACCTGCCCATTGTTTCTCAGCGATGCCAATGATTATCCAGATGTTTCTGTCTTTTTACAAACTGTTAAGTTTTACGCTACTGTATTATAATTAATTTTTTACTTGTGTGTAAATAATTATAAACTATGTTTTCTCAACCAGGGATGCAAGGTTGTCCTCCTTTAACAATGGGTGAGGATCGGGGTATTCCAACGAATATTGAGCTATTACCAGAGTATTTTAAAGACGCTGGCTATTCAACGCATTTGGTTGGCAAGTGGCACGTTGGATCCTCTCGGGAAGAATTTTTACCAACCAGAAGGGGCTTCGATAGTCATTTTGGACATAGAAGTGGTTACTTGGATTATTATGAGTACACTTACGAGGAAGATGTAAGTAACTATATTATCTATATTAAATTGAAAACAGTAGTTAATAATGGAGTTATATACTTATTTATTTATTTATTTTATTTTTCATAAAATATAAAGAAACTATATTTGGCATCTAGATCTAAATAAACTCTTCGATACGTTCTTTTATTCCTGGTAGAGATCCTAAATAGGTTTAGAGACATTAATGAACTGAGAATTTGAATTATTTGTAGTAGGTAATGCCTATATTTCAAAACATGTGAATAATACGAATATAAATTTTAGACTAGTAAATTACTCCCCTCAATTTAGGCGTTTCTTAAGGAAGTGCACTTGGTCCAACTTTATTCAGTTTTCACTCAAAGCAGTGTAAAAATGTGAGTTATGGTGAAAAACCCACTCATACGCACTAAACGTTATGGAAATATTTTCATTAAGCGAACAGCCACGGAGTGGAATTTCCTGCCAGAGTCTGTGTTTCTCGTTAGCTACAGCCTAGGGGTCTTTAAGTTACGAGTGAATAGGTTACTTCTAGAGTTCTAGGCAAGTGTGCTTCACCGTCGACCACATTATCGCTTACCATCAGGTGAGATAGTGGTCAAGCGCGAGCCTATCTTTAATAAAAATAAAAATATTGCGGTGACATAGTATTATCAAGAATGCTTTACGACAAAACATTAATTTGCACTTTATTTCTTTCTTCTTTCTAGTGGACGGTCGGTCAATTATCTGGTTTAGCCTTATTTAGAAACCAAACCCCAGCATGGGACGTTGAGGGTTACATTACTGACGTCTACACAGAACATGCTAAGTCAGGTAAGTTCTACTACCAGTAAAGATGTTTATTACCAGTATTAAGACTTAAAAACATTTTATGAAGACAAATGACACAATAGAGTAAAATCAAGGCTCATGCAAATCTTATCATACTAATATTATAAATGCGAAAGTTTGGCTGGATGTATGTTTGTTACTTAATCACGCCAAAACGGCTGTAAGAATCTGGATGAAATGGAATAGCACATACTACTACTTTTACTACTACGGCTACTTTTCAACGCGGAGTAATGTACATTACACCGGGATGCAAAATAGCCTATGTATAAGAACTTTTTTTGGATAAGAAAATACTTTTTTCGCGCTTGAAGAAACTGGAAGAAGCTAGTCATATCTTTTGCCAAAAACTTGGAAATCCTTTATGCACAGCCAAGACGAATGTACGTCATATTGTAACATTATTTTGTAAGTTCAGATTAGATACGTTCAGACAGATATCGAGTTATGATAAGATATCTATCCTCCATTTTTCCGTCTGGAACTCTTCTTTTGACTCACGTAATCAATCCGGTAATCATCTGTAGACTTTATCTGAACATGATTTTATTCGTTTTTAATCAGTGATCGAGAATCATGACACACAGTCTCCCTTTTTCCTACTGGTTGCGCACAACGCTCCGCATGCAGGCAATGAAGGTGCACCCTTGCAGGCACCACCCGAAGAAGTCAGGGCAATGAGACATGTTGAGTCACCTGAAAGGAGGATGTTTGCAGGTAAATATTAAACCAAAACAATTGGCGGGCTTTTTTAATTCCTTTTGAAAATTGTCTTTGTTTTTGTGATACTCTCTAAAATATTCATAACATCTTCATGATATATATCACAATATAATTTATTGTATATGTACGGGAAATAAAAACACTAACACTTACCGAAGATTTTCACATCCGTGCTGTTGCTTGGATTTCAATATATATATGAGGTTTTTTTACGTTTGCATCAAACAAAACATATATTTTACTTTACTTTTCAGCCATGGTAAAAAAACTCGACGACAGCGTTGGTGAAATTGTCAAAGCTCTAGCTGATAAGGGAATTTTAGAAAACACCATAATTATATTCGCATCAGACAATGGAGGCATGACGGTCGGCGAGTATAATAACTACGGTTCAAATTATCCACTGAGAGGGATTAAACTGACACCTTATGAGGGAGGTGTAAGGGTTGTCGGCTTGGTGTGGAGTACCCATTTGAACAATACCAGCCATTACTGGGACGGGTACATGCACGTCACAGACTGGCTTCCTACTTTGTTAAGGGCTGCTGGAATCGAAATCCCGAAAGACATTGACGGAATCGACCAATGGGATAGTATTAACTCTAACTTACCTTCTCAAAGAAATGATATGTATGAAATGGATGATATATTAGGATACTCCTCAATAATATACGGAGAGTACAAATTGGTAACAGGCAATGTCGTTCCGAATTACAGTTTATACCATGGCACTAATCTCACAGGAATGATTGGCAATCCACCGCCTTATTGTGAAACTCTTAAGGGCAGTGCCATGTATAATATACTTGACTCAGTAGGCATGTCCATAGATACTGACTACCTGAGTCTAAGGAACAAAAACACAATCACATGCGATACAACTTTGGCTACTACATGCTATTCTGGTAACGGTGAGTTCGGTTATGAAATGCAAATTATGCAGTAGTGTACAAATGGATTACTTAGTCCAGAGCATTAAGTATAAATAGTCTCGATTTTCTCAGCTCATCGTTAATAAATACAGTAGAGCATTGTCTGAAACCCGTAGTAATGATAATTGTCAATAATATACGTGTATTGTATTTAATACATTGGCTTATTACTTCCTTGGTATCAAATAAGCGTCAAAATGTATGCATATCAATAACATTGTGTGTGTTATTTTCAGGCAAAGTATGTCTTTACAACATAATACAGGATCCATGTGAAACGACGGAATTATCCGCTCGCTATCCTCACTTAGTATCTTCCTTAAATGCTCTGTTGCAAACAGAGGTGAAAAAAAGGATTCCAAGGATACAGCCGATTTTCTGGAACCCCTTAGCTGCTCCTAGTCGGTTCAACTACACGTGGGACGTTTGGATTAAGTAAGGTAACTTTAGGAAACTGTAGTGTTATAATTAATGTTTGTAATGGCAGTGTTTTTTAACGCCCTTTGATAATCGTCCTTGGTGTAAGCATAAAGAGGCTAAAATGTACTTAATTGTATTCTAAACTATAGAAAAATAAAGGTCCTTTAACTTTAGTTTTCATTTTTTGTCATTGAAAGAATGGAAGCGTGGCTATGTAATGAATAATTCTTCAGTCAGTTCCCTGGCAGAGAATTCAAATATTTACATACGAGTATATCTGGTCTTGCTTGAGTTCTATGATGGCGTTGGTTGTGTTTATTGAGATGACAATCTCGCAATTTTTTTTTATTTACTTAGAATGCTACAGAAGCCATGATTATTTCGTGTCGATTACACTAGTATTTTTTATGACTTATAAAATCAAAGAAAATAGCTGATAGCCCTGAATTAAGTTGTGGCTTATCGTCTTCTTGTTGTCTCAGTAAACGCGGCAATTATAGAATTTAGCAACTCAATAAGCGCTATGCTACACTACACTTACTACAGTTCAGAGGCCTTAGTGCGAGTTTTTACTCACGGTCAATCGCGTTAACGTAAACGTCAATTTGTATTGAAACTGGATAAGCGCCGTCTGGGGACGGTAAGGAGAAACCTCTTTTTTTGTATACATTTTGACATATGAGATCGTTTACGTAACACGAGTGAGCGTGAGTCACGCGTGAGTAAAAACTCGCACTAAGGCCTCTGTTCAGTTTTCACGCTTGCTATCCGCGTGCCTACTATTCGAAAAGTTGTTTGAATAAACATATTATAATATTTTTTTTAAAGCATTCGAAATATAATATTTTATTTTAAAATAAGTGCATTTTTTGTAAGAGCGTGTCAAAAATATGTATGTATTCTAATTGTTTTGTAAAAACAAAAAGTCAATAAAGTAGGTATTTTTGGTTTATGAACAAGTTTCCATAAATATTTTGTTATCTCTTCATAAAGTCTAGAAAAATGTTTTATATGTAAGTATGCCTGGGACAATGTTTTTGAATAATATTATTATGCAAAATAAATGAAGATTGTTATTAAGGTTTGTTTTATAATGTCCATCCCACGCCTAGTAGAGCATATTATACCTTAATCGTTCTCTTAAAGTTGAAGAAATTTTACTTTAAAGTAATTCACTATGTAAAACAACCAACTCTATTGCAACCTTACAACAACACCCAAAAAGATACAAATACATACCCCTTCATTCATCACCTAATTGCTAAAACTATAAAATTATAAACATTCGCTTCAAAATTCTGATTATTATAGGGACACGCGTGTGTTATCGCTCGGTTACACCGATAACGGGAATAGTATTGTTCCCGTTATCGGTGTAAGACCCACGCTTGAATTTATTTTCGCGCACTTTTGTTTTTAAACTGCCGAGCAATGACAAAGTTCCATGCCGACAAACACCTGACCACCATGAAGCTTCATAAATTAAAAAGTATAATGAAATATATTTTATTATGCAAACTTTAACTCTTTTAAATACTGGTCTTTTTGAAGCCATGGATAAAAAAGTAGAAAAACAAATTTTGGGGTTTGAAAATTTCGGAATACATTTGTTTCGTTTTTTGTTTTGCTTTTGATTTCATCCTTGTTTTCGCCGTTGTGAAATAATTCTCAAATTGTAAAGTGTTACGGCTCTCGTACCCATAAATCATGCCTCTATCACCCGAGGATTGTACGAGAATCATCACTATGGTGGAATTGGGGACCAGCCAAAGAAATACGGCCAGAGTAATGGGCGTGACACATACTACTGTCCGATGAGTGATCCAAAGGTTTAGGGAGACTGGATTAAACCTGAGAAGACCAGGTACTGGCAAGCCAAGGTGCATAGCAGTCCGATAAGATCGTTTGATTGCGGCAGCCATGTTAAGAAATCGATATCAGACAGGAGTTGCGGTTCAACAAAAACTTCTGCAAGTTCGAAGGGAGCCAATTAGCGAGTGAAAAGTCAGGAGACGTCTTGCCGAAAGAGGATTGAACCCTTACAGGCCAGCAAATGGCCCAAAACTGGAACGGCATCATAAAGTTGCCCGATTGCGATACGCCCGCGAGCATACAGAATGGGGTGAGGACGAATGGGGCAGAATGATGTTCTCTGATGAGTCAAGATTTATGCTGTACCATCATGATGGGAGGAAAAGAGTATACCGACGACCAGGAGCATGTTTTGAAGAAAAAGTGTCACACGGCGGAGGTACCGTTCACGTGTGGGCTGGTATCTCTGCAGAGGGTCGAACAGCGTTAGTTCCAATCGAGAACGGGAACCTAACTGCTGTGACATACATCAATGAGATTCTCAAAGAACATGCTGGTCCGTTTTTGGCCTATATGGGCGATAATGCAGTGTTCATGCACGATAATGCACGGGCCCACACTGCTCAAGTTATAAATGAATATCTTCAGGACGTTGGAATCCACAAAATGGAGTGGCCAGCAAGGGCCCCGATTTGAGTCCTATTGAGCATGCTTGGGACGAGCTTGACAGACGTGTGAGAAAACGACCTCCAATTACTCTTCGTGACTTGAATTACGCGCTCATTGAAGAATGGGAGAACATTCCTCAGCATACGCTGGGGAATCTGGTTTTCAGCATGCCCAATCGCGTAGAAGCTGTATTGAGAGCACATGGAGGAAACATCAAGTACTGAGTTATAATTAAACCCCTACTTAGAGATTTGGTTTTATTTGCCAAATGGCCCCAATTTTTTCAAACATTTAATTTGAAATTTGAACGCAATATTTACGTTTTTAGTTGGTAAAATTCTGATGCTCTGTTAAATGTACTTCAATATTGTATACGGCGTCATTAAACTAGCCTTTCCCGTTTAGGAGTAATTTGGTGCTATGCCACTGAAACTTTTTCATTGCTCGCGAGTGAATTTTGCGATAACAACCACCTTTAAAATATTCATTTAAATTATACGGCGAAAAAGTATTATCATAACGTGCATGACGTCATGTTTTATTAGGTAAATAACATATAAGTAGACTCATATTAATATTGTATCCGTCAAAATACCTTGCCACGTTGTGTTGTGTTTGTACGTGACCATTTAAAAAAAAGTTAGAATGAGTATAGTAAGCTATCCTTAAAAGAAAGAAATGTGCAGACTTTTCTGTAGATCTATAAAAGAGAAATATTTCCAACATACACTGTCTTGTTATACGAGTATCTCAAAGGGATTAGGTAGTGGTTTCGATAATAGCTCCCAGGCTGCTAGACTTTTGCCGACATTTTCAACGATTATCCTCATATTTCAAACAATTTACACAAAAACTTTTCACTTTTAAACCTTCTTCATGAATTATTATGTATATTGTTGACAGGTACAATTTCACAATTTAAAAAAACCCCCGACACATTTATCTTGCGAAAACACCCCGATTCAAACAGTAAAATGCTCATAACTTTTGGACGGCTGAACCGATTTTATTAAAACATAGCTAAGAACACTCTCGACAAAATTACCTTTCAAACAAAAAAAAAACTAAATTGAAATCGGTTCATCCGTTTAGGCGCTATGATGCCACAGACAGACACACAGATACACAGCAACACACGTGGAACTTATAACACCCCTCTTTTTCCGGCGGGGGTTAAAAACAGCATAAAAATCCGTTCAGTAGTTTTTGATTTTATCGCGAACAGACAGACAGGCGCGGCGGAAGGCTTTGTTTTATAATATTTAGTGATAGTATAACCTCGTCCCTAATAATTAATATCTTGTTTTGTATTTTGAAGTAATAATTCCGAAACAAATATTAGCAAATTGAGTAGTAATGAAGAATTTTGTATTCAGTATCTGGTAGGTTTTCATGGAAACTCCAATTCTATATTTTTTTCAATGTTATATCGCTGTAAAATGAAAGGATACAATATATTAAAAAAAGGAATGTCCAACATAAAGTGGTGAAACCAGGCCCAAAGAAGGGTATACGACATTCTTACAAAACCATAAAATAAAATTATTTTACATAAAGCCGACAAAATCATACTCGGTATTGTTGTAAAATAAAGACACGAGTAGCATCGTGGTTGATATGGACCAAACAAGTCGATAAATGCAAATGAGTGTAAATCAAATTACATCGAGAAACAATGTTACTCACAGCTCGAGCTGAAATAAAGGAAAAGTCAGACAATTCAAAGGCAAACTGTGGATACATGATTGAAATGTATTTTCACAGATTATCACAGATTATTTACTATGAGTACCATGTACCAGTATACTAAATAATAACTTTCGTTTGCAATATTTGTAAGTATTCGAGTAGGCCATGCAGTATCGTAAGGTTCTCAATTCCGGAACTGAGTTCCAATACTGGAAGTCTGATTCCGGAACTGGTAAATTTTAAAGTTTTCTTTCAGATCAAACAAAATTTGTAATTGTTGTTGTTGTTTGTTGTTGTTTGTTTTTGTATTGTTTATAGTTGTTGTGTGTAATTGTTAGTGTAATTGTATTGATTGTTTTTTGTTTCGTTTGTATCTTTTAATAAATTTTAGTAACAAATTAAACATATTTGGTCATCTTTCTCTACTATTACACTAATTAAACATTTTAAAATACAAAATTAACAAGGCTTATCTTCTTTTTCGTGTCGCTGGCACGACAGTCTTTCAAATTTGTTTGGCCCAAAACTTAGCCACTTCCACGGCGTCATCTGTGGTAGCACATAAATCACACTAGTTGCATGTTTTGGGGCACAGAGGACAGGACAGTAGGTGGGCCATGTTTTGCGATTCAGCACCACATGCACATCCTGCCGCTGTTCCGTCGAGATAACCCCATTTTACGAGGTTGAAGTTACACCTTACTACCTGGGTTCTGAGGCGTTTCAGGGACTTCCATGAAGACCACGGAAGGTTAGATCCTACGGGATGATGCTCGCTTGGAGGTAAATAATATGTTGGTTGGAGCAAAAAACTCTGCCAGTGTCTGCAGCGAGCGTCGGCCGCTGCAGACTTTGGCAGCCTGGCAGCTGTGTCTGCTTTTGCGTCGGTAGTTGTGCACCGCAAAAAGGGAAAAAGGGTGTCTGAAGTCACGCTCCTGCTTTTGTTTCTCGTCTGCACTCGCAATTCCCTTCGGACTTGTGGAGGTGCTATCTCGACGTGGGCATAGTACGCTGACCGGGGTTGATTTGAGGCAGCTGGTAATTGTACGGCATGAGTCGTTAAGAACAACATCTACTTCTTTGGCCTGGGTGGGACGTTGCCCAACTTGACACGCATATTCTCTGGACGTCTTTTGTCTGAAATGATTAAATTATTGTTTGTGACACTTTGTGCCTAATTGTGTAGTTAGTTTTGTTATTGAAGGTCGTCACAGTAATAATTTATGTACACCAAATATTGTGAAACACTTTTTTAAAGAGTAGGTAAGTTTGAAGCTTGTTGTCCGTTCTTCTCCATAACAAACTACCCTTGATAATGGACAGTAGAATCAATTATTATTAATTATAATAATAATTACTGTAAATTTTGACATTCAAAAGTGTCGTCTAATGGCCTAATTGAAATAAATTTTTGAATGAGGCCATTAGACTTTTTTCCAAAATTAACTTTGACGTCAACAAAAATACTACCAGAGCAGCCAATACATTAATTGCTCCAGATATTGATCCAGCTAGTCTAAGTTTTCCCTAATCGGCTAATCCCATAGTGCTCCATTGCAAATCAATACCAAAAGTGTAAAAGCTGAGATTTAATACAATTTACTCAACATCCTTTATTCCTGCTAGCGTCATGATTTATGTAACCACATAAATCTTTCAGAAGGAAGCAAAATAAAATATGTTAAAATCCTTGTTACGGACAAAGTTTGCAATAACAATGTTTTTGGCGTTTATTTTTATTAAAAAAGTAGCAGTATATTCATATGAAAAATGTGTACTTATCCATACTTATAATATTAATTGTGAAAGTAACTTTGCCCGTCTGTACCTATGTAACCATGGTAGACTATGTCCTAAAGTACGATCCTTTTTATCCCAGCAGTACCTATGTTTCTTTGAAATCATTTATCAATTTTACGCGGACAAAGCCACTGGCAGAAGCAAGTACTATATACATTAAAAAAATTGTTGTAAAAAAAAAATAACACTGTGACATAAAATCTACGCAAAGTCACATCATGTTGAGCGCCATGTAGAGTGACACCTAAGCGATGGCACTACTTTGAGGCAGCTTTCAAATTCTTCTCATTGTACCAAAGGAATTTAGGAGTGTATTACAAACGTTTTCTTCCAAAAGCGACTGCTTATTACATGAACAGAATTTCTGTGAAACCTTTTAAGTAGCTATTAAAGTGTTCCTCCGTAAGCCACTTAATTTTTAGCATGAATTTCCACTGTTTACCTGTTAGCGCTTCGGGTTAGTATAATATGGAGTTTCTTATCTCTGTCTTCGCTCTCACCTCATCTAATTTTTAAATTCGTTTACTTAGCTTTCAGGAACCGATGGTAAGGCTATGTTTATCAAGTTTTAATAGATTATACTCAAGAAATCAAAATCAATAATTTTTATTTCACATAGGCCTACATGGGCACTTAAAAAACGTTGACAATGTGCACGGTTCGGGTTGGTCGATTCCTATGGAGAAGAACCGGTAAGAAACTGGTTGCGTGCGTTTACAAACATATAAACTCACATACACAACACCCAGAGCCGGAACAACTATCTGTAGGTCATACAAATATTTGTTCCGTGCGGGAATCGAACCCGCGACACGCAGCGCAGCAGTCAATCGCTCAACCACTGCGCCAACCGTGCGCCCAAACTCCATGGTTACTCTTTTAAAAAATTGTTTGGTTTTACAATATTTCCATGTTACAGCAGTGCTTAGATGGGGAGACAACGCAGGCCCGATAATAAGTCGTAAGGAACTAAAACAAAAAATGATTATATAATAAATAAACAAAAGATTCAAAAAAATAAAACGAGATAAAATGTTAACAATCAAGAAATCTAGACGGCCTACAATGTTCACACATTTACAAACCAATCGTTAAAATAATCTATACAAAGTATAACAAGACTAAATTTAACATGTATTACATTTTTTACTCGAAACAAAAACCCAATGATCGACTTCGAATATGTCGAGTCTGTAGGTCAAGGTTCTCTTTTTCAGCAGTTTATCTATGTTTATAAGTTGATTCAGTTTGTTGTAAACGGCTTCGGCTTCGTTTATACCTTTTTCTATTAGCTCGTGAAATGTTACGAATGAAAAGCAACCGTTGCCAAAGAAACAGTTGCGATATCACGTTTTTACAACACGGAATGGTCGACTTCCTAGCTCTGATAGTCTATTAGTTGCTGAATCTTCTACAGAATAGAGATTCGTTTCCAGGTTATTTAGGATAGGAATGTACTCCAAATCCATTCTCAATTTTGATGACAGTTTTGCATTTTTTTTTTATGGCATTCGTTGCCGCCAAAAGATGCGTTGAAATAAGTGTTGAAATATGGATTTCTTTACATTTTTTTTTTCTATACAGGGCTAGATAATAATGAGACAAATTGTTTATTTTTATTATTTTGAGCTAACACCGTCAAACAGTGGAGTTATCGCCATACAAGGGTGGTTAGGAAGAATGACTGACTAGGGCAACTTAAGTATCCAGGTTTCATTAAACCTGGATTAGTTTCACGTGGGTAAAGCCGTAAAAGCTACACTTTGTTGATTTATAAACTTGACTTAGTTAGTTTGAGTAAACTTGCATAAAAACAACATCTTTTATATCAATACTTTTATTCAGAGTAAGCCCCGAAACTTCTCGACCGATTATAACCATTTTCTTCACAATATATAGTTAAATTAACAAGAAGAACATAGGCTAAAAATATTAAAAAAGAAATTGAGATCCTTAAGAATATTGCAATAATTTTACACTTAGTAGCAAAATATTAGCTATAAAATTCATTATTTGGCGTACGCTGAGAAAACTATTGATGACATATAAAAATGATATGCTCTGATTATTAATTTTGTAGACTAAACTGACATTTGGGGAGTTGTCACTTTATCGTTACATGAAAATAGTGTTGTAGCGGCACCGACGCCGCCACTTACGAACGAATGACATGACGTCACACAAATCCTGCATCGCGCAAGCAAAGTTTTCGGCGCAATTAGAACACATACAACAGTCCGACAACAACCGTCGGGCAGTTGCCCGGACCAGACACAACAACCGTCTGGTCGGAGGATCCTCCCTTTTCTACGGAGGTTTGTGGGACTTTACACCCTGTTCCACCTGCCTCCAAAGTGTCATATCCTGACTATCCTGAGTGATCGAAAGTTGAGCTAAATTCGAAGTATATTGAAAATAGAACTATTTCACGACAAAAAAAATACATTTGCTAAGAAACTAGCGGCCAATAATTTGGTAACAAAAATTTATATTGATAATAATTTAAATTAGAAATTAAGACAATAGAGGCAACCTCTTGCAATGCAAAGTTGCAATACAAAATTTGCATGAACAAAGATTTAGAAGTAGAATTATTTATGAACTTTAACAGTATTGATATTATTTGTATAACGGAAAATTGGCTTCAATGCCACAAGGGGACTGTAACTGGTTTTTAAAATTTTCACTCTGGAATGAATAGATGAATAGTGCTTATATTATAATTATATATTTTTAATTAATTTAATTACCGTTTTAATACCCATCGTAAGTTTATAATAACATCGCTTGAGATTGTAAACTCTTTCTTCTCAATAAGACACGGGTATATTGTAAACTATTAAATTTGGAACAGACTTATTGTATTTTACAATCTTTTATTTAACTTGTAAAATGTAAGTTTGTTCGGGTCACAGGGCATTTATCCGCCACCGATTAAGGTGATTTTTTTTCCAAGATGACAGACTAGTTATTTTTTTGTGCACTGCCATGATATGGGTATAAAATGAAATGCTTTGCTGAGAAGAATAAGAAAACAGCTTGTTTTAAAAAAGATTTTTGTATGAATAATTTTATTAAATGATCTGTTTTGGGTCTGTGTAATATATTCTGACGACAATCTCGGGCGATTTATTACATATTCACGATTTTTGTAATAATCCATCGAAGATACATGCAAAAAGCAAGCACTTTAGCTATTTATTACAACAAACCTAACATTGGAAAATATACTTAAGTTGCCCTAGTCAGTCATTCTCCCTTCCAACTATGGCGATTACTTCACTGTTTGACGGTGTAAACTCAAAAAAAATGTTTCATCATTATCTAGCCCTATATGGAAAGAAAAATTAAAAATAAACATGTTTTTTTATTAACTATTAAAAAAAAAAGTTATTGGTGTCGAAAATTCCATATTTCAAAACTTATTTCAACGCATCTTTGGGCGGAAATAAATGCCTTATGGCAAATTGCAAAACAGTCACCATACAGGAATAGATTAGCATTTACAAATGCAAATAATATTATTTTAAACAAATACATTCAGTCGTTTTTAGGGTTCCGTACCCAAAGGGTAAAAACGGCACCCTATTACTGAGACTCCGCGGTCCGTCTGTCTGTCTGTCTGTCTGTCTGTCTGTCTGTCTGTCTGTCTGTCTGTCTGTCACCAGGCTGTATCTCATGAACCGTGATAGCTAGACAGTTGAAATTTTCACAGGTGATGTATATCTGTTGCCGCTACAACAACAAATACTAAAAACAAAATAAAATAAATATTTAAGGGGGGCTTCAATACAACAAACGTCATTTTTTTGCCGTTTTTAACGAAAATGGTACGGAACCCTTCGTGCGCGAGTCCGACTCGCACTTGGCCGGTTTTTTTTCATGATACTCATACTCCCATAGGTTTGTTTATAAAATTTCGGGAGCTTCTTTTCGTTCTAAATCATCATCCATTTATTATTTATATACACTAGCTGTTACCCGCAGCTTCGCCCGCGTTAATATAGATATTGTCAATCAATTATTGTGGTTGTCGACATACAAAGCGTTTCTTCGCATGCTATCCTTGGCAGCCTACTTGCTTTTCTTCGACTGATCCATCGTCGTGCGCGGACGCCATGACGGATGTGTTGCGTCAAAGAATGGTTACTACATTTCGTTCTATGACGTATCAATGTCTAGCGAGCTCGGCCATGGTTTGGCGCCGAATGTAAGCGCGCCAACGTGCTTAATAATAATAATAAAATTTCTTTATTCAGGTAACTTACAGAACCCATTTTACATTAAAATAAACATCAGAATAATAAAAATAAAAATAATATCAGATAAATACCGGTCAAAAACAAAAAGTCATTGTCAAATCAAGTCACAAGTAAAGTCAATTAAAATAATGTCATATCAAAACAGAATAAAATTACCCTAGCTACAATAATAAAAATAAAATTAATTAAAACAAAATAAATTTGAAAGTATTTAGTACCTTCTCTCCGGCACTGGCACAGTGACATGTCTGTCAGAACAATGTCGGAGGAAAGGACAATCTAACCTTTCCGCGATCATCGCCAGGACGGTGTTGGAACTGGCCCGTACCCTGCAGACCATAGAAGCACCGCGCTTGCGCATAACCGCGTGAAAACTATCGGTGTGTGCCTCTGCGAACATACCTGAGGCGCTACAATATCGGGGCAGTCCGATCACCGCCCTAAACGCGTTATTGTACTGCACCCGTATAGCATTTAGGCTTCTTTTGGTGTAGTGAGCCCAAAGACTACAAGAGTACAGTGATGTACAAAAGGCTCTAAATAGAGTAACCTTTACATCGTTCGAGCATCGGGCGAATCTGCGAGCAACCATATTGGCTCTCACAGATAACGCCCTTCGCTCCCGTTCCATATCTGCATGGTCTTTGAGGTCGCCAGTCAATACATGCCCAAGATATTTGAACTGCTCAACTCTTTCCAGAGGAGCACCATTCAATGTAACTGGAGGTAAGTTCTCAGGATATTTTGCACTGGCGGTCCCAAAGACCATCCATTGGCTCTTTTTTACGTTATATAATAATCCGTGGCCACAGGCATATTCCTCGCAAGTCCGCAACAACTTTCTCAGGCCACAGACCGACGCGCTCAACAGCACCATATCGTCAGCATAACTCAAATTGTTGACACACACACCGTCAATGTGGCAGCCGACATGCCGACTGCTGAGCGCTACGATCAGACCGTTTAAATATAAATTAAACAATGTAGGGGATGTTAAGCCACCCTGCCTAACTCCACACTCGAGCTGATATGGATCCGACATTGCCCCCGCCCACCTGACACTATTGGACTGGTGCGCATACCAGTACTGGAACACACTAATGAGCTCCTGTGGCAAGTCTATACTTTTCAACTTGTCCCACAGCTGGGCATAAACTACAAGGTCAAAAGCCTTGGACAAGTCGAGGAAACACGCATACACAGGCCTCTTACGATTCAAGTAATATTTGACGGTATGCTTCAAACACAGTACCGCGCTTTCGGTGGACAGCCGGGGACGGAACCCGAACTGGTTATCGTGCAACGTTACGTATTTATTTAACTGTGCATTAAGCATACCGTCAAACACTTTATCAATAACAGTGGCAAGAGAAATAGGCCTATAGTTACTCTTATCAGTAAGGTCACCCGTTTTATTCTTCACTATAGGCACTACCACCGTCTTCATGAAGTCGGCTGGCAAGTAGGAATGGCTTACACACAACGAGTAAAACATAGCCAATACCCTAACGACGTGTGGTCCGGCGTACTGTAGGTGCTCAACGCTGAGCCCATCATGTCCTGGCGATTTGCCTCTTGATATACGCCTTATGGCGATTGATACATCTTTCGCCAGGAAGGTAGTCCCTACCTCTTGACTGCTTATGTCAGCGTTGAGCACCTCCCCCGCCGCACCTAACGGAGACTGTACCGAAAAATGGTTCTTAAAAAGGTTTGCTATGTCCTTTGGGTCATTCACGCCATCGACGCTCACAGGAAGGCCCGGCCGTAAATTTAATTTATTGGTACTCTGCCAGAAACCGCGAAAATCTCCTTTGCAATGTTTGACAGCCAGAGCGTCCATTCTTATTTGGTCCTGATGATTTTGGCACCATTTCAATCGAGACTTGAACACTTTTCTGCTATCGCACATCTCATCGTATAGTGGTCCTGACTTAGGTCTACCACATAACAGCCAATACTTGATACTACATTTGGCCACCCTGTGAGCCTCACTAACGTGTTTATTCCACCCCGATAAGTGCGGGCCACCCCCACCTTTCCTCGTGTTTCGCCGACTCGCCACTGCCGCATCACGGAGGGCAGTAACAATGTCGGAGTAAAGCGTATCTAGAACATGCCTGTGACCACGGTCACCACAAAAGCAGTCAGCACAGTTAACAAACTCAACAGGAAAGTGGATCAGTTTTAGCCGCTTATGACACTCTTTGGCATACACAGAAATCTGTTCCTCACTTTTCGTACCCCATACCACATCTTTATTTAAATTGATAATCTTTGGCGCAACCTTGGGAGTAAGTACTTTTAAATTACACGTAATTATAAGTGGAAAGTGATCCGACCATAGAGTGTCATAATTGACACTTACACCAACAACAGTCCGCTTAGCCGAGTGAGTAGCCAAACAGTGATCCAACCAGCTTCTAGTCCCGTGTGCATCACTTATAAAAGTAAAAGTACCCGAGTCCAACCCCAGCACATCTATGTCTATACATGACCATTGTTGGTCGTTACAAATATTCATAAGCTCACCGAAAAACATCCCCCCCGGAGAAGCGTTCAGGTCGCCCAGCATAAACACAGATTCAATTCCATATTCGTCAATAATAGCACTTATCACACACAAACAATCAGTAAAATCCTGCAAATTATCTAGAGAGTTTGTTGGCATGTAAACACTCATTACGATCACTTCTCTTTCATTTGTTGTTATTTTAATGGCACAAATGCGGGCGTTATCACACCGCAACACTGACACTTGTTGAAACGCACCGTATCTCCACAACAACGCGACGCCGCCGTAAGGACGCCCGCGCATTATGCCCGCAGACGTATCAACCGCCGATGTCGCAGTGTACCCGAAACCACTGTCGATCGTTCCGATGTAGGGTATGTCGTGCGGCATCAACCAAGTCTCCCGGAGACAAACCACATCACACGACCGGCACCGGGCTCTGACGTCAACGACGGAGCGCTTCACATTCTTACAGTTGAAAGTAGCAAATCGAGAACCATTATCCATTATTTAGTTGGTTAGAGTCACCGGCGTCAACACAATTAACACCGTTCGTTTTCTTGCGTCTAAAATTCACAAAACGTCGAAATATGACACCTTCTGGCCATAAAGTTTCATCCATATACCTTGGCAGATTGGACTCTGTTATAAGAAACTTGTATGCTTTGTGTCCCCTTTCGAATTTCATATTTATTTTCTCTAAAATTACTGTTTCCTGTGTCTTATTGTAAATATGTCTTGTTATGTCGCTTTCTAACGTCGACATATGAACATTCGTTATAAATATAGGAATTTTCCTATCTGCCCCTCGGAATGTGCACTCTAAATCTCTGGCTATCCCCGATTTGCCCATGAAGCGGTATTTTGTGTTTTTACGATAAGCCACTGTCTGCCAGCCTTCGTTATCACTATTTGCCAAAGTTTCAGGCACACACCGCGACCGCCCCGATTGACGCCGTCCATAACTGCGTATGCCCTTATCCGTAGCAGTCAGCTGATCCGCTACCTGCGGCGGTGTATATAATGCGTCTGACGTCACCACGGCGCTAGCCACAGAACCGGTTCGAGCTCTCATATCTCGTCTAGACTGACCCTCCCCCTCCGCGCCCGCGCTCGCCTCATCACGCGGCAACAGCGGCCGATCGGAGCCCGCGCTCGCCAGCCTACCTTTCTCCGACCGTTGTGGCTCATTTGAATCGCGTTCACTTTCTCGAACTACCCTCGCTTGCGACCACTGTGACTGTATGATCGGCGTATTGCGAGATGATGACAAAATAAAGTCGTTTTTTAACCCCTGTACGTCCGTTTTTATTTCGTTCACACTATGCTGCGTTGCATATGTAGATTTTATACCTTCTATTTCGGCTTTCAATAGTTGCATGTCCTTTAACAACTTGGAACAATCCAAGTGATCTAATAAGATCGGCGGTAGTTTGTCTAGCTGCCTTGCCACAAAAACAGGAATAATATCGGGCTCTGCCGATTTGAATAGATTTATAATATCCGATAGATCCCGCTCCTCCTTTCCTCGGTTTTTTCGTAATATTTTTCTTGTGTCCGTTGGAATTGACTCGAATAAAAGTGATTTCGAGTTCTTGATTTCTTCACTTGTGAAAGTTCCCTTACAAACACGTACTAGCGTATCTTCGTCTACGACTGACACTTTATTTTGCATGTAACACAACATTTCGTCAATGACGATGTTACACACATTGTACTTTGCAATGTTCGTCATTTTATTAAAAACACGAATTACGTTACGCTACGTACATAAAACACGCCCGACGCATTAGGGCGCGCGCGCAAAACTGAACATGGGGCGTACCTGGCTTGGGTCGACGCTAGATCGCGTAAGGCGAGTGACGTGGGTCAGAAGAGAGACCTTCAACAGGGCTGCCAAGTCCTGCAAGATGGTGTTGCGAAGGGCTCGGTTCGACCACATTGGCCGAATAGGGACCAAACATGCTTCTTACCCAGCAGATAGTAAAGAGTTTTGGTCTCTGGCTAAGTCGGTCGAGTCGAACTTCTGCCGTCCCTCACTACCACCACTGCTAAAACCCGACGGGTCGCTAACCCACTCCGCTGAGGAGAAGGATAATTTATTTGAATCTCTTTTTGCGGCATCTTCACGTCTGAATCCTGGTGACGCGCGGCCCCCTCCTTCTCCTGATGGATGCGAGACGAGTATATCGGACATTCGTATCCATCAAAAGGAACAAGGCTAGCGGCCCTGACGGAATACCAGCAATTGTTCTTAGAACCTGTGCGCCTGAACTATCCCTGATCTTGACACGCCTATTCCGCCTTTCATATGAGGCTGGAAAAGTGCCGAATGCTTGGAAGCAGGCTAACGTACAGCCCGTGCCCAAGATGGGCAGTCGAGCTGACCCGGCCAACTACAGAAAAAAAAAAAAAAAAAAAAAAAAAAAAAAGTTTATTTCTTTAACGGTTTTTTTACAATATTAATCAGTGGCTGGAACTACCCAGGAAGCATGTAGTAATGCTTGTACGAGTATTGGGTGGTTCCGCTCTTCCCTAGGATCAATGTACATAATTTTAGGTAACTAGTTAACTAAACTATTTTAAATAGATTTTTCAAAAAAGAAAAAAATAATGTAAAGGCAAAGATACTGTGTACTGTGTGTGTGTTTGTGTGTATGTATGTGTGTATGAGTGTGGCTTTATGATAGTTATTAGAACATCTAACTCACATATAGTCTTTGTGAATTTTGCTCCTATTAGGAGATTTCTAGCCCTACGATGTAATATCTTGGAATCGGCAGTACGACTAGAAATCATAAGTATTGTCTGGAGTTCGTATTTAAATAATAAATTCTCTGTATCACAGTATCCAAGCGGCTCGAGTTCTTGGACAATTGTTTTTTTAACATTCATGGAATCGAAGGTTATATATTGTATATTTATTATGAAACTTATTATAAAGGTAGGTTATAAGGCAGAGTGGGCTAAAAATTTACGTCTGGCAAAAAGAGTTCTACAGGGAGGAGCAGTAACTGCTTTACACTTCCTTCTACCCGTATGAGTTTTATATACGTAAGGTGAGGTTTTATGTAGTTTAAGTACTGCGTTGATAATATAAAGTTTTCTAAGTGACAATATTTTATGAGTTAGATATAGTTCGTCAGTAGGAAATCTAAATGGCTTAAAGAACATTGTCTTTAACAAGCATCTCTGGGCTCTTTCTGCTTCAAGGAATTTAATTTTAGTGGCACCAGCCCAGATGAAAATACAATAACACATAACTGATTGTGCCAATGCAATATAAGTACGCTTTAGTAGGTCTTGAGTGGTGACATGTCTCAACTTTTTAAAGACCCATATGAGTTTACGAATCCTATCATTTATAGCTTCAATTTGAGGGTGCCAAGAAAGTCGGTGGTCCAGGATTACTCCAAGGTATTTAGTAGATTTAACACACCTAATCTCCTCGCACCCACATTGCGTAGTATTAGTAAAGTCACAAGTATGTATCCTTAATTTTAAATTTGGTTTATAATACGCTCCTGGCATACCTAGAAGCAAACGATATCCTAAGTGACCGCTAATACGGCTTCCGCCTAAATCAGTCTACTGGGGATCTTCTAACGCATACCATTCACATCTGGAGTGAGGTCATCGAGAGGCACGGGGAAGCGCTTGCCGTCTCCCTAAACATCTCGAAGGCTTTTGATAAGGTGTGGCACGAAAGCCTTATTGGTAAGCTTCCTTCATTCGGTTAGCCCGGTAGTCTGTGTGATTGGATTGCAGACTTCCTGAGAGATCGGTCCATTCGAGTGGTTATCGATGGCTGCTCGTCGGACCACTTGGATATTAATGCCGGGGTCCCTCAGGGGTTGGTACTCTCAGCAACATTATTCTTGTTGCACATTAACGGTCTGCTAACACCTTTGGGTATGCAGACGACAGCACTGTTGCTGAGAAATACTTGTCCAACGCTCGTGCTACCGGGCCTCACTTCCAGTCTCTCCGAGAGGCCATGGTGGACCGCTTGAACCTGTCCTTGCAGGCAGTCTCCGAATGGGGCGATGCCAATCTGGTCAGGTTTAATGCTGCTAAAACCCAGGCGTGTCTTTTTTCCGCTAAAAAGAGCCAATTTCACCCGGCTCCAACTTGCCGAGATGTGACCGTGCCAATAACTGACCATCTTGAGCTTCTTGGCGTTACGTTGACATCGACTATCAATTTTGGCTCATACATTGAGGCAAAGGCTCAGATGGCTGCCAAAAACCTGGGGATCCTTGCAAAGGTGAGAAGGTACTTCACGCCAGAACAGCTGCTCAGCTTGTATCAAGCGCAAGTTCGATCATGCATGGAATACTGTTCTCACCTCTGGCACGGATCTGCCAAATACCAGCTTGATGCACTAGAGCCGATTGAAAAGCGCGCCAAGAAGCTCATCGGCGATGAGGCGCTGGTCAAGTCAAAGCTCCAGAGTCTTGAACATCGTCGCCGAGTTGCCAGCCTGTCGGTTTTTTATCGGTTACATTTCGGGGAGCGTGCGATGGAATTGCACGATATAATTCCACCTAGCCCGTCTCATCATCGGACTACCAGACGTACGGCGATGCGCCATCGATACATGGTAGACATCCCACCCATACGCACAAAACGTTTTGGGAACACTTTTATTATGCGTACAGCTAAGGAGTGGAATTCCCTGCCGGAGTCCGTGTTTCCCGACAGCTAGAATCTAGGGGTCTTTAAGTCAAGAGTGAATAGGTTACTTATAGGCAAGCGTGCTCCATCACCGACCACATCATCGCTTACCATCAGGTGAGATAGTGGTCAAACGCGAGCCTATATTAAATAAATAAATAAAAAATACTTTCGTAAGAATTCTCATAAATAACGAGGCATGAAAAAATAAAAACATTTTATATCGTTAACAAGTTACAAACGGTCTATCTCCAAAGTTACTTGTTTTTTACCCACAGTTCCCAAGTTCCAAGATACCTTCTGCTGAAATTCTCATTCGCTCGGTTGGAACTTTATACGGTTTGACATTGTGTAGCTTACCTATGTCACACTTTAGTGGATAATAAACTTTCATAGTTAACCGTAGCATGGTACACAACACACACATGCACACACCACACACACACAAACACACACACACACACACACGCAGGTACAATACTTTTGGAATCGGTCCCCCAAAAGAAGACAACTATTTATCACACAAAGCAATCAGGTTGAACATCCTTTACTTTGTACCAAAGTGATGCTACTGTCAGTCAGCGCTTCTCTCCTGTTGTACAAATTACTGTAGATCAACGTATAGCATAAAACGTTCTTGTATACCTAAGTAACTAATAATGGTTTGGTGTGAACACATTGGTTGATTATAAGCGACACACAAAAGTATAGCAGGAAGCTGTCCATCACGAGGAACCTACGGTGTAATAAAATAAGTACTTATCCATACTAATATTATAAATGCTAAAGTGAAAGTGATTCCTAGTGTGGGGCAACGTTTTTTTTTTTTTTTAAAAAAAAAAAAAAAAAAAAAAAAAAAAAAAAAAAAAAATGCTAAAGTAACTCTGTTCCCTTTTCACGCCTTAAAGGTTATACGGATTCGTATAAACTATGGCACACGGCTGGACCATGACCTGGATTAGAACATAGGATATTTTTAATTCGGGTGTTATGTTGCATTTGGATAATAAAACGCCTCTCACGCGGATGAAGCCGCGGACCGATGCTAGTTTAAAATACATTCTTCTAGTTTAGATATTTTTAACTCGTAACGATATAAAGTTACACAGCACATAAACACTGAAATGAAATAATATGCAAATGGTTTGTGACATTTTTAATTTGTTGAAGGAGCGTCGCGTCCTGAGGTCCTATGAAGGCAGTGTTTCACTTCACTAAATTGAAAAACTGCAAAATTCTGTACACTTTCGTGCAGTTTTACGAACTGGGAGTAGGCAGGATGGATAATCGTTTATTTTAAATCTTTGGTTACTTAAATCCTTTCCAATGAAATTTCCTGTGTCAACCACAATGATTTACTGTTGTATTATTAAACAACTACAGACCCGATTAAAATTAATTGGCTTTCAGAAACCTGATACAACCGTCTTATTCACACTACAGCTACTTGTGTGTCAAAATTCGCTTTCGCACTTAAATGGCACAACAAAATAATACCTAGAGATAAAATCTACAAAGCTTTTTTTCTTGCTCTAGAATAAAGACCACTTACCTGCTACTTACCAACTAGTGTTACAACTTTCAAGAGAAAAATTTAATGGAATTCTTTATCTACGATTGAAAATCGAAGACCACAGTCGTTATGCATTTACCATTCGTTTACCTCTCCACACTCTAACTGCTCTTTTGTTCCCTAAAACAGGAAGAGTGATGTCTCCATACAGTCCATTCACGTTCGTATTGTAGAGAATGCGGCATTGTCTCGTGTAGTCTGCGCAAACTAGTCGGATCCATACGTCTACCGCCGAACACAACGTAATTAATCAAAACAGTCCGCGTTCAGTTTAGTGATTAAATTGATAAAGATTGTACGCAGCTGCGCTGTGCAGTACGTCAGAACGTTGTCAAAGTGTGTCGTGTGCTACCTACGGCCTGACCTGAAGAGGGTGAGAAATATCCTTGCTTAAGCAACTCTATAAATTATTATATCTCGAGATTTCCCTGGAGTCGCGCCTATATAATTATTGTACAGCGAACTTTTAGCTTCACATGTCGTCAAAAGCCCACTGGATTTCATCAGAGGCAAGATTCATCTCTACGTCCTTTTTTTTAAAGCTGCCCTTTATAGTCTATTTGATTTATATCTACTCAAACCCAAACAAACACGATAATAGTCAAATCAGTCATCTTAGTGTAGTCGATTAATTAATTGGACGTAGAACACGTCTCGTTATGCGATGTCACCGACAGAACGCTATTCGAAGTATAATTTGATGGAGTGACACCCGTTGACGTGCGGTACCGATTGATGAACAGATTCAACCGTGAGCTCTAAATATAGATAGGTAACGATGTTTCGGGTTTAACTCGTTTAGGTAGGGTATTTTTAAGGCTTTGCCGGTAAAGGTTATTTATTAAGGGCATTTCTACAAATACATTAGATTTTAATGTAGGTAAAATACTGATAGGTATGAGGTTCGATTAGACTCCGCTGACTTCAATTAATTTAAAAGTTACAGCCTAGCTTCCGCTTAAGACTTAACCTGAATAAAAATACTGAAGTATAAAATAATTTTCAAAACTAAAAGCCAGTCTAAAGGTCGTCTGAGGCCTTTTCCCAGCTGTGGGACTGTATTGTCTAACAAATTAAAGAAAAAAAGGTTCGAAATACATACGTGTACAGTACAACTATTTTCTTAATATCCCTCGGCATCTCGCATTTCCGAATACTTACGAATGCGTAATTCCATGTCCATCTTAGAGCATAATATCAATTATTAGATTTATGGTGTATAATAAATTGAATACGAGTACAAAGCTAAGTACTTTATTGTTGTTTTGATTTCCGTGTGAACTTGTAGAGCTGTAAAAATATTTATACTTGCGACTTTAGCAGCTTGTCTCCCATTTTTTTTAATAAATAACATTAAGTTAAAAGAATATTAACAACTCTATATACCACCGAGTTGATTGAGAGCGTCCGGTCTGCACCAAGTGCAAAGGGCAACCGATATAAATCCGACGAATGACAAAACATGAAGATTGCCGAGGGACATTAAGAACCTGTGCTACCTCTACCATTTTTCTCAACTCACTTGCTTCAGCAGCTGAATTGGTAATAGGCGCAAGCGACACATTGGTATTGAAATAGCAATGTATCGCTTGCCCCGTATAAATTCTACAGAGCAACATTTCATTCATTCATTAATTGCCATAAACCAAAAAGAACTCACATTCCCACAATGAACCAAAAGCTAAGCTTTTGGACACATTTTCAACAGCTCATCATAAGTGTCACTTCACACGAGGCTCCTGTTAAATCCTTCACTAACTTTTCCATTAAATATCTCTAGCCTGGAAAATATCAAAAGTGTAAAGGTATATTTAGACGAAACCGAATTTTGCAAGAACCTTATAAACGAACGCCAATAGTAATTATTATTATGTTTCTGGCCATGATTTGGTAAAGTGGTTCGACGTTAAAAAAAGCCATGGCCCAATTGAAATACAGAAATTGACGTTGGCTTTGACTTTGTTCTAGCTCTGTTTTCCTGTGTTTGTAAACAACTTAAACTTGCCTTAAGAGAAGTCTAATTAGGATGTGTAGAGTCATCCTGAAATTACCAACCACGTACATTGCTACTCTGTGCCAAATTGGATACTCTGTGATGTCAAATTGGATGCTCTGTAATTTACCGGAATATGTTTAGTACCATGTGTCTATCAAGCTGATAATCGAGTTGGTGATGTTATTATTTATTTATTAGGGTTAAAAACATGATAAGTTATAATTATTTTATCTATTTCTTAAGATTGATCGTTTCGGCTGCCGAAGAAACAACCGAACATAAAAATATTGTATGAAACCACTATAACATCTAACTTCATTCTCGGCTGGACATACTGATAATTGCCAGTGGTTTATTGAATATTTGATGTGCTTTATCATAATTGAAATCTGTAAAAGACAATACATTTTTAATCAACTTCGGTTTTTATAAACAAGCTTTTGTAAGATAAATAAATGTAAGAATGGATAATAATTTGTATGGGGTATTAATTTACTAATAATTTTAACTAAACAGTAGATAGTCGGTAATTGTTAGCACGCTATGCCAACAATTACCGACTATCGAGTTTTAAGAGGGGACTCTAGTGGGACTTTCTCCATACAAACACATTCTGCTGTTTTCTTCGTCGATAATGCCTCTAGAGCAGTGATTTTTTTCCATAAAATCTAGGTCTAATTAATACGTTCCCCTATCATTTCCTTTTTTCCAAAACATAATCACAAAAAGAAATATGACAATCCAAAAACCCGAAAAAAATGCCCGTTTTTACCGCCAGGTTCAGAGGACTTTCAGACAAAATTTATAAGTTTTCAACAAAAAAGAAAATGATAGGAGCATAGATATACTTTTCCTCTAAATTTTGATATAAGATTTTTTTTGATCAGACAAGTTTTGATGAAGAAAACAGCAGAATACGAAACGTCTTTTAGTCAAAGTTTTTGTAGGTAAAATCAGCCTGAGCTGCAGTTGTCCCTTTCGCACTTTACGGGGTGAGGTTGGAGGGAGAGTAAGGCTTACACGTACACTAATAGGGAAGTGGTAATTGTCGATATTTTTATCGATACTCTAGTGATCAAAATCAAAATCAATCAAAATTTATTTATTCAATTAGGCCATTAAGCGGCACTTTCGAACGTCAAAAAAAAAAAATTGAATCTAATACTAACCTCCAGTTTCCCAGCTCAAAATCATCGGCGAACAAACATTGAGATAATATGTACTACGTACTAGAGAAGCTATCCTAAGCAAAATACATGCTCCATTTTGTCAATTTTGACAAGACTTTAAACTAAAAATTCGCTGCAGCGCTGAAACAATAATTAGTCGTCTAACAAAACAATATAAACATGCAGCGGTAGAGCGCTTCTAAGGTGTAGTTTTCTCGCGACCAAAAAGAC
Source organism: Orthosia gothica (assembly GCA_949775005.1). Taxonomy (NCBI): domain Eukaryota; kingdom Metazoa; phylum Arthropoda; class Insecta; order Lepidoptera; family Noctuidae; genus Orthosia; species Orthosia gothica. The sequence goes on from OX459041.1 coordinate 25,878,571, forward strand.
GGAAGCGCCGTGATTTTCATGGCGCTTACGCGTTTCGTACAACGTTCTGCAACACCTTGTCATTCATATAGACTAATTTGCTGACTGACTACAGAAGCGACATAGCTTTATACCTAACAAGCTTTATTAGAATTTTCACTTTTTCAAAATTGATTACATACATACATAAACTCACGCCTTTTTCCCATAGGGGTAGGCAGAAACTACAGAACGCCACCTGCTACGATCCTTACATACTTCTTTTGCTTCACACACATTCATACATCTAGTCATACACACACGCCAATTCAAAATTTATTAATAGTTGAAATAACTGACTGTTAAAGTATAAGTCAAATGCGCTTACAATAAGTTAAAAAATATCAAATCGGAATAGGGAATTTTACAATTTGCTTGAAACACGAATCTTCTGTACTTTTTATTATTATAATAAACCTTAAATAAACAAAATATAAATTAAGTCTTACATTATGTAATAATTGTTTTTCATCTTTCATTTTTTATCTTTTTTCATTGATAACCACAGTCAGTTATTTTTCTAAATATTTATTTATTTATTTAAACTTCATGTACAATGGTGATACATAGGCGGACTTAATGCAGCAAGGCATTCTCTACCAGTCAACCTTTGGGTTAAAAAGAACACAGCAGTGGTAGGAAACCAAAAAAAAAAAACTATAATTAAAATTAGAATGAATGGATGGAATGGATTAATATATGTTAGATTATTATTTTCCTCTTTAAAAAGAAACGTCAGCTAATTCTACCTACACTTGTTACACAAATTCTCACATCTTAATTTTTAGTCTATATGAAAAATGTCACAACATGACGTTCACCAAATATTTTGTTCAAATTATATTTTAAAATGATTATCTAGTTACTCACCGATGAAAAGTTATTCCTTTGCACTTCGCCGTATTAGTTGAATTATTAGTGCAATATCTTAAAACACACCACGGCATATTTAATGCGTCTGAACGTTTTTTTCATTTAAAAACAAAAAAAGACTTTAGCTGTCAAGATCTAGCAAGCAAATGAGTGAAATGCGGCTAGAAAACCGCAATTGAACGGCACGCAGTAGTGATGTGTGATGACTTCTCTAGTGCGTAGTACATTATTACCTCAATGCGAACCAATGCGACAAACTGCCAAGCAAGCGCTATCCGCTGCGATTGGCTGTTGAAAATTCATTCAACCAATCACAGCAGACAACGCGCGCCCGACAACCCGCCACACCAAACCCCCGACAATTCCGAGCTGGGAAACCGGGGGCAATTGATTCTACCGTCCATTCGGAAATGTAGCTTGTTGTGGAGAAGAATGGACAAGAAACTCCACACATACTCTTTTTCAAAAAATGTGTTTTACATGTATTTGGTTACATTATCTTGTTGGAAAAAAAAAATACATACATGTGAGAACGATGTAAAAAAAAAACAAAAAAAAAAGTAACGCACTTAAAAGCTTCTACAGTAAAACAAACAATTAAAAATACAATAATTAGGTAATTAAAAACAGGCGGAGGCAGCTAAGTTATATACACCGATGTCCCATACAATGATTTTATTTATTAAATCGTGTGATTGTAAGTATTACTTTTTATTGTTGAATGCACTTGGCGAATGATTATGCATGCTTGAGAACTGGAAAGTGCAGTTGCGATTGCACTATCACAAGTTGTTAGGAAAATTAATCCAGGGTCCAGACTAACGCTAGGTACAGACTAACCGAACCAACTAACAAATGTTGTTGAAAAGAAATCGCAGATTTTTGTTATTATTGATTGGCTCGCGCTTGAACACTATCTCACCTGATGATAAGCTATGATGTGTTCGACGATGTAGCACACTTGCGTAGAAGTAACTTAACTCTTGTCTAAAAGACCCCGAGGTTGTAGCTATCGGGCAACACAGACTCCGGCAGAGAATTCTATTTCTTAGCTGTACGCATAATGAAAATAAGTATGTCCAAAATGTTTAGTGTGTATGGGCGGGATGTTCGCTTTGTACCGATGGCGCATCGCCATACATCTTGTAGTCCGATGATGAAACGGGCTAGACGGAATTAGATCATGCAATTCCATTGCAAAATGCCCGAAATGCAACCGATAGAAAACCGACAACCTGGCAACTCTACGCCGATGATCAAGGCTTTGACTTTAGCTTTGACTCGACCAGTGCCTCATTGCCGATGAGCCTCTTGGCCCGTTGTTTGATCAATTCTGGTGCATGAAGCTGGTAATTGACAGATCCGTCCCAGATATGAGAACAGTACTGCGCAAGATCGAACTTGAGCATGATACAACTTAAGCAGCTGTTCTGGCGTGAAGTACCGTATCACCTTAGCAGGGTCCACAACTTTTTAGTAGCATGTTGAGGCTTTACCTCAATATATGGTCAAAAATTGAGTGTCAATTTTAACGTTACGCCAAGAAGCTCAATATGGTCTGTTATCGGCACGGTTATACCTCCGAAAGATGGAGCCGGGTGAAATTGGCTCTTTTTAGCGGAGAAAAGACACGCCTGACCCCACGCTAGATTGGCATCGCCCCATTAGAGGCTGACTCCAAGGACAACCTCAAACGCTCCACCATGGCTTCACTCCAGATGTAAAGCATAGGTACACTAGAATATCACCCGTAGACCAATAATGGATGCCAATAACAGATGTCGTCACGACGGACATGCATACACCCGCTCGTGGCTTGAACTTGTGCTCCAGGGTAAACTCTGGGTAAGAAAGTTACTCCATGTCTGACGGACTTCCGATCTACGTCTCCGAAAGGAACAATAGCGGTATGTCAATCTCTAGGTGATGGTAGATTGCTTCAAGGTTTGAATGTAGACCTCTGATGTTACAGAGGTGCACCTTATGTGACAGTGAGTGCTGCCGCTGTACAGCTTTTTATTCTTCTATTCCTTGCCATGGTTGAAAATAAAGGTAGGACAGGAGAAGGAAGTGAGGAAAGGTTCCACGCTGGCAACCCATAGACACACGCCGACAGGACGCCATAATTGGGGGACTGGTCTGGAGACTGCGGGGACGCCCGAGCTCCCCCGGAAATGTCTATCGGGCACTTCTTCTGGTCGCCAACCAGCACGATGGCGCATGCCAAGATTTTTCGATAGTAATTGGCGGAGCAGCCATTCATGTGTGGCTGGCACACTACTTGGGCACCCAACTACCTGCGGTCGGCGAGCGCACCGTGCTTCGGATCCCGCTGCCGTCCGCGACCAGTTCCCGATACATCCATAACAGTGCGAGTCTGGCTGGCCTGCCTTGAGTGGAACAGCTAGATCTCGACCTCCTCTAATGGCTGCACCGGGCATCGTAATCGAGGTAAGTCTTTGCCCGATATGTCACCTGATTAGCACCATCCGGGTACCACGTGTAGGCAATCAAAACGCTTGTTTTCATACGGCTTTCAAAATGATGGTTCTGATGTACTAAATCGTTCACTTACCTTACGTCCTGTCTGCTGATTTGCATACTTTCGGTTGGTCTTACGAGTATACCCAGTATCATGCAAACTATTTTTTGATTTCTTATAAAGCAGATACTTTAAAAAAATATTTATGAATTTTCGGGCATACCCACAAACGCCATGGTTTGTGGGTATTTAAATGAAAACATAGAATTTTAAATAAAAACAATAAAAAATAATTAAAAACACACCTGCCTTGTCCAAATGTGAATTAAAAAATTGAACAAAAAAATTAAAAACAAGCTAAATGATTTTAGTGTTGAATGGGGTCAACTGAAAAGCAATGTTTTCAGAAAATTCGGGCGACCTGTAAAAACTGTTCCACGGAACTTATTTGATTTTTAACTGATTTATTTGAATTTATTTGAACTGATTTATTTGAATTTATTTGAACTGATTTTTTACTTTTTAGTGATAAAACGATATTTTTGCAAACGCACACATTTTTTAATAGTTTTCATTGGGATATTGAATTAGTAGTACCTACTGTTATATATTTTTATTTATGTACTAAGCAAGCCCTAGACTACTTGCACGACCCCTATTGACATGAAGAAGATGCGGCAGAGCATGCGTTCACCCAAATTGAGTTTGCTGTTACAGATAGTTTCACGTTGCTACGAGTTTGTCTATCATTTTACACTCAGCAGTAATTAACACCACACTCCGCCGTCTTAGAATAGAGCCGTTAATTTTATTTATAAACCCATTGATTAATAATTATAATTCACCGATACATAGTAAGGGAGTTTAGTTATAGACACCTAATTAGATTATGAGATCAAAGGCCGGTTTTGTTGTTCCTAGTGTAATTAGGCGTGATTGTTACGAGAGTATGATGATAATGCATCATTATTATTAAAACAAACTTATTTAGGTTATTTTAGTACAGGTGTTCCCAATATTTTTCTTCGGCGCCCTCGCCTGTCTAGCTGGTTGAGGTTGAAATATATAGCTACAATGATACTAGTTAGGAAAATACTATACTAAACTGTTTATTTATAAGAATATCAAATTAACACATAAAACATTCAAGAGAGTCTTGAGAAAAAAAAATACAATAGCTACCCAGCTAGTCAATGTGACGGGTGAGCTTGGTGTTCTCCACACATTATTCCAAAGCGTGGGTTAAGGTTTAACACCGCCACTCACATTTCTTGCTCCACATTGATCTTTGAGCGATATTTGCTCTTGATTGAATGAAGCTACAGCTGAAAATCCAGCTTTGCTAAGTTGAGATTTCGGAGAATGGTGAAAAGAATCGCTTCACGGCGCCCTTCTACACTTTATACAGTGCACCAGGCCACCGCGGCGCACACTTTGGGAACCACTTTGGGTTAGTAGATATAAGTTTTACATACTTATTTCATTGTTCTCAATTTTCTGCCATCTCATGGGCATGCATTTAAGTGAGAGCGTTTTATTCAAGGTAGTTAGAAGCTTTATCATAATAAATTACGATGAAATAAAATTATTTTCTTATTTCTCTAAGCAAGTATATCTACCTATCTACATCATTCTAAGGAAGACATGCCATTATTTTCAGACTAAATAATGCTGAGAATAATGCCGAAATAATTTCAGACCTCTGTAAAAGTTACGAAGTTCTATGTAGGTACCGTCAAAAATTCGGAGTTTTGACAAATGTTTCACATACATTTGCTAAATAGAGTTGCGTGACATGAATTGCAAGTCCCCCCTTACAGCAGCCCCAGCTAACATTATGGTAACGATGATGAACATTAAAGCATCAGGTTAAATAAAAGTTCTTAATAAGTAAACAGTGCGGATATGAAAAGTTGGGGCAATTTGCGAGCCACAGAACATGCGGCCGGAAACGTTGGCAACAAGAGGTGTTAAACTTTTAATTAGTTCGACAACTTTCAAAGAAGCGTTAAGGCTTCCTGGCCGCTTTAGCCCGACCTTTTGTTTTTCACTTTGTAATCAATGAGGACACTTCAACATTCAAAGAACTTTTTTTGTTGAAAAATGTGCTCGTTCATTGTAAACTTTGAAATAACCGACTAAAAGATAGCCAAACCGGAATAGCAGAACACGTAGGTATGCAAATATGAGAAAATAAGATTTGTAAAAACGTGGGTAGAGCGAAATTTTTAAAAAACATTCCATCGACAGCTGTTACATGCGAGATTTTGATACGGAATTCAGACTTTAAAATTTTGCTGCACTAACTACTGCTAACAATGCCTGGGATAAAGTTTTTAGTTGGTTGAATCTTGATATTTGCTCATTGTTTTATTTGATTTGATTGAGAACTTCGGGCTGAATTAATTTTATTTTTAGGGGCTATACAAAACTGCCCTGCGATTACAGGGAACTTGTTACCCTGTTATTGAAAAACCACGTATTCCACAAACAGTTAGTTGGAGGTCCTTACTGTCAGGAATACTCATGATGACCCAGACACCTGAAAGTCCTATTCGAATTATGTCTATTTTAGGTCAATTCCCAACGCGAAATTGCTATTAAAATTGAAGCAGAGTTTTATTACCGTTGTTTACGTAGTATTCCGAATTAGCAACGGTCTTATACGTTACTAGCTGACCCCCGCGGCTTCGCTCCCGTCAAGAATATAGCCTATGTTACTCGGAAATAATATAGGTTTCCAAAGGGGAAATAATTGTTTAAATCGGTCCATTAGTTTCGAACCCTATTCGGTACAAACAAACAAAAAAATCTTTCGTTTTTATAATATTGGTATACATGGTATAGATTTATTAAGTAATTAATGTAATATGTAGACGCGTATAGAGTGTGACTACATGTCATTTATCTCTATATTTTAATATTTTAAAGCTACGCATGGCCGGCTAGATGTGTTGAACACATTGAGACGCGGACCTTCAGGTTTGACAGGCTATGTCATAAACTATGGAACACGAACCCAACCTTTTCAAGATGCTCATAAATTGCCTTTCAAAGTGAAAGCTGTCAAGACAAAAGTAATTCTAAAGAGGTTTGGAATATCTGATTTCTAACACGAACCAGACCCAAAACAATTAAGCGATGCACAAAAAAACTGAACTGAAAAGGAGATTGGTAGATGGGGAACGGGCTTGTAGAGGCGAGGGTCGACACTGAATTTTAGGCAGGCAGAGCGGACGGATTGATTTTGGAGGTCGAAGACTAGGCTCGGAACGGAATAGGAAAAGTCGCGTCGTTGTAACGTATCGTGTTAACGAGTTTAATTATTAAGTTAATTATAATCTAGTCTATTCGCGTTAATATGGTGTGAGTGAGTGCCAGTATGAATGGGGTAAGTTTTAATCTTAGCATTACATAGGTAGGGATAATTAACTAATGTACTATTTATTCTAGCGTGGCGAACCCTTGTATTTACTTCCTAAATCCATCCTTTGGCAGATATTTGTGGCTAATATTTGGTTTAGGGAAGCAGCAAAGCCTTTCGTCACACGTTACATGCCCTAATTCACCATTTATACACTAAACAATTACACATTTGATTAAGGACCTTTATTGAGAGTTAACTGACATTACATACACGGAAGGCGGAACCGCTAAAACTCATTTCTGTATAAAATGGGCTAAATATGGCCGATCTTAATTGAGCACGTAGGAGAACCAAATGTTAGTTGTTAAAATATACTGTTTCCTAAGAAGGTCTAGCTCAGAACACTTTGCGAAATACTTGCTGTCGCTCATATTCCAGGGAGGGGGGTAGGTTTCAGCCGGTAGGCATCACAAAGAACCCCAAATTACATCGTCTAATGACGCTTAGGGAACGTGTCTCGTTAAAACCACACCAAGCCGTTTTGTAGGCAATTACTAAATCGTCACTATTTAGCGAGACACGATATTGGATGGCTGCCGTCCCTGACGGCCCCAAAATCCACGCAAAGGGCAGTTTAAAGAGATGAGAAGCGACGAATGAATCCGCTCCGACGAACGGCAAGTATCTTTCGCATTGAGTTTTGCTAAAGACTGAGTCTACGGTACGCTTGCGTAATTTTGTATTGTCTTAGTAAAGGGTGAATAGGCCGAGAGAGTGCAACTTATTATAGCCCGCGTCCAGTGTAACTGGTAGCATGTCTCGCTCAAATGGCAGAGGCAAATAGGCACAAAACTGACCACTGTCTTAGGACTGGGCAAGGCATGCTAGAGCTTAGGGAGCCTGTACTCTTGGAGCCGCAGCAGATTCTCACTAGAAAATGCAGTCTAGGCCGAGTAGTACACGTTACGACGGACCTGCTGCTGAAAAGCGGTCTCACGTCACTCGGGTGGGAATCTTGTTTATTGCAACTTAACTAATTAACGTAATTCAATTAAACGAATTTATGAATGCAAGCGTAGCGATCCTACCAACTTCCTTTCGTTAGGCAAATGATGCACTTTGCAATCCCTTTGTCTAATTAACTTCATACTTCACTATTGTTTGACTTCTTTAGCCCTTAAGGCTATCAGACAGAAATGTGTGCTGGAAGTTTGTTTCATCATTTCTTCTTACCAGCTATTACACTACGAAATGATGGCGGAATGGGCGCTTTTGGGGGCTGTCTGTAGGTGAGTTGATATTATCAACTCCAGTTACTTCCTGAGTTAAACTCTCTGCTAATTTAGTTATTTGTATTTGTAGTAATTCAAGAATGTAAATTCATTATCCGCGACCATAATTCGGTCTTTGATTTAAATACTCTATACATTAGTGTATAGAGTTTCTCACACAAGCGTTAGTTAATTATAACAGTTTAGTTTATATCCCCTTAGTTATAATTTTATCCTTCTAAACCACTTCCAAGTTATAATTGTATAACTGTGAATTCCAAAACAAAACAAAACATAATTTGGAATTCATTTGTCGGAAGGGAATTACCCAGTCGATGGTACGAAGTTCATTGAGCAACGCGGATGGCGGGGCGTTGTTCCCTCTTTTATAAAAAGGGGCCGACATTAACACTAAATCTAGGACATCTTAGGAAAAACGAAATTTTTATCAGCCTAGGGTCATTTAGGAACAGTCACAAGAGGTATTTTGATTCGTTAGCTAAATTTTACCAAGAAATTCAACGTTGATAAAATTTATGTTAGGTAAGTGTAGGTAGATATAAGCAATATGAAGTCTTATACAAATATTGACTCTATACAACGTGTCTGCGAAAACAGAGTTATACTGAGTACCTTTACATTTGCCATCATATATCAACATTGGTTCACGGTTGCATCATATCGCCTCCTGTTTCTTTGAGTCTGTATGTAAGAGTGCATAATCTTGCAAATTAAAATAATTTCTGGTCAGAAGTATGTATATTTTATCATTTAGTATTTTGTTGCTTCTCCATAACATTTGGCATTTCTGCATTAATTTTTCGTAAGTTATCAGATGTGACTCAATGACAAGTACTGAATCTTACTAATCTTACTTCTTATTTTAACTTCTTAACTTTTCCGTTTACAATAGTATAGTAGAATTTACTACTATACTATTGTAAACGGAAAAGTTTGATAAAACTTTACAGAAATATAATTAAAATACATCAGAATCAGAATAATCTATACGCTATAATTTATAAAGATATTGGTAGAAGTAGTAATACCACGCGGGCGGTAGCTATTAATATTATAAATGCGAAAGTTTAGATGGATGTTTTTTACTCAATCACGCCAGAACGGCTGAACGGATCTGAGTGAAATTTGGCACAGAGATAGTGTATAATAGCTCATTTTTATCCCGGGATTATTTTCTTTTGAGACAATTTTCGACTTTCACGTGGGCGAAGCGGCTGGCAGAACCAAGTTATATTATAATTTCTAGACATGATTCAAAGGCCCATTTCATAACAAAAAAACAGAAGGATCTTTAAAAAGAAAATAAACTACCAACTATCCCTCACAAATTACCAGAAGACAGTAAGTCTGATAGGATAGATACATGCCTAATCACGGTCAGTAATCTGGCTAAATACTTGGCATAGCACTCGGTACACGTCCAGCAAGGCACGTCCCCGCTAAAGGTCATGGCTAATCTGGCATTTGGCACGCATAAAATGTTGAGTTGTGGTTCCAGCTATGTGATCATTCAAACCGCAAAACATGATATTGTACGAACTTGAAGTAATTATGATAAGTTATGATCTTGTTTGTAATTTATTACATAACGCTTTTACTCCTAGAAGATTTATTTATGACTATGCTTTATTGTACACCTTAAAATACAATTATAAAAATAAACTTAAAATAAAAGTCTGTTTGAAATCAATACGCTGAGACGAAGATTGCGACAGGTAATGTTCCTTTACGAGTCTTTTGAACACATGCAACGATTGAGCATGTTTGTTTGGATTTGGCAATGCATTCCACAGATGAGTAGCCTGGACAGTAAAGGATTTATCCAAAAGAGTCGTGGTATGTTTTGCAATTTGAAGTCGTAAGTAGAGGAAGAGGTTTACCTATACCACACACCTTCATTTTGCCAGTTCGGTATGTTTAAGACCCATGTAATATGAAGCTAGCCTATTGTTACCAACCGGACACAAATCTAGTCCCTAAAAGATACTACTGAAAACTTTTCCCATCATAGAAATCGAACAAAGAATCTCACTCAGAAGCGAATTGATTATAATTATTTATTGTTAAATGAAGAATAGTTTGTAAGACAAAACTTAGTTTAAAGCCGGAATTGTTCAAAATGTCTGGCTTTGACACATTGATGGTTTCCTACGCATAAACTTTCAGATTGATCCTATCAAGTTTGGGGGTTTGATTGAAATATCACTCAAATATATGTAACATAATAATGTACTGGTATTTGAGGCAGCAAGATATTGCTCTTTGTTTGGAACGCTGAAAGATGTTATACACTTATTGGCGAAATGTGTCAGATAGATTTCATCCTTCAAGAAACGAGTTACTTGCAACCTTTTTTTATTTTATATGGGTTTGGTCTTGACTCTAGTCCAGGTCAGAGATGACAGAGATAGAGTCGACGATGGAGTGAGCTTACCCAGAAGAAGCCTGGTCACTAAATGAATTACGATCTGTGTATATTGCAGCATTATTGTCTAGATCTCAATCCGACAAATACTTAACAAAAAAATGCTGTTTCAGAAATCGCGGTTTGATCAACTAAAACGTAGGTAACTAAAAATAAAAAGCCGTGTTTTATTTTTAGTTTAGTTGATCAAACCGCGATTTCTGAAACAGCATTTTTTTGTTAAGTATTTGTCAAACTCTACTTTTGCCTCAAAACCTATCAAAATTTGACATTAATGTAGGGTTTGACACGTTCTTAACTCCAAATACTCAATTCAGAAATCGGCTCTTAGCGTATAAAAGATACGATGGGTATGATAAATAATAAGAAATATTATAGATGTTAATCAGTTTGAAGAGTCCAAAGAGTAAATTAAAAACAAGTTTGTAAGTATATGTGTTTGTTGCTCTTTTAAGCAAAAGCTCCTAAATAGCTTTTGATGAAATTCTAATGTAATATAGCTTAAAAATCAGAATAACACAAAGGCTTTTATTTATAAAGATTTTGAAAGAAGTACCTACTAATTCTAAGCGAGTGGCAGCTAATAAAGAATAATATGACTACGATGTAGACAACATAATTATCTTTCTGTTAATGCACTGTAAAAACTCCTTATTAAACATAGTTGTTTATAGAAAATACCCGAAAAACAATGGCTCTTAAAAAGAGAGGGATTCCAAACCTGGAATTGCTGCTTTCACGATTTATGGACATAATATACAGGAATAGGGAGTTAATGCCTTACGGCTTCCAAGGCAAATAGTCGTATTATACAGAAAGTTGCCAAGCCATTGTCTATATATGAGCATTACATGTACATTATGTGCCTATAAGATACGGTAGGCGATATTGCGATGAGATGAGAGAGATATGAATATTGTTATAAGCAGGTGTTCAGGTATAAATTATTTAAACAGCAGACTTTAATTAAAAACTCTTTATTACAAAATCACTTCCTAAACAATTCTATTACTTCGCACTATTTTCACTTTGATCGCAATCGTAGCGTTTCTCGATCGAAACTGCCTCACGATGAACCCTACCCTTCTTTATATAGCACGGAAGGTGTTTCTAGAACGTTCCACACTGTTCTAGATAATTCGAGAATATTCCAGAACAATCGACTTTCGAACCCATTGTTCCCGAAGCGACAAGTTTCACATTGCACGAGAAGCGAGCTTTCGAGATGATTAGTTTCGCTATTCGACTCTAGATGGCGCTACTAGTTACTACTAGTTTTTCCTCTCGTCACTATGGTGTTGCCCTACCTTGTAACAATATGTATAATTATTTCTATCAAAGATGAGCTCATATCAAAGAATGTAGAGTAGTCTGCTCTTAGTAGATCGTGTATATAAATAAGACCCTTTTAAATATCTATATTTTTCTTTACGTTACTCTTGACAATGCTTTGAGTTGACAATGACATGTTTTGGTGTTTTTTTGTAACTCGCCAGACGATCTCTGCATCTGCCCCTGTTAGTTGATATATACTAGTCATTTTATAATGACATAAAATTGTTGTTTATCTGTTTGTAACAGGTAGAAATACTGAATCTAGTTACGAATATTCTTCTTCATTTATAAAAAGTTACTTTCCTAAGTGTATATATGTCATGGACAAAGTGATTAATCAATGCTCTATGTATAATGCCCAGGCATTATGAATCTAGTAAAGTCAAATCGGTAAATGTAATGAATACTGATTTATACTTCTATTTTTATCACATTGTCCGGTCATTATGAATATTGCTACGTAACGTTTGGTAAATTCGCTAATTAGTCCAAGAGCGAGCGAAGCGAGCTCGGGAGCTTAGTGTACCCCGACAAAGTTAGGTTAGGTTTAAATCCGCTCCCCCCCCGGTGGGTTTCCGCATTGTCGAGGCGGGAGGGCTCAGTAGCCGTGGCTTGGACAACCACGGTGAAGCCAAGAGGAACCCGAGGAGGGGCCGCTCGTCAGGGCTTCTGCCGATAAGCCGACGACGTAGCGGCCAACATGTAGGTTGCGGTGTTGCCTGGGTGACATCGCAACTGAGGCGGGCCGCGATGTGGTATGGAAGGCATCGCGGCTGAGGGTCGGAGGCCGCGGCGGGAGAGGAGTGCCGGTATTACGGTGCGCCGCTCGCCCTACACTCCGCGGCCTGCACGGGGTCGCCACCGTCTGATGGCGGACGCGGTGGGGCCGCAGGGGAGGAGGAGTGTCGGTATAGCGCTGGCCGCTCTCCCTATCCCCTGCGGCCGAAAAGTGGTAGGTGGCGGGGCCACTGTCCTGACCCGTCACAGGGGGACCAAGGGTGCCATACACGGGGTTGTCTGGTACTCATGTGCTGGTTTGGTCCCCGGGGTGGTCACGGCGTACTGTGTGTTCTGGTGCGCCGGTGATGGGGGTAAACCCCAGAGGAGGGTCCGGAGACGGACAGCCGCGGCGGGTTCGCGGATGTATGCTAACGCGTTCCCGTGTTCCCGCCATAAGCGGCACAGGAGGACACCGTGGAGTTTTAGTGGGTTAGAGTCCCACATAACTGCGCTATCTCCCCGTGGTAGCGCAGTATGCATGAGCATTTCTCCACGCTAAAAAAAAAAAAAAAAGGTTTAAATCCGCTCCCGTCATCTCCTTCATATTAGGTTACTTTAGACACTCCCCAGAAATAAGAGCTCCTTCGATATTGTTGCTTATATAGTAATCGTACTTACCTATTATATATTAAAATCATTGCTAGCATTTAAATAATTTAATAAAACACATCTTTTTATTACCCTGCTCAATGACAGCCCGGTCAATTTAATTGACCTGGGCATTATGAATAATGCCGTATTAATCACTTGGTCCATAATATAATATACGTAAGACTTCATTTTATTCTGGGGGCTAGGCCACTGGAACGAAGCGCAGGAAAAAGAACCGGCTTTGAGAAAGAGATAATGATTGTGCCTTCTCTTTATAAGAAGAGGACTTTGCCATGCAGTGGGACAGTAACCGGTGGCATTATTAAAATTAATTTAAAATTAACATTTGTACCTGCAAATAAAAGTTAAACAAACATTAAAAAGCACACAGCAAAATTTATATTAATTAATTTTAATTTACAATACATAATTGGATTGTGGTTTTCTTTCCTATTTAAATATTCAGTGTTCTGTTTGAGCATACTCGTAATCCTGCACGCAACAGTCCAGGTAAAATAAACGGATTCGTTATTACGCGCCTCTACAGCCCGTTACTTGACCTATTTTTATTAAGCTACTCAAACTGAATAACAAGGGAATTATGTAATTCAGTAAAAAGCGTGAAATGAACGAGATTTGTAATTATAACATTTTCGTGATGTATTTTTGTGTGGTTTGTTTTAATATAGTTACCAAGTTCTATTTAGTGAGTAGTGGGCAAGTAGACTGATATATAACTACACAATGTTTAGACTGGAGAAGGAATTATTATAAAGCTAAGTCCTAATAAAGTAATAAATAAAATAAAATAATTGTTATACAAGTGTAGTAAAATCGAGAAAGGAAAAAACTAATAATATATTTTATCCACATTTTAATAACCACTTCTATATAAGGTACCTATTTTAATGTTTCAGAGTAGGGTAGCAATCAATGTAGTTACTAGTAAATCACGAATGAAACTGAAAGGAAAGCTATACAATTCTGTATACATTTTTGTATATTCTAAATAATAATTTGTTATTTTACGAGTTTCTTAACTAATTACATTGTCTTCCTGATACCGCAACTGATGGAGCCAGATGTTCTCATTTCTCATGCAAATGGTTGTTTTATAGCAAAAACTTGGTAAAATCTGTTGTTTTTTTATATTACCCAATTCTCTAAGTTGAACACCATAAGCTTTGTTTTTAGTAACTTTTTAATGTCTGTATATACGTCATAAAGTTAGAGGTGTGCTTGCTTTTAGCCTTAGTTAAAAGTTTAATATAAGAAGAACCTGAGGCCCTAGAATAAGTGATATTCTATCAATGAAGGCGTGGCGATAGAGATTGTCAAAAAAGCAAAATTTTATGGGATGACAAGCGATATAGATAAATCCTTTACATTTTGACATTTCGACTATCGCCTTCGCTGATATTGAATGCTATTTATCTAGGGTCTCATGATGTGGCTAGCATGGGAACATGGGGATTGGAATAAGAAAAGAGCAGTGGGCGAAGTCGGCCTGTAGATGATGATGATGATAATAAAGGAATATTTTATGTCTTCAACGCCATAAATAATAATTATGGATTAGTGCTGCTACCTAGTAAAAAAGTACTTTGCCCATTTTCTATAGAATATAATATGGTATTAGCTAAATAACAGTTAAGTCCTTTCTATTTCTTAAGGTTTACAAACTTTGTACTATGATTGGTATCAACTGAATAATAAAAATAATTGTCTGCAAGATTTATGTAATCAAAGGGTAATGGTATTATAAGTCTTCATTTTCATTAACGTAAAAGAAACCAAATAGGTATTTCTATAACTTATCTTTAAAGTTAATCAATTTCTAATCAGTAACTTATTAACTCTAATATTCTGTCTAGAAAATACATAGGTTTCGAATTTTTTTTGTGTTATGAAAAAGTAATTTTTCAGACATTTTGCGCATCACACCGAAGCGCATATTCAAAAATGTTAAAAACCCAACCTGTTTCATTTTTTTGGATTTTTTTAAATTATTTTGTACGGTTGCCGAGATTACCAAAAGATTGTTTTTCAGACATTTTCCAAAACAAAAAGATCGTTTCAGAGCCCCTTCAAAATGGTTTCAACACATAGAATGCTGATTTATTCTTATCAACAAACCAATGTTCAATTGAAAAAAGAAAACCCATAGCAAATACCACGGGTTTTCTCTTTGCCTCATTTTTAATGTTCTCAAATTGCAGGTTCGATTCCCGCACGGAAAAAATATTTGTATGACCTACAGATAGTTGTTCTGGCTCTAGGTGTTGTGTATGTGAGTTTATATGTTTGTAAACGCACCCACGATACAGGAAGAAATTCCTAGTGTGGAAAAATATTCAAAGTTCAAAAAAAAAAAATGGTCACCTGGGTACGTGTCACGACGCTGCTGGTGTCTGAAAATTGTGTAATCGGTATCTTAAATCTATCGTTCAGCTACATTAAAAAAAAACAGACAGATTATTATGAAAATCTTGGTAATTTTTTGAAAATGAAATTTATGAAACGCGGCCAGGTCACCCGCGGTTTTTTTTAATCAGTATTTTTGTAATTAGAATAACCAAATCTATTGAATGTATCCGGTCTTGGTCGTAAAACGATGAAGCAATAATCTTGGTCATGACCGCACGTACCAAATGATGATTATAATGGAAATAAGTTTTCCCACAAAGTTCATTCAGTCTGTGAAAACCTTCCCTAAACCATTACCTTCAGACGGATCATGACCTCTTACAGGAGTACAACGTTGCACGCTTCTTTGCATAGAGGCACGTTTGTTATCCCTGACAAGTTAACGTAGTTTTAATCAGTGATGAACGTCTGAATGCTATTATGGTTATACATTTAAAAATAACCGATTCCTATTAGGATGTATGTGTCAAAAGGTACAGCTGTTTCTTTAAGTTATTCACAAAGTTAAAATTTTCTGATTTTGGGTTTTTATGTACGGTATGTTCAAGATTTGTGTCTGGCATGCATACAAAATAAACAAAAACAAAAAATATTCGGCAAATTTTGTCATTTATCGCTAGTTTAATGAAATATTCTACAATGTGGCAACACTACAGCTAACAGCTGATTTGAATTTGTCCTAACAATTTTAATTTTAAATATTAATTTTCCTTTATAATAAGGCCTATTTCCAATCTATTAACTAGTTTAATACGTAATTAAGTGTATTGTGTAAAATTTTGGGCACCAAGTGCAAAATAAGTGTAAAAATTTTCATTGTGTTTCGTTGACAGTTACCGGCTCAAGCGATTAGTGAATGTTGTATTTTTTCGTCGCGGTATCAGGTACAATACTATATATTTTACTTGATATTGAATTGCTTACGTTCTAATATTTTGCCTAAGATTCATTGGATCACTTTTATTACGGTTACAAGTTGATGTCGGTGACCTATAAAACGTAAACATAACCTTAATTAGTTTGGTGACAGAACTTCTTTCTTTACTATCTAAATTTCATTTTCCGTTCAACTAATCATCTGTTACTCAATCAACTACTCTTTTCCAACCTCTTTTCTCTTCTCTTTAATCATGATTATGACTCGCAGCGCGCGGGCTCGCCTAGAAGAGTCCAAACTCAGTCAGGCTTTGAGCGAATTAAAAGCGTCTAAGGAGCTCTGTGACCAACTGATTAGGGAAAAGGATGAGAACGAAATAGAGTTCCTTAGTGTCCTTGACAGGAATAGCAAACTGAAAACAGAAATGGCTCAGTTATATACTCAACACACTGATGCCATAGCAGCCCGGGACAGGCTCCAAGTTGTTGTGGACGGGTTCAGCCAGTGTAGCAATGAGTATGAACAAGCTCTTAGTCAAATTTTTTTATTACAACAGCAGCTACATGAGGCTCAAAGTCAGATTGAACAACTAGAAACTACAAATTTAAACATCACTGCCTCGTTGAATCAAAGTCTATTCAATGAATTGGTGCCTGTTGCCCCATCAATGGTTACTGCAATAAACCCCTCTTACACAATAGATTTAACAGGTCATGATGATTCAAAATCAATTAAATCATTGAGGGTAGTTACTAGTAAAAATAAAATAAAAAAGTACATTAAAATTAACAAATACATAGTTAAAACCAAGAAAATGGTCAAAAAACAAAGGTTCTTCATCAAAAATGTAAAACTTAATAGAGAAAGATTGCATCTACTTAAACAATTAGATATGTATTCATATAACTTAGAAAAAAGTAATAGGAAACACCAAACTGACACAGAAGACTTGCAGTATGAACTTGACCTACTACAGGAGAAACTTAGTTCTATGACCATCAAGTATACAGCCTCTGAAAACCAAATGAGGGAATATGTATTGGCAATGAATGAGCTGGTGAGCTCACAATCCAACAAATGTGATCAGTGTCAACCACCATCTGTTGAACCCACGCCGGACCATTCGTTGACAATATGTGATGCCACCATACCGCAGTCTAGTGCCAGTTTGCCATTAGAAATTACTAACTGTTTGCCTAAAACTAATGTAAATACAGAAATAGTATTATTTTGTGATGAAATTGGAAAGGATCTAGGCCATTTGTTGACAAATAAATATCCAGGACACTCAATTATGAACTACTGTATGCCTGGTTGTTCTTTATTTGACATAATGAAAAAAGTTATTAAATGTAATTTTAACCAGGATACTACATTATTAATATTTATTGGTAATAGGGGTAATGTGAACAAAGGAGAATTACTCCAACATTATAGATCTTTGTGCGACCTTAGTTTAAAACAAATTGTGATGTTCACTTTCCCATACAGCCAAAGTTTGCCACAGGAAGAAAACAATCTTAGATTTGAATTGAATAGGACATTACATAATTTAACATATAGTAGTAATTTATTCCATTTAATTGACACTAACAATTATGTTGGTAATAACTTTTATTTAACAAGAGATAGATTTTTCATGGATAGGTACTTTCTTTCAAAGTATTGTAAACGACAGATAGCTGTGTCGCTATCATATTATTTTTCTATTACAGCCAAGAATTTGGCTAAACAACTTGCTTCTATTGAGCAATGCCAAGAAGTGTTTTATAATTCAGCCAATAATTTGGTATCAGAAATTGATATTGATAGTAATTTAAATTACAAATTAGGACAATAGGGACAACCTCTTGCAAAACTGTACATAACGAAAATTGCAAAAAAGAATCAAATAAAAGTTTAAAATCAGTAAATAGTATTAACCTGGTGCATCAAAATATTCAAGGATTTTTGAACAAAGATTTAGAAGTAGATTTATTTATGAATTTTAATAGCATTGATATTCTTTGTATAACAGAACATTGGCTTAAAAGCCACCAGTTTTTGTTCAATTTTAATAATCACCAGGTTGGTAGTTCATTTAGCAGAGTTAATGCTATACATGGTGGCTCTTTGATTTTAGTAAGTAACCAGCTTAAATTTAAGGACCGTAAGGATATTGTGAGCCTATCTGTTGAGCGGACAGTTGAAATAGCTTGTATAGAATTGGAGCAGTTTATTGTATTAAGTGTATACAGGTCTGTATCCCTATCCCTTCAGGATTGTATGACTGCTTTGAAAAGGTAATGGATGAAGTGTTACACAAGATTTGTAACTCAAATAAATCCATAATCACTTGTGGTGATTTTAATGTTAATTTATTAGAAAACTCAGGTTCTTGTAGTAAAATAATAAGTCTGTTTCAGTCCTACAATCTTGTAAACCTATTTTTGGAGCCCACAAGAATAACCCCTACTAGTGCCACATGCTTAGATAATATTTATACTAATGTTATACCTGTCCACAAAGAAATTATAAATTTAGTAGATTCTGATCATTGTGGGCAGAGGATTACTATACAAAACCTAAACAACAAAGTGGCTAAAAAGGATATCACTGTTAACCCCAAAACTGTAAGTCGTTTGGCAGCTTTTAAGGCTAAACTTATTAATAAATTACCAATTTTGTCAATTCATGCTGATCCTAATCACCTATATGATGATTTTTTTAGTATATACTGCAAATAATTTAATTCGACCTTTATTCCCAAGAATATCTCCGTTAATAGTAACGCATCATTCGGTGATTGGGCGACCATTGGTATTCATAAAAGTAGAACAAGGCTTTATGAGCTGTACAGTGAAAGGCCTTATGTAAACACTGCTGAATTTAATTTATATGTTAAATAAATTATTCAAAATTATTTAAAAAAGTTTGTAGTTTGGCCAAGTCGCATTATTTGAGTTCGAAGATTAAAAACAGTAGTAATGTTATTAAAACGACTTGGAATATTATTAATAGTGAAACGGGAAGATCTGGTAACCGAAATACTGACTACAGCCTGTCTATTAATGACAACATCATAAAATCAGACTCACAAGTCGCAGTGGCCTTTGAAAATTTCTTTTCGGATATTCCCATTTCAACTACTAAATCCCTAAACTCATCACCTTCTGTTGCTGAGTCTTTGCTAAAAGAAAATGTTAATGTCTGCGATACGGAATTTCTTTTTGAACATATTACTTGTAGAGACATAATTAAAACCTTTCACACTTTAAATGTTAAAAAGACTGCAGATCTGTGGGGTCATTCTGTAGAAGTTGCTAAGTCTATTATTGATGTTGTCGCACCTAGTTTAGCTATTATCTTTAATAATTGTATCAACTGTGGGGAGTTTCCTGACCTAATGAAGAATAGTAAAATAATACCTTTGTTTAAATCAGGTAGTACATCAGACCCAACAAATTATAGACCTATTTCAGTACTACCTACTTTTAGTAAGATATTTGAGAAATTAATTTTAGAGCAATTGCAAAGATTTTTTAATAAGCATAAATTATTACATAGCAAACAGTTCGGTTTTACAAGGGGTCGTTCAACTACTGATGCCGGTGTTGAGCTTTTAGGACATATTTATAATGCATGGGAAGATAAGTGCGATGCCCTGGGAATCTTTTGTGATTTGTCTAAGGCATTTGATTGTGTTCTTCATGAAACGCTAATCAGGAAACTCCGCCACTACGGGATCCGGAACAGCGCTCTGGATCTTCTTACTTCTTACTTGAGTAATAGGATTCAGACTGTTGACGTTAATGGAAAAAGATCACCCGGATCTATAGTAAAAATGGGAGTCCCGCAGGGCTCGATTCTTGGTCCTTTCTTGTTTCTTATTTATATTAATGACTTGCCTTACCTCATAAAGGATAACCATGACATAGTGTTGTTTGCAGATGATACTTCACTTTTGTTTAAACTTAAACGGCAGCAGCTGGTTACTGACGAAGTAAATAGCGCGATCTCAAAAGTAGTTCACTGGTTCAATGTTAACAATTTACTCCTTAATGAAAAAAAAACCAAATGCATTAAGTTTACCCTACCTCACGTTAGGCAGGTGAAAACTGATGTGTTGATAAAGGGCGAAGAATTGAATCCTGAGAATAGCACAGTATTTTTAGGCTTAACTTTGGATGCTAAGCTTCAGTGGGGCCCACATATAGATAAATTGTCAAAGAAGCTAAGCTCCGCAGCATATGCTGTTAGAAAAATTCGTAATTTAACTGACATAGAGACAGCCCGTTTAGTATACTTTAGCTATTTTCATAGTGTAATGTCGTACGGTATTCTGTTGTGGGGAAATGCCGCCGACATCCAGAATATCTTTGTTTTGCAGAAAAGAGCTGTTCGATCAATATATAAATTAAGCCCGAGGCACTCTCTCAGAGAGAAATTTAAGGAGATTAATGTAATGACTGTGCCCTCTCAGTATATTTATGAAAATCTTTTATATGCTCATAAAAATATAAAATTGTTTAAAAAATACAGTGATATCCATAACATAAATACTAGGAACAAACACAAATTTGTAGTACCTACAACAAGGCTCAAGAAGATAGGTGGCTCGTTTAGATGTCAATGTGTACGCTTTTATAATAAGCTTCCAAGCCACGTACAAGATCTAAGTCTTAATAAATTCAAATCATTCATTAAACGTAAGTTGTGTCAGAAAGTGTTTTATACTATTAAAGATTACGTTGAGGACAAAAAGGCTTGGGATTGAGCTGCTCCAATTAATTTTGATTTTTTTTATATTTTGCACCGTGAATTTTGTTTTTAATTTTGATATTTTTTTTTTGTTTTCTTGAAATGACAAGAATATTTACTTTTTAAAGTATTATATTTTTTATTTTTTTATTATTGTGAATGTGAAGACTATGTGGATTTTTGTTTTTTATTATAACTTAGTTAGTTTTTACTCATGGTCTGGCAGTTTGAGTAGTTTATGCGGCCTACCCGAATGTCCTTTCTTTGGTATTGTTCGTCGAATCGTTGAGCTCCGTAAATTCTGAGTTGAGCTGCTCGGTTATTGACAAATGCGTGCACTGACTGGACAGGTCCACTCAATCTGGCTGGTTCTTTCCTCAAAAGACCATTTCAGACATATGTCTACATGGTCTTCACATGATATAACCAAGTTTTTGTCAAGACTTTAAAAGAGACTGTGACCTCTGAGTTTGTTTCGGCCTTTCTTCTCAGAGTAGTCAGATAGGAAACGCCGACCTCATCTA